>CM057088.1:11807500-13007500 GCA_029959045.1 Taenioides sp. WSHXM2023 | reverse complement strand
CACTTGAATCTAGTCTTGATTCAGTCACAATTTAGTCCTTGTGTAGATTTGGATCGGTTGAATTCAAGTCCTGGTTTAGTCTTGGTCTAATCCAGGTTATCATTAGCATTGCAAACTATGAAAAAACATTGCTGTTTTGGCTGTTTTGGTGACTAACAACCATACCTAGCAGCAGAGCCTTGTTAGAAAACATTAGCCCATGTTGCAGTGTATCGCTTTGTTTACTGATGTAGCATTAGTGCCAATATTCACACAATCTGATATGTTTTGCTGGACAAATTGTACAAAAGTATAATGGTCCATTAATTTGACAGTGATATTTTGATTTTATTTAATCACGCACCACAAATTCTCTAACTGCCACTGAAAATAACAAGCATTTGTTTCCACAATCTACAAACATAAATATTAATGTAATGTAATTTGTTGCCTCAAAATGAATGGGAACATAAAATCAAAATATCTTGAACTGGTTTATTATTACTCTATTTTTATTGTCAACCCTTAAAGTCAACTTACAGTGATGTCTTTAACTCCAAGTAACTGAACACTAAACAAACGAAAATACCATACCTACATTTTGCATAATACACCTTTGCCTCTGTTGTGGCTACATTGGCGTTGCATGGAGCTGTGCATATTGTTTTGGAGATAGTGAAGAGCTCTTCATGTGCTGATGAGTGTGTGTAGCCCACGGGGAGACAGCAGGGTTGCGCCTCCTACACCATGCGGACTAAACCCACGCAAACTCCACTTGTCTGAGCTGAGAGCACAACCAGAACAAGGTCATCTGTTTGGTTTGGAGCATACTGTGGGCCCTAGCACCACTTCAATTCTCTGTAGACAAATATCAGGTTTTCACAATTTGCCCAATGAATACAATTTACCAAGCTGTATTTTCAGTCTCCACATTGGTCAGTGATTAATACATGTTTGGTTTTGAATGTAGGACTTCTGTCATAGGAAATACAGTACAATGTTTATGTTGAAATGAAATGTTTAGTTTACTTTAGTGTAGTTTAGTTTAGTCTATTTAATGCGACAATGCATAATACATTAACCTTAACAGGAGAGTTGCATTGTACCAGGTTGTAGCATTAGTGCTAATTTCCACCTGTACTGTCTGGGCAGGCTGATGTTATAGTTCATAAAATCAAGTATACAAAGAGAATGTCTTTACAATGACCGGGTCAACATAAAAATTTCAAATTATTTTGAAATGCACAGTGATATAATGTTTGTCCATGTTCAACATTAAGCATCTAACTATGCAGTTGCTGCGTCTCAATCCACTGGTGGCCTCTGAAGGTATTACATGTAGTGATTATATTAATAAGTCACTTATCATAGGTCTAAATATATGACAATAATAAGATGCTAATGACACACAACTTTGTTACTGTTTCCCTTAAAACAACACTTAAAGGTTGTACAGAGGATTTTCCAAGGAAGGAGAAATCCAGCGACTGTTTGTCCTTTTTCAAATGTTGCACATGCATGAAACCACCCCCCTTCCTCACAGCTCCCTAAGTAGAAACGCCTCCTCCCGCCGCCTCCTTACGCTTACGCTGCTTGTTTATAGCTGGTGTGCATTCAGAATTGCTGTTGCTGCTGTAACTATACTGTACGTTTTCAAATGATAAGCAGAAGTTTCCTGTCCAGAAGTAATTTAGCGACCAACACATCAGTCTTTAGACCCTCTGCTTCAGTGCTGCCATCACTGGAAGGAATCTCCCAGAATCACCTTAGTTTGGCTTTGCTCCTTTTCCCCTTCTCTTCTTCTTTCAGCGACCTCAAAAACGGACTTTCTTTTGCAGCTAACTGGTAGTGGATTCCTGTTTGCCATCTCAACAAACTTTGTGCTAACTGCGAGTACACTACAGTTGGAAAAAGCCGCTAAGAACCGCTGTGTTAGTTGAGTAAACAGCGTCTGGCGTCTGTGGAATGCATGAGAAGCGTACGGCAAGTCAGTTACGCTAGAAGCGTTGGGAGTTTGATTGACAGCATAAGAGCCAATAGATAATGAGGGAGCCTCGTTATCTTTAGCTGGCCCCACCACATCCACAGTTGATGGATTTTCGTTCTTTTTTTTGGTCATCATAATTACACAAGGTTGCTGTATCTCTATAATGCTATCATTGACAATTTGAAACAAAAAAACATCCTCCATACAACCTTTAATAACTTCCTGGAGATGGCATGTCACCTGCATGGCTCACGGAAACAGATATATAAACCAGAATTTTGAAACCAAAACATGGGCAATTGGTAAAAATCCTCCAGCCAGGTAGTCCTCATCTAACTTTGCTTAAGATCTGGAGAGCAGCATTGACGAATGGGTCAAGTGCAGAGGAAAAACTTCCCTACGGGCACAATAAACGTTAACCTGAACTTCAGAACAGATACTTCAGAACTTCAGATAGATACTTTTTATGCCATACTGTGGAATATTATAGCCAAAGGGAACAACATTTCTGTGTAGACAAGTGAGACCCTCCTCCAGGCAAGGCAAGAAAAAGTTAGGTCAGGTTTGACATGCAAGTTACATATTGCACCTTTTATAATCATTACAAAAATAAAACTGGACCCTAAAAAATTATGTTTTGGTCGACACAATTTTCACATAGCTTCCTAGCTGCTTCCTTTGCTCTTGATTCACACAGCGTCATGCCAGACCTGACAGTCCCGCCACTGCTGACTCAGAGTGACTTTTATAAATGGCAAAATAAATCAAAAGGCACAAGAGAGAACACATTTGATGCAATCCTGTGGCAATTGTATGATAAATTTGCTGGCCTGTATCGTGTGCTGTGGATTGCCTGGAGGTTATTGCTGTGTACTTTATCCACTGTTGGCCATTCATCACCTGGGCACAGTCTCCGCTGCTCTGCCTGGTGCACATATGCAGAGGGTGAGAGCAGAGTCTGTGAAATGGAGCATACAACAACTTATTTTGAAATTGTACAAAAAAACAGAACACACATATAACATTTAAATAATTGTATATTTTTTCTACCTAATTGATTGTAAAAGCATATACTGTACAAACTCCACAAATGGCCCACACTTGTAAATCAAAGGTAGGTAGATAGGTAGATAGATAGAATGTGAACATTTGAGAAGTTTAATTCCTGGCACTTTTCTTCATAGGCCTGGTTCATAATAGGATTAATTACATATTGGTTATACATTCATTTAAAGAGAGCGGTTTATGTTCAACATACTACGAATTGCTGTATGGGCACGCAAGTCACAACACACAGAATAACTGACAAACAGTAAGTTGTCAGTGACTGAGATTACTATAATTGAATCAATAAACCCTACTTTTTTTTTTTTTTTTTTTATTAGAATGCAGGTCTTTTAATGTAGCTAAAGTGTCTCCAAATAAAATAAAACTAAATGGCTGCTAATAAACAAAGTCTAAAGCCAGTGTGGTTAGTTCAGTATAGCCACAGGATAAATTTAAATTAAAATGTATAAATAAAATGGCTGCTGATAAACAAATTCTAAACCCAGTGTGGTGGTTGTTATTCAAAAGACGCCGGACATCTTGCCAAATGTCTTCCCTGAGCTAACAGCGCTTGTTTTTCCCTTTGAGCGCCTGTCTCTTACTTCTCCTCCATCTGTCAGCGGAGACTTCAGCATGGCGGCACTGCTCTCCTTTGTCTTGTAAATTCAACTTCTGACATCCACAAGACTGTGCAGGGTTGTCACTTGACAGAAATAGACTTGTGTTTTGTTTCTCTCACTCCCCCCATTTCCAACAACAAAGCAGCCAATCCACAGTGGGTACCTTGAAGTGGGAGCCATATATAGAAATCATGTAAATCAGGGCCTTAGTTAACTCTGAGGTGGCGGTTGGCGTGAACATTCAAAACATTCTCTGGAAAATAATTACGCTGGGCTGACAGAGGAAAGGGTTTACGATGTAGAATCTATATGGCTCTTGTAAGCATAAGGTGGTACTAAACTGCAAGGAAGGTTTCAAAGGAACAATGTGTTTTTATGAGTTGAACTAGGAAGGTAGGTGAAAAGTAGGAATCACTGAAGTTTAAAGGTGCATTGTGCAACTTTTCTGATTGAGAGTCTGCCTTCAATTTGTCTCATGGAGGTGTTATACTTTCCCTGGGATGTTCCACAACATGGCATTAAGCAAATATTGTGTATTTATTAAATAACAGGCATTTTTATTTCTCAAAATTACAGTAAAAACATGCATTCTTACTGTAAATGGGCCCAGTTCTCCACACATCAGACTTGTAACTTGTGGCCTGCTTGTCTCCATGGAGATAATTAAATTAAATGCCATCATTTAATTTCACATCCCAGTGAAAAACATCATGTAATCAAGCAGGTAGTGGACCCTCTATCAGAAAAGTTACACAGTGCACCTTGTAGTCACCCATTATTTTCTCTCTACTATAGCCAGAAGAAAATTGTATTTTTTTTTCTCATTTTAATTACTGAATACAGATTCTTTCCAATTGCTATAAAGCAAGCATGATTCCCGCTGCCCTTTCCAGATATAAAATGTAATACAGCCATTCAAAATCAAATACTGAATCATTGTCCCATGAGACACAAATCACACAGTTTATGCTGCCTGCCCGGGCCTGGTTTGCATAGTTCAGGGGTGGGTTTTCTCTGGGCACTCAATCCAAAACATGCACAGTAGGTAGAATCCAACAGTTAAAGCCTATAACACTGCATTTGACAAAGTGGGTGTAGATAAACAATAAAGTGTATTTTAACCTTAAAGGGCCCATATTACTCTATTTTTCTGATCTACAGTATGTTATAATGCATGTTACACTGTATTTTTAACTTCCATATACCTTCACTAGAATCATTTCGATGACTTTAGCCCTGGAATTGTCAGTGTCTTCTGAACAAAAGGTAAAAGGTAGCTGCTAACATGAAAAAAAACAAACAAAAAAACAGCAAGAACAAAAAACTACCTCTTCATAACATCGCAAGGTGGAACAGAGTATACTAAGCTTTCGAGATGTAGACAGACTAATAATAAAGGATTACTCAAACATGTGTGAATGAAACAAAACACAACTCCATGTATGTTTGGAATGAGGAAACAACAGTCTAACATTGCTTTATGTACAAACTGTGCTATACAAATAAACTTGCCTTGCTTTAAATATGGCGCATGTGCTCTTGTTGAGAAGAACTATCAGAACTACGATGCCATGTCAAAGTGCTACTGTTTGTTTTGCTGACAGGACACATAACTGGGTTCATTCTCTCTGCATCTGTAAACCCAACACTTCAGCTACAGCTCTGAAAGTGTCTTATCTTCTGACCAAACGTGTACGAATCTTGGAGCACATATGAGTTTTTTAGTCTCCTCAAATCGATACATAATAGCGTGAGATTTAAAAATACTGTGCCGCTACACTGAACAGTCTTGTGTGGAATCAATAGAGAAATCCATCTGGTACACAGCAGGGGAGACTGAGGCGCAATCGATAATAAGCAAATTTCCAGGAATTGCAAGATTTATCGACTCTTTAATTAGCCATTTCTCTCCAAAGGTGCATCTGAGAATCATAATACAGCCGCACTAATGGGCCTTTGTGAACAGCAGGAGGTGCAGGGTACAATGTGATTGCGATGTGCAAATGAGGAACACAGGACAATTCATCACAGCTAAAACATGTTCCAGCTGTACATCCACTACATGCTCTGCTCTCAATAGTCCTCTCAGTCAATACAAGCATCACTTTTCAACAAAGGGCCACCCAGAGAAGTGATTTAGGTCTCATAAGACAGAATACAGAAAATATTCAAGAAAGTATGTAACTCTATAACCTTTGAATCTCATCTGAAATCTCAAAATTATTTGGTTCTTGTTGCAAAATCATCTATTATTAAGTTATCATTGTTGCCCTCTCATTCTTTTCAATATGGAAGAAGTACATCAAGTACTGCTCTATCAAGGTATTATTTGTACAGGGTTTTTCCAATCCAGTGACACAATTTATTAAAGACATATTATGCAACTTCACTTCAAGTTTGAGCTTTTAAACATGTGGTGAATTTCCCTGGATTGTTACATCATAGATAAAAGTCCGGAGACTGTTTTAAAATCATCGGCAGACTCATTTTGAGCGTTACTGCCATCAAATTTCATTCATTACAACTACTTAATTGTGTCAGCGTGTCAGATAAAGTTGATAACCCAAGTGTTTGCTTTTTTTTAATGGTAATTCTCTCTACTGCCAGTAGGCGGGTGGGGGGTAACACCAGTACATAGAGCCCATCTGTAGGAACATGGTGTCTATTCCCTGTAAATGGACATAGTCAAGCTACTTTCAATCTATCACTTTCACACATCAATACTTATCAATACTTACCAATAAAATAAGGTTAAATGTTAAATGTAATGTTGTAAAGTTAATGTTAAAATACAGTGATTTAAAGTGATTTAAATGCAGTATGCTCAATAATGGCCCTCTTAAATGATAATAATAATAATAATAATAATAATAATAATAATAATAATAATAAAAACGTCATAACTTTTGAGTGTGGACTAATTAGCCTTTCTAAATCCCATACGTTTAGATGCAATATTTTAAATGTCATTTTTACTTTACACCTAATGATGAAACACCCTACACGCTGTATACAAACTCTCTCAGCAACAAACATTGAAGACAAAACACATGAATCATCAAGAATAAATGCAAGAGAACAACACAACACTGCTGGATGCTTTTGTGTTGAATCCCGGGGAAAAAATGCTTACACAGACGAGCTGAGTGACGCTTACGGCCGCTGGACTTTTGTGCGTTTGATGACTCCTCTCATGATTTATGTAGGTAGCTGCCGTCTCCTCTGACCTTGGGAGGCGCGGGGCTTTGTGCTGATGTGCAGGTTAACAGGGGATTGTGGGAATTGAAGTCTCCACCGGGGGCTCTTTCTTTCCCTCGACCTCACACAGATTTTCATATCATGATCAATATCCACCTCGGTTCATGTGGGTTTTCGCACACACACTTGGCAGCCATGATGGATCTGGCGTTTGATATTGCTTTGAACCCACTATCTCTGCAAAATTCATTGGAGGTGTTTCAGAGCTCTGCAGTCTGTACTAGCAAGTTGGGTATGAAAGCAGTGTTGAGTCAGATCACTTCTACTACTGTAAACATGATTTTATCTCCTTTTCAATGTAAATGCAAACTTTGACAGGCAGGAAGTGTAAGATTTGGTGTCAGCTCCAAATGCATTGACTCTGGGTATTTTTTATAAGCAAGATCTTTCTTTTTTCTTTTATTTTGTACAGTGTTTACCAGTTTCATTTATTCATATTCTTACCTGTTGTGCATGTTTGGGGTTAATGCAGGTAACAACCACACAAAGGGAGAAATAGGCAAACTTCATACTGAAGTTGAAAACAGAAACCATCTCGCTGTGAGGCACAAGTGCTTGCCATTCAGCCACCATAGTGCCTTAAAGAGGGGGTATTATGTTATGGTTTGATATGTTATCCATGCATGTTTGAGTAATCTAGCGATCTTTCCTGAGCCCTATTCCATCTTTCCTTACTGTTAGCAGTATGATCCTATCCAAAGCTCAGCCGACAAGCAAAGCACGCTCCTGCAAAACAATTTTTCATAAATATACAAACGTAAGATACAAAACAATACGCTACAACTTCACAAACCTGATGAAATGTGTAGTAGTTTCATTAGCAGAATTCACACCAGTTGTAATGTGCTAATGAAAGGTAAGGGATTTAGCATGAAGAGCAAAGGGAGGTGGGTCAAGAGCGTCAAAAATGAAACTAATACTGATTAAACATGTTAATGCGTTGTTTTCAGCAAATATATCATTTTCTAAACAATAAAAGTGATGGTGATCTAAATATCTTATGTATTAGCAGTTAGCAGCACCCCATAGAAGTGTAATACTCTCTCTTCAAACCTGAAATTGTCAAACTTAACTCTCATTTTCACTTCTGATATGAATATGCACAAGAAAATATTCCAATTCACAACACATTACACTTTAATTATACTATTTCTTTTCGGTTTTGACCAATGTCTTTCTTTTCTATTGAGTATGCAACCAAACCAACTTTCTACACACACATGCATAGTCAGACAAAGCTATTGGATTCCACCTTCTCTTCATTACTTCTACATTGACCGTTAATAGCTGGACATTCTTTTACATCTCTTTTCTGTCATTTCAAAGATTAATGGCGATCAACCCAGGCCGATTTCACTCCATTGGCGTCTGGGCCCGGAGGGGGGTGTTGAAAGCTCTTATAAATCAGTGTAATTCATCCAAAGATTTAAAATATTCAAATGAAACCCCGCAGGTTCCCCCACAATAAAAGCTTATTTACCGGGCGATGGCCGACATACCTTGCATCTTAATACGCTGAGAGAGGGAGGAAGATGAATAGTGAGCGTACATCTGTATCATGTTCACGCTAGATCAATCTGTCACTCCGCTGCTCCCGCTTATTCAATATTGTCCTTGGCCCTAAACTCCCCAGTGAGAGATTTACACAGTCGAGCTGGGAGATAAACACACAAAATGGAGACCCAAAGCTTTGAGATGCCATTTTATTTACCTGGGACATTAATCTAAATTGGTGCGTTAGAAAATCTTAACATTATTACAAAGTGAATGTTTCATCATGAAAAATCATTTGAAATCGCAACAAGAAGCACCTGTAGAGCTTGCTATTAGATGTCACATTACATTTTTTCTGGGTACGGGTTGCTTAATTGCTATGACAACAGAGGATGGTTGCCATAGCTTGAAATGCATGAAGAGCCGTGATAGCCATGGTATTAACCTATGGATCAACAAGAAGTACCCAGAAAGCTTACTATTATAGGCTTCAGTCATCACACATAACATATAATCTGAAACAGCTTTATTATTATTTTTTTACTGTACCTGAATACAGTTACTCGAAATTAGTATTCAGAATATGCATTTTCAGTACTGCACTTAGTACATTAGTTAATTCCCAATACTGAGAATACTTCATCCACGCTACCCTCTTACAGTCAAAGTACTGCCAGGTGAGAATGGCATCCAGTGTAAAATGAGCCATATGACTTTACGTTTTGGTGGAACTGTGCGTGCGTGTGTTCTTATAGTACGCAATACACAAAATCCTACTATGAGCTTCTGCTGTTGGCCGATTCTCAGGACAGTTTTGCAAAGCTGCAAATAATCATACATTTGAATCTCATCTCCATGTGGCAGTAAAAATGAACTTGGAACACATGCACAGGCATTCAGTCACACAAAAGTTTGGTGTCTAATGAAAAATGCCAGTGCCAACAGCAGCTTTTGTTTGTTCTGACATGTCTAGTTTACTGCCAGACAAAATCAGTTTAAGATTAGAAACAAATATGACTGAATATCAACCCTTAAAGTGCACATGACAGGTTTTCATGTTTTTCTACATGAAAATCTCTCTCTCTCTCTCTCTCTCTCTCTCTCTCTCTCTCTCTCTCTCTCTCTCTCTATATATATATATATATATATATATATATATATATATATACATATATAATGTGTTCCTCACCTTCCACAGTGGTTGGTCTCTCTCACCCTCATCCAGCTCAAATCCTCTACTTGAGTCCTGGGAGCTTGAGAGTTCTGCGCAGTATTTTTGCTGTTCCTAGTACTGTACTTTTCTGGACTGAGATGTCTGATGTTTTTCCTGGGATCTGCTGTAACCACTCCTCCAGTTTGGGAGTTACAGCCCCGAGTGCTTCGATCACCACAGGCACCACTGATGCCTTCACCTTCCAGGCGTTCTCCAGCTCATGTTCCTTTTTCCGGATATTGCCATCGCTTGGTATTGCAATGTCCACCACCACGGCTTTGTTCTGTTGCTTATCCACCACCACTATGTCTGGTTGGTTCTCCATCACCATTCTGTCAGTCTGTATCTGGAAGTCCCACAGGATCTTGGCTCGCTCGTTCTCCGCAACCTTCGGAGGTGTTTCCCACCTTGACCTTGGGGTCTCCAGCCCGTACTCTGCACAGATGTTTCTGTACACTATGCCCGCCACTTGGTTATGTCGCTCCATGTATGCTTTCCCTGCCAGCATCTTACACCCTGCAGTTATGTGCTGGACTGTCTCAGGAGCCTCTTTGCACAGCCTACACCTTGGAAGAAACAAGGAAACCATTTTTATGACAGTTCAAACATTAATTTAACTGATTAAAGGTAATTTATTTTTATTTAATTAATGTGCAATTTCGATAAGTTTGGCCCTTATTATTGCTAGGTAACAGTTATGTAGTTAGCTCTACGTATGCCACATCTGCTGCCCATGTTCACCCACAAAGTAAAATTATAAACTAAAAACTGAAAAAAGGGCAAGATTTTTAGTAATATCTTAATTAAAGGTGCACTATGTAACTTTTTGGTGGAGGGCCCGTCACCTGCTTGTTTCTATGGATATGTCATTGCTCTTCCTGGAATGTTCCACAGTATGAAATTAAATAGCTCTACTTTACATTTAGTCTATTACAGGTGGTTTTATAGCTCAAAAATACCTGACTGTGCGCGGGGTCTCCTCAGATCTTACCTGTAACTTGGTCTGGTTTGGTCTCTATGAAGATAGAAAGGTTTAATACCATACTGTGAAACATTCCAGAAAAAGCAATAACATGAAGAAAAGCATTTACTGCGCCCTTCACCAGAAAATTTACACAGTGCGCCTCTAAATGCAATTTTGTGAATATATGAGTGAAATGAGCAGTCTAACCTAAATGTACAAAAAAGAAAAGCACAACACCAGAAATGATTGCAGCTGCAGTTCTTCTATCAACCACTAGGATCATCAATAACCAGACTTTTCTGCACACTGTGTATTCAAGTCTCTGCACATGTCTTATCTATCACACTGAGGGCGATAAGGCTCAGACCAGTTCAAGTCATTTGTGTCAGCCATGTTGGTTTATCACAGGTGGATCTCACACACAACACCGTGCCAATATCCTCCAGTAAATACTCTTGCTTCTACTGCAGCCAGTGCTTATGGTGTGGGATTTCACCTGACAGCTTCAGTATCAGTGTAACTGGATATACAGAGCATAGTGGAGATTACAAGTTCCAGCATCAATGTCGTCACCATAACTAAAGTAAAGTAAATTAATACAGTTTCTTGATGCTAAGCTTGACTATGTTAGGCTATTTTCACCAATTTGTTAAGAAAAAGAACAAATAAAGAAATAAAACTGGGGTACCCAACCTCCCACATTGGTAATCTGTCTCCAAGAACAATGAACAGATTTTTACTCAAAGAGACTGACTCAGAGCGTCAAAAACAAAGCTGAAAGAAAATACACATTTTAATGTGTGTAATTTAATGTTGTTTTTTGTGAATATAACATTTCCTAATCAATAAAAAATAACATGGCATTTTTAATATGGCATTTTTGTAACCTCACATTTACAGATACATTTTAATATTATAGGGCAACAGTATACAGACAGCTCTCTTAAACTTATTAATTCCTGAATGCACACCATTTTCCTATGAGACATGCTTGGACATAGTTGGACATCCTAAAATCGTCCACTCTCATCCCTGCCCTTTCAGCATCACAATGTGGGCTTGCTTGACACAAAACGGTGGACCTTTCTTATATTTAATGAGGTCTCAAAGGGTCTCTAACCCCAAAATGACTTCTTCCACTATTCCTCTTTTCACACACACATATGTACACCCACAGCCGACACAACTGTATCTCTGAGTGTGGTGAAGGTGGGTGGGAGAGTTCAAGCTGCAGGTCACAAGTCAGTGTAAAATGAGCAGTCGTCCAGGGACTCCTTATTGTTCATTTATGCCTATGGTAAATTGGCGTTTGCAGGGGAGATGGTTCCATAGTAGGTGATGGAGGATTCTAAACTGCTGACTGGGTTAGTAAATGATATTGCATGGTCAGCTTAGCATGTGGGTTAAGAAACTAAACATTCAAAATTGTTCTCATCTAGTTAACCTACTAACATAATTTTGCTATAAGAATGTTTTTAAAGAGCCTTTATAACGCTATTTTCTGATCTATGTTAGAATGTTATATAGTCATCAAAAACACACCCGCAGTTGTGTTTTGTTTCATTCACACATGTTTAACACACAAATCCTACAGAATTAGACCGTGCCCGTCTCTCAAACATTCCCCTTTGTGATGTCATGTGGTAATACAGGAAATGCTTCACTGAGTTTTTAAAATCCTTACTCCTTCACTAGAATCGTTTGGATAATTTCAACCCTGGAATTTCTAATCTCTACTGAATTGAAGGTAAAAGGCAGCTGCTAACTTGAAAACTGAAACAGAGCATTTTGAGCTTTGAAGATATAGATAGACTAATAATAAAAGGTTATTCAAACAAGTGTGAAAGAAACAAAACACAACCCCGGGTATGTATTTGACGAGGTAACAACATTATAACATGACTTAAAGCTGACCAGAATCAATACCTTTGAGGGTTTTTTTTCTCAGTTGCAATTATTTTTTTTGTAGAATCAATAAAAAGGTAATCTAAGTAATGTCAATTCACATTTGTATCAAATTCTTTAAAATCCATAGATTCCAATAGTGATAGTTTCATCCATGATCGAATATCGCAGAACACATATCTGGAGTTGTGATTTAGTTCATTCAGACTGATTTCAGCAATCCTCTGTAAAAACGTCCTTTACCTCTGAGCCTGTGAAGAATATACTGAATTTTACCAGGATTGTTGAGTCACAGATACAAAGTTCTAAAATATGAGATGCTAAAGCAAAGCTAAACAAAAGCATGTTAACAATATGAATAAAGCATAATATGTGTCCTTTATCTTTGTTCAACCATCCAAATGATCATTGTCTATTCATGTTGAATGTGTTCAGATCAGCAGTAAACATGAGGTTACACTAAACCAAAGATGTTCATTTTGTCTTCTTTTAACTTCTTGTGTTCTTTTTAAAAGACAATACAGTAGGAGGTGTATTTACCTTGTTACTTCCTGTGGGCGTGATCAGTGTGAGCGACCTGCCAGGTCAATCGGGCTGATCACGCCTACAGAAAGTAACAGCTGATATACGACTTAGGTTACACTGTTTACTCATATTTTACTTGCCTGCTGTGAGCTTATTCTGACAGAGGTTCTTCTGTATTACAATATGAATATAATAATTACCCAGAATGGTCCTGGCCCCCTGTTCCCAGACTAGTTATTTAAGTGGGATTAAAATTACTGTAATTGTCTAAACATTAAGTGATGAATGCAGTCAAATATGAGGCCAGCCGAGGGCTCCAGCCTCCCTCCAGTGCTGTGCTTAGAGCTGCTGTGGTGCCAAGGCCACTGTGTGTACGCTCATGGTAGTGTTTGCTTTATTTGTGAAGTGAATGAGCATTTCACATTCACTAAGCTCTAATGTGACATAATCAAGTTATAATTTATCAATTAGAATAATTAGGAGGCAGATTGGATTTAATTAAAGTGTTGAAAAGGCAGAGAGGGAGCCAGCCTCGCATGAATGGATGTGTTGCTCTTGTGTTGCTGTGGACTCATGACTTTGCTGTTTGGAGTCACAGTTTTGTTTTGTGTTGTATAATTACAAAAATGATCTAGACTTGAGACTGTCTTCTGATAAAAAACTTGTTGATATGTTGCAAAGTAAAATTCAATTTATTTTGTCAAACATGGTCAAAAAGCTAAAAAAAAAAAAAAAAAGGAAAGCACTTATAACATCAAACAAAAGCATTTTGAAAACGTGTCTTTCATCTTTTAACATTTCGTATTTAGTTGACAGTCCACCACCTGCTTGTCAACATTGAGATTGTAGTGTATTCCTAATGAGAGTATGACTTTAAACCCATCAACCTCCATGGAGATGAGCAGCTGCTGCCACCAGATCAAATTGCAGGTCAGATGTGGAGAGGCAATCAAAAGTAATTGAATAATGAATACACAATAGATCATTTTAATGCCACACTGTTGCACCTCTTCCATGGAGACAAGCAGGTGATGGATCATCCTACCAGAAACATCTTCTATAGATCCAATATTTCACAAAGTTCTTGATATTACAGATACTTTTATTTTACGACATGACATTTAGGATGACTCTTACTAGCCTATCACTGTAAGAGAAAAGGAGGATTGTGCAGAAATGCTGTGCCTGGTGGCATTAGAGTGTGCTGTGCGTCAGTGGACACTAATGAATTGGCACTGTCAGCAGAGTGAACTCCTGCCCCGTGCCGCCATGTGCTTAGTGGTCAGGCCCGGGCATGTCATCCGCCAGTGCCTGCTCAGCCTGCACGACCAAATGAGATGAGAGAGAGGAGAGAGAAGAGATAGAGGAGAGGAGAGAGGAGAGAAACGAGAGAGAGAAGAGAGAGGAGAGAGAGGAGAGGAGAAAGACGAGAGAGAGAAGTGAGGAGTGAGAGGAGAGAGAGAAGAGATGACAGGCGAGAGAGGAGCGAGGAGAGAGAAGAGAGAGACGAGAAAGAGGAAAGTCGAAAAAGGAGAGGAGAGCTACAGTCCACGGTAAAAGGCTCATCCGCCATGTTTGATAAGATCACAGGTATTAAAGAAGGAGGCTGGATCCTTCTCCACCTGCACCACTTATCACTATGTCACACACTCAGATTACCTTTCATAATTTGCTGTTTTATCCGCCACAAAAATGCCATTTCCACCAAATCATATAAACCAACTGGAGGATTTATTTCTTGCTTTAAAATGACTTTCCCTTTTACCAGCCGTATGTGGTCCCTCTGAGCCCAAGAATCCCACAAAGTAAGTCCAAGCTCAATGACAAACGGTCATTTAAAAAGGCCAGGCTGTCAGGCAGAGCACGAGGCACCCAGCGTCATGGAGACAGATGAAGGAGGAATATAGTCAAGGTAAAAGAGACAGACGAGTAAGAAAGAGGGGAGGGAGGAGGAAAGAGATGAAGAGGGAGGAGAGGAGGACACATCCACACTGTTCTGAAGTCCATCTATTAACAATGTTTTAATCCAGGCAAACTGCTGACTTCATTTGTACTCCTTAGAAAGAGGTAGATAAAAATTATACTCAAGTAAGACTTCCACATGCTGTCTTACTTGCAAATTATGAATTTTTTAAGACATTAACAACGTTTTGGTTCTAGACCTTCATCAGGCAAATAGGGGAAGAGATATAGGTGGCCACCTTAAATAGTGTAATAATAGAGTGTGGCAAGGTCCTTCCCAAACACATTTTAGCAAACATAATACAAAAAGCAATCAACATATTTTCATAATATTTCAACAGTGTATGCTAGGCCACATGGGCACCTTAACGTAGATAACATTCATTCATACTCAAGTAAGACTGCCATTACTACAAAATTATATCAAGTAAAAGTGCAAACAAAAAACATCAAGTAAAAAAAACAACAAAAAACTCTTTCTCAAGTAAGAGTAAATGTAAGAGTAACTATCTGGACATAACATCTGACTCATAATTTGATATTGATTTAATTGGAATGACATTAAATTATGCACAAATGAGGCATTTTCAAAAGATGAACCCCCAAACCGTGATAAACTAAATGTGCAAGAAACACAAATGTTCAAAGCAGTGAATATTCTCAACAGGGAAGAGTTACCAAACTGGCCATACCGGCTTGTCAAAGCCTGATCCCATCAGATCTCAGAAGCTCAGCAGGGCCTGGTTAGTACTTGGATGGGAGACACTGAGAAAATCAGGTGCCACAGTGGGGTCGTTGTGTTCTTAGGCAAGGCACTTCACCCACATTGCCTTTTATGAAAGTGGTGTGTGCGTGAGTGATGGTGGTGGAAGGGGCCGATGGCGCAGATTGGCAGCCTCGCTTCCGTCAGTCTGCCCCAGGGCAACTGTGGCTACAATAGTACCTTAACACCACTGAGTGTGAAGTGAATGAATAATGCTCTGTAAAGCGTCTTTGAGTGTCCAGAAAAGCGCTATATAAAACTGATGCATTATTATTATTAAACTTTTACTCGAGTAATAATGATTACAATTACACCATAAAATATGTTACTCAACTGGAGGTGATATCCTTGTGTCTGAAGAACAATAACAGTAAAGTACAGTAAATGTACTCTGCACTGTTTTGTACAAAAATAACATCAACAAACTAATATAGAAATTAATTTAACAGATTATTAAAGATTAAAATATACAATGATTAAAGGTATGATACTTCTTCCCACTCCTTTTCGAGCGGACTATATATTAAATTATATTATATGTATGTATATATATATGTGTTTATGTATATAGGTGTGTGTATGTATATATGTATATATAAGTATGTATATAAGTATGTGTATATATATATATATATTTTTTTCACTTGCTCGAAATAAATAAATCAATCAATCAATCAAATACTGGATTCCTGAAGTTGAAAAGTTTATAATTTTTTTTTAAAGAATTAAGGTTCCAATTTGTTAATTTAAATGAAAATGAATGTATATATTTATTTATTTTACAACATTTTAAATGTTTGTGTTTGGATTTTCATCACTACTTCAGATCAGTGAAAGAAGTAGACAGTTACACTGTACCCAAGTCACACAATACTAGTTAGGATCATGTCAATTCAGTTTCCATTACCCCATCATAATAAATGTACTGTGAATCTAGGGAGGCCATGGCTGCAAAAATAATTCTGAAACATGAATAAACAATGTCTCTGGGGAAGATGGGCTCCTCCTTTGTGAAGATTGACTCCAAGATGGGACACAAGCAACGCTAACCAGAATAGCAGCTATACATATCCTCTTCCAAATTTCCAGTTCGACCTTGCAACAAAAATTAAAATTCTATGTCCTGTAAAACATCAATACACTTTACAAGACATAATGTTCTGAGGGAGCTCTATTTCTATGAACCATGCACTCAGTTGTTGTTGATTCTATCTTGTAATATCTGAAAGTGGATTATATACTGAGTGGTATTTTTGTTGCTCCTGTGTCTTGTTTCTTATTATTTGAGTAATATGTATCTAGGAGAGGTTTTGTGGGATCTGTTTTGTTCTAGTGACAAAGTTGACAGAACAGATTAAAATAGTATGTAGGTTGGACAATATATGGATCTTAATGAATCTTAAGTGTCATATGCTTGAGTAACATTTTGAGCCATCTCGCAAACATTGATTTTTTTTTTTTTTCGTACATTAAGGGTTCACTGTGTAACTTTTCTAATAACAGGTCCCTCAACAGAAAAATGACACTGTGCACCTTTAATGACACTGACAAAATGCAGTTAAAAATCTCAACCCTTAACTGGATGTTAGGAGTTATCATCGGGTTCTAACTGAATCTTACATAAAATGATTTATTTATTTTAAAAAGACAATAGAAGCAATAATATAATTCTGTTTTAAATAACAATAGTTTTCATGTTTCAAATAACTACACACAAGTTTATAGAGTTTGTATTACATTGTATGTAATGGCAAGGTCAATCACAACCCTGTCATTTGGAGATGCAAAGTTAAAGGGACTATATTACTGATCTATGCTATAATCTTGTTTCCTCATCACAAACACACCTGGAGTTGTGTTTTGTTTCATTCACACAAATACTGCATATTTAGGCTGAGCTTTTCTTTCAAACTGAAAGCACTCTGTTCCACCTTGTGATGTCATATAATACAGGAAGTCTCCACTGTGTTTTTAAATTCCTTACGTCTTCAATAAAATCACTTGGATAATTTCAGATGGAACTAAAAGGTAGCTGTTAACTTGAAAACTACTGCCTCATGACATCACAAGGTGGAACAGAGCATTTTAAGCTTTGGACATGTAAACACACTAATAATAAAGGATTACTTAAACATGTGTGAATGAAACAAAACACAACTCCAGGTGTGTTTTTGATGAGGTAACAGCATTATAACAAGGCTAAAAGCTCAGGGAACAGGAATAATTTTTTTGTGTGACATATTCAGAATATAGCCTATTTTAGCGAGTAATTTTCCTGGGGACATTGGTTGGATGGTACGGCAGGCTTGACAGTTCCAGATGCACTTTTCACTGTTTTCCTCCACAGTTCAGTTCAGGCAGTCACAGGTGGCAGACTACAAGGTGAACATGTTTATATACTTCTGTCATATTGAATTGAACTCACTGTAAACATGAATGCAGACTCTGGGCTGGAGCGCTTCCATGGCAACAGCACAGGTCATCATCTTGTCACTGAGGTGAGACGGGACCTGACAGGGACCAAGACCAGGAGAAAACACAAACGCAGCTAAGAAATCACACTTTAACTTTTACATACTGTATGTGGGTGGAAAATATACAGACTGGAATTATTATTATAGTTTTAAATTCACAATTAAGAGGTGTAGAGAATCCAAAATAGCTGTTACATAAAGGTCCTGTATTACACAAAATTGACTCATGTTAGCTTTTAGCCATGTTATTTCTACATCTCCAAAGCTCAAAATGCTCTGTTCCACCTTGTGATGTCATGTCGTGGTAGTTTTCAAGTTAGCAACTATAACTATCTTTTACCTTTTGTTCAGTAAAGATTGGCATATCTAAATGATTCCAGTGAAGGTGTGTATGTTTTTAATGAGGAAACAACATTATAACATAGATCAGAGAATACCGTACTATGGGTCCTTTGAAAATGAGAAAGAGGAAAAAAAAAAAAAAAAACGCTAATGTTTGCACTGAACAAATGTGTTGACAGAATCTGCTCTACATTTTGGAGTTGGACAATGAACAAATCTAATTATTGTGTTTAAAGTGAGTTGACAATACTCATATACAAACATTATTATAAGAGGAAAAAGTGACAGGTAATATGTGTTTGTAATGCTAAATAGCCCAAAAGCACAATATGTTGCAAAAATACTGAAACTGCAATTTTGACTAATGCATTAATCAGTACTGTAAGAAGATACATGTGGTAAATGGTCACATTTTTATATAGCAAATTTCCACCTTCAAGACACACTTTACATCAGGGAACCACCTCACCCATTCAGACACACATTCATACACCAGTGTACACAGACACTGGGAGCAAGGTGGGTTCAGTGTCTTGCCCAAGGACACAACGGCATGATTCATCTGTGGTAGCTATTTGACAGAAAAGGTCATCTTTGTTTCAACTCAAGTCTTGTGACCATTGAGAATTGGGGTTGTGAGAAACATGAGACAATGTTTTGTTCACCATACACACAGAAAATATGTGAATTAGATAAAAATTTAAAATGAGCTAAGAAGAAAAGACACCTCTTGACTTTTTGAAATGCTTTTGACTGGCCTTGCATTAACTTACTTGATCTTGCACTACTTCCTGAAAACACATCAAGACTCTTTGGCATCTTTTGAGCACCACACTAACCAAGCTCTCAAATGAACCAAGGATGCCAAATGTGCCCTCCCCTAACAAACAACCTCTCAGTGATCAGCTCTCCATCAGCTGTCATTAGTCACACGTTTTCAACTCCTCTTCACATGCTCCAAGAATCTCACGAGAACTGCCATTTTCTTCTTTTTTTTTTTTAATTTCCAAAAGAGCTGTGGAGAATCTCGGCGAGGGCTATTAACTCAACCACCGAATCCAACCCCTAGCCTCCCCCCAATCTGGCAACGTGGCAGATGGGGCGGAGCGGGCTGTGATCTGTTCAGGCAATTTTGTGCATGACTACCATTGGCCTGTCCACGGTGACAAGCCCTGCTGCTAGCCCAGGCAGCACTTTGACCTTCACACTGGAGGAGGAGGAGGCAGAAAATGGCACACTTCTTCGCCCCGGGACTTACACTAACATATGACATGGTTGGAAGTCCCTGGGGAGGGAAGTTTGGAGTAAGGGGAGAAATTCCACTGTTGTGTGTGTGTGTGGATGTGGGTGTGAGTGAAGGTTGCTGGCTGACTGTATAGAGAAAGGCTTGGTTAGCAAAATGGCAGCATGCTTGGTTGAAGAAAATGTGAAATATGGCGAGGGAAATTAAGGCTTTGAATAAGTTGGTTTTGTTTACAGTTTGCAAGTCTCTCAGCTACCACAAAGCGTATCTAGGATTAAACATATGCAAAAAACAGGAATACGATTTGGCATGATAATCGAGGGAAGACAAATGAGAAAGTTATACCTGCCTGTATTGTAGTAGTGACATTATAATACATATTAATTATCAAAGTCACTATAATAAAAAAGAGATCCATGATTTGATCTAGATCTATAACATGAGACATAAATAACCAAGTTTGGTATGATATAATTTGGAGTTTTGGTTGTCAAGACAGTTATCTAATCAGAAAGCAGAATGAACCTCACACAAGTCTTATTTTGGGTTGCCAGTTTCAATGCCTAATCCAGTTGGTTAAACTTAAAATCTCTCTGATCTGAATCCTCACTACCTAAACCCAGCACCTGCAGTCTTTAATCAGTGCTAGTGCAGCCTCTTAAGCTCAGTGAGTGAATTCTGGAGGTTCTAAAATTTCACAGGTATGGACCATCCATGTACTGAGAATGTGTCCTCTTTATGCAGGTTACGACACTTGCAACCCAGTTGTGACTATAATATCTTTTTAAAAACTGTATGAGTGCAGGTTGCATAAGCTTCTTTCATGAATTTGTGTTCTTTCATAATTCAAATCAATATCACTAGTACTTTTTTCAATACTACTTTGCACTCATTCCCCATGTTATTTTTGCAACCACACTATCTTCACCTCCCCTCCTCTCTCCCACCAGGTTCACTATCTCTGCCTTATTCCATTCTGCGTAAAAGGCACAAAGACAGTTTATTGGTGTCCCAAATTACCAGGGGTATTTCTGAATTCGCTTCCAAAGTGACTTTAGAAGCACAGATTGAGTTAAGATTACATGTGGCTGAAGTGGCCCGGAGCGAGTGAGGGGGAAATGAAAAGCACACATTGAGCGCACACATGTGGCAGTGGTTATTTGTCTGGCTGGAGCAGGAGGACACCGGACGTAAACCCAAAGAGACAGAGGCTCCGTGGGGGCAGATCTCCTCTCATTATGGGAGGGATTGACACCGGACCGGTCCTGTCCGCAGGGAGGTCCCAGCCAATAAGAGAGTAATGGAAAGAGGCGCTTGACTTCCCTTCTGTAACTGCACACAGAGCACAGACCTTACAGGCGGAGGTGGACCTCACAGAGCAGTGTTAGGGGAGCACAAGATAAACAACTCAAAAGTTACATCAGAACCTCAGACATTTTCCCATTCTGTTTCTAAAGTGATATACTGTCTCACTTTATGAACGCTGTGGCGAGCGAATCAGTTAAATGAAGTGAATGTGGTGCATCTAGTTCTTTTTTAAGCTTTATTAAAAAACAAAAAATAAAAAATAATAATAATAGTTTGGCCTAAGATCTAATGGTCTTTTTATAGCTTAGTCATTGAAAAAGAAACACCAGTGGTTTCACTAGAGATGATTCCAGTTTGTCATTGTGACAGACAGGTCCAGGAAAATCCATGATGAGCTATTTATATCCATTGTCATATTTTTACTGCAAGTGTGTGACAGGTGTTACACTGGGGTAAAACAGGACAGCAGCATCTCTGCAAAGCACACACACACACACACACACACACACACACACGGACACACACACGCAGACACACACGCAGACACACACACACACACACACACGGACACACATACGCAGACACACACACATTTTTTTTTTTTTCCTTCAGAATACATCTCCCTGCATAACTCTGCTTATACATGAAATAATAATCTTTCTCTTTCATTCTCTCTTTCTCCCCTCCCTCTAAAAGCGTTCAGAGGTAGGATGTGGCTCGTTGGAGGCCTTTCCCTCTCAGTCAGGTGTGTGGGTGTGTGTGTGTGTGTGCGTGTGTGTGTGTGTGTATGTGTGTGTGTTATCCTGACTGGAGCTGACTGAGCAGTGGAGCCAGGTATCTGCAGATCTGGGCCCACACATGGAGCAGTCACATGCAGAGCTCACAGGGAGAATAGGTACCAAACAGCTGCAATGCATCATGGGAGCTCAGACATGAAAAGGTGATTAATTGGTTTAGACAATTAAGTTGTTATTACAGAAGAATATGGTCATAAATATTGGCCATATATATAATGTACAAATCTAGTTAAAATTGCAAACTTGAATAAAAATATTTACTACTACACCTAATCACATTCATAGGTTATATTTCTTGAAAGAACCGCCTTAATTTATCCCACAACTTTTTTTTTTTTTTTTTTTTTTTTGCATTTTTACGCTCTTTCAATCTATACTATTCTATCAGTATGCTGCATTGGTCAAGGTATGCATCTTGTACGTACTGTATCCACCTGTGGACCATCAATAATTCAAGCCCACTCCGGATCAGCAGCTAGCTAGACCTTGAAACACTCCTCAAGAAACTAGCGTAGGCTCCGATTGACGCAACTCTCCACGTGATCAAGAGGCCCGTCTGGCAGATTGGATCCTCTCTGCTACAACAATGTGTGATTCTGTGACTGGAAGAGTGTCACCAGGTGTGGGTAAGGGTTGCAACAATTGAAGCAATCCACTGGTTCACAAAAGGTAAGATGAAGAGGTAAGACAAGGCAGACAGATGAGTGAGAGGGCACCAGGTTTCACAACAAGAAGTGAGAAAAATCATTCAGTGTTTTGTGAAACTATGACTCTGAGATATTGAATAACTTGAAGAGGGAATAGAAAGGGAAATTGGAATATCAAAAGTCTGAGTGTTATTATGAACTTACATTACTGTCATTTTTGTGTCTAAGTTGGATCTAAGATGGCACAGACTGCTTCCTCGACCATTACACTGACTTCTGTAGTGTAAACCATCTTTGTGTGTCTAAATGCGCTATAGAAATTAAATGTATTATTAGCATTTAAAAAGCAACTGTCATCCACATTTCAAACATTTTTCAAATGCATGTCAAAACAGAACCTACACTATTTCCTGATCTATGTTATAATGTTGTTTCCTCATCAAAAACATACCTTGTGTTTTGTTTCATTCACACATGTTTAACACAAACCCTGCATATTTAGGTTGAGTAGTTCTCTCAAACAGAAAACACTCCCACTTCCCACCTTGTGATGTCATATAGGTGCTATTACAGGAACTCTAACATGGCTTTAAGCTCACAAGAGTTCATTTTGCGTAATATAGGACCTTAAATTATAGGACCCTAAATGTTGTTCTTCTTACCTTGGCATGATCTTGTGAATGAATCCTAACTAATAACATGAATATTTGCCAGACTCCTCCTCCATAACCATGCGGACTAGAAGATACACTCTTGTGAATTCTATTTCCAACCATACAACTTTCAGGGCTCCTCTCCTCGTCCAAAGCTTGAGTAAACGTTCAAATCTTCTATGAGAATACACATTTACCAAGCTTGTGAGATGCTCAGAGGAGATGTTCCGCCCACATTTTTTTTTTCATTCAGTGTTGTTGAAAGAACTTTATCGCTTTTTTCTCTCTTACATATTCAACCTAAAGCAGAGAATAATAGACCCCATATTAAGAGTATGGCATATTATCCTTATTATTTTATAAGGTCAACTCAATTACATAGAAGTTGTGGGTAATCTATGCTATTGTCAAGCTTAATGTTATGCTGACCAAATGTGTATTTTTATTGAAATGACTAACAAGGACTTGGACAATATAAAAGGTTATTTCTGTCCAAGTAAATTATGTTCAAATAAATATCACAATATGGAGAAAACAGCAATTAGTGTACTTGCATTTCTATAGCTCTTTAGTGATAAAAGTAATTATGTTGTTTCTTACAGTACATATTTATACTGCATATATACTGTCATTTACCATCTATCTTTACAACAAAGTTTTTCTACTATGAACAGTTGATTTTCATGCCAGACGCCCTACTGGGATATGTTATTAAAAGTGCATTGCACAGCTTTTCTGTTGGAGAGTTCGTCACCTCCTTGTCTCCATGGAGATGTTATTGCTCTGCCTGCAATGTTCCACAGTATGACATTAAACAGCTCTACTTTACATGTATTCAATTACAGGTGGTTTTACTGCTCGAAATACCTAGAAAAACAGGCATTCTAACTGTCCCCACTCACAGTTAGAATGCCTGCCTCTCTGCAGATCTGGCCTGTAACTTGGTCCGGTTTGGTTTCCAAGACAACAGAAAGGTTTAATACCATACTGTGATTCCAGGCATAGCAATAATGTCTCCATGAAAACAAGCAGGTGATGGATCCTCTACCAGAAAAGTTGAGCAATGCACCTTTAAAGTCCCAATTTGTAATCAGATTGGCCGACCTAGCCCTGTTGTATTCTCATATATCACCACTAGATGGTATCACTGTTACTGCTGCCTGATAATGTGACAGCTTTGGTCTGACAGAAGAAGACCAGAGAGCACAGGGGGTATTGCAGTCCCCTTACTTTGTGCCAGGGATACATTGGTGGAAACTCGCCCATACTCGTTCCAGCACCATGCACATTCATATAGCCTGTGAAACCTTTGTTTTTAGTACATGTGTAGTATAAAATTTCATTCATTGCTCCATTTTCTCACAGTTATTTAGTGGACAATATCAAACTGTATGAAAATATGGAGACACATGCAGCAGAAGACCAGAACATTGTCTATGAATAGTGAATAAATTCAAATAGTCTAAAGCCGGCATAATTTGGCATAATTTATTTATATTATTTTTTATTAATTAAAATGCATACTGGAAAATGGCACAGTTGGGAGGGGAGAACAGATTTCACATCTGCCAAAAAAATACATGCACAGATGGCATCTTTAAACCTCTTTGCCAAAGTCACCACAAAATTGACAAATGTATGCTACATGCGTACTGCATATACAGTATACTGCATTTTAATTATTTTTGATAATCAAATGTGCAATTTACAATGTTGAGCAAAAACAATGTTGAGCAAAAACATTCAGTCATTCAGTCATTATACAATTGACTACTTAAAGATCCAAGAATAGGCTCCAGAAACAGCAAGCCTAAGACGAATGCAAACAAGTATGCCAATGTGTCATTTGTAATTTAAATCACACCTACATTACAACAGGTAATAATCAAGTACTTAAAAAGCTTCAGATAACGTGAAAGAGAAAGACAGACAAATCTCTGTGGGAGTTGTAGAGAATTATTTAGCAACTTTCTATTTCCAAACAAAAGGGAAGAACAAAAGAAAAGTACCTCTTGAATTACTGGGGGAGCTGGCACACTTGCTCTGCGTGCCGCGTGTTGGAATAAAGGATTTCTCTGCAAATAATTTATTCCTGCAGTCCCTTTGCCATTTCCCTCTCCTCCGCCCGACGATTCTCTCAGGCTTTATGTGCTGGAATTCCAAATGATAAATACTGCACATTTATTTTAAAAAGTTGAGAGGAGGGATATTTAGAACGCTGAAAAGATGCAGAGGAAGAAAGAGACTAATGCTTTATTCAGGTCCCACGGGGGGTAGAGGTATCGGGGGAGTCCGTATGTAAAACTGGTGTAAGTCATGCTAATGTGATTTTGAATGCATGGCTTTATCATCACCGCTCCAACAGGTACTGCACTGAGGCACAGGCTGCACTTATTTGTATGTCATCTTGAGTCAACACCCAGCACTGGAATCACAGACACAATGGAAGTAGACTTGTTATGATAATTACTATATCAACTTATCCCTCCCTCAATACAAGTTAGATGGAACAATATTTTTGGGGGTCGGTATTTATCATGAGTACTTTTTCTTTTTACTACTGGGGACATGTTATGTATTATACTTCACTGATCCCGAGGGAAATTCAAGTTTCGCTGCAGCAAACTGTTGCAGTTGATGTTGCTGCAACATTTACACTGCGTGTCTCAGTGGCTTTTGGGTCTCTGTCAAAAGTCTCAGTGCAGTTTAACAGGAGGAGGGGTCAGGGAGGGTCAGCAGATCCTGTGGAAGAGCCAAAACTGTCCCTCCTCTGTGTCCTACAGCATCACAGCAATGTCCAGGGGGAACCAGGTGAACACAACAGCAAAGGCCTCGTTCTTATTCCACTCTGATGTTTCGGTTGGTGACGAAATGGTCTATTTCCTCAAAGTGTTTCCTCTGGAAGATGTTCTACCACACTTACACATGTGGTGTAAAAAGTCTGTAGCATCTCAAATGTCCATAGCTATGAGATGGATATGTTAAATTCACACAATGCAACAGTCCCTTGTGTTCATTCCCTCAAAGTATTTCCTCCGATGGTCTTCTCCTACATTTGCTGCCATGTATGGTGTAAAAATGTCCCTAAGTGTTGAGTTCTGCTATTTATTTATTGTAGCTCATATTTTTTACAGTATTGAACATTTAGAATACTTTTTGGGGGGAGAATTCTGCTTTATGGTTTGGTTTCAATATTATTGTTTACCATCTATATTTACTTCAACAATATATCACACTTCAAAATGTGTTATTATGACAGGCCTAAATGGAAGTGAAAATGAATACTAGTATTTGCTGCTGTTTGTAAAGCAAAAGAGGAAAATAGAGAGATATCTAAGACAATATTCCACAAACCAGGCTACCAAGATTATGTGATGAAATTAAATGCCATCCAGATCAGTCTTCTCTACTTTTTAGGGTGAACCTGTGCAGTTAATGTGTACTGAAAACATAAGATAACCATTGTTTGTCTCATGGTGAAATTGCAGTGTTGCAACAGAAAAAGTGCAATGGCATTTTACTTTATATGACTTGAAGCAATCTATTTCTCACAGCTACAGGATGTGTAAAATGTTATACTGGTTTATAAGAATGTTGTTAACCTATTGAGAATTATATTGTAATTATTGATAAAACATACATTACATAACATGTGGTTAAAAGGAAGAAATAACTAATAAAAGTAACAACAAATAACAAAAAGGCTGTGTGTGTGTGTGTGTGTGCGTGTGTGTGCGTGTGTGTGTGTGTGTGTGTGTGTGTGTCCATGTATTTAACTATTGTATACTGGACAGGTTTTTGGATGGTTATCACTATCTAGAATATATTTCACCTTTAACTGAACTGCATTGTCAGACTCGCCTTGCCTCGGTGAAGGTCCACACTCTCAATCAGCAGATTCACAATCACACTTATACTAAGCAAACACACTCACCATCACATTATATTAGAACACTGCAGATATAGAATATGAGCCCTTTCCCCCGGCGTGCTCAATAAAGTTATAGTTAATGAAAACCCTGCACACTGGAGCTTTAAATATTCCCTCCATCTAAGGACAATACCATTTTAAACAGTGATCTCTCACAGCTCTCTCTTATAACAGTCTTTGCAAGCTGTGGAGAACTGTTATTTTGGATAATGCTGCTGGGAATGGACTTGTCACCAAAGGGGATGCTGTTGAAATGATACATGTGGGTGTACATTTGGTGCATCGCTGTCTTCGCCTGCAGCAAGAGAGAGCATTTCAGCTGGCAGAGAAGAGTATTTTAGTTAAAGACTCACTACGAGAGAAAGTGTGAGGAAAGCTGAGGAGAATACTAATGGACAGAAATGTGTAGAGATTTTTTTAGACATGGTTTGTTCAATTGATGAGATTTCAAGCAGAATGAGTCACCAAATACACATATGGGTACAAGGAGGGTACAGTTCTGCATTCTGAAATAGGTTAAGTGGTTTTCATAGCAAGGGCTCGATCCTTAACCATTTCTAGTTTTATGGAGCTATGGCTTATTCACATTTGTTCTGGTTTGGTGCTGGTTTGAGCCCAGTTTAGTTCTAATGGTTTGGGTCTGTTGTGGTCCTATTTTAGCCATGGCCTTGTCAAGGCACCGATCAGCTGTTCCAAATTTATCAGTTCAGTTTTGCTTCAAATCTATTATATCTAACAAATTGAAAAACGTTGGTGCTTAGTATAAATCAGCCAGGCAATTAAAGCAACAATATGTAACTTTGTGGAGGTGGCACATCACCTACATGAGTGTCTGGAAATAGAAAGTCAAAACCAAACTTCATCATGGAGACAGATGTGTTTTGTACCATACTGTGGGAAATTATAGCCAAAGGAACAACATTTCCATGGAAACAAGCAGTATAAGAGGTTCCACTCCAGGCCAAGTAAGAGTCAGGTTTGTGGTGATGCAAGCCCGTTTAGAGTATGGATGCAAGTTTTTCTACTTTAAAAACAACCAAAATTAAAATAAAACTTAATTTCAATTTAGTCTATTTTTTGGCTGAATTGTTACATTCTGGGACTTTAAGTGAGAATAAATGTCATATAGGGAAAATATTTCTCCATAGTACCTGAACACAGGTAATAGCAAAACAAGGAACACAATATGGTTGAGGCGGTCAGTTGTTTTGCTGCTCTGGTAGAGATGAGTGTAGGATGGTTGTTGCCTGGAAATTCAAAAACTCTCTGTATTTTTTTTTTAATACAGCTCAACATCAGTCTAGTCCCCACGCACTCTGCCGAATCTCAAGTCCGGTCAAAAGTAATCTTGTGATCAGATTTGTCTTTTTTCAGTGATGCACGTGAAACAAAGGAGCTCATTGGTCATGTACAAATAAAATTGAATTTATCTCACCTCAGATTAACAGAAAGCAGAGCTTCACTCATTAATTCTGCTGAAATCTGCAGTGTTTTTCAGTCACCTGTGATGTCTTTTTCCCTTTATTTTTTCCAATACAGACAGACCATGCTAGTCCCTGACCAGACTCACATCTTTGTAAAGTGTTGAAGAAGTAGTTGGAGATTGCAAGAAGAATTTGTGTAGAAAGTGCATTTACATGGGTATCTTGGATTACTTAACAGATGGTTGAGCTTGAGAGGCAAAGACAGCTGGCAGTCAATAGCTGAAACCAACAGACAGGGCCAGCCTTAATGATGCACACTTCAAAATAATCAAATTCTCAGTGTAAAATGGAACATCGCATAGGTATGGTTGCTATAATGAAGATGTGTGAAGTTGAAGGTACATGAGTTTTTATTGTTGTAGACCACACACCATCAGTCGTAACAGAGTATAGTAGTATAGTAATCACATGACAAGCCCTCAACTGACATATCACCTGGATTACTATATTATGTCTCATTGAAGCTTTATGAGGCATCTTGACATCTATAGCCCCAGCAAATCAAACCATCCAGTCACTCCAAACCAGAGAGATGGATTAGAATGAAAAGTTGAGCTTGGAGGCATGCTAAAACATAATAGTCACTTACAGGGGCAGTGAAAAGTAATGGAGGTAGGACAAGATGAGATTAGATGTCAGCCATTGCTAATAGAAATTTGTGACGCGCCCAAATATGACTCCATCGTCCTCTAGTTCAAACATGCCACCGAGATCCAGGGAGCCATTTGTGAATGTTGGGCGAGAGTGATAATACATTTCCATAGCTGTAATGTTAAAGTAGTGAGAGGAGCAGAGGCAGCAGTAGTCGTCACTTTATGTTGGCACCGTAGAAGGTTAATAGATTTGAGGTGAGCATATAATAAGTTTGAATTTGTGTTGGGCTAAAAGACAGTCTCAAAAACAGCTTGGTTAGATCCCTTCATAAACAAGGGATCTCAGTCAAAGAATGCACCATGTTTATCCTTGTCAATGTAGCATGATGGCAAAATACTGTTATGATTCACTGTTCCAATGACTACAGTAAAACATGCAACTAAGAACTAAAAATTATAACTACAAGCATGCTATTGGCCAAAACCATGAATATGAACATATGTTTAGTTTTGGACAGAAGATGCATATGCTCAAATATTCAATTTTTCAGATATTTTTTATCCATACAATGTGCAGCATTTTAAGAAAATATGCTCTGTCTTCCCTTTCCACACACACTTTATAGCTCCTAGGGAACCCCAAGGCAAAGGCCGGCTGAGACACATCATCCCACCGGCGTGTCCTGGGTCTTCCCTGGGGCCTCCTTCCGGTGGGACAAGCCTGGAGCACCTCCCCAGAGAGGCGTCCAGCAGGGAGTCACAACAAATGCTCGAGCCACCTCAGCTCCTCTCGACGTGCAGTAGCAGTGGCTCTGCTCCAAGCTCCTTCTGTGTGAATGGGCTCCTCACCCTATCTCTAAGAGAGCAATCGTGCCCTTTCAGTCATTAATTACATTAATTAATGACATCAATTACATCTATGTAATAATGTTGTTTCCTCCTCAAAAACATACCTGGAGTTGTGTTTTGTTTCATTCACACGTGTTTAACACACAAACCCTGCATATTTAGGCTGAATTCTTCTCTCAAACAGAATATACTCTCTGATGTCATGTGGTAATACAGGAAGTGCTCCACTGTGTTTTTAAACTCCATACATCTTCACTAGAATCATTTGGATAATTTCAGCCCTGGAACTGCCAATCAATACCGAACCAAAGATAAAAGGTAGCTGTTGAATGAACTTGAATGACGTCACAAGGTGAAATAGAGCTTTTTGAGCTTTGGAGACTTAGACAGACTAATAATAAAGGGTTACTCAGACATGTGTGAATGAAACAAAACACAACTCCAGGTATGTTTTAGGAGGTATCAACATTATAACATGGCTTAAAGGCCACAAGAGTCAATTTTGTGTAATATAGGACCTTTAATCTATAATAATATGCATTTTGCTCTATGGAAACATCATACTATCCCCACATGCCTGTCCACAGTGTCTCCAGGGAGACATGATTTACCGTGTTGTTTATATGAACCCTACATTGGCTCTTTAATATGCCTAACCCACTATAGCACTTCCAGCTTTTGTAATTAGCATATGACGTTCACTCTGCATAATATATCCCCATCAAATCCACCTCATAAATTAAACTTCACACCTTACATTTCATGACTTGTGCACTTTTATGATACGCTGTGATTTTCATATTCAGTGATAGAGAATGTGAATGAGACGCACTGTACATGCCACGGAGATGTGGAATTAATACAAAATGGGCTCATCAAACTTTGATGCGTCTGCCACACCTGTAAACTTTTCATCTGATGGCTCATGTTCAAATATTCATGAGCGCTTCTCTTTGTCGCCAGCCCCAGGAAGTTCCCCCGAGACCCCTGTGTCTTTGAGATCCACGCTTATAAGACCATTCCCACTCCTGCTATTGGAATGTATAGGCCTATATGGATTTAGCTGCACAACCTTTTGCTATATGTGCCCTCATTTGCTGTATTCCTCAGCACAATAGAAGTCTTAAGTGTTGAATAATTTAGACCTTTAACTCATACACCATACATACATTGATGGTATATAAGTAGAAGGTTAATAGTACAGTCTATAGGGTGATATTTAAATAGAAAGTATGTTGAGTACTGTTCTTATAATTGTATGTATAGTAAGTGTGTTAGTGTGTTACATTTACTTTTGTGTGATTGTTGCTGCACTTTTCACTGTACCGTAGACTGCTTTTAATCTTTACATATTTACATTTTTAAAGTTCATTAAAGGTGCATTGTGTAACTTTTCTGGTGGAGGGTATGCCAATTACTTGTCTCCATGGAGATGTTATTGCTTTGTCTGGAATGTCACAGTATGGCATTAAACCTTTCTATCTTCACAGAGACCAAACCAGACCAAGTTACAGGTCAGATCTGTGGAGAGGCAACCCCGCTCACAGTTAGAATGCCTGTTTTTCTAGGTATTTTTGAGCTATAAAATCACCTGTAATTGAATAAATGTAAAGTTGAGCTGTTTAATGTCATACTGTGGAACATTCCAGGCAGAGCAAAGACATATCCATACAAAACCAGCAGGTGACCAACTCCCAACCAAAAAGTTACCTTTTATATGTGCCATCCCTTTACAAATAAATAAAAAAATATAATGTTTTTTTTTTTTTTTTTTTTTTTTTTTTTTTTTTTTTTCCCAGCTAAATGTTATCTGTTTTGAAAGTGTTCAAGCACTTGGCTGAGAAACCACTGGGTCTGCATCACAATTTATAAAACATTATAACCCAAAACCCTATTGTCTAAAGTTATCCTCAGATTAAGACCATTATAAGAGCTATAATGTTATTTGAAATTTTCTGATCATTGTTTTGTACAGACCAACAAATGCTATTTAATTCAGTTCAATAGTAAGAATATGTGAACTATCAGGCAGTAGTAGTAGTCATCAAACTTAGAAAATAGCCTCTGGTATTTGAATCTTTAGATAATTTTACATAAATACTGGATTTAAATTCATCTCTTGGCAGACTTATAGCACATTGTTCACGCCAAGAAAACCGGTACATATCTCTCAGATTTGTAAATATATCTAAGAAAATTACTGAGCCAAATAAGATGAGGTCCAAAATTGTTTTACTGCAAGAAAATATATGATATGAATATATAATGTTCAGATACTTTAATTATAATTTGTATGAATTATAATTTGTAAAATAAATAAATAAATAAATAAATAAATAAATAAATAATACATTCATGTGATATGTAAATGTTACATTTTGTATCCTATCTATAAAATAATTTATCAGAAAAAAAAATGTATTGCATTATATACACTTAATCACAGAATTTTAAAGATGCACAACATATAGAGATGGTTTTGCTATGTCGGAAATGTTCCACAGTATTAAACCTAAAAGATGTATCACTAGGAAGACAAGCAGGTGCTGGCCTGCCACCACCAGATCAAGCTATAGATTAGATCTGTGGAGAGGTGACCAGCTAATGTCATAATGTAGAACATTTCAAGAAATGCTATAACAGCAACATAGAAACAAGTCGGGATGGAAAAGTTACATAGTGCACCTTTAAATATTATCAAAAGTTTGTCATGTTTTAACACTATTTGCATATTTGTAAACACAGAATTGTTTAAGTTTGTTGTCATTTTACAATTATTTTCCAATACCGGTACAATGAAGTGAAGAAATTGATTGCAAATTGGGGTGAGCTGGAGCCAGAGAGAAAGCGAATCCTTCAGAGAAAATAGCAGTGATTTTCTATGGCTCGCCAAATGAAATGTGTTTGTGACAATAGAGGATAAGGCTGCCCATTCTTCCCCCTGTCATTGTGTTTGACCGCTTTTAACAGGATAATTGCAGCTTCACCTACAACAATGGACTTTAGCATTTTATTGTCATCTCATCAGTGAGCTATTGTGCCATTTTATTTGAGGGTGAGGAAGCCGAATGGACAAAGCATAATTAATGTTCTCTCACCAGTATGACAGAGTGGCAGGTGCTATGCACATTTATTTATTTATTTATTTATTTATTTATTTATTTATTATTATTATTATTATTATTATTATTATTATTATTATTATTATGTATATATATATTTTTTTATTTAATTTGATTTAATTTTCTTTTTGAGTTTTGGATTCTGGTGTAAAGGAAAGAAGACTGGTTGGAGTTTGGTTGTTAGATTATTGCAATTTTGACTGGACAAGCAGAAAAAGGTATTGGAACAGCAAAGAAAGTTATGGGTGTAGGGGTCAGAGAATGTTTGGGTTGGGCTTGACTTTGTGTTGTGCTATGATGTTGTTTCTGTACTGTCATAGCAATGGTCTGTGGCAAACCTTTCAACCTTTTTTTATCATGTTATCTGCAGTTTTGGTGTGAAAACTTACTACTTCTTACATCTTTAGATTACTCACAGTGCATGTTTGAGTAATGCTGCTTTGTGCTGCATTTGAGTTTTTAGTTCCTGTTTTCACCTACTCCCTATCTGTCGCCTACATTCCTGTACTGAGTTGTGATGGTGTAATTTCTGTTAGAGCCATAATTTAATTTATTAAAAAATATAAACAATAGAATTATATATAGAAAGAATACAATATAAAATATGCTTGCAGAGGGCAAATTAGCCTCTACAGCTACTTTTCAAAAATAAAAACATATAAATGACAATCTGCTGCTTACGGTGAAATGCCACTAAGAAGGGGTTGCGTTCTGTAGTTTTAAACAGAAAGTTACATCTCTGTTATTAAGCTGTTTTAGATCAGTATTGTGATTTACGATGACCAAAATGTAAAAGTATGGACTGCTTTTGTAATAATTCAATATTAAATACTAATATGTCTGATTCTGTCTCTTTCTGTGGTTGTTGCCAAAGGCTCATAATGCATTTTCAATGCAAGATTTAGCATTAGCACCAAAAACGCAAATAAACAAGACTATTTTGGCAACATATCAAGGAGCATTTAAAATTTGCATACAAGCTAAAGACCACTGACCATTTTCCCTGGACAATGAACAGATTAAATGGTATCAAGCAGGAAAGACCTGCATGGTCTATTGTGATTATTGGGTGTTAGGATGTTCAAAATCTCTATTTAAACAAGTTTTACATAGCCTACAATTGCAGTTGACCAGGTGGGATCCATAGCAAAAGAAAAAAAAAATCAACTCTCTCAACTGGGAAAATATATATATTCCCTCACTTGCCTTGACTCGCATATGAACTTAAGTGACATCCCCCCCAAGGCATAAGCGAACTAAGTGGCCGCTTAGGGCCCCCACACCACCAGGGGGCCCCCAAGACCAGTTGTAATGGCAACCTGCTAAAATATTTTTAAATTAAAAAGCGTAATATCAATGATATGATATTGCAGAAACAAAAGAAACAAAAACATGTATCATTTATCATTTTCATAGTTGGTACAATGTAGGTTAACCAATTCTTGCTGCTGGTTGCTGCCACTACACTGCTGCGCAACTAGGCGCACACGACAGGAGTGATTGACTTTTAATGTCGGAAAATAGGTGGACTAGTTGGTTGTGAAGCCATGTCTCAAAAATGAGGTTATCCGTCTGGAGCAGAGAAGAGAAACATGTCACACATCACTCTGAATATTTTATATTGCAATAGCTATAATGACACAAGTTACAGTGTAATGTAAACCAACTAAAAACACAGATGATAGTGGGTGTCGTAGACTAACTGCGTAGCCTATGAAATGATAAAGCAGCTAGTAGTGCAGTTTTGGGGGGACTTTATGGATGCTTTGTGCACTGATGCACAGTCATGTTGGAGAGGAAGAGGCCATCTCCAAACTGTTCCCGCAAAGTTGGGAGCATGGAACTGTCCAAAATCTCTTGGACAAGAGAGTTCTGAAGCATTCAGAGTTCTTTCACTGAAACTAAGGGGCCAAGCCCAGCTCCTGAAAAACAATCTCACACCATAATCCCCCCTCCACCAAACTTTACACTTGGCACAGTGCAGTCAGACAAGTACCGTTCTCCTGGCAACCGCCAAACTCAGACTCGTCCATCATATTGCCAGATGGAGAAGCACTATTTGTCACTTTAGAGAGCGCATCTCCACTGCTCTAGAGTCCAGTGGCGGCGTGCTTTACACCACTGGGTGGGTGAGTGAATACTTTTGGCAATATAGATATATATATATATATATATATATATATATATATATATATATATATATATATATATATAAATATCCAAAATAAAATACATTTATCATTTTTTTCAAAATAAATTTGTATTTATTTAATTTCTGTGAGACTTTGTTGTAGACAGCATGGCGTCTGAACATCATGTGAGCACAGCAGCAGGGTCTGAAAGCCCTGGTTTCTCTGGCACATTTGTTCAGCCTGATGCAGCCCTCACTTGTCTCACTTGTGTGTGCTCTGAGCCTCTAGAATCCTATAACAGCTCCTTCCCCCTCATCCCGGGATCATGTTTGTAGTAGATGAACTCGCTGCTGACCCCCTGACCACAAATCATGTTCAAAGACGCTGCGGAGTGGCTAAGGCTCCATCATAAGAGCGGAAAGCACCTTTTAAGATCCGGCTGGGCCCTGGCTAATAGAGGTGATCCATCCAGGGCTCTCAAAATGTCACTGGGATCATTTGCATAAACTCTGAGGTATCCCAGGGAGAGTGTGCAGCGCATTGATTTAGCCAATGACTGGGGACATACTTGGCGTGTTGACACAGTGGTGAAAGTGAGTGTGACCGTGGCTCTTCTTAATCCACTAAACGGAGAGAAAAAGGGAGAGAGGGAGAGAGGGAGCAGTTTTACAGCAAATACAGGCAACATGTTCTCATGTTCTTCAGTTTGCACCATAAGGCCACTTGAAATAAAGTGATTTCATGTCTGCAAATTCGAAAACGTAAATAATGCTTCGCTTTAGAATGTGATGAGGAGGCATTTCCGTGTGAATTGCTGAGTCTGACATAGCAACTTTAATATACGACTAGAGATGCCATACAGTTTGCTTATTGGGCAAATGATAAACTGAATATACATACAAGGGACAGTATAGATAGATAGATAGATAGATAGATAGATAGATAGATAGATAGATAGATAGATAGATAGATAGATAGATAGATAGATAGACAGACAGACAGACAGACAGACAGACAGACAGATAGATAGATAGATAGATAGATACTATATTGTCCAAAGTATTCACCCATCCAAATAATGGAAACCAGGTGTTCCAATCACTTCCATAGCCACAAGAGTATAAAATCAAACACCTCGGCCTGCAGACTGTTTCTACAAACATTTGTGAAAGAATGTGTCGCTCTCAGGAGCTCAGTGAATTCCAGTGTGGTACTGTGACAGGATGCCACCTGTGCACCAAGTTCAGTCAGGAAATTTCCTCGCTCCTAAATATTCCACAGTCAACTGTCAGTAGTATTATAACAAAGTGAAAGTGATTGGAAACTATTAGGTCATGTAAACTGATAGGGCGTGGTCAGCGGATGGTGAGGCGTATTGTCTAGAGTGATGAATCTCGTTTCACTATCTGGCAATCTGATGGATGAGTCTGGGTTTGGCGGTTGCCCGGAGAACGGTACCTGTCTGACTGCATTGTGCCAAGTGTAAAGTTTGGTGGAGGGGGGATTATGGTGTGGGGTTGTTTTTCAGGAACTGGGCTTGGCCCCTTAGTTTCAGTGGAAGGAACTCTGAATGCTTCAGCATACCAAGAGATTTTGGACAATTCCATGCTCCCGACTTTGTGGGAACAGTTTGGAGATGGCCCCTTCCTCTTCAACATGACTGTGCACCAGTGCACAAAGCAAGGTCCATAAAGACATGGATGAGAGAGTTTGGTGTGGATGAACTTGACTGGCCTGCACAGAGTCCTGACCTCAACCTGATAGAACACCTTAGGGATGAATTGGAGCAGAGACTGAGAGCCAGACCTTCTTGTCCAACATCAGTGTGTGACCTCACAAATGCACTTCTGGAAGAGTGGTCAAATATTCCCATAAACACACTCCTAAACCTTGTGGACAGCCTTCCCAGAAGAGATGAAGCTGTTATAGCTGCAAAGGGTGGACCAACGTCATATTAAACACTATGGTTTAAGAATGGGATGTCACTTAAGTTCATATACGAGTCAAGGCAGGTGAACGAATACTTTTGGCAATATAGTAGCAAGATATCTACTACTATATCATATACACTATATTGCCACACCATAATCCCCCCTCCACCAAACTTTACACTTGGCACAATGCAGTCAGACAAATACCGTTCTTTTGGCAACCACCAAACCCAGACTCGTCCATCAGATCGCCAGATGGAGAAGCGAAATTTGTCACTCCAGAGAACGCGTCTCCACTGCTCTAGAGTCCAGTGGTGCTTTACACCACTGCATCTGATGCTCTGCATTGCACTTGGTGATGTATGACTTGGATGCAGCTGCTCGGCCATGGAAACCCATTCCATGAAGCTCTCTACGCACTGTTCTTGAGCTAATCTGAAGGCCACATGAAGTTTAGAGGTCTGTTGCGATTGACTCAGCAGAAAGTTGGTGACCTCTGTGCACTATGTGCCTCAGGATCCGCTGACCCCGCCCCATCAGTTTACGTGGCCTGCCACTTTGTGGCTGAGTTACTGTTGTTCCCAATCGCTTCCACTTTGTTATAATCCCACTGACAGTTGACTGGAATATTTAGGAGTGAGGAAATTTCACGACTGGACTTGTTGCACAGGTGGCATCCTATCACAGTACCACACTGGAATTCACTGAGCTCCTGAGAGCGACCCATTCTTTCACAAATGTTTGTAGAAACAGTCTGCAGGCCTAGGAGCTTGATTTTATACACCTGTGTGATTGGAATATCTGATTTCCATTATTTGGATGGGTGAGGGAATACTTTTGGCAATATAGTGTATATACTATATATACTAATCATAAAGGAAATTCAAAGTTCAGCTCAGCAACATAGAAGCAAACACAGAACAGAAAAGATATTAAAGTTACCATTCCAAGTATGTAAAATTTGTACTATAAATGTCATAAACAAAGATGCAAAGTAAAAATCATTTGTTTTTTAGTGATAATAACTGCAATGCTTATTTATTCTTAATTACAAAAACATTGGACATGACAGCCAAGTTGCTATAATTTAGTGTTTTGGTTGTCAAGATTATTATCCAATCAGAAAGCAGAATGAGCCTCACATAAGTCTCTCATTTGGGTTGCCAGTTTCAGTTTATCCAATTTATTTTCTTGTTGCTAGTGTCACTTTACTGGACGAGTCCCCAGTTATTAAAGCAAATAGATTAGTTAATGGGTGTGATGTACCAAAAACACAATGCATATATTTTAGTTAGTTATTTTGACTAATATAATTATTTGTATGCTTACATTACATAACAAGTGACCTTTCAGAAAAAAAACAAAACAAAGAAAACAAAACAAAACATACATACAGTTTCTCAAATTTGCATAATCACTGCTATCAATCCCACATTAAAAACATGCATCATATTACACCAAACACCACGTCACTATTGACGTTTCCTTTTTTTTTTTTTCCCCCACAAGGCATCGAGCTTCTTAGCCTGTCTGCCATTTTGTTTCTATTTGCATGAGCTCAGAGCCTTGCACTACTCTCCCTTTGACTGTAATCCTATTATTCTGATCTGGAGAATAGGGAGAGGGTTTTGCATTCTACTGACATCTGCCTGTAAAGTTCATTTGTGGCATTTTTGTTTTACCCGTCTACTCCTCTATTTGTACATTGTATGCACTGATAAATCTGAGGTGTATAGTGTTAAATGTTGTAGAATGCTATGGACCACATCATTTGTAAGATTGTTCATTTACTACCTGGACTTGTTATGGCCTTGCCTGGAATGTTTGACAGTATATCAAACTGTATATTTTACTTATAAGGAAGGCCCCTTATCTCGTTTGCGACAGGGTCCTAAATACATTAACAAAAATAGCATTTACAGAAAAGAAAATACAGGAACCTAAGATATACATACATCTCTCTGAATTTATCATCCCCTTGTCTATATTTGTAAATTATTGAAAGAAAAAGCAACTCTACATCAGACAGTACTTAAAACAAACATTTATTTTTATCAAAAAAGACTGACGCCTTAAACAGGTGGATCAATGTAACTGATTGGATTGAGGAGGGCAAGTTGTTCCATTCATCTGGGGCTTTGAAGTTAAATGCTCTGCAGCCAATTTATTTTAGGAACATTCAAAAATAGTTGTTCACTGTGACGTAAAAAACAAGAAGACCCAAAGTTAAATTTACATCAACACCATGGCTAAATGACTCTACACGTACACTTAAACAAGCTTGCAGAAGAGAGGAAAGAAGATGGAAAATGGACAAACTTCATGTGTCTTATGAAATATTTAAATCTTCCTTAAAGTGCTGTCAAAAAGCTGAACAATCTGCGAAAAGTGAGTATTTTTCCAACATCATTGAATCAAATGCTCATAAGCCTCAAATCCTTTTCCAGACTTTAAACTCCCTACTACATCCTCCATCCTCACACGCCTGCCTCACCAACTCAGTGGTGAATTGTTCAAGGACTTTTTTATGAATAAAATAGTCAATATTAGAGCACAGATCATTCGCCCCTCCAACGCTCCCTAAGTTATGCCCTGTGCTATCCACCACCTCGCTGAATTTAGGCAAGTGTCTCTCCCAGAACTAACTGAGGCACTTGCACATCTCAAACCCACTAGCTGCCACCTGGACACTTTACCTGCAACCTTTTTTAAAGATGTATTTCCCTGTACCCATCCAAGTATTTTATCCATTATAAATTCATCTTTACTTAGTGGTGTTGTTCCTACATTCTTTAAACCATCTATTGTGCACCTACTCATTAAGAAAACTAAAGGCTAATTTGGACACTGAGGTTGTATCAAACTACAGGCCCATATCCAAATTACCATTCATGGCTAAAATTTTGGAAAAAAATTGTGTTCTCTCAAGTTTCAGCTCATGTTAACAGCCTACAGATCTTCAACAGTTTCAGTCTGGTTTTCACAAGCATCATAGTACCAAATCTGCTCTGGTAAAGGTCTATAATGTCATCCTTCTCACACTTGATTCTGGGTCCTCAGCTGTGCCAATTCGATTGGACTTAAGTGCAACCTTTGACATGACTGACCACCAGATCCTCCTAAAAGGCCTGCAGCATGTCGTTGGGTTGCAGGGCTCAGTCCTAAAATGGTTCACTTCATATCTGACAGGAAGATCCTTCTCAGTCAAAGTAAGTGAGCGAGTGTCTACTCCTGCTCCTGTCACGTGCGGCTCACCCCAAGGGTCCATCCTAGTGCCTCTTTTATTTTCTTTATACATGATTCCCCTGGTTTTATTCTAGAGAAACATCAGATTAAGTACCACCTCTATGCTGATGACACCCAGCTTTATCTTTCTGTCCCCCCCAAAAATGGCTCATCCTTTGCCACTTTCCATGCCTGTCTTGCGGAAATAAAAAGCTGGATGTCCTTTAATTTTCTCCAACTAAATGAAAATAAGACTGAAGTTATTCTATTTGGACCTTACACTGACACCGTCACATCTGACCTTGGGCCTCTTGCAACAAATTTGCACAGTTTTGCAAAAAACCTTGGTGTTTTTATGGACTCCCTTTTAAACTTTGAGAAACAAATATCAGATATTGTTAAATATTGTTAAAGCTAGCTCAGCTAAGACAAATCGCTAAATTTAAACCAATCCTAACACGCAATAACTTTGACACAATCATACAAGCTTTTGTAACTAATAGACTGGACTACTGCAACTTGCTATATTCAGGCCTCCCACAATCCTCCCTCAATAGGTTACAGTTAGTCCAAAATGCTGCTGCCGGACTGCTCACTGGGTCCAAAAAGAGAGCCCATATTACACCCATCCCAGCCCAACTCCACTGGTTACCTGTTAAATACAGAATTGATTTTAAAATTGTATTATTTGTTTTTAAATCACTCAACTCACTAGCGCCACAGTGCATCACTGATCTTTTAACCCCACACTCTGCCCCTCGGTCTCTCAGGTCAAACTCTCTCAACCTTCTGTCTGTCCCACCATCCCGCCTCAAAACAAGGGAGGTCGAGTTTTCTCTGTTGTGGCCCCTAAGCTCTGGAATGTCCTCCCTCTTCATCTGAGATCGTGCTCCTCCCTACCTCACTTTAAAACCCTCCTAAACACACATTTTTTCAAGATGGCGTTCAAAAGCCCATGAGCTCTACTCTGAAGCTGTCAACTTTACACTTTTATGTTTGTGTATTAAGCCACTTTTTCATATAATAGTTTTTATATATTTTACATTTGTTTTATTGCTTCACTATGATGTGCTGTAAAGCACTTTGGTGCAACTTGTTACGGTTGTTTTAAATGTGCTACATAAATAAAATGACTTGACTAAATTATATGCTGATCTAAATGGAATCAGAAACTCTTTTAAGTAAGGTGGGAACTTTGAGTAATAACATTTAAGTGTAGCTTTCTTCTGGATGTAAGGGAGAGCCAGTTGAGTGATGAATACATTTGACAGTGGTGTGTTCTATAAGGACATCCTAATACAAACCTACATATACTTTACATATTATAAATCAAAGATTAGATGCTGAGGTGTTCTAATAAATTATGTCTGCGTAGTCGAGTATTGGTAGATGTAATTATGAGGCAATTCTTTTTCTGACAGGTAAAGTAAAGCAGTTAATGGTTGAGTATAGTATCCTCAACTGGTTAGAAACTTTCGTTATAACTGAATCTATGTGTGAGTTAAAATTAAGTTGTGAATCTAAAACAAGTCCAAGATATTTACATTGGTCAACTTTTACCATTGGGGTTCCATTGTAATTACGTAGTTGTTGCTTTCAACATAATTTTTTTTAATTAAATAACATGTGATATCATTTCTTCATATTAAGTAAAAGTTTGTTACTGGTGAACCATATTTGAATCACAATAAAATCTGACTGTAGTGTTCTTTGAATTTGTGCGATATTATTACATAAAGAATAGATGACTGTATCATCAGGTGAATTTTAGATTTTACACAGAATTTAGGCAGGTTGTTAATGAAAACTAAAAACAGCAGAGGAACAAGAGATGATCCTTGCGGTACACTTTTATCGATGATTTTGAAATCAGAGGTGCATCCAAGATAGGAAATACACTGATATCTATGGTGGAGGTAAGAATTAAACCAGAGGACTTATTGTCTGGACAGCCCGATGGAATACAATTTACCAAGAAGAAGATAGTGATCTACCAGACCAAATGCTTAAGTCAATAAATATGGCACCAGTTTGCATATTTGAGTCAAAAGAAGATAAAATATTGTTTGAGAATTTTAGAAGAGCACTTGTACAGTTGTAGAAAAGGTCGGCCTAAAGCCTGATTGAATGGGAGATAGAATATTGAAATAGTTAATATATTGGGATACTTGAATAAAAAATTGCTTTTTCAAATATTTTTTACAACACTGTTAATAATAGAAATTGGTGTGTAGTTACTTATATTACAGGGATCACCGCTTTTGAATAGAGGTGCAACTTTAGTACATTTCCATGAGAGTGGAGTGGTGCAAGTTCTAAGGGAACGGCTAAATCAGACAAGGACTATGACAGGACATAGGAAATTTTTAAAAAATCAGGACCTGGACTGGTATCTGACCTTAAACTGTCAATAATCTGTTTAACTTCAGCAGGTGTAATATTTTTAAAGGTTAATCTATTATTACTAGAAGCTGCATTTGGCATGTTAAAAAAAGCATCTGAATAAGATAAGATAAGATAAGATAAGATAAGATAAGATAAGATAAGATAATCCTTTATTCGTCCCACAATGGGGAAATTGCAGTGTCACAACGCAAGTTACAGAAACAGTAGGAAAATAAGAGCATGCATCAAAATCAAGATAAATAATAATAAGTATTTACAATCAACTAAAAAACACAATGATGTAAAGCTAAGCTAAAAGGCACAGGAACATTGCACAATAAGTGTTTTTGATGAATGGAAAGCAGAACAATATGAGGAGAAATAACTACTAATCATACTACTACTAATATATCTTACTTGAAAAAAGAGAAAGAGAGGAAAAAATTGATACATGCATTATATTACAAGTGTGATTTCTTCTCCACAGATCAAACCTGTATCTGGCCTTTGTATTCTTGAAAATAGGCCGTGTTCCCATTTTTTCCATGTATTTGTCTCTCCCAGTACAGATATATTGTTTAAGTAACTACTGAGGTCAAAATGAGTCAGCTGCGTGCTGTCTACATCTAATTATAAAGCATTTATTGTTATTTTGTTGTCTGAGAATCATTAAGTGCAAGGTTAACATGCTTATTTATTTTGTTGCATTTATAAACTCATCATGGTGAAGGATGCTCAGAGTGCATATTGGACATCAGTTAGGAAATGTCAAAATTAAGGTGTTGGTTGAAGAGGTTTTCAAGAAAGATACGAGTTTGAAACTCGTAAAAAATATGTTTGAGTTTGAAGTACTCATATTACGACAATTTCTGATCTGTTGTAATGTTTCCTCATCAAATACCTGGAGTTTTGTTTCATTCACACATGTTTAACACACAAACACTGCATATTTAGGCTGAATTCTTCTCTCAAACTGAAAATACCCATTGTGTAAACTCCATAAACCTTCACTGGAATCATTTGGATAATTTCCAATTTAGCCAATCTCTACTGAACTAAAAGTAAAAGGTAGCTGTTAACTTCAAAACTCCTACTACAATACATCACAAGGTGGAACAGGGCATTTCGAGCTTTGGGGATGTAGACAGACATAATTAAGTGTTACGATTCTTACATGGCTTAAAGCTCACAAGTGTCAATTTGGCGTAATATAGGACCTTTAATACGGGCTACATTATTGTTCCTTGGTTTCCTTGGCAAACTTGGGATAAAATTGACTCTCCCAAGCAAATGTGTTTTTGTTTACTGAAAAACAGCTAATATGTAAAAAGAGTGGATTAAACTCTGCCACTGGATGCCACTAAAGGACCACAGGACTGGACTTTTCACCTTGAATCACTGTTAACTACTAGTTTTTGCTTCCAGTCCTGCATAAAACATTTCAGACTTTGTTAGACCCGAGTGTGAATCCAATAACCAGGCTGTCCATGCAAACTCAAATAGTAGGATTGGCAGAGACCTTAACATTCTGTTGCCTTGACAAATATGCCTCCTGCCTCCAAAATGTGGCAGAAATGAGAAAATCCTTGTGCGGAGTTTGCAGCACAGCACCCAGAGGTGAGCCTGTAATCTCATCAGAGTGTGTGACAGTTCATGCTGTTACTAAGACAACAAATGCTGAAAGAGCAGGTGGGGGAAAGTGTGAAACACAAAATCTGATCTGATCATTGGGGCTTTCCAAAAGCAACCTGGAGTAAGGGAATTAGAATCATTGATATGTCCAAAAGACTGCTGTGTGTTACTCCAGCTCAGGACAATGCAATCTATTTTAAGTCACTGAATACGTATGTGCAGAATGTGTGTAGAACTAACTGAGATAATGCTGAAGCCCAATTCACACAAAATAGGCTCTTTACACAGCAGCACGCTAGCTAACTCACTGTGTCCAAAAGCTAACAGTCATTTTTATTAAAATTATAAAATATAAAAAAAACAAATCAATTAAAATTAAAATTAAAATTAATTCAAGTAAAGACTACCTGATTGTTTTTAAATGTAGAATACTTCAGTTTGTGGTGTTGTTTTGATATTTATTATGCTTTAGAATTTGCATTAACGTTACCTCTTGACAAACAACCTTGTACCTTGTAGAGGTGTCCTCCGGTGAAGTATTCATTTTATTTATGTAATTTTTAACATGTTGTCAGTGACACGCAATGCCTTATTTTAAAATATTTATTAATTTTAGAATAAGGAAAATCACATGCCTAAATAATGTGAACATTCTCTTATGATTACTCTGGAATTTGGCCAACCTTAACAATTACTTAATAAAGCATAATTAGTCTTCACTTTAGAACAGCTCTCAAAAAGACTTAACTAATAGATAATAGCTGCCTGAATTATAATTTCATTGCAGTATTAGTAAAGCATTATCTCATGGCTTACTAATCATTAATAAATGTTAAAATTTGTATTTAAATATGCATCTACAAATACACACACAAATGGTTAGTTCATGAGTAACTAAATATGAAATAATTATGAGCAGCTACTTACAGCACGGGCTAATTAAGGGCAAGTTAAGTGCTAATTAAAGTAGTAATTAAGCAGTTATTAAGCCTGAATGACTCTTAATTAAGCATTTGTTCATTATTAATTAAAGTCTATATAATAAATAAGGTGTATTTAATATAAAGTGTTACCGATCTGAGTACTCCAGCCTTAAATGCAGGCCAATTTGCCTGTTAAGGGTACAGAATTGACCAGTGTTGTATTAAAGGGCCTCATCACATCACCTATCTCCTCCTCCATCTCCCATGTTATTAATGCTTTAAAACAGAGCCACCTCAGACAGAGACCAAGAGTGCACAGGAAATTAGAAAGACACAGAGAAGGGAAGTGCAGTAATATAAAATAGAGCAGAGAACAGCTATTTGGAGTTGTCAGATTGCATCTAGCATTTGTTAAAATTAAGAAAACATAACAGCAGTCAGAGACCTTTGTTTACTTTTAAAGACTTTAAATTAAAGGTGCATTGTGTAACTTTTCTGGTGGGAGCCCATCAAATACTTTTCACCATGGAGATGTTATTACTCTGCCTGAAATGTTTCACAGTATGGTATTAAACCTTTCTATCATCATAGAGACCAAACCAGACCAAGTTACAGGTCAGATCTGATCCGCTCACAGAATGCATGTGTTTCTATGTATTTATGAGCAATAAAAACACCTGTAATTTAATAAATGTAAGGTAGAGCATATATGGTATGTCATACTGTGGAATATGTCAGGCAGAGCAATGACATCTCCATGGAGAAAAACATTTGCATAGTGCAAGTTTCATAATGCACCTTTAAATTGTGTATCTTATTTTGCACCAAAATGAAACAAATATGTTTTTACCAGGCATACATTTTTTTTACAAAAACAACTTAAAAAGGGTTTACCATATGTGGACAAGCCAAAGTCTCTGATGGAATACTGAAAAAAAGTTTCACCAAGTTCTAAAAAGTCTACATTGAATTTAAAGTAACCTTTTGGGGCCATGGACTTCAGGCTAATTTCTAAGATAACAAGCAGCTACCTAGGAAATTTTCTTGCACTCAATATGATAAGAAAGTCAAATATCTACAAACCCCACGGCACTCCAAAATCAATTCAATAAATGGTGCAGATTGCCATTTCATTATACTTTTAATGACAAGATAATAAGCTTTTTTGTAACATTACATTTTGATGCTATCTGTTAAATTAACAAAACAGTGCATTATTGCTTTTGTGAGGAAAAAAAGAAGTCATTTTTTGCATTTGCGATTATATTTGCGATGCAATATATGTTTAAATATATGTTTATCAGTGTTATAATGTTGTTTCCTTATCAAAAGTGTAACTGGAGTTATGTTTTGTTTCATTCACACATGTTTAACACACAAAACTTACATATTTAGGCTGAGTTATTCTCTCCAACAGAAAACACTTCCACCTTGTGATTTCATGCGGAAATACAAGAAGTGCTCTACTGTGTTTTTAAACTCCACACACCTTCACTAGAATCATTTGGATGATTTCAGCCCTGGAACAACCAATCTCTACTGTGCTAAAGGTAAAAGGTAGCTGTTAGCTTGAAAACTACCATCACTACCGGGGGGACAGGCCATTTTGAGCTTTGGAGATGTAGACAGACTAGAAGAATTACTCAAATATGTGTGAATGAAACAAAACACAACCCCAGATATGTTTTTGATGAGGTAACAACATTATGTCCGAGGGCATAGTAAACAAGGAGCATAAACACTTACGAGAATTAAGAATCAAAGACAACAATGCCATGAATTTTGAGTGATACATTGTGCAACCTTGATTTTGTAGTTTCATTTTGAAGATCATACTTCCCATCTAAACTAGGTCTGGGATTCACAGGGTCCCTCACGATTCGATACTCGAAACATGGCTCACGATAAGCTATTATCACGATAATACGTACAAGACATATGATGATCGATATATTGCACATGATACTCTGTGATATGTTGCTGTTTTTTACAAACCAAATACACTGTGGCAACAATATTTATTTGTTAAATTACCACTTGTGCAAAGTCACAATGAAATACATCTATTTTAATAATTAAAACAATGGATCTGTTAAGTGTGTTGCATAAACAAGTTTCCTTCCACTACATAAGCAACAAAACTGTAGTGCGGTCCCAGAAAAAAAAAAAAAATAGCTAAAAGATACCAATAAATACTCTTGCCAATATATCAATACAGCAGGCAGCCCAAGATGACAATACTGCATCACAATTTTTTTTGCACACCAGTATAAACACATGCATAAAGTAGCATTCCTGACTGTAATATTGTTCAAATAAAAGCAAGCCATTCTCCATATGCTCTGAGCACTCAATCGATCGGGAGAAGCAACATAAGCTGAAATAATTTAAATGGAAGTACTGAAGGCAGGGTAGGGTAAGGTAGGGAGGAGGGTAGAACCAGTTTAACAGCGATGATGAAAATCGATATGCAGTAATAAATGAGAAACAACTGCGTAGATTATTGAAGCTATTAGGATGTGTGCAAAAAGCCTGCTCTAGTCCTTTGGGATGGGAATACAGAGAAGACAGAAACCGCCTTATTGTGCTAATGCAAAATTGTAATGGCTGCTTCTTGGTTTGTACAATAGAGGACAGATGTAGCCCCAAGGTGAGCCAAGTAAGATGGTGAACAGAAGGTCAGTGGAATGAACTTCTCAGAGAGCAGGATCCCAACGCGTAATCGTCTGCCCCCAGCTGCTAATTAGGTTCCCTTGAGCAAGGTCTTCAACCCCCCAACTTCTGCCAAAACACAGTCAGCAGTACACAGTTCAGAGCGTCTCCCAGTTGAGCAAGAGTAATTTGTGTGGAGATGTGTGTTAAATAAAAATGTAAAAAATATAATAATAATAATATAATAAAACTGCAGGATTGTATTTGGTATTCTCCAGCATCTCAACAAGCCATAGACAGACTGTAATTGTGTACACTGACAAGTTTGTATTTTACATTGACATTATGACGTGTCCATGAGCAAGGCACTTCACCATCATTACCTATAGTCACATAATGTAGATACTACTACTACATTGTGAAAGTTTGTCTTTTCACAACTTAGAGAAGAGATTTACTGTCACTGCAAAGCTAACAAAAACTAGCATGCCAAAAGCACACTTACTGGTTCCCAGATGATTAAATACTTTTAATTAGACAGAAGCATATTTGTCTCATTTTAACCCTAAGAGCTGCTTTTACTAATGGCAACACATTTTGCTCAACTGGATATGTGCTTCATAGGTTCTATATTCTGCAAAATTGACTCTTGTGAGCTTTAAGACATCTTAGAATGTTGTTACGTCATCAAAAACACACAGTATCTGGATTATGTTTTGTTTCATTCACACATGTTTGAGCAATCTTTTATTATTAGTCTGTCTACATCTCCAAAGCTCAAAATGCTCTTTTCCACCTTGTGATGTCATGAAGCGGCAGTTTTCAAGTTAACAGCTACTTTTAACTTTAGTTCAGTAGCGATTGGCAATTCCAAGACTGAAATCATCCAAATGATTCTATTGAAGGTGTATTGAGTTTAAAAACACAGTAGAGCACATCCTGTATTACCACATGGTGTCACAAGGTGGAACTGAGCCTTTTCAGTTTGAGAGCAGAACTCAGCCTAAATATGCAGGATTTGTGTATTAAACATGTGTGAATGAAACAAAACACAACTCCAGGTCTGTTTGTGATGAGGAAACAACATTATAACATAGATCTTCACACACTCAAACCTTGCATATTTAGGCTTAGTTCTTCTCTCAAACTGAACACCTTGTGATGTCATGAGGTAATACAGGAAGTGCTCTGTGTTTTCAACTATACACCTTCATAAGAATAATTTGGATAATTTCAGCCATGGAATTGCCAGTCTTTACTTAAGGAAAGGTAAAAGATAGCTGCTAACTTGGAAACTACCATTACATGACATCACAAGGTGCAATAGAGCATTTTGTTCTTTGTAAATGTACACAGACTAATAATAAAAGATTACTCAAACATGTGTGAATGAAACAAAACACAACTCCATGTACGTTTTTGATGCGATATCAGCATTATAACATGGCTTAAAATTCACAAGCGTCAATTTTGTGTAATACAGGACCTTTAAAATATAAGCACTGAAAGGTAATAATTATGTTTTTTTTCTGAACAAACTACTATTGTATATGCTGTTATCAAACAGTTCACTTTTGTATTGTAAAACAACAAATAAGCCCGCACACAAATAGCCAAATGCATTGAGCGGTGAACAAATGCAATCGTCTGCACAAACAATACAAGCAAATGAAAACGCTGCCTCTATTTCTGCTCGTCTTTATCTGGGGGAAAACATACAGAGGCTGTCAGCACATTAATTAAAACCTTATAGCATATTGATTAGAATGCGCCTGTGGATGAATGCTGACAAATACATAGACAGCTGGCAGCTTTCAAGGAGATTCTCACGCTTCAAAAAAACAAAAAACAGAAAAAACCCAAAAAACTATCAGCTATTTAACAGACAGGTGTAGTTACAGATACAGTGGTAATATTTATGCATAAGACAAAACAGGAAGGGTAGGGTTAGAAGAATGGGTCTGGAATCGTAAGCTTGTTGTTTCATAAAGTTGCTACTCATGCAAAAATGTTTCACTTATGTCAGCAATATAACTTACTCCACACATGTCAACATTTTAGCTTTTATTTTTTAGTGTTTGTACATTCAAATTTTAAGGTGCTCTATAAAACTTCTCTTGTGAGGGATCAGCTGCTATATTCATGGAGATACAGTATTAATGCTTTGCCTGGAACTATATGGTGTAATCCCACATTTGCCTTGAATGTTCCATAGTTCCACATTAAATGTATCTGTATTAATAAGAGGTGTTTTTATTGATAAAACATTCCTTGAAAAACATAATTCTTTTGTTTGTGAGTAGTGTCACCTCTCCAAAAATCAGATCTGTAACATGGCATAGCGGCGTCACCTGCTTGTTAATGCCATACTGCGGAATATTCCAGAAAAAGTAATAACAATTCCATGGAGACAAGCAGATAGCAGACCCCCCAAAAAATTACATAGTGCAATTTTAAGTACAAAGAATGTATAAGAGAATATGTATTGAAAGTATGCAGGTTTGTGAGGAGTAGACCCTGATGTGCAATCCATGCTGTTGCTTTCTTTTTTCTTTTTCTTTTTTTTTTTCCTAGTTCCAGGTGGTCAAAGCAGAAATGGCAAGTTTCCCTGTAGAAAGACCCAGGCATTTCCAGACAAAGATTATTCCAGCTGGCCCTTGCTCTTCCCCGAGGCATCCTCCTGGTATGACATGGTGCTACATAGACCAGGGCTTTGAGTAGGGGACCAAGATCCTCAAACACTAATACTATGTATCCTTGTATTTAAAATAGCGTAATATTTTGATGCTTTTTCTTATATTATTATATATTTAGATTTTCTTATATTTACAGTTCACTATTACATGTGAAAATGAAAGAACTTTTCAATATTCAAAGGATATTTTATCAATAGAACGTGTATTAGAGCCAAAGTTGATGAAGCCGGGAATGTACCCATGTTCACTTCCTATTTGGAATGTGGCGGCTAGCAGATTAGCTATGTCCATATGTATATACAATCTATGACAGTAAACCAATAAGATGAGGGACTGCAGATCGAAAGTAGCAGTAGAAAGTTGTAGTTAATGTTCCACAGTATGACATTAAACAGATCTACCCCGCATGTATTCAATTACAGGTGGTTTTATAGCTCAAAAATACCTAGAACAGCAGGAAGTCTGACTGTGGGCAGAGCTGCCTCTCCACAGATCTGACCAGTAACTTGGCCTGGTTTGATCTCCATGATGACAGAACATTTTAAAGCCATACTGTGAAACATTCCAGACAAAGCAATAACATCTCCATGGACGCTCCACCAGAGAAGTTGTACAATGCACCTTTAAAGTCTCTGTACATTGCCCCTTCAAATAAATTTCCTGCAGAGTTTTTTGTTTTGACCAATCACAGTGTAGGGGGAGGGGCTTGACACACAATAGTCAAAACATAGTGACCACATGACTGCTTAGATCACTTGAACCTTTGTCATCCATTTCTGAAGGAAAAGACCACCACTACATTCTGCAATCCACATTTCGAACAAACAATTAGCAATCCCACAACTATTACCTAACAGGGAAGAACATATATATTTCAAGGCGCATTAACACATGAGTGGGAGTGGAATAAAGATAAGACATTACACATTACAAAATCCCAAATATGACTAAAATAGCTGGTATGCAAATGCTATTGTGGGTGTATGACAGGAACCCTTGAAGCCTGCTGTTTAAAGACCCCATCCTCTCTCTTTCTCTAGTAGTCTGTTCCAATCTGGCACACCAAAGGCAAGGTAAAAAGCGACGCCAGATCAAACAAGACAATGCATTTCTCTTCTCAACTTGAATTTTCAGCAAGCCAAAAAATACTCAACTAAACGATGCTTTGGGGAGAATCAGCTCTCACTAGAACTGGCAGTGATCCATTCTGAGGCCAGGCACAACTCATATCATTTAACACTCATTTCATTTAGCACAATTAGAGCAGCTGTAGCGGGAGAAATGGAGAGTCTGGCTCCATACCAATCCTGAATATTACTGCTGCTATTATATTACCCTCATATCCGCCAGTGAATTTTCAAAAACCCGCATTCTCCAGGGAGGCGGGCTCAGAGAGTGACCAGGGTCTGATGGGACAGCAGAGGCTCCACAGCTGCTGGTGGTGAAGTAGACTTAGAATTAGAGAAATGCATTGATCCACAAGGGAAATTATTTGAACACAGTAGCTCACACATCACAAAATAATCTAATAACAAAGAGCAACAACATAAATGCTAATAATAAATTCAAAATAAGTAGCAAAAATAGCAAGAAACTGGTCAAAATGAGTGACAAAAGTAGGGTAGACATTTTGTAGAATTAGTTCTGTACATGTACAGTGGCAGAGAAGTGAAACCAGGGCTGTTTCTCGATTTTCAGTGGGCCTAGGCAAAAATCTGTTTGGGGCCCCTATTTTGTCAAACTACTATTATGTGATTCCTTGTCCAAGATGATACATGAACACACAAGTCCATAATTACATATCCATAAAATAAATATACAAATGACTTATTTTGTGTTCTGTTTGAATCCAAATTTCTTCATAAAACCTTTGGGTCAAATATCTGCATAGGAGCAAATATCTGCACTATTTTAATAATCTTTTGTCTGTATAGAGGGATTATCAGACTACTTCACTTCACGCTCTACTGCGCATGTCGCCTGCAGAAAGAGCTGCTGTCCTGTCTGGGATCATGTCAGTGTCTCGTAGGATTTCAGGAGATTTCAGGCTCTCCCGGGGCCGGGGCTAGTTGTGTCGATCACGTATAAATGCATGTCCGATTACTGAAGTTTGAGCCATTTTTTCTCGTCATTTACGCACTCACCTGCATTTAACACATATGGGCCATTAAGACGTATTCCACTCACTAATGTTAATTTAGTATCATAACTTATTTTATCCATGGAGATCACCTGTTTTAGTGCGCTGACAACAGCACTACAAGCATTGCAACTTCATGGTAACTGCACAGACAGCTGCGTTTTCTGCACGTGCATCCGCTGTGTTGATAAACAAATAATCTGTCTATAGTTATAATCTATGACACTCATGGATCATTATTCATATATTGGACATTTGGAAATTCAAAATTGCAATATTGATCTAAAATAACAAATAATAAGACGATGTCCAAGTTGGAAAAGTACGGAACCCAACAGAAGCTATTTCCTGTCTGCTCCATTACGATACATGGCCATAAATGACAAAAAAAAAAGTGCTAGCGCAGTCGGACCCTTCTATTGATAGCTGCAGATTATACTAGTGGGCAGAGTTTTTTTTTTTTTTTTAATTGTGCCATTACGCAGATTGAAAAGATAAAATTTGAGGATAAAATTTAAGAACAAATTATAGAGAGGTGGGCGTGTACTGGTGGCAGTGAAAACAGGGATAGATCAGAGCAATGACGTCTTGAACACATTAGAATAAAAATGACTCGAACATGGATCACTCTAAATACAACTTTGAGAGGGTATTATAATTAGCAGTTATAAAAGCTCCAAATTGTAGATTTTGCACATTCTGTTGCGACTGTGAGACTTTCACAGAAGTTCCTAATTAATGGTAATGCCTAATTCATATTCATAATCAGACAATAATTTGAACAAATCTTTCAAAACAAGTTATTAATTACTGTTAATTCTAGAGGTCACCAAAGTCCTCCTTAATTGTTGGTAAAATGCAGTTCGTTAGTTGGAACTTGGGGGCAGTAGTTAGAGTAGCTACAAATGACCTTCACTACCTTCACTGTCATTTGGTGAGCCACTGTTAAAGGTGCACTGTGTAACTTTTTGGTTGGGGCTCCGTCACTTGCTAGTTTGTTGTTGTTGTTGTTGTTATGTCATTGCTCTGCCTAGAATCTTCCACAGTCTGAAATTAAACAGTTCTATGTCACATTTAATTACCGTATTTTCCGGACTATAAGCCACTACTTTTTTCTCACACTTTGAACCCTGCGTCTTATACAACGATGCGGCTCATATATGGACGGATTATTCTTCTATGAACACAGCGGATGCGCGCGCAGCTTGAGTGCAGAAAGCGCCGCTGTCTGTGCAGTTAACATGGGTTAGGGTTAGTTAGAACACTCGCTAGCGCTGTTGTCAGCACTAAAACATTTTATCGCTGCGTGATAAAATAAGTTCTGCTGCTAAATGAACATTAGTGAGTGGGATACGTCTTAATGACCCGTATGTGTTAAATGCAGGTGAGGCGTAAATGATGAGACGAAACGTCTCAAACTTCAGTAGCTGGGACATCCACTCATACATGATCGATACAACTAACCCCGACCCCCGGGAGAACCTGAAATCCTGTTGAGATCCTACAAGACACTGACATGATACAAGACAGGACAGCGGCTCTTTCTGCTCGAGACATGCGCTGTAGAGCGCCAAGTGACAGGGCGCAAGAGGAAGATGCTCGTTTGATTTTGTTTTGAACAGTTATTTTGTGCTTCATGCACACACCCTCCTCATGGAAAACATACGAAGAAATGCATATGATGCAGCTTTGAAGTTAAAGACAATTGATCTGACTGTCAAAGAAGGAAACAGAGCTGCTGCACGTGAGCGCGGCATCGATGAGTCGATGGTGAGACGCTGGCGACGGCAGCGTGACGAACTGACTCAATGCAAAAAGACGACAAAAGCTTTCAGAGGCAATACAAGCAGATGCTCCGAACTTGAAAACTTCTTGAAGACGTGGACACCTGCGGCTTATAGACAGGTGCGGCCTATATATGTACAAAAATAAAATTCTTTGAAAATTTAGTTGATGTGGCTTATATTCAGGTGCGCTCAATAGTCCGGAAATTACGGTAAATTACAGGTGTTTTTTTTTTTTTTTAGATCAAAACAAACATTCTAGACATAACATCTCCATAGAGAAAAGCATTCCACCAGAAAAGTTACACAATGCACCTTTAATGGAGGGAACTCTAACCCAAAATTCTAAATGTTATAATACCTCAAAGGCTTCCATCTATTTCTCTTTGAATAGAAATAATGCCAGGTTCCTCTCTCTTCCTCTTACTGCAAACCACTGCTTCACCAACAAACACAAACTCACATGTATTCTCCATCTCTCCAGCTGTAATTGAAAATCCCTTTTTTTCTTCTGTCCTCGATCCTGTGACCCCCACCACCTGTTCTGAGTGCATCAACATTGGATTTAGCCTCTCAGTAAACAAGACTACCACAAATCGTCAGGCTAGTATACTCCGACCAGATGAAAACATTTGAATTGATATGAGTCATTGCTCAAAGCTTCAAATTGCCAGACATTTTCTTCCAGGATAAGATCTAGTTTCATTATGCTTCTCTTGATAACATCACAGGTGTTGTTTTGTGCAAAGCTAAAGTCAAATTAATTTCAGAGTTAAAAGAGGCGTTTGTCGTTTACTTTTAAAACACAGGGTAGTTATTGAGTCGGTGAGAAAATGTTTGAACTTCCTGACTATCTATTATCTGTGTGAATCAGATTATTAGTGTGGAGACGTGTCCCTCCTTTTTTGTGGCAAACCAAAGATGCAAGATTACAAAGGAGATTGGAGTAAAGTAATACAATGTGGTTTTGAACTCAGAATGTGATGTTATGTGTAGATTCATGTTTATTTGATACGTAAATGATGTGAGTAAATGTAACTGTTAGTATTTCAATACAAAGTCAAAGAGCAAATAATTAAATATTTGAATAAAAGTATGTTGACATGGATATTTGTTTTAATGCACATGGAGTGGTTCAAAATGCATTAACGTTTAGATTAGACAAGATCATTTAGCAAAATGCATTTTTGTAGAGTATATCCATATCTTCTTGCATAGGTTTTTATTTAAAGCAGTTGTAACACATTTTTCAGGTTTTGTCTGGGCAATATATCACTTCCAATATAAAGTTTACACACATGTAACAAATGATTTTATATTTTATAATTTTATAAATACACTTATTATTATGTTATATTATTGTCATTTTTATAAAAGTAAAACATTATTTTTGGATCATAACTGCAAGTAAATCTATTTGGCTGTGAGCTGGAGACATTTGTCACAGTGAGGGACAGGAGGACACTGGACAAACTGCTCTCCATCATGGACACTCCTGCTCACCCACTATAGAGAGACAGAGGAGATAATACTCCCCACAACTGTACAACAACTCACCCACTGCACCAGACTATAGAGGGATAGAGGAGATAATACTCCCTACAACTGTACAGCAACTCACCCACTGCACCAGACTATAGAGAGACAGAGGAGCTCATTCTCCAACAGGCTCCTACAGCTCCGCTCAAACAGTGAGAGATTCAGGACTACATTCATACCATACTCCATACAACTGTACAACAACTCACACTTATGTAACAGGTAATACTCCCTACAACTGTACAACAACTTAATCTTAAGTAACGGATAACCTGATGCCCTGTCAATCAGCAGAGTATTTGCACTGTCGTTCTTGTCTCTTTTATATAGCTGTGATTTTAGAGTTTATTTTATAGTTTATTACCTATTTTTGTATTTTATTTTGACTTGTACATATACATATACATTTACTTTTATAATTATGTCTCATTTGACACCTGTCTCTTGCTATCTTTTTTTTTTTTGTATCCAAATAATTTCCCTTGTGGATCAATAAAGTTTGTCAAAGTCTAAGTCTAAGGCCTTGTTACGGATTTTAAAAGCAAAATCCATATCAGACCGTCCCCAGTCATCACAAATTTCCAATTCAGTATCGATTTGGATTGATACTCATTTTGATACCACATCTAAAAAGATGTAGACAATACAATGGCATTTTTAACACAATATATTAGTAATTTATTAAAATATTGCCATGTGGTTGTATCTATTATATATTTATCATTATATTTATATAAATCAAAACCATTCTAAAACTGGGAAGGTCCTATTTTGTCCTATTAGGATTTTTTTCTGTTTTTCAGAAGCAATACTTGTTCAAATGTTGAGTTGGTTTTATCATTTATTAGTAGCATCTGTGTTTAAAGTTTTTTTTTTTTTTTGACAAATTAATTATCACAGACAAACCAAGATTTGTGAATGATCTGTTGATGTTTAATGATTTTTAACTGATCTGTGAATTAGTTAAACATAAAGTATGGACTTACACACAACTTTAAACCCTAATTCTATGGAGAAAACCCATCAGTGAGCAGTTTTATTATAATTGGCACATGCTTTACATAACAGGCTTGTGTAGAGGAGGTCTATAGTGCAACTGTCTCCGAAATTCAGCGCCTGTACAGAATGAATCAAGGCAGTGATCCGGCCCCTTTAACCACACTGTAATTCTCACATTCAGATCTCATTTGCGTCTTTATAATAGTGGGGATACCCTGTCATAACACCACAGTGACAGCCTGCCTCCATCCAACCGACTCATGCTTGATAGTGCATTATCATTAACACCGTGTGCGTATTAATATTTCATGGGATCGTGGCTTGGTGGGGGGCGCTATTCCCTGCTAGCACAGAAATTACACACTCACACATGCTTATTATTGTGATGGAACCGTGAACGAGGTAAGGTGTGCTAGAGAGGGACATAAAAAGAGGTATTCCTATTCAACAGTGAGTAGTTATGGTCCAGAAAAGCACACATTATCAGTTTTTAAAGGCGAAAATGAAAAAAAAAAAGAGACCAGACGGAGGAGGAGCAGAGTCATGATGAGGAGGTGTGTAAAAAGAAATGAGGGCTGGATGGGGAGTAGTAAAGAAAATGGTGGCTGTCCAATAAAAGCAAAACTTTTGGATTTATAGTTTAGGGGAGAGTTATTATTAATGTCATTTTAAGGGTAGTTTTGAGGGTGGGCTTGCAGAGTGTTCGGTTAATGTTGAGTTTATGATCCCTATGGGTGATTTTATCTGTATTTTGTCCACACAAGTCAGCAGTGTGCAGTGTAGTGTCAAATGTATTTGTTTCCTCATCAAAAACATAACTGCAGAGGTTTTATATGTCATACATGCATGTTTAAGTAATCTAGCTATCTCTCCCGGTCATTATTTGAACCCTCCCCACGGTTGGCAGTGCGATCTTCCACAAACTTATGTAACCCATGCTCCCACACAGCAGTTTTCCAGAAAAGCATGCTTCAGAACAAGACACTACAACTTCACAAACCTGCTGCAATATCAGAAACAAATGTTATTTTGTGCTGATTGTGTTTTTTATTATTATTATATCAGAATTGGTATTGAGTAGCTAGCACTTTCCTTAGTATCCAGAGACAATCTTGAACTGAATATGTAATAGAATATGTAATGTGTATCGCTAGTAATTATGTCCCAATTTGCCTTGATATTTAATTTATTTGTCCAACAGTTACCACTTAAAACCCTTAAACATGCACTGTGTAACTTTTCCGTTAGAGGGCCCGCCAGTTACTTGTCTCCATGGAGATGTTATTGCTTTACCTCCAGTATTCCAAAATACGGCAAAGGTGGCATTAAACCTTTCAATCTCCATAGAAACAAGCAGGAGACACCACAAGGCCAATTTACAGGTAAGATCTGTGAAGAGGCAACCACACTCACAGTTAGAATACATGTTTTTAAAGGTATTTTTGAGCAATGAATAAATGCACATTATATAAGTTTAATATCGTATTGTGGAACATTACAGACAAAGCAATAGCATTTCCATTTGGTAAAGGAATCCCAACATGAAAAGTTAAGCAATGCATCTTTAATGTGTACGAGTTAAACTAATTTTTCAAGTCAAAAAGGAGTAATAGACTTCAAATTTAAATGCTTTTTAAATATAATTTTCACATATTATAGTTCTAATCACGCTCAATCAATGTCCTTTCTCTCACTCTCTTTATCACCTTTGGATCACCTTGTTTTAAACCAACCTCCAGCTATTCTCCCACTCATACAAGGATGTGTGGGGAATTTTATTATTGCCATATCAAATGTCAAAACTTAAACTGCATTTACTGAAGTGATTAACATTTTTTATGCTCAAATGAAGCCCTGACCATGGGAGATTTGCTTATAATTAGGGTCAAACGCACATGCTGCCTCACCACTCTGACCTCACATGAAGTCATCCTATATGAGCATAAAAATCACATGAAGCTGCAGTGTTTTCTGCTACATCACAGGTTAATGAACAGTTATCAAGGGAGTCCATAGATTTTACAGCCCAACAAAGGACTACCATCTTCAAATCACCATTTCACTCTTTTTCACAATTTTGTATTTTGTTAATATACATTTTCACTTAAGAATAGCATTAATAATAGTTTAAAGTAGTTTGGGTGTAGCTTTGTAGCTAACTCGACTCGCTCATGTATGTTATTGTAAAAATACTAGATAGTTTACTTTTAAATTAATTTAAATTATAGCTCTATTTTATAAAAATATGATTCCTAATTTCCTAAGTATGATCTATAGTCCTAAATTTAAGTCATTTCAGTTATTTTATGTCCTTTGTTTACAGCAGAAGAGAACAGGTCTAAGGGGAAATATAGGTCAAATAATTAGGTCTTTGATCGCACACACACGTTTGTGACTGATCCTGCAAATAAACAAAATGAAACACCCGATGGACTACATGAGTTTTTGTATATTGAAACATTTTGTGTGAGTCAATAAGCAGTAATGATGGCTGCTTTGATGCTAATGTTAAATTAGTAGCCAACACAAAAAACAATAGAATACTTGAAATCCAATCCAATCCAATCCACTTTATTTATATAGCACATTTCATAAACAAAACAATTTCCAAAGTGCTGCATACTACAAATAAAACATATACAATAGAAATATAAAATAATGATCTATTTAACCCCACTAGTCCTCGTTAAGGCAATAAAACTAGTAAAATCAAATAAGAGCAAGAATACCAATAAAAAAATAAAAAAAAATAATAATAATCTGGGATCAGTCTGGTGATTTATCATAATGAGTTGAGGGCGATATATCAACAAATGGATTATATGACAATGGCTGTTTTGGAGGTTAATCAATAACAACAACAAAAAAGTCAGCAAAATGAGCTGTTCAAATGAAATAAATAAAAAGAACGGGAGTGTAATATTCAAATTTGAATTAATTTCTGTACGTTTGTGGTTAATTTTATCGTCCTTTCACTTTTTGTCCAGTACCACAACCAAGACACTGTATGGAAGTAGGTGCTCATAAGCAGTGCAATGTGTGCATGTAATTTAAACATAAATAAACTAAATATTTTTTGGTACATTCATATCATTTCTGAATATTTTCATTTTTCAACAAAAAAACATCACTTTTGACAATACACCTTTAACATTGCGAGATACAGAGCCAATGCCTTTGTGGAGGTCTTTGCCCACTAAAAGCTCCCAGGACTATACTGTAGAGTAATACATTGTCAGACAGTGATTTACCTGTGCTGTCCACCCAAACATGAATTTTCAGCGTATCATCACTGTATTTTATTTATATTATACTATTACAAGAACCATTCCCCTCTCCTGTGACGTGTGTGCTTGTTCTAGTGGGCAGAATCAGATTTTATCAGTAGAGCTGTTTGAAATAAACCTAACCACGCAAATGCTCCCCTTTTGCAAGTGCCTGTATTATATTTGACATTCTCTAGAAAGCAGGAATCTTCAAAGGCACCATGTTTAAACCTCAGCGTGTTTGAAATATCAAAGCTCTCGTATGGCAACTTTCTAAATGTCACCGTGGGGGATCTTTCCAATCTTTTGATGCAGCTTTCACGAGGAACAGTAATGACGGGCTAAGGTGTCTGAAGACTCACTTTGAGGATCTGAACATGAAGATGTATTTTCGATCTCTAAACTGGAGCATTTTTCATATTTTTCAATGATGTAAATGTTCTTGTACAGTCTGATTGCAGAGGCTATTAGTATCAGTTGCATTGGTTTTGGAGATAATGCCATATGATTTTATTCAGAGCAAAGGAAAATATTGGATAATCCTGTTGCTGAGAGTGAAATGGCCTCAATGGGGCTATACTTTTGTCTTGGTTCATACAGAGAAAGAGAGATGATTTATTAATCCAGAGGGACTGTGCTTCTCAGTTGCCTTTGTGTCTCAGTCAAAGGTCTCAGTGCAGTTGAATAGCACTTGACGGGCCTTTCACCAGAAAAGTTACACAATGCACCTTTAACAATGACCAAATGTAACCTTTGAACTTACAGAAAACAATGCCAAGTTGATCTATGTAGCTTTTTGGGTAGAGGCTCCAACACATGTTTGTCTCCATGGAGATAATTATCCTGGAATGCTTCACAGTACAGCTTTAAGCGTATGTATCTCCATGGAGTCAAACAGGTGTTGGTCCAAGTTACAAGTCAGATCTGTGGATTTGAACAAATACTAGAGTAAAATAGATTTAAAGCTTTTGATACTTTGTTACTGATATCAACAAACTGCAAAGTTTCCATATCACCATTTGAAAGTATCACGATAGCATCACCTTCAGACCTCTTTTGCCTTGTTTGCACGTTGTACTCATTCACTGGTTTATCTCCATCTTCTCTATTCATTCCTATTCCATACAGCAAAGCCAAGGCCCATCTCCAGAATATCTAACACGCCTAATTAAGTTGATCAGGCTCTGTCCTCCCTCTGCTTGAACAGGCACCCTTGCAGATAAAAAATATGGAGTTGATTGCTATGCACACAATGCTCGAGATGGCTTCATGATCTGTGCTCATAATGAGTTTCAGCAGCTCTTGTTTGTCAAATTAGGACCAAGTCAATGAAGTGCAAAAGTGAAAAGGCTGAAAACAAAACCGTATAAGAAATGCATAAGAAACAGTAATTGCAATAAACGTACAGAGTTACAATAGAGAAAGAAAGTGCAACTAAGGTATGAATGATAAAAGACCAGTGTAAAACATATGGCTATTACAGATATCTGGATTAAGAATACTGGTAAACTGCTTTCTCATCATTACTATCATTACTTTATGTATCTTTGGAGAGATACAGGACTACATTCATAAAATACTCCATACAACTGTGTAATAACTCACTTTTATGTAATAGATAACCATATCCCAATCACTATTTCATTTTTGCACTGTTTCTCCTGACCCACCTCTTGTATATAGCCAAGATATATTTTATATTACTATATTACTATATTTCTATGTTTTATTTTTACTTACCTATACAATTGTGTAATAATGTCTTATTTGACACCGGTCTCTTGCTATTGTTACTACTTATTTTGAATTTATTAATACCATTTATATTGTTACTCTTTGTTTATAATCTACTGTGATGTGTGAGCTAAGTCTAACTTATAAAATATATAATTTATGGGTCAAACTGTGCCACTTTTTCTCAAAATATAATAATAATAATAATAATAATAATAATAATAATAATAATTATTATTATTATTATTATTATTATTATTATTATTATTACTATTATTATTATATGTTTGCAAGAAGCAAAAAAATAAATAAAAAGAAAGTAAGAAACTGATAAAAATGATATTTGTGTAAAGGATAAAAAAAAAAAAAAAAAAAACAGTGCATTTGTCACAAAATTAATGTCTGAGCAGGCTGTTTCATTTTCATCCAAATTTGCAAAAAATAAAAGAACTACATATATCACATTTATAGATTATTTATTTTGTTGTTAATAAATAAAATAATTCATAAGCAATACAAAAAAGAACTATTTTTTTCTACCTAAGCTGAAAACTTTTCAATCCTCTGCTGTACTAAAGTGTGCAGTGGAGAAAGCATTATGCAGTAATAGTATAATTTATGATTGTGATGGTAATATGGGAAGACAAATGGAACGAGGAGCAGTCTGGCCCCAAAGATTAAAACTTTTACAGACAAAAGAAGATGACAAAAAGCATTCCAACAATTAATAGTCGTAATGATTTAAAATTATGCTAAAAATGAAATAAAGGAAAGAGCAGAAAATTGGGTTACAAAATGTTCCTCAAATGGATTTTTCAAAATGGAACTGGACTATCGCACGGCCTCAAAGAAATTCTGGCAAACCGTCCGACGCCTCAATAGGGGGAAATGAATGGGGTTTGGGGCCCTTTGCTTTGATAAGGGCTATCCGGTCCCTGTATGACTGGAGCAGGAGCTGTTTGCAGTGCTGGTAGTAAGTCAGACCTGTTTCCGGTGCATGTTGGTCTCCGCCAGGGCTGCACTTTGTCACCGGTTCTGTTCATTGTATTTATGGACAGAATTTCTAGGCGCAGTCAGGGGGCGGAGGGGATCCGGTTTGGGGACCACAGGATCTCATCTCTGCTGTTTGCAGATGATGTTGTCCTCATGGCTTCAACAGACCAGGACCTCCAACATGAACTGAAAGGCAAAGCTCTCAATTTACCGGTCAATCTACATTCCTACCCTCATCTATGGTCATGAGCTTTGGGTAATGACCGAAAGGACAAGATTGCGGATACAAGCGGCCGAAATGAGTTTCCTCCGCAGAGCTCAGTCACACAGGAGAAGCTCGGAGTAGACGCGCTGCTCCTTCACGTCGATAGGAGCCAGCTGAGGTGGCTCGGGCATCTGTTCCGGATGCCTCCTGGACGCCTCCCTCGGGAGATGTTCGGGGCATGTCCCACCGGGAGGAGGCCCCGGGGAAGACTCTGGACATGCTAGAGGGACTATGTCTCCCGGCTGGCCTGGGAACGCCTTGGGGTCCTCCCGGAGGAGCTGGAGGAAGTGTCCGGGGTGAAGGAAGTCTGGGAGTCCCTGCTTAGACTGTTGCCCCCGTGACCCGGCCCCAGATAAGCGGAAGAAAATGGATGGATAGAACTGAAAGGAACAGAACAAATGTAATGTATTGTGAATTTTTTTTATTTATTTATTTTTTTTACAGTTTTGGAGTTTATTTTATTGTATTTTATAAAAAAAAAATTGTAAGGGTTGCACAAGTTGTTTAAAGGTCCTATATTACAGAAAATTAACTCCTGTTATAATGTTGTCAAAAACATACCTGGTGTTGTCTTTTGTTTCACTCACACATGTTTGAGTAATCCTTTCTTCTTCTTCTTCTTCTTCTTCTTCTTCTTCTTCTTCTTATTATTATTATTATTATGTACATCTCCAAAGCTCAAAATGCTCTTTTCCACCTTGTGATGTCATGAAGCTGTAGTTTTCAAGTTAACAGCTCCTTTTGTTCAGTGGCAATTCCAGGACTGAAATCATGCAAATGATTCTAATGAAGGTGTATGGAGTTTAAAAACACAGTGGAGCACTTCCTTTATTATCACATGACATCACAAGGTGGAACCGAGTGTTTTCTGTTTGAGAGAAGAACCCAGCCTCAATATGCAGGGTTTGTGTGTTAAACATGTGCGAATGAAGAAAAACACATCTCCAGGTATGTTTTTGATGAGGAAACATTATAACATAGATCAGAAAATGGTGTAACTTGGGCCCTTTAAAACATGTGGAGAACATAATGTATTCTTATGTCAGACTTGGTTTAGTGTGGTTTGCTTTTATGGCTGGTCCATTAACAGTGCCAGGGAGCTTCAAAAACATGTGTATTCATACTTTTGGGTCTCCGGCTTGTTGAGTGCTCTATTAAACTTTGCCGGTTATTTACTTTGCAGAAGAGGTTCCAGGATATGTCACCATTTTGCTTTGAAATAAAAAACAAATACGTGCAAAGTTACAAAATACTGTCAAAGAGTGTCTCAAATTTTCAGATGGATGAAATTAAAAATACCAAAACAGGAAATTGAAAAGATCGAGTCTAATGCATGTGTGTATCTTGTACCTTAACTTTCTTTGTGGATTTAAAGGGTTCATTTTACACTATTTTCTGGTGTCTATATTATAATGTTGTTTCCTTATCGCAATGTTTTGTTTTGTTTCATCCACAGGTTTAACACAAAAACCCTGCATAGTTCTTCTTTCTCTCTCAAAACACTGGAATCATTTGGATAATTTCATCCTTGTAATTTCCAATCGTAAGGTAAAAGGAGCTGTTAACTTGAAAACTACCATTACATGACATCACAAGGTGGGACAGAATATTTTGATCTTTGGAGATGTAAACAGACTAATAATAAAGGATTACTCAAACATGTGTAACAGAAACAAAACACAATCCAACATGATAACATGGCTTAATACTCACAAGAGTCAAACTTGTGTAATATATAATCTTTAAACCATTTATTGCAATACAAATACTGCATTACTATATAACATTACTACAGCCATATCATTAAGAGCATACGATTTCATCACTGTTTGATTAATATGTGGTCCTATGGGGAAAACACATACAATAGTGTGTTATGTTGTGGTTGGAGCAGTCTATCTGTTGCAATGTTTCAAAGGATGTTGACTGGGTTCTGCGAATCAAAGACTTGTATGGTGCAACAGTAATGTTTTTTACGACAGCTCTAAGATCTAATGCTCTGATGGGAGGAGTCATGTGGAGAGGCCTGCATTGAGGGAAAAGGCTTTTAAATACAACTTCCAAGTCTTTCACTAGTTTAATCAGTTTGGATTCTTCAGTAAAAAGAAAACTCAGATTTCAAGTGTGTTTTTTGTGATGTTAGTAGTGAGAGATACACATAGAATTTGCATTAAAATTAGATACAATACTGTACTTGAAAGCACCCAGTAGTTCTAAAAGATACGGGTTAGGATCTTAAAGTGGCTTATAACTTGACATTATTAAAGTGCTTGATTTGAGTAGAAGGGCAGTTTAAGAAAATATATAATTATTCAAAAATACATGAATAAAACAAAGCACAACTCTAGGTATGTTTTGATGAGAAAACCACATTTTAAAATAGATACAAGCTCTAAAAACGTAATATTGCAAAGCCAGTCTTTGTAATAATAAAATACATTTTGAAATGTGTAATATTGCAACTATGGGTTTCAGCTTTCTGTATATAGTTGACATTTTGAGGACTTCTTAGCTGACATGCCAATGGTGCAAATTTAGTTAAGTTATTGTAATTTTGAACGTGCTATATTACGCAAAATTTACTCTTATGCGCTTTAAGCCTTGTTATAACACTGTTACCGCATCAAAAACATAACTGTAGTTGTGTTTTCTTTCATTCACACATGTAATTCTTTATTATTAGTCTGTCTACATCTCCAAAGATCAAAATTCTCAGTTCCAACTTATGATGTCATGTACTGGTAGTTTTTAAGTAAACAGCTACCATTTACTTTTAGTTCAATAGAAATTGGCAATTCCAGGGCTGAAATTATCCAAATTCTAGTGAAGGTGTACACTTCTTTTTACCACATGTGGTGGAACAGAGTGTTTTCTGTTTGTGTGAAGAACTCAAACTAAAGGATGCAGGATTTGTGTGTTAAACGTGTGAATGAAACAAAACACAACTTCAGGTATATATGTTTGTGATGAGGAAACATGATATCATAGATAAGAAAATAGCATAAAATGGGATCCTCAATCACTCTGAAATCCATGGGTATAGTAATAATACAAAAAAGGCATTGTTTAAAAACAAATATGCAAAAAAATTATGACAATTTTTTTCTCTCTTTATTCCAACTTCTTTTTGTTTGTCAAATGGAACAGGTCAAGGCATTTGAACTTCACCAATCACTTGCAGCTATCTAATCCAGGTCAAGCTGAGCTCATTGGACAGTCATGCTTTGATGAACCTTAGCCATTAGCTCCGTGAGGCACTATTGACTAACCTCCCCACTGACCTGTGCATGACCGCTGTGCACGCGTGGACCCTGGGCAAAGAGCAGAGCACACAAGTCAACAGGCCTGGGCGGATCTGTGGGACCAGAATAGCGGTTTCTTTGGCGAGTCCAGAATTTGACATGTAGTGCAACTCCCCCTACGCTCGTGACCTTTGACCTCTGAGTATCGCGCGCCCAGGCTGACGCAGACTCGTTTGACCTTGACGCAGCGGTCTGCTACTGATCTCCACGAGAAGAACAGAGGCACTTCCATGGTCATAAATATTTGATTCTTCAGGTGCAAAAAAAAAAGTGTGTTTAGTTCTTGAGTTGGGTTTATCCATTTCTGCAATTTCTTTTATTTATCCAATGTAATGCACAAAGTGGAACATGCACAATGCAATACTGTCCATATTTTAAGAAGATTGATTTTAAGAAGGAAGATGTTTTAAATCACATTTGGACACTCAAAAACAAGCACTACAATGAGAATCAAGTCTTTCAATGTAATTGTAATGAAATGTATTTTATCGTGTGATCACGTGTCTTGTGACTGTATGGTATTAAACGTATCTGTCAGTGTTTGTACTGTGAACTGATGCGCCTCTCCACAGATTTGACTGTAACTTAACCTGGTGGCATCACTTGTGTAGAGTATTTAATGCCATACTGTCTCAGTGAAAATAAGCAGATGATGGACTCTCCACCTTTAACTGCTTTAACTGCAACTGCTCCTATTACCAAAAACAATGAACTTTTTCCCATATTTTTGTTGTCATTTGCCCACTAACTTAAAGGCTGGTGGTTGACTCCCTGTTCCCACCAGTTAATGTCAGCGTGCATGGGTATAAGAATGCATGTGAGAATACGTGAGTGGCTGCTTGATGTAGAGCTTTTTCAGAGGAGAGTGTAAAAAGAAAAAAGTCTATATAAATCAGGACCAATATATTACCAGTGTGTTGAATAGAAATAGCTTTAGTTTCTCTTTCAGCCCGCTGTTCCACTTGTGTGTTCCTCAATACAAGATGGTTAAGTGTGCTGTGTGTACACGACTAGCCTTTTAAAACAAAGCTACAGAGGTGAGCTGTGCTGGGCTCCAGTGACTTTCCCAGAGTTAGCCTTTTCCACTTGTTCTCCTGAAAACAGTGGAATTCCCAGGACACTTTAGGGGCTTCTTCGGTGCGTGTGGTTGATGTTCTGCTTCAGAGAGAGTGTGTGAAGAGCTGATGCAGTGTGGAGCCTCTACCATCAGGAAACAAAGAACTGTGGGGCCCCAATCCCCCTTTTCCAAAGCCACTTAAAAGCATCACAGCTCCTTCTACTGCTCACAGGCCTATTTTAGATATAGGGACTTTTAATGTGGAGTGCGCACTGCTGGGCTCACTGACAATGTCGACGGTAAAAAGGGGACTTCAAAAAACGCGAAAACATGGAGAGCTGTGCAGCGGGGGAGATGTGCAAATGATGTAATTTGAGTGAAAGTACCAAATCTGCATATTTTTGACACTAACTCCCGTTTGAATTTTGTTGGAATAGAAATGAAATATATGTTCTATATTGTTTCAACAAATGTATGCAGGGCTGTTGGACTGTTTTTTTTTTTTCATTTGGCAAGTGTTGTGAATGTGAATATTGTTTTTATATACTGGTACACAATATGGTCTGATCAACTGGGACACACAGCCAGGCATGTGTATAAGAAATAAATCATTCTGTTTTGTCTAAAGTCAACTTTACACTGTAGTTACCCTATAGCTTATGTTTTAATAATAATAGTAGCATATTCAATCTCACATGCCACAATATTCCATCACATACTTTTTTTTTTTTTAGGTATGTCAGTGTCTATAAACCAACCAAGGTTGTGTTAAAGCTTAAGTAGAATAATCATAACAAAATAATAAGTAAGATACAAGACTTATTCTCATAGTCAGAATACAATAAATATCCCAATGCATATCTCTTTAAAGGGTCTACTAAATGTATGTTTTTATAATCCATAATGCCAAAACATGCACAATGGGTAAAATGTTCCAGCTAATGTAGTCCAGTCCAAGTATAGCTCAAGATCTGGAGAAAGGTCCCAGGCATGGTACTGTGGCGCTCATTGCTCCTTGACAGGTTGCCCGGGTGCCATGGGATGGGTCAAATGTAGAGGATTTCCATAACCTTAACTTAACCCAACCAAAAATGCAATGGAATTTTATGTCCACAATGCCCAAAATATTAAAGTTTCTATATTACACCAAACTGACTCTTGTGAGCTTAAAGCCATGTAAGATTGTTGTTACCGCATCAAAAACATAACTGGAGTTGTGTTTTGTTTCATTCACATATGTTTGAGACGCTTTATTATTAGTCTGTCTACATCTCCAAAGCTCAAAATACTCTGTTCCACCTTGTGATGTCATGAAGCGGTAGTTTTCAAATTAACCTCTACTTTTTAGCCTTATTTCAGTCAAGATTGGGAATTCCAGAGTTGAAATTATTCAAATGATTATGGTGAAAGTGTATGGAGTTTAAAAATACAGTGGACACCACATGACATCACAAGGTGGAACAGAGTGTTTTCGGTTTGAGAGAGGAGCTCAGCCTAAATGTGCAAGGTTTGTGTGTTAAACATGTGTGAATGAAACAAAGCACAACTGCAGGTATGTTTGTGATGAGGTAACAAGGAAACAACATTAAAACACATCAGAAAATAGCATAATAGCAAATTTATATAGGGCCCTTAAAACTATACTATATATAGTATAGTTTTAAGGGCCCACCCTTAAAAACGCACTATATAAATACATGTTTGCATTAGCTCAGCAATGATTAACTCTGCAATTTATGACTAACTATCATTATTTAAAAGTACCATAAGATATGTAGTATAGATACATGTATTACCAAGTAGCCGGCACAATATATGTCTATAGTTTGTGAACAGTCCACCGCTCCTCTATTGTCATCCAAAGACATGTGTCCTCTTCACCTTCAGATATGACTCTCCCTCACCTCCTCATACCACAGAACAGGAAGCACTTCGTTCCCCTTCTTGTGTATCTGCTGAAAGGTTGAGTCTCTGGTGCTCCCATTACCCACTGGTTTTGAACCTGAATCACCATTGTTTTGACTACACACACCTTATCTTGGTCCATTATTTTCTATTTCTGTTGCATTTTCTGAATAAAAGACATCATTTGATATACACAGATACAAATACTACTACTACTACTACTAATAATAATAATAATAATAATAATAGCAAAATACAACTGTTGTTCAAAAAGTGCATAATCATTTTTTAGAACGTAAGAAGACCATATAGAAAAGTTTAAACCACTCCTGGACAAATGAGAGATTGCATCAACACATTGCCATAGCCAAACTGGGATTAAACCAGGACTAAACCAGGATTAGACCAGGACAAAACCAGAACTAAACCAGGACGAAACCAGGACTAAACCGGGACTAGACCGGGACTAGACTGGGACTAGACCAGGACTAAACCAGGACTAGAACAGGACCTTGCCTGACATGAAGTGCATTTGTGAGGTCACAGGTTGGACGAGAAGGCCTGGCTCTCAGTCTCCGCTCTAAATCATCCCAAAGGTGTTCTATCGGGTTGAGGTCAGGACTCTGTGCAGGCCAGTCAAGGTCATCCACACAAAACTCTCTTCCATGTCTTTATGGACCTTGCTTTTTGCACTGGTGCACAGTCATGTTTGAAGCAGAGGGGCCATCTCTATGCTGAAGCATTCAGAGTTCCTTTCACTGGAACTAAGAGGCCAAGCCCAACTCCTGAAAAACAACCCCACACCATATCCCCCCCTCCACATATTCCCAAACTCCACCATCAGATTGCCAGATGGAGAAGCGCGTTTCGTCACTCCAGAGAACGCGTCTCCACTGCTCTAGAGTCCAGTGGCGGTGTGCTTTACACCACTGCATCTAACGCTCTGCATTGCACTTGGTGATGTATGACTTGGATGCAGCTGCTCGACCATGGAAACCCATTCCATGAAGCTCTCTACGCACTGTTCTTGAGCTAATCTGAAGGCCACATGAAGTTTGGAGGTCTGTAGCAATTGACTCTCACAGTGCCACGCTGGAATTCACTGAGCTCCTGAGAGCGACCCATTCACAAATGTTTGTAGAAACAGTCTGCAGGCCGAGGTGCTTGATTTTATACTGTGGCCATGGAAGTGATTGGAACAATTGATTTCCATTATTTGGATGGGTGAGTGAAGACTTTTGGTAATATAGGCTATCTAGCTATTAAAACATACTAAGTAAATTATTTAATATCAAAAACAACATCTGCAGCAGCTACATCATAATCACCACTACTGCTGCAAAGGATTATGGGAACATTAGGACTACTGTTGTTTAACACATCTGAATTCTGCACTTGCATACACTAGCAACACTTAGGAGCTGCCCTTATACCGGTTTCACAGTAAAAATCTGCCTCACTGATGTGTAATGACAGCCCAGTGGCTTGGGGCTTTACTGCAGTGGATAGGAGGAATACAAGGGGAAAGCTGCAGACAGGAGAGGCGTTTAGCCAGGAGGGGGCTCTGAAGTCTGGAATAGCAGATGCTGGTTTGTATGGGTTGAGTGACAGGGCTCTTATCACTGCATAGTTAGCTTCTTCAATACAATTAACCTAAAACTTTTACAATTAAACTTCCACAACAGAAGCACTAACTAAATATATTGAATGTCCACTTCACTTTTAGCTGAAGTTTCAAATTAACTGAACTTACTGGCAGATCGGATGAGGATATATTTTGCCCATTAAAATAAAAAAGAAAGTTTTGTTTCTATTGATTTTTTTTAACATTACTAAAATATTACTCATTTGTGTATTTAAAGGGCCCATATTGCACCATTTCCTGATCTGTGTTATAATGTTGTTCCTCATCAAAAACATACCTGGAGTTGTGTTTTGTTTCATTCACAGACACTTGTGATGTCATGTGGTAATACAGGAATTGCTCCACCGTGTTTTTAAACTCTATACACCTTCACTAAAATCATTCGGATTTTAGCCCTGGAACTGCAAATCTCTACTAAATTAAAAGGTAAGAGGTAGTTGTTAACTTGAACGCAATATAGGACCTTTTTCAAGTTTTAAAGTTTTGATTGTGATGGGCATAGAAAACAACAAAATTATATTTAGAGCATCAAACTCTACATAGTTTTAATGTGAAGAGCAATATCAAATGTTCCATAATCCCATAAATATAACCCCAGTTTAAACATGAGCACAAAAATGACATTGAGCAGCATACGACTGTTACTGTTTATTACATATGATTAATGTATTTGTTGGAAAGAATACAAACAGCTAGCATACTATTGATTTCTTTTTACAGTACAAAAATAGTTCCACTGAATTATCTAATTAGCTGAATCTATCTGGCAATCTTTTTTTGCATTATAATCCACATAATTTAATGCACTTAATCTTAGAGGCTTTGGATTGCATGTTATTATAAGTTGGTACACAATGGAGTAAAAGTTTATACGTTACTAACAAGCTTGTCCTTGAATATTTTCGCAAGCCCTACTTTTCAGTTTTTTATTTGTAAAAAAAAAAGTTTAAAATATCAAATAAATTTTGTTCCACTTCAGGATTGTGTCCCACTTGGCGTTGATTCTTCAAAAAAAAAAATCCAATTTTATATCTTTATGTTTGAAGCCTGAAATGTGGCAAAAGGTCAAAAAGTTCAAGTGGGGCTAATACTTTTGTAAAGCACTGTACTGTGGCATTCAATTCAATTAATCTGTCTTCCATTTAGAGAATCATTGGTATTTTTATTGCTCAAAAATACATGGACAAACACACATTCATAATCAGTTGATACTCAGTTGATACAGTTTCACCTCTCCACAGATGTGACCTGTAAATTGACCTGGTGGTACTCCCTGCTTTCCTCCATGGAGACAGACAAGTTTAATGCCATACCATGTAACACTTTAAGCAAAACAATGATATATCCATGGAGACAAACAGTTTGGGGACCCTCCACCAGGAAAATTGCACAGTGCTACACAGTATCTGTTTGCCATTCTCATTAGACATATAGGTTAATATGAGATGTGATGATAATTCAATACAACTATTCAGTGGATTAATGGCATGATGGTATCTAGACATAACATTTATTCCGTATTTCAACAGTAACACTTTTGGAATTCTCTGCTCCACAATCTCTTCTTGATCTCACCAAATCCAACTCTTCTCCCTCTCAGTATCCCGCACAGAGACGGCTGCATTAACATCCCGCTGTAATCCTGGGCCGCTCCTGAATATTTCAATATAGCTGTGCTTATCTGGCAACCCCCGTGACTTGCCGGCATGAGCGGGGAGAGGGGCAGATTGGTATTGCCGACTGTGAAATGGATACTATACACAATCATATATAAGTGAAGAGGTAGCCCGGAGCGGAGGTGAGCCAGCGCGTGAATACTAGATCTTCCCACCATCTCACTGTCTCATTTGGCTAAAAGAATTTGTAAAATAGAGAGGAGTCCTTCATTTGGGATTTAAAATATAGTCTGGTCAAATACTGTGCATTGCATTTCTTCATGTGCAAATCAGACAGGTAAAGGAAGTTGAGGTTTGAGTGGCTTTTAGTTTATACAGTGTGTTTAAAAGTTCTGATCTATAGTATAATGTTGTCTCCTTATCTCAAATATACCTAGAGTTATGCTTTGTTTCATTCGCACATGTTTAACACACAAACCAGAGTCAGTTTAGTGTATAGGACCTTTAACAAAATGTAGGTCTACTGATTTGCATATTATAATATATGGTATATATAATAACTCTTTCTCTGTGCATTATAACTGGCTGTAGAACCCAAGTCTGTGTCACAAACGTAGCCAATTTCATACCATATATCATAATGAGAACAGTCACAAACTGTTGACCATAAAAAATAGCAGACATTGTCAACTTGGGCTGGGAATCGCAGGGTCCCTCACGATTCGATACGGTACTCGATATATCACGATATGGCAATACATGTGATAATCGATATATTACACATGATATTCTGCAATGTATGTATTTTTAAGAACAAAACACATTTTCACAACAGTATGTTTTTGTTAAACCATGACCTCTGCAAAGTCAATAAACATGTTTCCTTCTTCTGATTAAACATCAACCTTGTAGCACTGTCTCAAAATAATTTAGTAAAGTAAACAAAAAATACTCTTGCCGATATATTGATACAGCAGCCCACAATAACGATATTGTACCACCACATTTAGTATCACAATATATCAATATTTTGATATTTTAGGACAACTAGCTTAGCAATAACCATCTTTTTTACAAGTTGAGAAGGCACGGCTCTGGCTATCAAGAGGAAGAACATACAGCTCTGTGCTGCTAAGATTTTCTAATAAGTGTAGACTAATACCTCCTCAATTGTCTGTAAGAAAAAAGACAATAAATTATACTATTAAAGGTGGGAGCTGGAAGGTGTCTCTTTTTGCATTCTGAGCACTTCCCATACTGGAGACAGGTGCAGAGGCAGCTCCTCCTGCTCCTCCCTCTAAATGGATATAAATGAGGTGTTTATGTGGCATCGCCCCCAGTGCTGAGACCTGCCTGAGTGTCCACTAATGCTATAGCTTAACTGGACTGTTATAATCACAAATGGAAATCTTCTGAGCTTTTTCATATTTGATGTACTTACCGATGACATAATAGGCAACACCGTAAAATAATTACACATTAATTAGCCTTAATAAAACATGAAGACTCATAATAAACAAATTGTTTATTGAGAATAGTTCAGGCTAAGTAACTACTTCATTAATACTAAGTAGTAGCCTTAACCCCTAAACATGGATCATTATAAAAAAAGACCTATTGTTCTTGTGTCTGCTATATATTTCTAATCTATGACACCCGTGGATTATGTTGGACATTTCAAATCACAATATTGATCTAAAATGGCTTATTAAAATAAACAAGTCAGCTGATTTCTACTTTAGAAAACTGTGGTGTCCAATGGGAGCTGACGTCACCATAAATGTCATCACAACAAATTGTCACTAACAGTTGGCACGTCTTAAGGATAGCCACAGATCATGTAAGCAAGTAGTGGATTTTTTTTTCCATCTGTACCAAAATGGATACTGGTACTTACATTAAAAAAATATTTATGGACACAGGACACATGTTCCATTTTTTTATTCTACCATTTAATGATTTATAAAACTCCTGGTCAAACTTAAATTTAACCCAATATGAAGAGTGTAATTTACCCACAATATTTTCCAGAGTTAAGTGTAACCATGCAGTCATCTTGACAAGCAGGATTTATAATCTACATGTTGCTATAATAGATTTGCCTATGCATCAGGAAACCTTCATAGTACATTATCTATAAATCACAAATGTAAGCGCTTACTGTCCACACCTGGTATTTGAGAACTCTTCACATGAGTTATATGAAGTACCTATTTGTTACTCCCAGCCTTTTGGTTCGCGGTCACATTTCTGATGTAGCATACAACTGCATAAAACCCTATTGATTGAATAAAAAGCGCTGGCTGCATTCCTCCCTGGCATCCTAAGCAAGCGCCACTTACAAATTGTGATCTATGGCGAGTAAAACTTCTCCTGTTGGCGAGCTGCCCTGCCATTTATCTCTGCCAGAGTAATCACTGTTTATCTGTTTCACATCATTGCTCCTACCTGCGCACTACACTTGCTTTCAGTGGCATTAACAGGGATGCAACCTACCAGAATTTTGTTATGTAATAAGCAAAAATTACCTTGCCCCAGTACAGATACTAGTATAATAAAAAAAAGCTGCTCTTACATTCAAAATGAGACCACTCTATGTTTTCTGCAGTCTGTATCTAATTATAAAGTGTTTTATAGCTGTCAAACCAGTAAGTAATACTGGTGTTAGCATGCTAGTTGGTGTTAGCATTGTACATAGACTGTATAAAGAAATGGACTAAGGGACTGTGACGTCACCCATAGCGTTAGGCTCTGCTCAAATGAAGCTTGCGATGCTCGCGGTTATAGTGGCAAATTTTGTAATTTTTTTGTCAAAAAGTTGTCACTAAGACTGTACAAATCAGGTACAGCGCCTTTTAAGGTCCAATATTACGCAAAATTGACTCTTATGAGCTTTAACCCATGTTAGCGTGTTGCCTCATCAAAAACATACCTATAGATGTTTTGTCTAATTCACATGTTTTGAGTTATCCTTCATTATTGTTCTATTATTACTCTATTATTGTCTACATTTCCAAAGCTCACAATTCCACCTGTGATGTTATGTACTGGTAGTTTTCAGGATAACAGCAACGTTTTACCTTTAGTTCAGTAGAAATTTGCAATTCTAGGGCTGAAATTATCCAAATGATTCTAGTAAAGGTGTATGATGGAGTTTAAAATGCAGTGGACATCACAAGGTGGAACAGAGTGTTTTCTGTGTGAGAGAAGAACTCAGCCTAAATATGCAGGGTTTGTTTGCTAAACATATGTGAATTAAACAAAACAAAACAAAACTCCAGCAAGTATGTTTTTGATGAGAAGACAGCATTATAACAGTGATCAGAACACAGCATAATATGGGCCGTTTAAGTAGAACATGCACAAAGTTTGGACTGCCAAAGCCTGTGCAGACCCCCCCTGTAATTTATTCAAACCTACATCCATCTCTTGCAAGGTGATCGCAGTATTTCCTCCTCCGCCTTCCATAGAGACGTTAAGCTGTAGGATTTAGGTGCGCACGGGTCGTGGGGTCGCTAACTGCGCTGTAACCTCTCCGACTGCTCCCGAGTGCCATAAATCTGAGCCCAGTTTATGGCTTTGTCTGTAGAGTCAAACAAGGTGTAAAGAAGAGGAAGCAGCGCAGGGAGTTAATGATAGAAAAGCACAGAGAGGGTACGTGGTGTGATTAGATCTCTCCACATGGCACATGAGTAATTTATCTGCTGTTAATGTGGTGCAGCTCTGGGCTAATGAGACAGGCCGGACACAGGACTCGCACAGAACCAAGCACAACAATCACTGTATGTCTGAATGGAAGTTTTTTTTAAGGTTATTCAAATGGGCTAATGTGTGTATGTCTTTTGTTGGATCCATAGAGTGTATTTATCCACAGTAAATGGCCATAGCTACATAGCTACAAAGTAAGCATGGGGAGGCTTCCTGCTCCATCAGCGCTGGCTCCAATGAACTTGACATAAAAAATTGGCACCTCTCTCTGCTGCTGGTGCTGCTCACGCCTTGTCATTTCGTTCTTAAAATGTTTGTAGTAACCCGCTCTACATGATCCTGGTGTTTTTATTTTGTTATTTTGTCTGTTAATAAATTCCTATTCCTAATATGGAAATTGGCTCCAAATAACTGCTATCATCATGAGTTTCATTTGACTGGACGCTATAGGTGACATCGCATTCCCTTAGAAAACATCTTTATACAGTCTAAGTGTATGGCTGGATCTTTGAAACGCCTCCAAACAGTTCAATATATAATTTAGAAAAGTAGAGAGTTTGCTTATAGTGTGGGATTCTTCTTTGTTAAACAGAGTCAAAACTGTGTTGCCTGATTTTTTTCTATACATCCCAACTCATCACTCAGCGAAGAAAAAAGACATCTTGTTGTCTAGCAGAGGCATGCCGGGTATGTCTTTGTTCTCGTGTTTAGTTACTATATACACAGTACAACAATACACTGCCAAAATGCATCTTCCTATGAAAAAAAGATCCTATTCAGCAAAAAAAAGGTCCACCACATAACTTTTCAGCCAAAAAATAAACAAAAATAACCCCTTTTTTAAAATTTTGGTTGTTTTCATTACATTGAAAAACTTGCTTACTATGTCTTATGTCCTTACTGTGTCCTTATTATGAGACAAACATGACTTATTTTGCCTGGAAGAGGGCCTCCACTTGCTTGTCTCCATAGGAATGTTGGTCATTTGGCTATAATAAACTTGTGTATCTTCATGTAGAATGTTCTGAAATATGGTTTTAACATGTTTTATGTTCAAAGCAACAGTATTATAATGGCTCCACAATTTTTTTCAGTTTTTTTTCATGCAAGCCAGATTTTGAAGTCTGAGTATTTCCATTTCATGTTTATATAAATTTAAAACATATTCAGATACAAACAATATTCAGATATATTCAGTTTTTGGACAACCAACAACGGTTTAATGAGGTAACAATATTTTAGCAAGAGTCAATTCACATAATATAGGACCTTTAAATCTTCCAAAGACAGGCATTGTTCTGATAGCGAAATAATAACATTTGAACTACTATTTATTGTTCCGTGTACTGTATGTCATATGCACATCCATATGCATTTATACAGGCCTTGCACACACACATAATGACTGCAGGCTGTAGATGGTAGAATCAGATGACGATGCACTCAGAGACAAAGCCATCTTAATTGTGTCCTCTCTGCCTTAATGACAGAGCAGTAAACACATTAATTCAGCCATAAAAACAAACAGCACTCAGACATTTAGTCTTGCATTATGATTTTATACTGCTTTTATGTCCCTATGATTACACAATCTCTTATCCCATTAGAAACCACTTTACCTCCCCTTCCATTCCTCTTTACAATGGAAAAAAGCATGTTTATTTTTTCTGATAGAACTACTGTTTACTACTTTTTTTTTTTTTATTTCTTGTTTTTATCCATGCAGATACTCTATATCTTTCATTGTTATGCTGAGTGGACCCATGGGTTGGAAAAATCAAGACGATCAAGAACAAGAAGGTGATAGTTGCCATGACGATTCTCAATACAGTTCGTACATTAGTAATGATGGACCATAACAAAGTAAAAGTAGAAAAGTACTGTACTTAAGTATAAATTTTAGGTATCTTTACTTTACTTAAGTCGTTTTTCAAGTAGATACTTTTTACGTTTACTTATATTTGAGAGCAGGTACCTGTACTTTCTACTCCACTACATTTTTGAACTGGAGTGAAAAGTAAAGGTATTTTTTATGATTGTTTGAGACCTGCTGAAAGGGCTTAGGGATTTTATTTTTTAACACATTTGTAGTTTGAGCAAACAAAAATATATTAATAAAAACAGCTTGGAAAAAACAACTGATTCAATTGTGTCTATTAAACAAAATTCAGATTATTCAAATCTGAAAAAAATACACTGTTGAAGTATATTTTTCAGCAAATGCAACAATACTTTTACTTAAGTAGATTTTTTTTTTGAGTATTTCTTTGCTTTGATATCTGTACTTTTACTTAAGTAACAAAATGTATTACCACCACTGTACATTAGCCTACAAGAACTTCTCATCCGTGCATAAGAACCTAGCATCCCAGACTGGAGAAGCCCTAATAAGGAAAGGGCTTATGAATTATTGATTACGAGTTTCCCCACCCGCTCCTCCTGCAACCCCACTTTGAGACTTGAGATTCTTTTCCAATCCGACTGGCTTTGCAGGGCTCTGGGTTGTGAAGGGGAAGAGAAAGAGGAGCAATGGTGGTTCCAAACCAATTAAAGCCGGCAGGGAGTCCAGTCCGCCTCTCTCTCTCCCCCACACGCTGTCATGCCCTGATCCCTTAACTCCTCCCCATTGGTCTAAGTCAAATCTTTCCCCAGGCGGTGCCCCTATAATGTCGGAGCGGCCGTTCTCAATCAGACGTCCCTACAGCTCCTCTGTTTTTTCCTCTACACCTCGCTGCCCAGACCCTCTCCCCCTCCTTCTACCCCGCTGGTCACTCCACAACACCAGATTGACAAGTAGCAATTTGGCAGCAAGACCACAACTGTTTGTTATAGACCGCAACAAACAAACCTGCAAGTCTCCAGATCACTAACCGCAAAATCAAATGCCCAAACAATCAGCGGTCAGGCCCCCCGTGCGGGATGCGGGGGTCCAGGGAGGATTGGCGAGCCTGGTTGTGCATTCGGGGAGCACCGCAGACTGCACTCAAGGACAAGGGCTGTGTTCATAAGATTAAAGAGTCAGAGTTGTGCTGCTGGGAGGAGATATTGAGTGGGAGCCTTTCATGTATGATATGTATGATGGGGTGTGCTGTTAAACATGTATAGCTCCGTAACATTTTCTATAAAAAAAAAATGATGAAAAATGGTGAAAAGATAAATATATAATTAAATCATGATTAGGTCTGAAAGTTACAAGATAGCAAAGGGCATGACATGAACATAACATGAACTTTTATAACACATCCGGATCATGAGAAGAGCAACATTTCATTCTTACAAACGCTAAATAAAATCCTTGAATGCATATAAAATGTTACAAACCTACACACAATTTCATATTACAATCAGGCTGAAATATCTGTTAATTATAGTTTATACCATGGTCAGTGAGAATTCCATGTTTTAATACTGCATAACGGCCAAGTAGTCCAGTAATGGTTAAATCACATTCTATATCACTGTTCTGCTGCCATCACCATAAAAACAGATAAACAAATGCTCAGCTGCTCTGAGTAGACTGCAGTAACTAGAATCATTTGAAACATTGAAATAACTGATATTGGAGACATTTTCGGACAATGAACAGTTCAGAGGGGAGACATTTCAGTTTGTAGCCATGGTATATGTACATTAAACAACCTGGAGCCATGCGTTGTACAGTTTTAAAGTGCTGCGTCTCATGGTGTGCAGTCCATATACAATAGTTCATTATTGCAACTTTACTATATTATACCATCACAGTTTATCGATCCATTCAGTTAATTATTGTGGTAATTTCATTAATCCTATCCTATCTTCACTAGGAAGATTCAATACAGATCACTTTACACCGTTCCTCTTCAAAAATATTAAGCTAGTGGTGTCCAGTTTTTCACAAAAGATCCTGGATCCTTAAGGACCTGATTTTGTCTCTCCACATGTGAAGATCAGGAGGCTGTTTGTCCAGCCACCTTTGTAAAATAGTGAGACGAGCAGCAAACAGTAAAATTCTCAAAATGTATTTATTTTTTGTTCAACATTTGTTTCAAGTCCTAAAATAAGCCAATAGGGATCTAGGGGAATATCAGTATATCAGAGCTGATTAATCTCTGCTCGGACAGATTGCCAGAAATTCTGAACATGTGGACAGAATGTTAAGTGACTGTATGTCCCTAAACAGGTTTTACATTTCTCACAAAGAGGAGAACTTGTTGGATTAAATTTATTGTGAATAGCTGGTGTCACATGAAGTCTGTGGATTATCTTGTATTGGATTTCATGTTAGAACTTGTGATTTTCTTAGCATTTAATAATACTTGTTTCCATTTTATTTCATCTAGATGGGTCCCAAATTCTTCACTCCAAAGATTTTTTACTCTTTATTGAGACGTGTTTGACAAACATTTGTTCATACAAATATCCTAAACTTTTCTTTTTTTAGTTGAGCTGCCTTGATTAAAGTAGTTTCAAGTTGATTATTATAAGGGCTATTTTTATTAATTGGATTGGAAAAAATATAACTTCTAATCGGTAAATAATGATAAAAGTGTGTCTGAGGAAGATTGTATTCAAGTTTAAATTTGGAGAAAGATTTTAGATTCCCACCTGAGAAGAGATACTGGATCTTTTGAATACTAGCATCTCTCCATAGTTTAAAACCTGCATCTATATGTGATACTGGAAAATCAGGATTATCATAAATACAGTAGGAGCAAGGACTGAATACTGTTCCGCTGATCCGAAGTGTCTACACACTGTTTGCCATATTTTAATAGTATTTTTAACAATGAGATTATCATTTAGCCCTTTTACTGAGGACATTGTATTAATAAATGGAATGGCTGAAAGTGCTGTATCTAGTCCCAGACCTTCAAGGTCCAATTTCTAATCCATTCTAAAAGGTATTTAATTTGCGTGGCCCAGAAATAGTATTTTAAATTTGGCAATGCTAAGCCTCCTTGGTCCACTGGTAGCTGCAACTTTTCTAGTTTCAGTCTTGGACATTTCCCTTTCCAAAGAAATTTCCTGATTAACTGGTGGATTGACTTGAAAAATATATCTGGAACATGATTAGGTAGCAATAGCAATGGATATAATAACCTTGGCAAAATGTTCATTTTGATAACAGCAACTCTCCCAGTCAGTGATATTGGTAATGGAGTCCATCTTTGTAAGTCTTTCTTGATTTTGTTCATTGCATAATTTAAATGTACTTCCACCAAGTCATTAATTTTGGGAGAGACATGAAAACCAAGATATTTAAATCCTTCAGTTGATAATTGAATGGGAATATATTTTATAAGTTCAGAATAATTAAAATTTCACATTGGCAAAGCTATAGATTTCTCATAATTAACCTTAGAATCTGATAATTCTCCAAATTCATTGATTATTTTGATTAGTGGGGGGACGGAGCACATGGGGTCTTTTAAAAATAAAAGGACATCATCTACGTGAAGTGAAATCTTTAACTTTACTTTGGATTCCTTTAATGAGTGGGGAGTTCCTTATCATTTCGGCTAAAGGTTGTAAAGTTGAGGTGACAAGGGATGGTCTTGTTTCCTGCCTTGACTTATTAGAAATGGAGATGATGTCACTCCATTAATACAAACTGAGGCTTGTGGTGTGGAGTACAATAGTTTCACTCAGTCAATAAAAACGTCTCCAAAAGAAAATTCTTTTAGAGTATGAAAAAGACGTCCATTCGATGTAGTCAAATGTCTTTTCAGCTTCTAGGGTTACAATTAGAGCATTTGATTTCCAAATCCTAACGTATTGCAATATATTAAGTAGTCATCTTATATTGGTATATAAATTTCTGTTTGGAACAAACCCTGTCTGATTATTACTAATAACCTTAGAAACAATATTGTTAATTCTCGCTGCAAACAGTTTAGCCAATATTTTGCAGTCTATATTTTGAATACTGATGGGCCTGTATGAGGCAGGGTTGTTTGGGTCTTTGTTCTCTTTTTGTATAACTTTTATGGTAGTCTGTTGCAGGGAAGGAGGAAGTTTTTTAATAGTGAAAGCGTGAATATACATTTTGATTAGTAAAGGTACAAGAATATCTTTAAAAGTCTTATAAATTTCAGATGGTAGACCATCTGGGCCACATGCCTTCCCCGATGGAAGAGTACTAATCACCTTCTCCACTTCCTCACAAGTTAAGTCCTTCTCACAGCTCTGTTGTGGCAAGATTAATTGTTGAAAAAAATTCTGCATTTTTGATTGTATGACTGGTACTTTAGCTGAATACAAGAGAGTAATATTCATTAAATACTTTTACAATTTCCATATATGTACAACAAATGTTATTTTTATCCTTAATTTGGATAATTGTGTGATTCGACACTTTGTTATTAATAAGATTAGAGAGATACTTCCCAGATTTGTTGGCTTGCTCATACACCTTATGTTTTTTTTGTTTAAATAGTGTTTTTTTTTTTCCGCCTTTTGAGTCATTAAGACATTCAGGGCTATTCTTGTTCTTAATACTTTGGCCCAATTTACTTCGTTACCATTTGGTCTGTGTTCAAATTCTGCTTGACTTAGTTCTTCTTCGAGGCATTTCTGTTCATTCATCTTTCTTTTCTTTTTAGCTGAGCAATAGGCAATAATTAGCCCCCTTAAATAGGCTTCTCTTGTTTCCCATAGATTTGAGGGGTTTGTGTTTTCATTACCATTCTCCTGTATAAACAGCTGTCGTCCTTTATGAATCATAAAACAGAATTTTGAGTCTGATAATACAGATCGATTACAATTCCATGTGAATAACTATTACACATATTCATCTGCAGAAAGATGGGAGCATGATCTGATATATGAATAGAACCGATCGTGCATTTTTGAATATTTTCAACTGAATTTTGTGGGACAAGAAAGAAGTTAGTTCTTGAATGGGACTTATGAGGGTTTGAGTAAAATGTGAAATTATTATCTAGTGGATTTAGTCTACGCCAAATGTCAATCAGGCCTGTTTCTTGAAGCATTTGATGGATAGCTTTCTGTCTAGACTTAAGAGGTTATACTGCTAGGGTGTTTATCAAGTTTACCATCTAAAAAGCAATTCCAGCTACCACAGATAATTGTGGTAAGAGATCCGTATTCCACAATCAATTATGTTAGCTTAGAAAACATATTTAATTCAATTTTTGGAGTGGCATAAATATTCAATATGGTCAAAGCTTCATCATGTATTAAAACAAAACGACCTCCTGGGTCTGATTCAGTGTATTCAACTTTAAATGGAAATTTTTTTGGTGAATTAAAATGGCAACTCCTCTGCTTTGGCCTACCCAGTCCCTTTTAACTTTTTTGTAGAAGTCCAGTGGCTACTCTTTCCTTTTTCATAAAGGTTAATATTTTATTTCTTTTTATTGGATGCTTGCACCCTTTAATGTTTTAAGAACAGGCTATAATTATTTTGTTGTTTATCATACGATTGTTATAGTGTATGTGAGATTCACCAAATGTTCAGTGATTTATTGGATGCTGCTTTAATAAGATAAGATAATCCTTTATTAATAGTAACATAACTTATGATATACCAAACAGAAAAGCAAAAGAAAAGAAAAAAAAAAAAAAAACCTCTCCAATCTCTCCCAACCCCCAAACACCAAATACAGCACAAGCTAAAGCTACTGTTGTGCCAGATTTTGAAGAGGCCCTTTATTTTTGTATTTATTTTTTGAGTATTTGCTCAACTTTTTTTTTTTGTCTTAGCTATTATGAGGCATGAACAGTCACCCTTTTTGTTAGATAAATTGCACTTTGTTGTAGTGTTGTCTAAAAGCCTAAATCTCAAACTCAACCAGGGACAGTAGAATTTAATCCCCAACACGCAACCACAGCGGGCCCCGCACTACCCGGGTGTAGACGGAGACAATCCCAAGGCCACCCAGAGGAGGCCAGGTCTGACTCCAGCTTCAATACCCATCCAAATGAGCACACGGAGATGTGTTCTTGTTTGCAGGCCTCTATCGCCTGGAATAAAGATTCCAATGTGCGTTCACCTTCCATTGTCAACACCACAAGCAGTCGGTGGACAATTTCACCAAGCTGTCCACTCCCAGACAGTGATTTTATTGAAGTTGTATAGGCAAAACTATGAGTCAAGTGCTATCAAGTATTTTATTGAGAAATGTTGTCTAAAATGCTCACTTATCCAAACATAAACTAACTTCTATACAAACATATCATACCAAATGCTACCTACAGCCATATAATTACTATAACCACAACTGCAGGTCTAATAGGGCTGCAAGCAGACTACATCATTTCTGCTGTATTTCTGAACAAGAAATTGTTCAATTGTCCAAAGAAGGACAAAAAAGGAGATAAAACAAACTCTAAATTTGGCAAACTCACATACTGAAGAGCTGTCCAAGTCCCACCTGATGGAGCTTGCATACCACACACCACTGTTTGAGAAACATTCTTACCTGAGGGACACTAAATAAAGGCATAAAATAATAAATGATGAATGACTTGTTGATAATTGACTTAAACTTTGTACAATAAATAAATCAATAAAATACATGTCTGGACTTTGTATCTCTTTCCTGTTTTGTTTTGTTTTGTGTCATGATGGCTCTGCTAGTTGAATGCGCTGGTTGTATTGTAGATTTTCCACAATATCTTCACACGAGACAGTAATCATTAGACAGTGTGTGCTTTGTGAATTAATCAGGCTTTGTTTATCCCGTCTAATGTCTTATTCTCTTTGAAATAATGAAGTGCATAAAACTACATGAAAACAGCTTAATTTCTTAATCCATTCTTTGGTTTGCATTGCCCTATTACCTCTGAGCATTAGCAACTTTTATTTGTTACAACTTTTGTTTGTGATCTTCTATCTATCATCCTTTTTTCAGTTTTGTTTATTTTTGGCACACAAATCATCAACAAATTGCTGTAAATAAAAGGGATGCTCCGATCCAGCTTTACTATCCCTTTAACTGCCGATACCCGATATCAGTGCAGAGTCTGAAATCAGCATTCATTTTCTTAAAACAAAAACAAAATAACAAAACGGATCCAAATGTAGCTGTTATTTATCTCTCAGGTAACTATAGAACAGCTTTGTATAAATAAAAGTTCAAACATTATGATAATTTCTGAACCAACTATAACCAGAAAATAGACTTATTACATCAATTTATCTGTCCAACCAAGATACTGTTGGGACCGATATTTTTGAACCGATATCTGATCTAGCAATTTTTTCGATATCCAATACCAGTATTGGATTGATGCACTGCAAAAAACTATATATACTTAAGTTAAAATTACTTAAATTGAGGACATTTTACTTTATTTCAGTACTTTCAACTTAACAAATAAATTGATCTACCAATGGAATAAGTGTGTTTTTCTCAGTTCAAACAACATTAGATTTTGTTTCTAATTTTACATGCAAATTTGTTGTTTTTCTTATCTTAAATGTAGCAAGATGTATTTTCATATTTTAAATACAAAAAGTCTTGCTCCATTGGTAGATCATTTTACTTGTAAAGTGAAATTTACTCAAATCATGATAAAACTTTCTTAATTTAAGTGCTCTTAACATGGGTAGATTTTAGTTTTTGCAGTGTGCATCCCTAGTACATACATCCACTTACTACACTATACGTGCAAATACTAAACTATCTGTACCTTACATGCATTTTACACAAACAATGTAGTTTTAATGAGGTATATATAACACATTCTCCAGCATATTGCATATATGGTTTCCAATGAGTCATTTTTACATGAGTAAAAGCATATAAGCTATATAAGCTACTCCTGGACTGAGAAGTTATTTCCAAGATACTGCTTTTCCTGGTGATGCACTATATTCCACAAAAGATCAAAATATCGATAATGTTTCAATCATTTTGGATGTTACACAGATTAAGCAAGTATACATTTTAACCAGAAAATCTTGGTTTATTTCTTATTTCAACTCTCCACGTGCTTAACTCCACTGCAGCAGCAGAACAGTCAACCACCTCATCCTCTCTATATCCTAATTTTTACCATTTTCACCAAAACTCCAAAGTTTATAAATTCAACAGAGTGGTTTACTCATTAAAGTCTGTATTTGTTGTTTGGTTTAATTAAAGTGCATATGACATGGTAATATGGTATTGTTTTATTTGTATGGGGACAGTGCACAACCGTATATTAACCAAGCAGAAGGAAAGATGCTAGTGACAGGCAAGAATACTAATTTACAGCTGACAGATCTTCATGTTTTTCTGGCTGTTACTTGGTTTATTGGAATAGTAGCTCTGGTAAATTTTTATCATAATTGTACAAGTGGCAATTTGTAAAGATAATTTGAAAAGAAAAGTAGAAAAGAATAAAAATACAGGGAGTAGCATTGAATTCTAAAACAGAATAACTCTACCTATGTCATCAACACAGAGATGAAGGCAATTTTCTGGATGTTTGAACATTCATTCATTTATTTCTGGTTTAGTCTTGTTCTAGTCCGGGACTAAACCAGGGCTGGACCAAACCAGGATAAACTCACCCAAACTAGTTTTTACAATGACAATTCTACAATTTGGGATCATGAAAAGTTATTATTCATGTGTGCCAACCATAGACTGTATAAAGAAGGAGACTAAGGGAGTGTGATGTCAGCCATAGCATTCGACTCCAGTCAAATGACGCTCACAAGGCTAGCACTTATAGGAGCGACTGGAGCCAGTTCCAAGAATAATAATTTATTTACAGACAAAAAAGCTAAATAAAAACAACAACATGAGGAGGAGGAGCCTGACAGTAGCAGTTACAGAGAGAGGGGTGACAATGCTTCAGTGTAAAGTCGACTGGAAACAATGAGTCAATGGAGCCAGAAGCACCCCCATGTTCACTTCCTGTTTGGAACACGGTGGCTATCAGGTTAGCTATGTCCATTTATATTTGCAGTCTATGGTGCCAGCAGTTGTCCACAATGCTCAGATTTCTCAGTCATTCAAAAACAGTATATGCTTGATGTAAAATGTGTTCTATGTTACTTAACAAATACAGCCTTGTCATGCTTTTTTTTTTTTTTACCATTTTCACACCCTACCTCAATACACAATCACCTGGTTGTTGAGCACCAAATTTTGCAGATGTTTTTGCTTGCTGTTAAAAATAGCATCTCCTCCCATTTTTTTTTTTTTTTTTTTTTTTGTATTGTTAGTCAGTGTTGTCAGTAGTTGTTTACACCACAAACAGCTCTCCTCCTTGGGTCCTAGCACTGTCACATGTGATTGGTCTTCTAGCGCTCGATGAACCATCCTCCGTGAGGGGAGGGGGGCGGAGGGAGGTGAGGGGGCGGACGACAGGAGCAGCAATAGCAGTCACTGTCAACTACGGGCTTTGCTTTGGGCTTATGGTAAAGATTGATAGATGACATGAAGAAAGTGTTGTCGAAAAGGAGGGAGGCATGGAGGGAGGAGGAAATGGAGGTCCACTGACAGAAAATGCTTCAGATTGGAGAAAGAGAGGTCCTGGGAGGGCTAGCGAGGAAAAAAAAACGTACATGAGTAACTGGCCCCAAGGCAAAGGGAGAGAAAGGGCCCTGTCATAATGTATTACTGTATCTCAATTCTCGGGGCAACACAGGCACACAGCCCAACGTAACCATGAAATCTCAGATCTTATAGAAGTAAAAAAAAAAAGCAGCAGAGTTGTTAGCGCTTGTTAGAATGAATGCGATACATGTTGGACGGACGCACATCCCCCTGAGTAACGCATGGGGAGTCTAAGGCCAGTTTATCATAGGAAATCAATACAGCGGGGAGCGAGGAGCATGGAGGGAGAGGTGTCGCATTATCACCCTGATGAATTGGGTTTGAGGAAAGAAAAACAAAAAACAATATACTTCAAGTACACTTATATAAAAACATAGCATAATATGTACATCAGTCATTGTTGTTAAAAAAAAAAAATAAATAATAATAATAATAATAATAATAATAAAAAAAAAAATCTGGTCACTTGTTGATTTCAATGGTTGACTGTGATGGTGAATGTTGTGTCTTTTGGCCCATATATGGAAATTTTGTATATTAACATTTTAATGCTTGACTAATAGGGGTAGTAGGTTATACTGTACCTGCCACAGAAGAGAAATCAAATAACAGGAAAACCTGAGCATGCTCTAAATGAAAATGTTGCTCTGAGGAAAAAAAAAAAGAAAGAAAGAAAAAAAAAGAACTTGCAGTGTACACAGCTGAAGGATGTAACATCAGTATGTTGCTAAACTGTACTGTATGTTCCTGGAAAAATAAACAAATTAAAAATCTACCTTGGACAAGATTGATCCATGTAACATTAAATTGCTTTGCTGCTGTGCTACAAAGATAAATTTGTCCATCAAAGACAATTCAATTATGGGAATACACTGAGCTGTGGAACATGTCCAGTGAGAGTCTGCCTGCGGGGTTGCCTCAGGTATGGCCCTCCCCGTATGCTTGTACTGCTGCTCGGGATGACTGGTCACCAATCATAACTACTGCAGAGGAGACACAGTGACACAGGGCTCTGTCACTGTGTACTACATTATACAGTGGAGGAAATAAGGATTTCTGATGCTGATTTTATAGGTTTGCCCACTGACAAAGAAATGAACAGTCTATAATTTATAGGACAAGACTGTAGAACTGCACAAGGCTGGAATGGACTACAAAACCATAAGCAAAAATCTGGGTGTTAAGGAGACAACTGTTGGTGCAATTGTTTGAAAATTTAAGAAATACAAAATGACCATCAATCGACCTCGGTCTGGGGCTCCACACAAGATCTCACCTCGTGGGGTTTCAGTGATCATGAGAACAGTGAGAAATCAGCCTAGAACTACACGGGAGGAGCTAGTCAATGATCTCAAGGCAGCTGGGACCACAGTCACTAAGAAAACCATTGGTAACAGTTTATGCCGCAATGGATTCAAATCCTGCAGTGCTCACAAGGTTCCCCTGCTTAAGAAGGCACATGTGCAGGCCTGCCTGAAGTTTGCCATTGAACACCTGAATGATTTAGAGAGTGACTGGGAGAAGGTGCTGTGGTCAGATGAAACCAAAATCGAGCTCTTTGGCATGTGTTTGGAGCCACAGAGGAACAGAATCATTATACCACACAATATAAGGTAACAATGTACCACTTACAGCTTCAAGAAGACACTCAAAATGGCAGACTGTAAACAAATGGTTGAATCTATGTATATGTGAATATGCAATATGTGTGCTTCCATTGTTTTATGAGTTGTAATTTCTGAAATGTAAACTGACTCTATTAAATCAAAAATCTTTTTCAGAGCTGAAGGTGAGGTGAACCCATGCCACCAAAGTGGAAACTACCACCAGCAAGTTCACCAAATATCAAAAACAAATTATTACAGTTCATTCAAAAATTATATCTCAAAAATGTCAAAATCAGCCTAATGTAAACTGCCCTGCTCCTCTGGTGGACATTTAGCCTCTGATTATACCATTATAGCATAATTTCATATGCGCTTGGTTGAGTTTTTAATGCCTATTATTACACGGGCATATTTGTTCATCCAGATATGTTTTAGTGATCTACAAAGTGGTCATTGGAGTGTCACTTCATGAATAGCCGACTGATCAAGCGGAGGCTGTTGTCATGGCGACTGGCAGGGGAACACAGGTAAGGGCATGGATGATTGCCGGAGCTGAAGAGGGCCTGATGAGTAGTGCGGGCCTCTGTACAATCAGCCCTGGATTCATGTGACACAGAGGAGGAAAAATAGAAAGAAAAACATTTGGAGATGGTGCCGCCGCCATTCCCCAAAGTCCCCCAAAATCACTGGTGCTCTGAGACTGGCCGACCACAGCTGCCCTTCATTTCACCCTCTGACAAGTCTGTCTCAAATCCTGCATATTAACAGCTGTGAAAATAGTCAGAATTTTATATGATTTAGGGCTGCATGATAGTACAAAATGGTGTATTTGTGTGTATTTTGGATCCGTGAACATAATAGCAGGGTAAGCTATTGTTTATTTTGGTTGAATTGGAAAAATTGTAGTTCACAATTGTTCAATGGAACTGCAGTGTGAGGGGACCTTCTCCAGCTTTTGAACCAGTATTTTTAAGGTAGTTGTAAATTTTGACACCAGTCTTTTTGCTACTTGTTTTGAATTTATTATTAGCATTTATAGTCTTGTTCTTTGTTATCATAATTGTGATGTATGAGGTACTATGTCCAAATAATTTCCCTTGTGGATCAATAAAGTTTGTCTAAGTCTAAGTTTAAAGGTGCATTGTGTAACTTTTCTGGTGGAGGGTCCGTCAAATGCTTTTCTCTGTGCAGATGTTATTGCTTTGTCTAGAATGTGTCACAGTATGGCATTAATCCTTTCTATCTTCATGCATGGAAACCAAACCAGGCCACATTACAGGTCAGATCTGTGGAGAGGCACCCCCGCTCACAGTTAGAATGCCTGTTTTTCTAGGTATTTTTGAGCTATAAAACCACCTGTAATTTATTAAATGTAAGGTAGAGCTGTTTAATGTCATATTGTGGCAGAGCAACAACATATCCATAGAAACAAGAAAATGACAAACCCCCAACCAAAAAGTTACGTAGTACACCTTTAAGTCTTAAACATGGCATAATTTAGATTGATGTAACTACACAGACAGACCCATGCTGACAATGGATATTTCTATTTTGCAGTCATTGGTATTTTTTGTAGCCTATCAGCTCTCTCTCTCTTTCAACATGCATTCATAGGAACTACAGGGGCTGGGTCTTACTTCCTCCTACTTTCTAGTCAGACCTGTTATTTTTTGGTGAAAAAGTACATGTACAACTCTGCCTTTGTTGTGAAATAATTTTCCACAACAAATACAATAGTGGAAAAAACTACATAATTGTTGAGTGTTTTGTTGCTCATCCATTCATTTTTTTTTTATTTTTTTTTTTTGTGTCATTTTGTGCATCACAGTTTATAAATAAATAAATAATAAATACATAAATAAATATCCCCCACTACCACACATGATGCTGATATTAAAACCACTTCCAGCTGCAGTTCATGTGTTTGGGCAGTTCATAAAATTGGGGACTGGGTGGTTCCTGAATAGGGCAGGGGTGTGGGATCCTACTGAACTGGCCCAGTTATCACAGATGGTACTTTTTACTTCAAATTCAAGTATCTTTGTCACTGCAACCTCAGTGACATCTCACGTCTTGTGATACAGACCTATCATTTGTGTTCCTTAGACTTTCACTTAAACAAACTGTATTGATCCACAAGGGAAATTATTTGGACACATAACTCACACATCACGATAAATGTAATAACAAAGAGCAAAAATATAAATGGTAACAATACATTCAAAATAACTAGCAAAAATAGACTGGTGTTAAGTAAAGGCCGCCACACACTACAGGAGAATTTGCCCGATTTTGGCTGCGATTTGCTTCTCTCCGAGTTTGGGGAGGCGTGACCCGACTTTGTGTCTTGTGTACGATTTTGAAGCCGCTGAGCTCCTCGTGTTTGTGGTGTCAGTGTGACTCTGAGCTGCTCTGTCAGATCATAACCACCAAATATCAGCAACGTAACGGTAACAGCCAATAAAACAGAGCGTCAGGGGCAGACGAAGTGACGGACACAGAGGCGCAACATACAAACTCAGGAAACAGCGAAAATAATGAGAAGACTTTATTACTTACCTCTCATAATGAAGAGGTAAGTAATGAAAACTGCAGCATCTATTTCGTATTATCCATAGAATTTTTCCTCCGCAAATAATGACATCCAATCCACAAAGTAGGGCTGTTAATCCAGTTTGAATCGCTTTTAAAAGTAAAAAGCTGAGAGTAGTTCCTCACGTGTGTCTGTTTACATCCACACAGCACGCTGATTGGGGTGAAGCATGGTGACTTTTATGGGCTGGCAAGCAGACTTGGGGTGGAAATCAATATTTAATCAATAATAATTGAATAATGACACTTTTTTATGCAAACTACAGTATAAACTAGTATGTTTATTTTACTCCTATTAATTGCATGTATACTGAGCCATTCTGGAGTCAAATTAGAGAGACTTAGATCATATAGTTTATTAATATTTGTATACTGGACTGTATTTGGCACCCTCTTTGTACAAACAGGGCTATTTGTGGGCTATTTGTTTCAACTCCTACACCTTATTTATGCAGCTGAGCTTTCAGTAACTATTGTTATCTATGTATTTCTTATTAGGCATCTAGAAACCATATGAGTCACATATGACATTTCTACACATTTCTACACACAGGCACTTACTATAGTGCACTGGTCAGACAGGTGCACTTATAATACAGCCTGATGTGTCACAAACATTCTGTCATATTAGAACAGCACATTATCATTCACCTCTCAGCAAAGAGGATGCAAAACTACGTCTTTCCTGATGAAACGTCCTGTATTTCCCTGAAGCGGAGTAGGTCCATAATAGACGTGTTCCTCCACACGTGTGTAATAGTGCTGTTATTCCACTGACACTGTCGCTCCTTCATAAACACACACACATGAGACAGGCTCTTCTCCAGCCGCTCACTCCACTGCTCAGTCCGGATCCTCCATTTCACACAAATTAGCGCTGAAACTCCCTCACTGATTAAATTGTGGCCTGTATTTCTAAATAATAATCATTACAAACATGAAACTACAAACAATGACTTGTCGCAAATTATTTTTAGACACTTATGGTGAAAGTTGTCATCTCCTGTTGCTGTTGTCGTCTCCTGCTGCACATGCACTTTTACTTGGAATTGCCAAATCTCATGGATGATATGGGTTTATTCAGTGCTGTGGTCTTCAGTACGCATGCGCAAACCTCTTAAACAACCGGCCGACATGTGCCTCCAGGCCTCCATAGAAAGGCAAAACAGCACAAGTTAAGGGGTCGTTCGGATGCACGATTGTTGCAGTTTGCTCAGTGACCAGAAGAGTGTAGTGAAGGACACAGCCACTACAACCATGCTTCAGACAGACAGAAGTGAAGGGAAAAGGGGATTATTTGGATGCAGTTCAAAACTATTGAATTATACCATTGACACGCGACAATTTTAGATTTTATTGGTCAACCACTGCATGCCTTGATTTCCCTGACTGCGCTTCACTGCTTAAGAGTCTCACAGCGAGTTGTTCTACTCTAGACATGAAAGAGCTAACATGAGGTGCACTCACAACTTTATAGCCTGTGGTGCTCAGCCATATCCCGCTGCAGTGTTTGAGATCGGAGATTTAAAATCTCATAAGATTCTCCTTGTGTGTGTGGTGTGCGCTTTTTGTTGCACGTTTAAAAAATCATTTAAGACTGAAAAATCCTGTATTGTGTGGCAGCCTTAAGGCATAACTATATAAATGTATATGTACAAGTAAAAATAAAATATAGAAATATAGTAATAAAAATATATCCCAGCTATATACAAGAGGTCGAACTTTTCAAGGTTGTGCCCTCTGTCAAATTTATGTACAATGCATCTTATCTGAAAGTCTCAATGCACTGGCCACCTGTCTCCACCTCATTTTAGACCATGATTTAGTAGATTCTTGCCTCATCACATATTTCTCACACTTGACATTGACCTTGCACAGGATGTTCCTTTTGGACCGTGTCACGAAAATGCTGCCTCATGTACGATTATAGCTGTAATAGTCCTCTGTGCTCCCGCATTGATTCTCACATCCAGCAAATATGAGCTCAAGGGTCCCAACTACAGGAGCAGAACCACATCACCCATGGCCTCCTCCACAGTCTGCTGCTCACAGATAAAACATCCTCATATTGACGCTGAAGATAAAAGTTAAAAGGTTACACAGTGGGGCTTTAGCATGTATGAAAGGTGCTATATCATTGTATCATTGTTTTTAAACTCTATACACCTTCACTAGAATAATTTGGATAATTTCAGCTCTGGAACTGCTTTGGAGATGTAGAAAAACCTAATAGTAAAGGGTTACTCAAACGTGTAAATGAAACAAAATACAATTCTAGATTTGTTTTTGAGGACGTAACAGCATTATAACATGGCTTAAAGCTCACAAGAGTCACTTCTGAGTAATATTGAACCTTTAATCCAATATAAATTAAGGACCACTCACAATAAACCTTTACTCCTGTTAAGCAGATTCATTTTAAAGATACAGTATGCAACTTTCTGGAAGTGGCATGTCACCTGCAACATTCCAACCAAAGTTAAAACCATACTTCAGAACTTTGTCCAAGAAGATAGATCTGTTTTATGCCATATTGAGGAAGATTATAGCCATTTCCATGGAGACAAACATGAAGCAGCCAAATAAATATAGTAAATATAGTTTACATTTTGGCTAAAAAGTAGTGCTGTCACTCGATTAAAATATTATAATAATAATATCATGATTAATCTCATGAATGTCAGTTAACTTGCGATTAATCGCAAATTAATCACACGTTTTTGTCCCTTGAATGCTTTGGCCCACCTCCTCCAACTGGGACTTCTCAGTTTCGTACAAACTGTTTTCCTTCCTGTTTCCAGCCAGATTCAGTAGTTTTTCTAAAGTTACTAATAATGACCACATCTTATGAAAAAAAAAAAAAAAAAAAAAAAAAAATCACTAGGTCACAAAGTGCATTAATCATCCAATAAAAAATTAACAGCATTAAAATTGTTTTGTGTTAACTCGTTAATAGTGCGATTTTTGACAGCACTGTTAAAAAGTTGCATACTGTGGATGTAATATAAAATGTCTTCCTTTTTATTGTTTTCTCTCTTTCTATACCTATGTAGCTGTAGGGTGTATGAATGCAGTCAAATGTTACAATATGGAGCTTTTTTTTTTTTTTGGAGTGGGCGTTGCCGTGACATTAGGTGTATGTGTGCCTCAGTATAGTGGATACACTAGGCTCTCGTAGTCAGAGGCAGGGTGACAGTGAATAGGTGTGAGAGGAGGGGACAGCCTGGTGCAGCTGCGTTTGTCAGGGGCTACTGCACTGGACACCTGTATTGTATGTCCAACACAGACACCAGACTGAACAAAACATCAAGAAGGTTTAATATAATCCAAACCGCACAGATTATTATAAAAAGACACTCTTTAGTTTAGGGACAATATTTAATCACTAGCTAATACTAAAAAGGATAATAAGTGATTACATCTTTGTTAGTATTTATATTTGAATGTATTTTTGTCTATTTTGCAAATACTAAGCCATTAACTGTTTCTTACCATAAAAATTAGTGGGGATTACAATAGATGTTTTGTACATACACTGAAATCTTAATAAGCATTCATTTAATAAATACCAACAAATGGCTAAGTAATAGATAATTAGCAATGAATATTAAGCAATGTAAACACATGTATTTGAAGCAATGCAAGATAGATTAGTCTAATGCCATATTGTGTAACATTCCAGGCAAACATGTTAAGAACATGTTAGTTGCTTTATAAATGCATTGTAATAAAGGTATTTTTTTTTTATTTAAAATAAAGGCCCAAATAATTTAAAAGTGCACTGTGTAACTTCTAAGGTGCTCTGCTACTTACTTGTCTCCATGGAGATGTTATTGCTTTGCTTGGAATGTTCCACAGTAGGGCATTCAACATATCTCCCTTGCATTTGTTCAACTAGAAGTATTTTATAGCTCAAGAATACCTTAAAACATGAATTCTTACCATGTGCAGGCTTGCTTCTCCATAGATCTGACCATTAACCTGTCTCCATTGTGATTACCAAGTGTATTTCCATACTGTGGAATCATCAAGGCAAAACAGTAATATATCCATGGAGAAGCAGATGGCAGACCTTCCACCAGAAAAGTTACACAGTGCACCTTTAAAGATTTGTGTAATTACAGCTACAATTTAATTAGACATGAACTACAATTAAATTAAGTAGTTAAGTTAATTATTGTATTTATACTCAAAATCTGAAGACTGTTATCCTGTTTGGCCTTTAACATAGAGCATAAATAATGATATAAGATGTGTATATGTTTAGAGGAAAGGTTAAATGTAGCTATCATGACCCACATTGGTTTGACTGAACTGTGTGGATCTTATATGATTTGTACTGTATGATGAAATGAACTGCGAGCATGTTTTCATTCACAGCCCTCCGAGCGCACTATTCTAATGCATGTAGAGAGAAGTGCGTGGGCTCTGGTTCACCATGTATCACTGTGTATGCTTGTATTGACCTATCCCCTTTAACTCAACACAGCAGTGGATTTAATTAAGCACAGACTTCCTACTCTCCTTTCAATTATTGGCAACACCATCACGCAATTAGTAATTTCTTTCCATAATTGATTTTGCATTGTAAATAGCCTACCCTTGTATTTACGTATAAACAAATAGGGCTAAGCAAATACTGAATCTCCCATCTCCAATAAAGATTTTGCAGATCATTTAAGATGTATAAATATTAACTGCAGTGCTTCTATTTTCAGCACCATGCCAAATGCACACAATAAACATAGTGTCCATGCATATTCATGTGTCCCCTTTGGGCATTCATTGCTCGTACACATGTACAGCTGTTCTGTACGCTGTTGGCCGGAGATATTTGTCTGTTCAGATGTTTTTAGAGAGACCTGCGTGCTAAAATTGAAATCCAACTGTCTATACAATATTTGGTCTGTTAGCAATGTTTCTAATAATTCTGAAAGAGAAACAATTAATGTATAGAGGGTTGGCAATTTGATTCCAGTCCTAAACACAGTTATGCCCTCCACTTAGACACTACACCCTCCTTTCTAAGTATGAAAGTGGTGAGTGAGTGATTTATGGCGATGCGGTAATGTTAGCATCATTTGCCCTTGACAGTTTAGTGGCTTTGAATGGATGGAGAAAATGCAGTAGGACTATTTCCCTTACTCTATATAATGTACAATTAGGCACTGTTGAACTCACAAACCCTGCATATTTAGACTGAGGTCTTCTCTCACACAGAAAACACTCTGTTCCACATTGTGATGTCATGTGGTAATACAGGAAGTGCTCCAATGGGTTTTTAAACTCCATACACTTTCCCTAGAATCATTTGGATAATTTTAGCCCTGGAATTCCCAAACTAAAGATAAAAGGTAACTGTTAACTTCAAAACTACCACTGTATGACCTCACAAGGTAGAACAGAGTTTTTTGCGCTTTAGAGATGTAGACAGACTAATGATAAAGGGTTACTCAAAGATGTGTGAATGAAACAAAGCGCAACACAACTCCAGGGATGTTTTTGATGAGGTAACAGCATTATAACGGGACTTTGAGTAATACAGGACTTTTTAGTGTTCGAGGCAGTGAGGTAGAGGCAGATCTTATGAACGCTCATTATAAGCTTGGGAGACAGTTGCTACTCCCATGCCAAGAAGATGTTTACATACATAACCATGAAACTGCAGACCGGTGCAGTACTGCCAGATGCTAACACACCCCTGCCTGTTAGCATTAGCTCTCATTGTGTTTCCCTTGTTATCTCATATGAGTCTGGTCCAATCACTGCCGGAGGGAGAATCGGCCTGTTTGATAAATGACTGTCTCCTGAAGGATGGCTCGCAGTCAGTCAGAAGGGAGAAAATAGCTCACATGACGAATACAGCCTCACCCACACCCTCTATTTGACCTAGGCATGGAGAGACAAACCACTGTACTGTCTTCCAAGCACCACGCATCCACTGTCAGTAATGTTAACAATTACTCCATCCGCCCACCAAATGGGTACATCTAAAATGGACAGATTTAATTCCTTTAACATACGTGTGAATTGATTGTAGGCCTCGGAATCACTAATTAAAGCGGGGACATTTCCTGGCAAGCGGCGCATTGATGGAGAGCAGATCATTAGTGGGCCTTTGGGTGCTTTTAATACACTCTTCCGACAGTGAGAGAGAGAGAGCAGTGGTTTAGGAGGAGGACCCGGGCCACATATCAGCCTGTTGACCTGTAATTTACACTGGAACGGAAAATAAGAGAGTGTATCTACCGAACAACACTTCCTATTGATACTTTGTTTGTGGTGACATTACGCTCGGGGTATTCTACATGTATCTCTAATAGCGAAATGTTTAAGAGTTCAAATGAAACAAAACGCACACCAAAGTTCTTGTAGAGGTGCAAATGCATCACTGTCAAAAAAGTTTTAAGAGCATCTGAAAAGTCAAGAAAATGCATGATTTAAACAACACATTTTCAAGAGGCTGTGATCCATACGAGCGTCCATGATCCTGTTTAAGTGTTTGCTTTTCAACAAAAAGGGTGAGTGACTAACTGAAAAACTACTGCCTAGTGCTGGCTAGCCTGTCATGTAATTTTATGTGTGAGAGACTTCTTTAATCTTTATGGTCAGATTGTGTTAAAATAAAGCACAGATTAAAGTCTAATAAAACCTTAAACAGAGCAGTGCCTACAGTTAACATCACACCCCCAGGGAATGTTGATCACATCAGTTGCAAAGTATCAGTTAGAGACTGAGGAAGACACTGTTTTACAATGTTCTTAATATTATTTTATATATTATTATTTTTATACATTTATTAATCTGCAGATAAGTGTTGTGAGTCACTTGATATTGTCACACATTATTTGTAACACATTGTCCCTTTAGAATGACGTTCTGGCTGGTTTGGAGAAACCAATTTTCCTTGTATTTGAGCAACATTTGTCTTGCCCCAATGCAAAAATATTGTATAAGCAGCTCTTGAGGTTTCTATGAGTCCACTGTGTACTGTTTGCATCTAATTAGAAAGTGATGTTATTGTCTGATAATCAGGAAGTGCAAGTTAGCATGGTAGTTGTCACTGGTCTCTGAAAATTGTTAAATTTTGGAGCACAGCAGCTTTAAAGTTCTGACCTCTCCTATAGCACAATGAAATGGGTAAATAGTTTTTTTTTTTTTTTTTGCTCATACATAAACTTAAAGAATGCACCAAATCCTACAAAATCGTGATAAACTGTAGGTAGTCAGAAACAAGACTATATGAATAACTAAATTTGGACAAAAATATCATCTGACAATATAACTCATTTTCAGTTCATTTTCCAAAGAAAGAGCCACATCATTACACATGTGCATTTTGTCAATAGATTCACAAAAAGTGTAGTTTAGTTGATTGTAAAGGACAATAGCCAATCACGCCATTATTTTAACTACAGGCTACCACCTTTAGATTACATATGTATCTTTTGACTACCACTATTAGTACATTCTTTTTCTAAATCTCACACAACCCGAGCAGAATGTCAATATTAATAATCACACTTCATAATTTAGCCATTTTTCGCACCGCTGTATTAGATATAGGAAAGCGATAGCACTATTCATTTAGCTCTGTCTATATCTGATTACTGTTCTCCCTCCACATGTGTATTGTTCTTTCTCGCTCTGTAGAGAAACACACTGTGAGCTGTGCCAGTTCAATAGCCATGATCACCAATCCTCCAATCAATGATGTCCTTATTCCCCCACTTGTAAGTATTGGCACTTTGATAGATCTCATAACTTCAGGGGGCTGCATGTAATTAAATGGAGCGCGAAGGGTCCTTATGGCGGGCAGGCTTTGCATTTGAAATGACCTCTTTTTCTGATGCAGGGAGTCACAGCGCGCCATCGACTTTACCTTAAGCACAGAAAAAACTCTTAGCCCTTAAAAGAGTCTTTACCAGCTCACAGGCAGTAAAAGGCTGGTGACCTTTCGGAAAAGCTTGTTGACAATCAAATGTTTGAGAAAATAGCAGACTGGTTAAAAGAGACTGATATATGGGAAGGAAATTACAAATAATAAATAGCCTTCACATACTTGATGTTACTTCCTAGAAAAACTGTTTAGAGAAATTTAGTTGGATGACAAAAATAAGAGTAATAGAGATAATTAAGGGGGATAGCAATGCCTCTTTTTCTCAAACTACATGTTCAAGGCGTTCAAATTGCTGTTGATTTTTTTTTTTACCCTGGCTTTTATCTCAAGTTGGTTTTCTATAGTTTTATTTGTGTTCTTATTCTCATTTTATTGTGTTTACTTGTGTTTTACTCTTATTCCGTTTCTATCTATATTATTAAGCACTTCGTACTATCTGTATTTAAATGTGCTATATAAATAAATCTTGACCTTACACAGGTTTAAATCTCATTCATCCCAAAGGGTACTTTAATAATATTTTGTAATATAGATTAACTTATTTGTGTTTGAATAACTACTTGTACTTATTGTTAGATTAATAATAAAATCATATTTGAAGTAGCTTTACTAGTGGCTTTCATATTACAAGTCATCTTTGCCATCAAAAAGTGCTACAAATCTAGAAAGGAATTTTTCTTTTTGCTTTCAACTTTTGCTAAGAATGTAACTGCATCTTTGTGCCTAATGTAATTTCATATTTTTGAGAGGCTAGTATAGTCTTACTTTGAATTTTCTAATTTAGTCATCCGATTATGTATTATAATCTATGCGCTGCAGGATGACCAGTGGATTTGATACAGTAAGCATTGTAAATTCAGTGTTGCTGAATGTCTCTCCCCACTCTTCACTCACCATTTCTCTGTACTGTCCAATATAATAATAATGACTTATGCTACTTGGATTTTTTATTTGTACTCTCTTGTGGGAGCTTAGTGTTTCTTACTTTAAATTTGATTATTTAGTCGTCCTATTATAAGAACTGATGATGGATGGATGACCAAAGGGTTTGATAAATATCCATTTTTTGATGTCTTTCCACTCACCATTTCACTCTCTTTACTGTCCAATATAATTATACTGACTTATTCTACTTATTTTTTAATTTGTATTTTTATTTTGTTTATTTTTACTAGTGGGAGCTTAACATGTTTACTTTTTTTAATTGCACTTTTTTTTTCTTTGCAGAACAGAGCAAAAAAAATCATGCTTTCCCTCCCACATCACATGAAGTCTGTAATTGCATCTCCTACAAGAATTGATTGCTACGGTTTGTGACGTTTGCAACTCGATGCCCAGCCACTGATTAAACATCATGGAGCATTGGACGTGAGTGTATAGGGGTGTAGGGGTTAGCACTGGAGCGTAACTGGGACCACTGGGAGTCACTGGCTGTTGCTCAAGGGCTCCATTCATTACTGTGCTTGTTATTAACTGACCGACCTCTGACACGGAGAGGGCCGAATACTGATCTCAATGCAATTACAATAGAAGGCAGAATCATGTCCTCTAGATTGCTCATTTATGCCTTAATAATGGTGAGCTTGTAATAGTGGAAATTAAAGTTTGGATCTGATCTATTCTGCCCCCAATCAAGCGCTGCACCTCTTCTGAGTTTAAAGAACACGGGATGACAAAACAACTTAATGGTATAAGAGCAAATGACAATAAACTGTAGTCCAAAAAGTGGTAAGGAGACATATGAATAGACTGAAAAAAAAAAAAAACATAATTAGCATCACAAACTAACAATAATAATAATAATAATAATTCTATTGAGAATTTCAGCCAAATGTTCCTTCTCTTTTTGGCTCAGCTGCATCTACTCTTGAATGGTGAACAGCAGGTTGTATAATATCTGCCCGGTCCCAGCAAAAGCACCATATGTCATTTGAAACCAATTATTATGATTTATTGGAAAATGTCTTTTGTATTTTGGACATTTTGTATTTCCACCATAATTTATAACACGTACAACACAAATCATGACAGAAAAGTCTATATTCACTGTTTCGTGAAGATAACCCAATATCTGTGTCAATTTATTTTCCTTTTTGGGGATATTACTTTGACTGTATATTAAGTTCCAAAAGACTTCATCATATAACCTTAACCATAATTACTACTTGCTTTAATCTATACCCTAACCTTAAAGAGCCAATATTGCACTATTTTCTGATCAGTGTTACAATGTTGTTTCCTCATCAGAAACATACCTGGAATTTTGTTTTGTTTGAAACACAAACCTGCATATTAAGGCTGAGTTATTCTCTCAAATAGAAAACAAGTTGTTCCACCTTGTGATGTCATGTCAGAATCAGAATCAGAAAACTTTTATTGCCATTGTCAGTGAACACAATTCACAAACTAGGAATTTGCTTTGGTGATGAGGTGCAACATAGAACACTGAATAATAATAATAATAATAATAATAATAATAATAATAATAATAATATAAAAAAGTATAGATATCATTATTAAAAAATATAAAAGTATCACTATTTAAAAATAAAGTAAGGGCATGCAAAAAAAAAAAGTAAGATATATAAAAACAAAAATAAAAATAGTCTAGTATATACAGAAGCATCAGAACAACAGTGCAAACTGACAGTGCAAAAGAGCAAGTGATGTGGCATGACTTATTTAAAGTGACTGGTGTTATAAAGTGTCCAGCTTAGTACAGGTATTATAAAGTGTAGTAATACAGGAAGTGCTCCATACACCTTCACTAAAAAATTCAGCCCTAGAATTGTCTATCTTTACTGAATAAAGGTAAAAGGTAACTGTTAAATTGAAAACTACCACAACATGACATAAAATTTTGGTCTTTAGAGATGTAGACAGACTAATAATACAGGATTACTCAAACATGTATGAATGAAACAAAACATAACTCCAGATATGTTTTTGAGGAAGTAACAACATTTTTACATGACTTAGAGCTCACAAAAGTAACTTTTGTGTAATATAGGACCTTTAACCTATACCCTAAACTTAACCTATTTTAACTCATATCCCTTTAAATCTTATTGTTGGTCTCATAATAAAGAATTTACATACTGGGAAACTAATTATTCTCCCCAATAGAAGTTAGGTCCCCACAAAGCGAGTGTGTATAGATTTTATCCCCCACAATGTGAAAAATACCCGAGCACTCACACTTGCAGTGTCTCCGGCCGGTGTCCTGTATTATCAGTTAACACCTCAGACCAAATGTGCAGTAAGGAGTTTTTCCCTTTGCAGGAGGATGTAAACAGCCGGCTTCTGTGCTCGACTGGATTTGGGGGAGAGAGAGAACCGGGGCGGACTAATCAGAGGGTGCTTGGGAGAGCATTAAGACAGACGTGTGGAGGGGAAATGTGACACCTGGAAATTACACAATGTAATGGAATCAGCCAAGTGGTAAATGTAGCTTTTAAATAGGTTTTGTGTTCTCCATTAACTTGCCAGACACTGATTGGTCCTGACAGCCGGGGAAAGTGACGGTCAGTGTGCGGCGCCCTCCTTCTCCAGAACAGCCTGTACCTCCAAGGATCCACACACACACACACACACACACACACACACACACACACACACACACACACACACACACACACACACACACACACACACACATAAGATGCACACTTAAACGTACACCCACACACCCACACTTTGGGTTGTCACAGTGGGACACAAAGTTCTCTGTAGTTAGGACCATTCTGGAGCCAAATCAGAGCTAGTTGTAGCGAACCACAAGTGATCCAGGTAAGACATTATTTCTGCAATATACAGTGATTTACCAGATTTACCAGAAAATTGTTGCCAGTAAATTTTGACGAATTATAATGAAAATGTCTAATTGTGGTCTAGCTTCAGTGTTGGGCCCATGTCAGCTCAATGTTAAGTTAATTTTTCACTCTGTCCTGTTTAACATAAACTCTAAACAATATTAAAGTGGTATTCAGCCAAGGTATGCTGCAAATGTTATATAACTCAAAAGTAAATAGTGGGATGTAGTATGCATCAGATATCCTTCCCCCATCACTGAAACCCTGAAGAGCTCCATAAACAACAAAGAACAATTTTGATAGATGTATTTTTTTTTTTCCAAATTTCCAAATGTTATTTTTCTAAATTCTGCTACTAACTGCAGTCCTTGCTCTACATTTAATTGGAGCAAAACAGGTTGACCAGTGTGTGGGAGTGAACTGGCTGGAGGGATCTACACAGTCTTTCCAATGCAAATGTATTTTGATGCAGTACTTTTATGGATCCTATATGTTCAGTTATCTCTTGCATTTCAGCTGACCAAATGATAAAAAGAGCAACTTCTGAATCTTGTCATTTATTTCCACCCTGTCAAAAGACCCATTTTGTTCCATTATCCTGGAACTTTAGCCCCAGTAGCCAAGTTAAGCTAAAGTCAGTGTGAATCGAAATAATGGGCTATTATACGAGCATCAGTGAAGAACAGTGGAGGTGCGTACAGGGCTGGGATGGTGGGAGGGCTGAATGAAACTATGGCTTGTAGCCTGGGAGATGTGGGCGAGGCAGAGAGATGTCATTGTCAAACACCAATTACTGCAGCCACTTAGCTTTGGCTAATCCTACACCAAAAAATACTGGTCAAATGTTCAAAAGTGGAAGTGCTAAATTCTGAATCACTTTTTACTTTTTAGCACAAATGTTCTGTTTGAACTGGACCCTATTTTATTTTTCATCTTGCTATTTGGTAAGAGACTTAAATCTTGTTTTTTTTTTTTTTTGTTTTTTTTCTTGTATTTGAAACATGGAAAGATAGGTTAGTATTAAGTTCTAATCATTTGTATACAGGGCCTCTGTTGTATTCAGCTGCTGAGAAAGAACACATGTAACTCTTATGAAAAATCCTATGTACATTTTATTTTTTGACAGTCATAAATAATTTGGACTTTTGATTGTCTCAGATCTACAAAATCATTTATTATTAACCCCACTTTTTCCCTCTTTGATTATCTGCATTCTAAAATGGCAGCTCCTGTTTGTGTTCATGTATTAATAATTCAATAGTATTAGGCTACTTACTCGTCAAGTTTCACAGTTGTGTTGTGGAGAAGTGGCACAGCTTGGCTTTCTTTGTGTTACTAGATATATAACACTGCAGTAGTTTTTGTCAGAAGAACTTGGAATTTACAAACCAGGTGAATACACTACTTTATCTCTCAACAAAAATCTTATTTTTGTCAGTGGTTGGTAACAACCAAAATACACAACATCAGTTTTATTTATGTAAAGGTGCACTGTGTAACTTAGTGTACATAGTGTAACCATAGTATGACATTAAACATAAATCTTACATTTACATGTGTTTTTATTGCTCATAAGCTCAGTGAAAAACATGCATTTATACTGTAACTTGGCTTGTAACTTGCCTGTCACCATGGATGTCATACAATTAAACATACCAGGCAAAGCAGTAACATCTCCATGGAGACAAGCTTGTGGCTGACCCTCCACCATGAAAGTTACACGGTGCACCTTTAAGCTAAACCATCTGCCATTGTCTTTATATTGAACTAATTTAAAGTTTTTATTTGGTGTAACTTTCTCCACATCTGATCTTTAATGAGACTAATTTCATTCTTTTTATTCCATGTGCTCAGAGGGTTCAGTGGTTTGTGAAGATTCCAGCGCAGCGAGCCTTATCTCAGTGAAGACAGATGGGATTGTCGATAGTTGACAGACACACTGATAACGGATTTGGGTTTTATCAGAGATCTGGGCACGGCTGACAGGCAGCATCTTCAAAGTGACAAAAGGCCAGCGTCTCTGCGTGCAGCAGATGGAGAGGTGTGTTTTAACAACCTGAGCCCGAGCAGCAGGCCAGGTGTGAGGGCGCCACAACTGGAAGGACACATCGTCTTGTGCTTTTGCAGAGAAATATAGAGCTTTTTAAGTCAGACTAATGCTGTGCTACAACTATTAAAATCAACTATTACTGGTATGGAAGGAAACCAAACTCATAAGTGAAGGAGAGTCAGAATAGATTCTTAAATCTATTTACTGATCTATGTTAGAATGTTGTTTCCTCATCACTAACAAACCTGGAGTTTTATTTTGCCCTTCTCCCAAACAGAAAACACTCTGTTCCACCTTGTGATGCCTTGTGGTAATACATCTAAACATCCAACAAAAATATAAAAAGTGTACACACAGCTATTCTTAAATTAATGGGACAAAATCTCTTCTCTCTGTTGTTGCATTAAGAGTTCAGAAAGTTTCTCACTGGAATAGCTGTGTAAGTCTGTCTCCTCCCCTCCATGATTTGGGAAATGTCTCACCATCACTTTAAGGTATTGCCAAGAAACTGCAGGTCCTTATTCCTTTATTTATATCTTTGAGCCTCCTCTTTTTTCTTCCAAAATAAAAGACACCCACACTCTTGTAAGCCACAAAGGAAGAGTTGTAGAGTTTTCCAGAAGAATCCTTGAAAAATGTTGAGCATTTAATATGGGAGAGATGGTGTTCCTTTATATTACACTGATTTCCACTGATACAAGAAAACTTCTAAAACACCTTGCCCACCTTTTTTTTTTTTTTTTTTTTTTTTGTACAAACGGGTTGTGGGTTTGTACAGATCTGTCTGGTTGGTTGAGGATGGAGCCAATGACACCGAAAGATTTGGCTCTGGAGATTAGAATGAGAAAGAACATTTTAGGCCCAAAAATGACTTAGGCAGTTATGCTAGAGTGGTGCAGAAAGGATATTGAATGGAAAGACATTTCCCGGTTTCAATTTCAATGTCCAAGGAGACATGAGCTTAATAATCAGAATATCTTAACAAGTATGAATGACACAATATGGTACGTCATACATATTTTGAGGTGCAAAAACAGCTATACTCTGGTTAAAATCCCCCAAAACATGTATTTAACCTCTCATGCCCCCTTTAAAGGCCCTCTGTTCCACTGTGTGATGTCATGAAGTGGTAGTTTTCATGTTAATAGCTACCTTTAACCTTTAGTTCAGTAGAGATTGGCAATTCCAGGGCTGCAATCATCCAAATGATTCTAGTGTATGGAGTTTAAAAACACAATGGAGCACACAGTGGAGCACTTCCTGTATTTGTGTTCAGTTTGAAAGAAGAACACAGCCTAAATATGCAGGTTTTGTGTGTCAAACAAGTGTGAATGGAACAAAACACAACTTCAGGTACATTTTTGATAAGGAAACAACATTATAACAAATAGCGTAATATAGGCCCTTTAAATAGCAACACATTTAATCCCTATGTAGATGTAAAGCTGTATTGTGGAACTTTTAGCAGTGGTCAGCGGCACATGTCATTTACACTCTGCTGGCCTCATTTGAAGGCCCCTCGAGCTTGGACCCTGTTGACATTGAAAGTTTATGGCACTGTTTACGGCTGCTCACTTGTTTATTATTCTGCAAATGTCACGTTAACATCAGGTCACAGTCCTTCATCTTAAGCAGGAGACCTCAATCCACTGACACAAAGCTCAGTGTACATCTCAGTGACAGCTCTAGCAATGGGCAGAACTGCACGCTGCTTATGTGCACTCGGGTTAACTTAAATAATAATACAAAACATGCACTTATTAATCAGAATTCTCTCAAATTGTTTCATTTGGGTTATCAGTTCCAATGATGAAATCCAGTTGAAATCTTTACAGCACTTTTCCATCTTCAAAGCACTTTACATTAAGGAATCACTCATCCTTTCACATGCACATTCATACACCAGTGTCTTGCCCAAGGACACAATGACAACATTCATTAATGGGAGCTGGAATCACACCGCCAAGCTGTGGGTCATTGGATCTGGCCACTCAAGCAATGATGTTCATGTCGAGAGCATGATTCGAACCGTCGGATCAGCTGACAAACACTGAGCTGCTGTCGCGCTAATCAGAGCTAGAGCAGCCTCTGAGTGAATTCTGGAGGTTATGAATTTTCACATGAGGCACAGTCTGTCCATATAGGCTAGTGAGAATGAGAAAAACGCGTATGTGTCCTTTATATACAGCTTAAGGTACAGGCAACCTAGTTCCACTTGTGGTTGAGTAATTCCTTTTTTACCCAGTAGGAGCACAGGCTACATACCCTACTTTTAATGCAATAGCAAAATGTAAATATTTATGTATTTGCTGTAGCTTTGTATTCACACATTACACTTGGCATAAATAACTTATTCAACCTTAATAACAAGTCATCAACACAAGAGACATGTAGACAGAGTGAACCCAAACATACTGAAGTCCACTGATTACTCTAACACCCACATACACAGTTGTTTCTTTTTTTTTCTGTTTTCTCATCAAGCCCGCAGTTCAAATCTAGTTTAGCATTAGCTTTATGAATCTATGACTCACTGCTTGTACTGCATCTGTTGGGCAGGCTTTCTATAGCGCGTCTGTATAGCCCAAACAAGGTTAGAGATACAGTAGTTAAACAGGGATGCGAACCTCAGAGACATAACTGAATATTGATTGACAAGTGATAAATAATGCATCACTCCACTGCACAGTCTAGTACGAAGTAGAAAATGGTGGTCTTGTGAGAAGCCTTGTATAGGGAAAAAAGTAAATATATATATACAAAAAATAATAACAGACAAGAAGATGTGCTACTGCTAAATTAGACTGAATTAAATCCCCTCACATAATAACATGTTTTCAGACTCATGGTAAAGTAAGAAAAAAAATAAACACTGCCTTTCAATGAGCCCCTTTATCACCAGATCAGCAGTGTTTGCTGTACAAGACTGTCAGTAATTTAAAACATGCAGTTTTAAATTATCTCATTCCAAAGTAAAAGTACAAATCCATCTTAACATTATAAGTAATTACAGAAAAAAAATTGCCACAAATATATTCAAAAGGCGTATTCTATGGAAGATAATTTGTTCCATCAGATTTTGAATTTTAAATAATGCTGAATTTCTCTCTTTGATTTTTTTAAGTCTGAGAAAAGATTTTTTATTCAGAATTTTAGTTGCTGAAATTTTAAGTGTAGATTTTCAATATGTTTTAAATTCAAAATAAAAATGTAATGTTTTAAATATTCCTCACCGATGTTTTCAAGCCCTCAAATTGAACAGTTAAAATTCAGAGTGTAAAATTTGCTGTGAATTTCACAGCAAAGATCCAAGATGCCAAGGCAGAAGAAATGGATCCTGTGTGAGTGAGGAGGACAGAGGCTGTTTCCTACTGGCCGCTCCCATCTGTGGACGGGGTTTACACTTAAGAAATAAAAGATGACGTTTTGATGAGGCGAATTCTGACCAATCAGATCGCTTCACTACATCATTTCCTGCTTGTTACTAAATTTGATTGGATCACTTTGGATCCATTGCTTCTGCCTAAGTATCTTGGCTCTTTTCTGCATTTTTTTTTTCACTGCGAATTTTACACTCTGAATTTTAACTTTTGAATTTGAGGGCTTAAAAATATTTGTGCCGAATATTTAAAAAATGAAAATTTTATTTTAAATTTAAAACATATTTAAAAAGTATATTTAAAAATTCAGCAACTAAAATTCGGAATAAAAATAATAACATGTTTTTTCAGAGTTAAACAATTCAAAGTGAGAAATTCAACGGCATTTAAAATTCAAAATCTGATTAAACTAATTAGCTTCCACATATTCAGAACATACTGTATGTTTGTTGATTGAATCTTTGAAGCTACCATTTGTAATTAATTGTTACTCTCTGTTATTATATTATATTGTGATGAGTGAGCTACTGTATCCAAATAATTTCCCTTGTGGATCAATAAAGTTTGTCTAAGTCTAAGTCTAATTAAACTGGCTTACCCCCTCCAGTTGTAATGTCATCTAACACTAGATGTTATCTATGTTACTTCTGTCTCATATTTCCCCAGCTTTGGTATTACAGAAAAAGACCAGAAACTACAAGTAAATTCAGACATTGTAGCTCTAAAGGACATAAATGCAACACGTACATTGTTGAGCTTTTGACAATATTATATTGTTGTCTCCTCATCAAAACCACACCTGTATTGTGGTTTCACGGTTCTTTCACTGATCCATTCATCCAAAATTGTGCTCTGTTTGCATTTTGCTTAGATTGTTACATCATAGGTAAAAAAAAATTTACTTTGCACTTTTTAAATTCATAAACCATCTCCAGACTCGTTCTGCAGTTAAACTGTTTTCACAAAATGCATGACTCTATGAACATATAATTCATGTGGCCTAAGGGCTTCATTGCTTGTTTTTTTTTTCCAAAGTCTAAATGCCTCATCATAAATCTAGACATTTGGTTAGAAAATATGAAATACTAACACCAAACAAAAGCATGTTTAAAACTGAATTAAAACCATAAGAATAAATACTGACATACCAGCAACATGCCCAAACAAAAACAGCATGACACGTGGTTTTGCTTTTGTTGTGTAGCTTCACAGAGTTAACCCATATTTTCCTCAGCCCTTACGGGTTTTGTTTTGTACACCACCTCTCCACTCTTTCCGAATCTTTTGACTGTCTGGCTGAGGTGACAAGTCTTCTCCGCTGCGTCGTCTTGATGGCTTTGAATGAGCCACCTTTGTCTCAAAATCAGAGTACAAGTGTCTTACAGACGCCACTAAAAATACCCCTCGACAGTTGACTATCAGCAGGGTACCTCCAGTTCAGCACTGGCACATGTGTCTGGCAGCTCCGTGCACAACTAAGGTGCATTATTGATGAGGGAGCACTGAGGGGAGGGGCGGTGGGGCTGTGGGCCTGACCTGGGCGGACACTGGTGAAGATGTATGCTTCCATCGAGAAGAGTGTAGTTCAGGTGACGAGGAGCTGATTATGAATTGAGAACAAAAGCGATTCATAGCAGGAGAGAGTATTTAAAATATATTGAAGGTGTAAAGATGCAAAAGTTGTACTTGCAATGGGGGTGATACAAAACATGGCTATAGTGGCTATACATAAATATAGTGGTGGTGAAACAATGGAGTGATATTTTAAGACCAAAATGACGAGGCTCACTGCAGCAGTTATAGAGAGAGGGCTGACAATTTTTCAATACAAAGTAAACTGGAATCAGAGTTGATGGAGCAGAAAGCACGCACATGCTCACTGGCAGCTAGCAGGTTAGCTATGTCCATACACAGGCTATGATCCACACATTGTTCTTGCATTTTCTTATGGAATGAGAAGAAGGTAACAATGTCAAAGCAGAACTAGAACAACCTCCATCTCTCCAGTCACTTCATTCAACTATAATATTAAGGTCACCCCATGACTTATAAGAAACATGGTCCAATCAGCAGATTTAGATTTAGACTTACACAAACTTTATTGATCCACAAGGGAAATTATTTGGATACAGTAGCTCACACATCACAATATAATATAATAACAGAGAGTAAAAAAAAAAAATAGAAATAGAAATAGAAAATCACAGCTATATACAAGAGACAAGAACGACAAATAATATGCTGATTGACAGGGCATAAGGTTATCCGTTACTTGAGATTAAGTTGTTGTACATTTGTAGGGAGCATTATCTGTTACATAAGGGTGAGTTGTTGTACAGTTGTATGGAGTCTGTTATGAATGTAGTCCTGTATCTCTCACTGTTTGAGCGAAGCTGTAGGAGCCTGTTGGAGAATGAAGTCCTCTGTCCCTCTATAGTCTGGTGCAGTGGGTGAGTTGTTGTACAGTTGTAGGGAGTATTACCTCCTCTGTCCCTCTATAGTCTGGTGCAGTGGGTGAGTTGTTGTACAGTTGTAGGGAGTATTATCTCCTCTGTCCCTCTATAGTCTGGTGCAGTGCGTGAGCAGGAGTGTCCATGATGGAGAGCAGTTTGTCCAGTGTCCTCATGTCCCTCACTGTAACAAATGTCTCCAGCTCACAGCCGATCACATGACCAGCTTTACGAATCAGTTTGTCAATCCGCCCAAAGTCCCTTTTACTGGTGTCTCTCCCCCAGCAGACCACAGCGAAGTACAGGGTGCTGGCCTCCACAGACTGGTAAAAGATCTCCAGTAACTCACTGCACACATTGAAAGACCTGAGCTTTCTCAGGAAGTAGACTCTGCTCATGCTCTTCTTGTAAACAGCGTTAAAGTTGTCCCTCCAGTCCAGCCTGTTGTTCACATGGACGTTAAGGTACTTGTAGCACTGTCCACTATTTCCACGTCATGGCCCTGGATGGTAATGGGCTCCACAGGTGTCCTCTTTCTCCTTAAGTCAATCACCAGTTTCTTGGCCTTGTCAACGTTGAGGAGCAGATGGTTTGCCTGGGACCACTCCACAAAATTTGCAATCAGTGTCCTGTACTCCAGCTCCTGTCCATCCCTGATACACCCGACCACTGCAGAGATGGCCCGGAGCTGTACTGGAAATCAGAGGTGTACAGAGTGAACAGGAGTGGAGACAGGACTGTACCCTGGGGGGCTCCTACATTACTGACCACAGTGTCAGACAAGGTGATCCCCAGTCGCACATACTGAGGTCTGCCTGACTGGTAGTCATTAATCCAGGAGACAATGGAGGAGCTGACACCCATCCTGAGCAGCTTCACACTCATCAGAAAGGGCTGGATTGTGTTAAAGGCACTGGAGAAATCAAAGAACAATATTCTCACAGAGCCCTTAACACTATCCAGGTGAGAGTGAGCCCACTGCAGAAGATAGATTACAGCATCATCCACACTAATGTGGGCCTGATAGGCAAATTGTAGAGGATCTAGGGATGGTGCCACCAGGGGTCTGAGCTGAGCCAGAACAAGTCTCTCAAACACTTTCATGACGTCAAAGCAACTGGTCGGAAGTCATTAAGTCCAGATGGGATAGGTTTTAAACTTTTACACTTATACACAGCTCTATAGAAAAATATTTTACTCATGAGTCAACTTTTGTCAAACTTTTTAAATGCCTCCTCCTCCTTCTTCATCATCCTTCCTTCAAACTCTTGTACATTATGTCTCACTGTGCGCTTTATGCTGCCTCTCTGCTCCACACTTGAGGCTATTGTAGAACTCATTACTTTAATTGGCAATAAACAACAATTATTTTCCAGCTGCATAAGACATTTCCAAGCAACTGCAAACACTGTCTAACTTAGCAAATGAAACAAACCAATCCTCGGCTCTCCTTTTTCCTTTTCTGAGTCCACCACTGCTTTACCTAGATAATAATTACTGCTGACGGGTGAGGCTAGTTCATCACACCAAACAACTCAATTTCATCTCTCCGTCTTCACTACATATACATTCTGTGGGTTTGTATGGCTCAATAAAAAAAATAAATGAATAAATAATAAGTGCAATTGAAAAGAATGGGTCGAGATACAGGCGCTAACCTTCCTACGGTATTCTCACATGCATAATTTACAGTTTTACATGTGTCTCAGATAAAAAGGTTGGTGAGATGAAATTGTGCTGATATGAAATAAGTTGGAGAATGTACATTGGAGCCATGTTTAGCATTTCAAGAAAATGGGCTATATAAGTGAATGTGGAGTTGGAATAAGAAAAATGACTTAGTGAGCGTGGTTTGGAAAAGGTCAGAACTATATTTTAAATGACAAGAACAGATCTGGTGAACACGTCTGGACAACAAGAATAGAAGCATCTTCATGGACATTTATGTGAGATGTTAAAGGCAACTTAAAAGTCCTATATTTCACAAAATTGACTCTTGTGAGCTTTAAGTCATGTTATAATGTTGTTACCTCAAGTTATTAGCTACTTTTTACCTTTTATTCAGTGGAGATTGGCATTTGCAAGGCTGAAATTATCTAAATGATTCTGATGAATGTGTATAGAGTTTAAAGCACTTCCTGTATTATCACATGACATCACAAGGTGGAACAGAGTGTTTTCAGTTTTAGAGAAGAACTCGGTTTGTGTGTTAAACATGTGTGAATGAAACAAAACACAACTCCAGGTATGTTTTTGATGAGTAAACATGATAACATAGATCAGAAAAGAGCTTAGTATGGGCCCTTTAAAGCTGTAGTAGGTAACTTTTTAGCCCAAAACAAGACTAAAATAAATGCATCCTTACACTATGAGCAGGTTTGCATCTTCTCAAACCTCTAAGTAAGTAAATGTAGGCCTTGTAAAAAGAAATTAACCCCATAATGAGAAGAAAAAAGCTAAATTAATAATCACTGTCAAGAGTGCTCCCTGATTGAGGTCTATTGTAAATTAGTCCTGTTTAATTAAGGGAATTATAACTTATTGAATGAATACGTTTAATATTTGCACGCCTATCATGGTCGACATATATTCCCTATATATACATATTTATTTATAACTTGAAATAAAAGTTGAACGAGTTACATCTTGTTTAGCAGAAGTTTAAGCAAGTGACAAGTATTTGCCATCTTTGTGAAAACTGAGCTGTCAGCATGTTTACTCTGTCTCCTGTAAATGTTTTGTTTCTAAATCTTGAATTGTTTTCTTCAAAGAACTGTCATAAAGCTGAACAGATCTAATATGAATCTATACCCACATTACACTGCTTAAAGGGCCCATATTACATTATCTAATAATCTATGTTATAATGTTGCTTCCTGATCAGAAACATACCTGGAGTTGTGTTTTGTTTCATTCACACATTTTTAACACTTTGTCCCACCTAGAGATGTCATGTGGTATTACAGGAAGTGCTCCCCTGTGTTTTTAAACTCCACACACCTTCACTAGAATCATTTGGATAGTTTCAGCCCTGGAATTAACAATCTTTACTTAACTAAAGATAAAAGGTAGCTGTTAACTTGCAAACTACCACTTCATGACATCACAAGGTGGAACAGAGCATTTTGAGCTTTAGCGATGCGGGCAGACTAATAAAGGATTACTCAACCATGTGTGAATGAAACAAAACACAACTCTGGTTATATTTGCGATGAGGTAACTAATTTCTAACATGTCTTAAAGCTCACAAGAGTCAATTTTGCGTAATATAGGACCTTTAATTGAAAGCACTGAACATGGGGGTAAGGTGAATTTACACTTAATGACAACTATACGTCCACACAAAGCTTCTTTGATTGAAATCTGAAGGTGAAAAGAGGCACATATTAGCGGACAAGGTTGACGAAGAGAGAGATCAGAACTCATTTGTGTGTGGTTAATGGGCTCATAACTGTAATAAGTGACTGTGGCAGGGCTGGTACACAGGGCCAGAGGTTCTATAATTAACCTCTACGAATCTGCCCCTCTTTGCACAAGGATAAACGTGGCCCCCGCTTGTTTTCACCCGCGCATGTAGCCCCTGGCCTCTTCCTGCATGTGTGAGTGGATCTCTGCAGAGGCAATGAGACCTTGGGCAGAGCTGTAATTGATTCAGAGATTCCTCAAATCAATTCTCGGACAGCTGGGGCCGGTGAGATTAGAAGTGAAGCGCCGGCCTGCCCCCAGTGCAGTCAGACAGGCCCCAGAGCAAACAGTAATCTCAGGATTATAGACCTCGGGGAGATGTACCTGTTTTCTCCCATTTCGCTGTCTCTCGCTCGCCCGGTGCTGACAGTCTACATTCACGGTATAAGCACTGGGCCTCTCTCTCCTCCCTCTGTGGAGCAATAACAAGGAGGCTAAAAGGTGCAGTCTCTGAGATTACACCAAAGTGAGGGTATGTTCTGTTCTCGACTTTTAATTTAGAGAAAAGTTTGTTTGAATTAGTTATACAAACAGTTTTGTTAAAGTTTGATTTTTGATTCACCAGTAGAGTAAGTAAATGTAATAATAATAATAATAATAACAATAATAATAATAATAATAATAATAATAATAAGAAGAAGAAGAAGACTAACAAGAAGAAGCAGAAGAAGACTAAGAAGAAGAAGACTAAGAAGAAGAAGACGAAGATGAGGAAGAAGACTAAGAAGAAGAAGACTAAGAAGAGGAAGAAGAAGTGGAAGAAAAAGACTAAGAAGAAGAAGAAGAAGACTAAGAAGAAGAAGAAGAAGAAGACTAAGAAGAAGACTAAGAAGATGAAGACTAAGAAGAAGAAGACTAAGAAGAAGAAGACTAAGAAGAAGACTAAGAAGAAGAAGACTAAGAAGAAGACTAAGAAGATGAAGACTAAGAAGAAGAAGACTAAGAAGAAGACTAAGAAGAAGAAGAAGAAGACTAAGCAGAAGAAGAAGACTAAGAAAGAGAAGAAGAAGAAGAAGAAGTACATTGGCCTGGTGGTGTCTCTTGCTTGTTTCTATGGAGAATGCAAAGTTTAATGCTATACTTTGTAACAAGGTAAAGCAATAACAACTCCATGGAGACAAGTAACTGGCGGGCCCTTGAACCACAAAAGTTACACAATTCACCTTTAATAATTGAAAATCTATGCTTGCATTTCTTATATAAAAGAAATGGAGAACTTAAACCAATTATCTACATATATGCGCTCTCTTGAGATTTTTTTCATTCATACTTTCACTATGTGCAAATTACACTAACTCCTCTACAGATAGCATCTAACCTTTAGCGTTCACCAGACTTCTTTTAAATAAATGCCTTTGTAGTAGAAATTCATTGAGTACCGAGCAGAGATTATCGGGCAAGGAGCTCAGAGGAAGCACTTAACCTAATGAAGTAAATAAGAGAGTGCGTTCAAAGGTCGTTTGTATAATTGTTTGGGCCGAGCTGGAGCAGAAGAATGATGCAGACCTTTGTCCCACGCCTGGAATATATCTTATTGGCCTTTCCCAGTGATTGAATTAAGTCACAGGAGTAAATCTGTCAGCATAATGGTGGAAAAATGGCCCTAGGAGGAAAGAAAGGCAAGTCATTTTTTAAAGAGCTTTAGGTAAGGTAGTACTGAGGGCTCCAAAAACATGAAACTTATGCGTAAGAAATTGTAGGGCCCATATTATGCTATTTTATTATGTTGTCACTTCATCAAAAACATACCTGGAGTTGTGTTTTGTGTTCACATGTTTAAAACACCCTTTATATTTAAGATGAGTTCTTCTCTCAAACTGAAAACACTCTGTTCCACCTTGTGATGTCATGTGGTAATACCAAAAGTGCTCCACTGTGTTTTTTAAACTTCATACACCTTCACTAGAATCATTTGGATAATGATTCAGCTCTGGAATTACCTATGTATACTGAACTAAAGGTAAAGGGTAGCTGTTAACTTGAAAACTACTGCTTCATGACATCACAAGGTGGAGCAGAGCATTTTTAGATTTGGAGATGTAAACAGGATTATTTAAACATGTGTGAATGAAACAAAACACAACTGCAGGTATGTTTATGAGGAAGCAACATTATTACGTGGCTCAAAGCTCACAGGAGTCAGTTTTGCGTAATACAGGACTTTTAAGATTATTGTGAGAAAAAAAAAAAAAAAAAACATCACAAGTTAATAATTATTCATGATTATTGAGAGAGGAACATTTTATTCACATTTATTTACCTAATACTCATACACACATTCCATTTGTCCAGCTTTATGAAATCCAGTGAAAGTTAAAGGGGCTGTTACATTTCTTTTATGTGATAAAGTAAAACATTATCTTGCCCCAATACAGATATATTTGAAGTCAAAGTGAGACTGCTGTGTGCAATAAAGTGTTTTTATTATCCGTGAACCAGGAAGTATTTTTGTGATGGCAACACTAAAGTTAGTCACACACCTTTTTGTTGAAAATCAAACACCTAAACAGGCGTGTAGTGATCACAGGCTCCTGAAAATGAGTTATTTAAATCCATTTTGTACGTTTTCTTGACTTTTCAGACAAGCCTAAACTTGTTTGACTCAACTTTTTTGTTTGCTAATGTGCACATTGTCAGTATGGTAACTTCTAAACATTCCCCCATTCACATACTGTACATGTAGAAAGCCCCCAGCATGATGTCACCGCAGTTGGGCATGTTTTAGGTTAATGGGTAAAACCAGAGAAAAAAACAAAAACAAAAAAAAAAAACAATTGGTCTCATTACACAGTTCATACATTTACTTCTCATATGACAATACATGGCTACGCTAATGACTACACCACAGTAATTCTTCTTTGTGTTAATATTTCCTTGGGGGACCTTATCCTGTGTCTGACAACTCTACTCAGTGAAGGAGCGCACATCTGCACCGCTCTGGAGTGAGGAGATAATGTGAACGCCAAAAGCACAACACCAGTACAACGAGGCTGACACCACAAATGAGCGTTCCCCCTAATGTTTCAATCGTCTACAGGGACAAATGACTCACTCAAGCCTGACGTACCAGTCTGCTCATAACACTTCCATTACCATTCACTACAAGGGCAAGAAAAACACTACTTAGTCTAAAAGTGGCTACCAGGAAACGTGATTTTACCAAGAGAATTATCGTACATGTTTTGGTTAGAAATATAATTGGTAAGTGAAAATGCAAGCAGTGATAAAGGGCCCTGGTGAACTTTGCAACTGACAAAGAGCACACTTCAGTAACACACCCTTATGTAATAGATAACCTAATGCCATGTCAATCATTACTTCATCTTTGTACCGTTTCTCCTTATGATTTCTTGTATATAGCCGAGAGATACAGTATATTTGTATTACTATACTGCTATATTTCAATTTTTACTTGTACATATACATTTATATTATTTTCTATTTATATTAATGAATTCCCTTCCAGATAATAAAGTTTTTCTAATCTAATCTATTATAATTCTGCCATATTTGACATGTCTCTTGTTATTTTTGCTACTTATTTTTAATTTATTATTACCATTTATATTTTGGATCTATGTTATTATGATATATTGTGATGTGTGAGCTACTGTGTCCAAATAATTTCCCTTGTGGATCATATAGTTATAATATATAGTTTGATCATATCATTTAGAGCATATCAACCCTGGCGTCATGTGATCCACCATCAAAATACAGGTGTCTGTCCCATTATTAGTTTGCAGGGGGCGCCAGTAAGACATTTTCAAATGTTTAAAAAAAAAAAAAAGTTTAATTCGCATATCATTATGTTCAAGTCAAATACAAATCTAATTTATTGATCATAAATAAAACAGACATTGCCGTTAAAAAAGCCAGTCGTTTGGTGCTGGCTATTTACTGGATGGTAAGTGCAAGGTAGTGGCTGGCAGGGAGTCTCTTCTGGAAGGTCTATAAGTAATTGAAAACTGGTGTTATTTGTTGGGCTGTATAAATTAATGTGTCAAGTACTGAAGCCAAAGTAAAGTGTAGTATGCGTAGACTTACCAAGGCTATCCAAATGTCCTTCATAAAAGTCCAGACGATGTAATGTTTCTTTAAAGTTTATCGCTGTGGAATCCAAACAGAATTTTTTCCATCCCATTAAAACTTTGCCGATATAAGTCCAATTCACATATCATTACGTCTAGGGAAACAAATTACACAAAATGTACTAAATCTAAATCTGACAGTGTTTGCTGAGCTCGTCATGACTCGGGCCCTAACTAACACAATGAAGAAGAAAAAACTTAAAGTAGGACTGCACACCTAAACTTCACCCACAACCACACTGCAAGAGCTGCTAGAGCAAGGGGAGTGCAGGTATAAGGAACAGTGTGATTGGTCTAACAGAAATGTACACTTCAAACTCCACCCCTGCAGTCAGGTGTTTGTCATCAGAAACACCCGACTGTTTTCAGGGCAGTTCTGTGTAATGTCACCAGGTACTGTACGTAAAATTTCAGAGGCCCCTGGAGGCAGAACACACTGACAAACTGACTTGAAATTTGCAAATTTACCTGGTTTGAACAAATGTTGCCAACAAATGACAAGGAGCAGTAGATAACGCTATTAAAACACCATAATTTTAATTATGGTTTGCAGTTTAGTAGCAAAAAGGTTGATTTGGTGTTTAGGTCCACTAGCACATAGACTTACTGTATGAGTGTGTTACCTTGAAACAATGTGATTATAGACAGTTGTTTATGTGTCATGGTTCAACATTAGAGTGAGAAAAAAGACTAGTATTTAGGTTTTTTTTTAAAATGTCCCTGTTTTTTTTTTTTTAAAGATGTTGTCATGGCTTGTACTCTACTTAGGCCTGTAACCATAATTGCTATATTAAGTATCATTCAATATATGATAGCTGGAACCTTATACTGTATATTAATACATTTTCTTTGTAAAAGTGGGGAGATTTTTTGTTATTTAAGGTGTAATACAATAAGAATTGAGCTGTAGAGGGTTGACTAAGTTATGGCTAATTATTGGTTAATTCTGTTATTTATTTGATACAGTCCATTTCAAAAGACTGTACTGGGATTTTCTTGCTTTATTTTTATGTTAATCCGCAGCATAAAGTAGTTTCAATACTACTATCGCTTATCATGATATTTGTCTGTAGCAGTACAGTACATCATGCTTCAAAATTTGTTATCATGACAGGTCTACCTACTGTGCAATACTTACAAATGGGCAAAACATCATACATATATCACTGACGTTCTTTTTTTTCCCCCCACAAGGCTGCCTTGTAAGCACAGATGACCAGAGGAGCAGTCTGGAGCCCTGACCGTGCAAGCAGATGAAGGGGCACAAGGGCAGCCCAGCAGATGGAGATCAGGTTCAAAAAAGTGCAAAAAAGGCCAACGAAGCGTAACGTGTTGAGGCGATGGGGCGGAGTGGGAGCAGAGAGGAGAAAGGAGAGAGAGACCATGTCCAGCTGGGCATCTGACAGGTGAGCTCATGGAAACAGGCTGGTTAACATCCAACAGACAGAGGAGTGTGCTGTTCCCAACGGAGCAAGCTGCCATACGGAAATGTTATAATCTGGAGAGGAGAGAGTCTGAGACAGGTCTTTATGCTAAACCTGAACAGGGATTACAGGAGGTGATGGGAGGCTGCTGAAAGGTACAATGTGGGGCAGGATGGCAAGTGCCTGGGTAGATCATGGGCACAATGTATCTATTTTATGATCTTTATAGAAGTGGTGGAAGTAGTGAAGTAAAAGTATGTATTTTGTACTTAGTACAAACATAAATTGACACAAACTCTGCATATTCAGGCAGATTTTTTTTTTTTTTTTAACTCTATACATCTTCACTAGAATCATTTGGATGATTTCAGCCCTGGAATGGCCACTCTCTACTAAACTAAAGGTAAAAGATAGTTGTTAACTTGAAAAATACCATTACATGACATCACAAGGTGGAAGAGAGCATTATGAGTTGTGGAGATGTAGTCTAGATATAAACTAATAATAAAGGGTTACTCAAACATGTGGAAGTGAAACAAAACCCAACTCATGTTTTTTCTGGGCATGTTTTTGATGAGGTCACATACATGTAATATACTGTAGGACCATTAACTTTGCTGAGTTACATCAAATATAATAAAACAAAAAATGTGAAGCCAAAATTGTGGCCTGAATGGCACAATACATATTTGTGTCAAAATCTCATCTCATGATCGAGGATCAAATCTCCTCATGTGTCTAATCATGTAGATTTTGTAACTCATCCCTCGTATTTTAGGTTTACTTTCATTTCACACAGTTTTGTAAGTGGATTAAAGTGCACAGGATTTAAAGTTTTGGTTAAAGAGCATAATATATGGCCTCATTGTAGACCTGCAGTACCTAAACTTAAAAAAATGCTTCTCATAATCAGAGTTCTCATCAGAGAGAAAAAAATTAAATAAATAAAATACATGTCTTTCTTTTCTTTCTTTGGCTTACCATACCTGACTTGGTATGGTAAGAATACATTTTTGAGAACTTTCATGTAACTCATTCAACAGTTCTCAAAATCGGTATTTGCTCCACAATTGACTGCCATCACATAGTACAATTTATAAATCTAATTCACAGCAAAATCACACACAGTCCCTTCTTTTGCATGCTACTTCCAAACTATGTCTCCTTCACGTTGCCATAGCACATTTTGTGAATTGGCCAGACTGTGCTTTAACTCATCGTATTTTTTTGCTAATTAATTTGACTAACTGTATGCAGATTGTTACAAGTCACAAGGAAGATTAGTACGACTTGACCAAAAAAATAAAAAGAAAGAAAAGTTGATTAGTTTATGGATTAAATGTCTGAAATATTTGATTATTTGACAAGATTATGCTTTTGGAATGCCTTCTGAATGACCATAGTCAGCACATTCTTTATAGAGGCAGTTCAGATAACATAACTTGACCGGTCTATTGTCACTTGCGGTTGGTCTCATCACAGGCTCTTAACATGATTGTAGAATGATTAGCATAGCAGCATTCACATGGCGAGTCCACAGAAGTCAATGGTGATGTCTGCGGAGGTCGTGACCTCTTCCTCTTCTTCTGTCAGTGAGGAGAATGAGAGTGGGCACATGAATTAGCCTGACCACTGCTCATGCCACATGCGCTCAGAGAATACAAGCACAATGGAGAGCTGTAGAAATGCATTGAGCACGCTGTCTGTCTGAAGGTTAATGTAACAAGGCTTTGCTTACAGGAACTCTATGTAGCTGGTGCTCTTAAAAAAAAGTATTACAATCACAACTAAACCTGGGTCGACAGTGCCTTAACCTTTGACCTTTATACTGAGGACATATATACGTTTTTCTCATTCTCAGCATATGGATAGGTCATGCCCATTGACTGTATATACTAGTAGAAATTGACATAGCTAATATGTTAGCATAAAATGTTCGTATTAACCCACTCTACATGATCCTGGTGTTTTTATTTAGCCATTTTATCTGTTAATAAAATCACATTCCTAATATGGAGCCTGGCTCCAAATTTGCCCGTGTGACTGCTAGCATCGTGAGCTTCATTTGACTGGAGCCAGACACGTTGGGCGATGTCACACCGGCTTAGTCCACTTCTTTATACAGTTTATGGTCATGCCTGATGTGAAGCTCAGAACCTCCAGAATTCCCTCAGTGAGCTGCAGAGGCTGCACTAGCACTGACTCATGATTAGCTGCTGGTGCTGGGGTTTAGGTAGTGACCATTGAGATCAGGAGAGTCCTTTTAGGTTTTAAACAATTGGATTTAAGCATTGAAACTGGCAACCCAAATAAGAGAACCACGTGAGGCTCATTCTGCACAAGATCCAAACCAAATTATCACATAAACAACTTGGCCATCATGTGAAATGTTTTTTTAATTAAGAATAAATCAGCCGTGCAGTGCTATCAGTAGGGCTGTATTTGATGAACATGACATTTCTCTGCTACTGATCAGTTGACTATCCATCAAACTCTGGTTTCCAAAATCTAGCCTGACTTGCTGTCCCTCAGCCACATAAAAATTGGTTGTCAATACCAACACATTATTTGTTTTTCATTTACATGTCTTTTCACATAGAAGTAGGCTTGTCGTGATAATTACCATTTCATTCAACATATGATATCGTGTGTACAGTTTTTTGCACTGCTGGGAAATTTGCTCTGAGCCGTATAAGGTTGAATTAATAACTTCTCTGACTCATTACAGATACAGTACTAGCATAATTAAGTACTAAAGTATTTCATTCTGCTATTTATTTATTTTTTATTTATAATTTATTGCAGCAATGTAACTGATGCTTCTTGCTGCAAAAAAGATTCTTGTAGGAGGCTGTGGTGTTTCTCAGTTGGACCAGTGCGCATGTGTGCAGCCATCCAAAAATGTAAGGGATTAGATCAGGAGGAGCTGAAATGATCTTCTCTTCAGACTTGTGCTGGAGCCTGGGGTTGAGCACAGTGAAAAATCCACACTTGTCAGAATGCGTAGTCGATGCATGACATGTAAATGATACTGGCAAGAAAACACAGCCAGTGGGCACAGCTACAACTGCTCTGAAGTTAGCCCAATTCTCTCAGTGTTAGGATAGTGTAGGGCTTTAAGCAAGTTTGAGAACTACTATTACTCTTCTCCTCTGTACAAACACTTTGGGTCTTAAAATTACAACATTACATTCTTGCATTTCCAGAAGCAAAAGAGAAACAAAATACAAAACAAATCCAAATTTATAATATGTATTTCAAAAGAATGTTGTTTTTTATTGTTTCTTTTATCAAATCCACACACAAAACATAATCTTTGTTATGCTTTAAAGTAATCTTAGATGAATTCTAACAGGATGCAGGATGGCCCATCGGTTTGGTCACAGCACACATGGTAACTATAGGCCTGTGTATCAATAGATTACAATCTCTGACAATGCTGAATGTCCCTCCATACTCTTCAACCCCATTTCACACTGCTTGCTGTTCTGTCCAAGATCAGCTTCAATCTGAACCAATTGAAAAAGTCTTAAATAAAGAGAGCTTCATGGGGATGGATGGGAATGGATGCTAACTTCTGGATTCGTATTTGTGATTGACTGTAGATAAGAGAAGGGCTGGGAATCACAGGGTCCCTCACGGTTTGATACGATACACGAAACATGGCTGCAGATATTATTACGATATGGAGACATGTCATAACCGATATATCGTTGATGATACTCTGTGACATACATTTTAGGAACAATACTTCTTTGTTAAACCACCACTTGTGCAGTTAATAGAAATACATCTGTTTTAATCATAAAACAGAATATTTCAGGTGTATTACATAAACAGGTTTCCTTCTGCAAAATAAGCAAAAGAATTGTAATTTGGTCGCAAAAAAGCTAAAATATGCAAAAAAAAAAAAAAAACATATATCGATACAGCAACCCACAATAATGATACTGTATCACCAAATTTAGTATCACGATATATAAATACTTCAATATTTTTGCAAACCCCTAGATCAGAGTACATGAGAACACGTTACAGAAAGAATTTGGCTATGAACAATACTGCATATTCCACAACAGATATTCCCTGCACATTTTGCAATCACATTACACCAACTGGTACATACTCAGTGAAAGACGAATCAAAATCAGGCCATTATTCCTAAAACGTACGGCTGAGAGAAAAGAAAAAAATGTATTACAGTTTTTAAATACTTGCAACTGGGAACTGTGTGAATTGTTGAGATGTATTATAACATTTAAAAAAAGAAAATCAGAAAATTAACCAATAGCTCAAATAAAAAAGTAAAAAAAAAAAAAAAAAGGATGCATATTAAATACTGTAATAATCTCAGCAGTGATAATCAGTTATTGTACATTGGCTAAAACAAAGTGAGATTAAGTTACATCTCAAAGCAAAATCAATGATCTCTATAGTAGTTCTAAGTACACATCTAATACAAACCAAGCCCTGTATACTTCCTATATACACAGTACTATACGCATATCTGACGCAAGCCTTCCATCAACCCCACTTGTTATCACTGCATCTGGGAACGATAAGAGCATTAGCATAATGAAGAAGAGAGCTTTTAATTTGACGCCTATTTGATTATTACCGAAATATTGCTTTGTCTGATAAACGATCTTTGGAAACACATACGAGCACTTTGTGTGAAATCTGAACACGATTACAACAGTTCCTTACGCAATCACGCAATTTTTTCCAATTTTCAGCATAGAGAGCACATTAGGCTGATTAGCAGGTGGCCCCCGACTGCTGATTTATGTGATTTGATACAGCCAGATAATTCAGCCTGACGCCCAATATTCCACTGATCCAAAAGACAATGGACATTAATTATCATTGTTGCTAATGCTGCTGGCAGAGAATGTGCTCGTTACCTTATCCGCATCCAATTTAACACCAGGAAGCTGAGAGAGGAGGAGGGAGGAGGAGGGAGGAAAACAGATAAGAACTAAACCGAACAGACATTTTGGATTCTTATTGGAAATGAAGTTTGAGAGCAAGGTCATCTCCGAAATTCAAATGCTCTGTTCCACCTTGTGATGTCATGTAGTGGTAGTTTTCATGTTAAGGAAGGACGTTCCACATTATTAAGCAGAGCAACATTTTCAAGCAATATGGGAAAGAAAAATAATCTCTCTTGTGCCGAAAAACGTCAAATAGTTGAATACCTTGGACAAGGTATGAAAACCTGAGATATTTCATGAAAACTTAAGCGTGATCGTCGTACTATTAAGAGATTTGTCGCTGATTCAGAGCACACACAGATTCGAGCAGATAAAGGCACAATGAGGAAGGTTTCTGCCAGACAAATAGATCAGATTAAGAGAGCAGATGCTAAAATGCTTTTGCAAAGCATCAAACACGTATTTGAAGCTGCTCGTGCCTCTGGAGTCCTGCAAACATCAAGGTGTAGGATCCTCCAGAGGCCTTGCAGTTATGCATAAAGCTTCTATTCGGCCACCCTTAAACAAAGCTCCCAAGCAGAAAAGGCTCCAGTGGGCCCAGAAATACATGAAGACTCATTTTCAAACAGTCTTGTTCACTGATGAGTACCGTCCAACCCTGGATGGTCCAGATGGATGGAGTGGTGGATGGTTGGTGGACGGCCACCATGTCCCAACAAGGCTGCAACGTCAGCAAGAGTCATGTTTTGGGCCAGAATCATGGGGGGAGAGCTGGTCGGCCCCTTTAGGGTCCCTGAAGGTGTGAAAATGACCTCTGTAAAATATGTGGAGTTTCTGACTGACCACTTTCTTTCATGTCCTTCCTCTGTTGTGCATAATACTTTGGAACAGTGCATTTTAACTTTTTTTTAACTTTTGAAAAAAAATACTGTTACCATTGGGAGGATTGTTCAATAACATTTGAACTGTACTCTGAAGGTTGATGACTTGAATGATGACGCATTTATATTGACAATTAGGCAAAATCTGAGAAAAATATCATTTGGTAATAATTTGGAACGCAGTGTAAAAACACAGTGAAGCACGTCCTGTATTACCACATGACATCACAAGGTGGAACAGAGTTGTAAACCCTGGTATTTTTCTGCCCTTGGTCCATTTCTACCTTACTTTTTCACCCACAGCTTCTCAACTATTTTGAGACTACCATCGGGTGTTTCCCAACTGCCAGGATCCTCGGCTTCTGAACCACTTTGAACAGATCCACTTCATCAGAGCTCCACCAAGTGGTGTTCCAATTCCCCCAAAGCCCTCACACCCTCTGTGCTCGACTCCTCCGTTTGGCTCTTTTACCAGGGATGCACGGATGGATCCCTGGCCACCTTGGAGTGCTTGAAATTGCCCACAGTGCACTGCAACTTAATTTTTTACAATCTTTAGTAAAATGCATTTTAATAAAATAAAACTCATTCTGTAATAAAAAAAGAAGTTAATATTTTGCCATTTTAGCCACATTGTTGCAAATAACATTATTAACAGATTGAATTAATTAAAATCAGGACAAATGCAGCAAAATCTCTTAAAAAAGAGGATTGAGAATACAATTAGCCTACCATTCGAAAGCCTGTGCATTTATTTATTTAGGCTAATATGACCTATTCATGCTTACCAGAAGACATTTGGAAATTTGGTATTACTTATTGCTGGACAGGCTCCAGAAACTGGATGCTCCAGACACTGGACGGCGAGCTACGGCCTAGAATCTGAACCGAACTCAAAGGGTGCAAGTATCTGCCGGTGCGGTAGGAGGTGTTGCAGCCACTCAACCACACACACACTCACGCACACCCACTGTCCCCTGCTGTGGGCACTGGGCAATTAATGAATTTTCCTGGGCATTACCCATGTTACCCTATCTCTGGACCTCTCTTGTGTCTTTTGCTTGACCCCTGTGGATTATATGAACTTTGTTGCTGCATGAGTCGGACCATAGTCTTCTGAACTAGTCTACAACTAATGCTATTGCTATTGCGACTGCTACAACTATTACTCCCATCTCTATTTCTGATCCATATTGCAGCGTTGTACATGTTACAGAGTTTTCTGGTTCAGAGTAGAAATATGCAGGGTCTGTTAAACATATGCAAACGAAACAAAACACAACTTCAGGTACGCTTTTGATAAGGAAACAACATTATAACATAGATGAGAAAATAGTGCAATATAGCCCCTTTAAAGGAGCTGTACGTAGCCTGTACTGTTACTGGGTTAGAAGTGTATTACAATCACAACTGAACCTATGTTGCCACTCCAGATTTCCCTCACTGAGCTGAGTCACTTTAGCAGCATTAAAACAGAGAACCCAAATAAGAGACTCATGTGAGGCTCATTCTGCTTTCTGATTGGATAATCATCTTGAGAACCAAAACACCAAATTATAATAATTAGGCCATCATGTCTATTGTTTCTGTAATTAACAATTGTAATGCTGATTTATTCTTTTCAACTGCCATTGTAATTTGTAACAGAATTTGTCACAGAAAAATAATAAAAAAGCTTGTGCTCAGTACTTTTAAAACGTTCATAGTACGCTATTTTCTGATATATGTTCTAATGTTGTTTCCTCATCAAAAACATACCTGGAGTTGTGTTTTGTTTTATTCACACATGTTTAACCTGTTTAATCCTTTATATTTAAGTTCTTCTCTCAAACCAAAAACACTTGTAATGTCATGTGGTAATACAATAAGTAAACAGACTAATAATAAGGGTAAGTAACGACATTTTAACATGGGTAAAAGCTCAGAAGAGTCAATTTTGTGTAATATATGACCTTTAAACAGACTAGTTCAAGTGCAGTTTTCCAGACGTCTTATCAATAACCCAGTGAACATACTGACCATTTGTGGTTCTATGTGTAAGAGTTCTGTTACAAACTTTAGTGGGTTTGTTGCCAGATACACAAGTTGTAATTCAGCACACAGTGAGACAAACTCAGCAGTTCACAATGTTCCACCCTGGAGCATCCTGCGATGCTGCCATAAGCTTTACTGTGGAGGAAGCCCCTTTGTTCCCCATTAATTCCTGGCGTTCTTCCTGAAATCTCCCATGGTGTGCTCCAACATGGTGGATCAGTATTCTCTACCAAAACATATTTTAAAAGTGGCAAGAAGAGAATCTGTGTAATAGTAACTGAGACAGGTCTGATGGAACGGGGCGACAGCTGATTTTATTCATTTTATTTAGGATTTCTCGCATACAAAATAATGGTAATTGGCTTTTCTTTTATGTCATTATATCTTAAAATTGCATTTTCAAATAGCTTTTGTATTCTTTAGATTCTGTAACTATGTATATAACTACTTCTGCTTTTTGGTATTGCACATGAATGAAATGAACAAAAATGGATTTGTTCATTTCTGCAAATGGCCACACACATACACACACAACTGACTTTAAAGCCACAGCATGTAACTTTTTATTCTTTAGATTCTGTAATGATTTATACAATTACATCTGCTTTGCATCTTAATGAATTTGAAAAAAAAAAAAAAAATGGATTTGTTCACATTTGTCACACATACACATACACAGCTGACTTTAAAACCGCATTATGTAACTTTTTAAACAAAAAGTAGACAAGACATGTTTTTCAGCACAATTTTTTCAGCACAATTTTTTCAGCGGTTTTGCATCTCCACAAATCTGACTCCTAATTGGCTTACTCTCCTGCTTGTTTCCATGGAAATGCTGTTCATTTGGCTATAATCTTCCACAGTATGGCATAAAACTCATTTATCTCCATGGAGAATGTTTCATGGTTTTAATGTTCTCCTTGGAATAAAGCAGGTGCCGTACCACCTCCAGAAAGTTCCATACTGGACCTTTTAAAAAACAAGCTTCAAAGACAAGAGTGTGTGTCCCTATCCTGACTTTATGGGAAAACTATAAACCAGTATGGAAGGTAGGGAGAGAAGAAGAGAGGGGAAGAGAGAGGGAGGGAGCAAAAGACAGAGGGAAGGATAGAGAGAGAGAGATGGAAAAAGGGAGGGAGAGATGGAGAGAGGGAGGAAAAGACAGAGAAAGGGATGAGACAGGAAGACAGAGGGAGGGATCCAGAGAGGGAGGGATAGAGAGAGAGAGAGAGAGAGAGGAAAGAGGGAGGGAGAGAGGCAACAAGGGAGCAAAAGACACAGAGAGGAATGGAGCGAGGGAGGCAGAGGGAGAGATGGAGAGAGGGAGACAAGGGGAGAGATGAAGAGACGGAGGGATTCAGAGAGGTAGACAGAGGGAGGGAGGGAGGAATGGAAAGAGGGAGAGGTGAAGAGAGGGAGACAGGGGGAGAGTAGGAGAGAGGGAGGGAGAGATGGAAAGAGGGAGGGATGGAGAGAGGGCGACGGGGAGAGATGGAGAAGGAGACAGAGGGAGAGATGGAAAGAGGGAGAGAGAGATTGATAGGCCTGCACTTCTGATCACTCAAGCACCAGTGTGTAACTTCCCGCTCTGCGCTTTATGCACATTTGTGTTTATGAAATTGCGATCGATTGTTTCAATTACATGCATGGGCGGGCCGCAGCGTTGTCACAATTGATGTGCTACTCCAAACCAACCTTTGTAAAAATCATTCAACTTGTACGAGGTGTAAAACTTCGCTGCTGGATATCTTGTACTGACTGTAGTATGAGAACACCACTACAGCACTGCTTTAAACCTGGGTTTGAGAGCCTCACCTCAAATGGAAGGAGAAAACAAAATACAAAATGTAATATGTCTCTACTGATTCCTATTAAATGCATGTGATCTCAGCATTTGAAACTATAATATATCAAATATACATCAAATCATATTAAATGATTTAAATAAAATTTCTAGAAGACCAATATTCACCAGTAGTTTGAATGGAAATGGAAAGATGTAAACAACTCAGAAGTTCACTCTCAAAATTGGTATAAACAGTCCACTACCGTATACAGTAAAGTAAAGACGGCTAGAAAAGTGCCACGGTAGGTGCCTTTTGGTTGTGTTTATTACACTTAAAGACATTGTATTTAATTGGCCTGGAGACGGTCTCCCTCCTGCTCGTTTCCATGGAAATGTTCTTCCTTTAATCTTCCGAAGTATGGCATAACACTTCCATCTCCAGGGGGAATGTTCTGAAGTATGGATTAAACCTTTATTTCCAGATGACGTTCCATCTCCAGGAAGTAGATACTGTAGTCTAGTATTGTTTTTTTATGTTTATATTTACATATACTGTCAGTTAAGTCTTTCAGAAGCCCACAGATGACACAAAAGCAATGCAATACTGTAATTACAAGTGCATGATAAAATGGAGGCATGCAATTTGTGTAAAATGTGTACTTAAAAGGTGCAATTCCTGAGAAACTGAATTAACTATATTAAGTGGCCCAGCCAGAGGTCCAACAACTGTTAAAAGGCCCATATTATGCCATTTTCTGATCGGTTTCCTCATCACAAACCATACCTGGAGTTGTGTTTTGTTTCATTCACACATATCCTGCATATTTAGACTGAGGCAGAAAACACTCTCATTCCACCTTGTAATGTCATGTGCGCCACTGTGTTTTTAAACTCCACACACCTTTACTAGAATCATTTGGATAATTTCAGCCCTGGAATTGCCAATCTCTACTGAACAAAGTGCAAAGGTCACTACCACTTCATGACATCACAAGGTGGAACAGAGCATTTTGAGCCTTGGCAGTGTAGCCAGAGTAATAAAGGTTTACAGAAACATGTGTGAATGAAACAAAACACAACTCCAGCTATGTTTTTGAGGTGATAACATTCTAACATGGCTAAAGCTCACAAGAGTCAATTTTGTGTAATACAAGGCGTTTACGTTCGTTTTTTAAATGTAAGATATAATCAAAGAAAATACCAATTACTTTATGTGCATTGTTAGAACATATCTGTACCATGTATTTAAAATGTTGCACTCAGCACATCCCCATCTTTGCTTCATTACTCCCTCCTCAATATACTTTTTCTTTGGGTTTATGCAGGGTCAGTGTAAAAGATCAAGGGTCAGCCGCGCGGTTAGTTCATCCATCAACCTTAAGCATGATGATTACATAAAGCATGTGGTATGTTTGCAGACACAACCAAAATAATTAAGAACAGCCAAAAAAAGACAGGCAATTAGACAGATTACAAACATACAACTGTTTAATTTGAATAATAGATTTTCTGATGTGATCATTTTATCTTGTACTAAATATTTCACACTCATTTTCTGAATGCTAAAAAACAACTATTCAAATGGATTTTGTATATTTGGATCTCATTACATATGTTGTGCTCAAAAAGAAGTCTGTTAACATTAAAGGTGGATTAGAGAATAGAGATGTTAAGGATTGCTATATTCATTAAACTCTCTTGTGTTTACTCAATAACTTTTTTTTTTTTTTTATGGGAAAAAACATGTGTTCTAACTACAAGAAGGGTGCCTCACCACAGATCTGACTGGTACCACAGTATGGAACATAATATAGAATCGGCAAAGCAATAACATCCTCCTGTACCCTTGAAGTTACATAGTGCACCTTTAATTTCCTAGTTCTTTGATACCTGCTCATGGCCACATGCATTGCCCTACATAGCTGAAATGTTAATCAGCAGCACAAAAATCAAAGCTGGAATAGAACAGAGTAATAAGCACATAACCAGTGGGGAATATAGTGCCTCCTATAATACACAAAAGGTCCAAAGTGATACAATGAAACTTGGGAGGATTGCTGACCAGCAGGAGGAGCCCTTACGCACACTATTGTCAGCCGCATCAACCTTGAGATCTTCTAGAGAGTTCTCAGTGATCTCAGTCTGTTCTGAATCAGACACATGCTCCTGGCTCAGGCTGCGGCTGACCTCGTCACTCTGCTCCATCTCAAACCAGAATAGGACATGTTCCTCATCCCAGATGAGATCTTGGTCAGCAACATTTGTGTCCACACACAGGTTATTCTGCTCCACAGACTGAATGGAGGAAACATTGTTTCCTCCGCCAAGGAGGTTATGTTTTTGCCTGAGTTTGTCTGTTTGTTTGTTTGTTTGTTTGTTAGCAAGATAACTCAAAAAGTTATGGATGGAAATGTTCCTAATGGTAAATCCAACAGATGATTAGATTTTGGTGATGATCCAGAAGAAATCCTGGATTCTGGATCACTTTGAAAACTGAGCTGCTTGGCGGAGGTCTGCGCTCTCTGAGTGCTTTTCTAGTTTCCTATGTCTTCGTTGGTTGGGCTGTAGGTCCAGTCAGGTTCCTTGGCTTTAGAGGACATGTGTGATCCTCATCAGGAGAGCTCACATCTCCAAAGGTCAGAGAAGACCTTGATATCTCAAAGGAAGCCCCAGAAGTTTGGGTGACTGCCATCAGAGCATGGGCACCTTGGACATATTCACTGTCACTGTTGCTTAGGTGTTCCATTGTTATAAACGGGTGCCTCAGTGCCTGTCTGACAGTCAGCCTCTTCTCAGGGTCGACCTGGAGAAGATTTTTAAGAAAATCAAGGAAAACCAAGATGGCATCTTAATCTTCATCATCAGCCTGGAACATTATGGCTTCCTCAAGATCTGAAAACTGGTCCAATTCACATTCAGAGACCTCATTGTTTTTCCTGTTTGTAGCCTGGTATTCCACAGGGCTCTTGAATTTCCACTGGCTGCTTGTCTGTAGAAAGTATTTATCAGCGTAAATACTTCTCTGGAGCTTCTCATCACTGGGTTGTCCAAGGAGATGGATGATTGTCCTCAGGTGGTCATAGGAGGACATGCCGGAGAACAGCTGGCAGCCTAAGAGACTCTCTCCCAGGCAGCAGCCCAGGGCCCACATCTCCAGGGCCTTGGACAGGGGAGCACCCAGGGTCACTTCAGGAGCACGATATAAGTCACACATGAAGTGCTTGCCCTGTTTCAGAAATGAGAAGTGGCCTCCACAGCCAAAGTCAATCAGCTTGACTTTAAATGGCTGCTCTTGGTGGTTGACCAACATAATATTATCGGGTTTCAGGTCAGCACGAATGACTTGAGCTTCTTTCAGAGCTTCAGGGCAGGGCTTGGGCAACAGGCCTCAGCTCACTCAGTGAAAAAGTTCCAGGAAGGTCCATGGAGAGCTCGTGGAAGCTGCAATCCAGTAGTTCATAAACGATGCAATGGCACTACTCACACGTGAAGTGCTCAATGTACTTAATGATGTTCATCTTGTCTGGGTCGATGTTCCTCAGATAATGGATGATGTTCAGCTCCACTTGCATCATATAAGCATGCTGAAACATTTTCACTGCCACCACTTCTTTGGTCTTGGAGTTGAAGCATTTGGCCACTTGTCCATATGCTCCTTCCCCAAGACTCCAGAACTGTGTAGTTCCCTAGCATGCGGGGTTCGTCCACTGCTGGAGGGCAGGTGATGGTTGAGGAAACTGATGCAGACATTGCAAAAGTCAGTGGTTGTACGAGCTCGAATGAAAGTAGACTGTCTCTGTCAGTGGGTTTGTTCAAATGAAGACCTGAGCAGTTTGTGCAAGACAAGAGAACTCTGAATTCAGCGCCATGGAGATGTAATCTTTAATAGCGACATCATGACATGGTGATTTTCCATCAGAATTTGTTAACATTTAAACATTTATTTGTAAATGCATACCACCAAATGTCAGAACTTGTTATTCTCCAACAAATGTATATTACAAAAAAAATTAGCACACATTACACTCACTCATTTTGCCTAACTGCATGATGTTCATTTAGTAAGTATATGGCTAGGTTTTTATTGTTGTTATATTGTGTCTATAATACTTATGGACTATGGAAAAAAATCTTGAAAATTGTCTTAATATGCATGTTATCCTGTTTGTGTACACTGGCTGCTAAACTAGACTAAACCAATAAGAATCTATGTAACAACAGTTGGATCTCATAGTTGTCCACCTTCAACAGAAAATAATGACCGTTCATTGTACAGGGATAAGACTGGAGATGCTGATTGAATTTTCATTGACTGCGCACAAATCCCCGGTCACTAATCCTCATAATTCCTCCATATTGCTTTGTCATTAACCACTCATTGGCTGGTAAGTACAAATCCTTCCACCTTCCACTACAGCGTCCATGGATAATTGCTGTATCCTCCACTCTGGAGAATCCCCACAGGGACAACAGGCCAGGCAGCAGTCGGCAAACAGCCCTGCTCCTCTGACACTGTAATATGAAGCTGGTGCACACAAGAGCTCACTTGGCAGTAAAGGGGAGAGAGGGGCCTTGTAGAGGTCTGCCACTGCTGACAGAGCACACACAGTGGCTAATTAGAACAGTGCACCCTCCCAGGGCTGGAGCACTTAAAAGTCTGCTCTTTGGAGTTAGAAGCTCCACATTGGAGTTCTATAAGCCAGGCTTTATTAGCAAAATGCAGGGTGTTTACTTTAAACTCAGGCTTTCAAACGCTAACAGACATCAGAGAGTGGAGCTGCTCCAAAGGAAATGTAGGACTGAAGGATGATAAAGAGTGACAACAGTGATTACAAATGATGCACTTCACATTGGTGCATCTGTCCATTTTACCTTCAATAGCACCATCTCCTCTGCCTTGAATAAACTAAACATAAAATACAGTCATATACTTCCTCATGCACTCTACATTGTGTTTACTTAGTGGTTTACATAAAATAGAACAGTGTACCACACTTATTACACGTACCACTAGTACAAAATATAAAAAATGCGACTGTGTCATACATGACTCTAGCCCCAAAGGGTGCACTCTAGAAAAATCCACTTAATAGTTCATGGTAAAGGATTACATATTGACCACGGGCCCTTCACATCTGTCCTGCTGTGTCCTTGTTTTAGCCCAGTCTTAATGTAAACCTGGTTCAGTCCTGTTCTCGTCCTGGTCTAGGCCAAATTTACTTCTGAGTTTAGTTCCAGTTTAGTCCCAATTTTGAGTATGATTCTTCAAGTGTTAATGCACCCTTAATGTTTGCAACATCTTGGTCATGACAAACTAATTTTAATAACTGGTGCAAAAACTGGTCTTCCAAAAAAACTGACATTGTCATCTTATAAAAGAAAATTAGGAGAGCTTCATAACCAAGTCTAAATGACACATGTTTCATATCCAGAACACGAGAGTCGGTGATTGGGGAGGAGACTTTAAAGTGGTTTATCTGTCCCTCAGCTGTCAACAGTAAAAGTAATGTGTCATTGTGAATGATCCCATATATTATCATACATAAAGAGAAAGCAGCAGTGTGGCCTGGTTCATTAGAGAATACTGTGTCTGCTACAATTAAATCAGATTTACATTCTTGTCAGGTCAAAGCCCTTTATTGACTGTGTGCGTACAGAAGAAGCGCTCACGGCTCTATTTCCCACAGGCTCTTCAAGGGACATCACTGAGAACAATATGGGTTAATTAATCCCCTAGACACTTGTACTGGCCCATGATGACTATTGTCACAGAGATTTATGGAACAGCAGCAGATGAATAGGCAAAGAAAAGGCTCAGATATGGTACTGACTTCAGCACCAGGGACAGCTCCAGAGCGGGGATCCTCACATAGAGAACAGTTCAGCTCATTAGTTAACCTTAAAGAAATTGAACTATGCATTTGGGATTCCACTGTTTAAACATATCAAGACTTTAGATATGGAATTAATAATTACACCATCAAACTGCACTCCTGTCTAAATCTTGGTCTATATCCTGGTATTATTATCTTGGGTCAAATATTTTAGCTGTCATAGTCTTATTTAAAAGCCAATTGAGATATTCCCGTAATTGTACCCCGTGTCCCAACTAGGTTACATGAATACAGAGAGTTTTAATTATAACTCTTGACAATTTTGTCTTATTTTCTTTTCAGTATATGAGTCTGAAAATATTTTAACATAAGACCTAATTAAAACAAGAAATAATATCCCACACAGCAGTGAAAGCATGTTTTATTTTCCTAATTTGAGAATGGCTGATAGGGTGTGAGGCAGATATATTGTATTAAATTGTGCTATGATTAGCTTTTAACCATGTTATAACAGTGTAACTTCACCAAAGCTGACTCAGAGTTGAATTTCAATGAATTCATGAATGTTTGAGTAATTCTGTATTGTCCTACACTCAATGTCTGATTTCGCCTTTCCCTTTTCCCTGCCCCACTGCCCTGTACTTTTGTTTTTTTTTTTACTTCTTATTAATTGGATTGTGACCTCTTACTTGCATTGTATTACATTTATGTTGCCTGTCGAGATGCCAATTGTTCTAAATGTATAAATGTATTCAGATATGTACACTGAAATGCTCATAGTATGTTAAAAAATAATAGAAAAATCTCCAGGTCTTATACAAGATCTTTTAGAAGATCTTGTAGTAATTTTCGGCCATAAAAACAAATTAATTAGAAACTTGTGCTTGCCACCACTGACTTGCCACTATGAAGAGACAGGTGCAGTTTTGAACAGAAAGTCAATGGACCTATTTCTAGTATTAAGTTATTTTAGCTCGATATTGTGGTTTGCAATGAACAAAATACATCAAAACAAAACGTCAAAGCAGAAAAAACAAAACAAAAAAAACAACAAAAATCCACACCCCAGTATCTGTTACAAGCCTTTACTTTACTCCATACAGTCAGGCCATAGCCATATTGATGTGTTAAACGGATTAACTAGGTGCGGATTGTGCGTTTGATGTTTCCAGCTCCACATAGATAACATCACATGAACAGATCGGGCAGAGATAGAGCAGGCGAGGAGAGGGGCTGACTGCTGTAACTCGATATATGCAAATGTCACTCAGGCAAAGTTCACTTGTTCTGATTCTCCGTGTACACGAGTGTGATTAAGGTCAGGCTCAGCAGTGTACGTTGATTGAGTGAGAGCGTTGGCCGGTGACCCTTACCGTTTCTCCCCATCCACACAGAGATTTCTGGAGTGAGGGCTGATGGGGAAATGTAATTGATAAACTACGGCAGGTGCACTGTGTCAAAATTAGTGCCAAGTAAAATGAAATGTGTGTATCGTTTGTGAATTTTTTTTTCTTTTTTCATCATTCATTATGCATGTTTCCATTGCTCAAAAATACAATAATTCCTTCTGTGAATAGGGGCGACTCTCTACAGATCTGAATTGTAATGTGCCATTAGTGCTGTAACCTGCTTGTCTCCCTTGTGATATATTGGTTTAATCTATACTGTGGAACATTATAGACAAAGCAATAGCTTTTCCATGGAGACAAGCAGGTGGCAACACACAACTCCAGGTATGTTTTTCATGAGGTAACAACAGGAGTCAATTATGTGTAATATAGGACCTTTAAACTGACATTGTGAGAGCTCGATAAACTAGTCAATTAACTCTATACACTATGCTTGAATCATTCTTAATTTGTTCATTATGAATTAAGCATTTCTTCACAAGTTATTATAAAATGCCACCAAAAAAATTATGCTTCATAAAAAAGTGGTCCAAACTGGACTAGAATTATAATGAGGCAATAGCATGTTGCATTGCTTATAGATAATGATGCTCATTGTTATCAAACATTAAATAATAGATAAATAGCCTTAGCAACCATTGAGGATGTAAACATTAAAACTGAATGGTAACCAAGGCAACCAGTCATTTCATAAAACTAATTTCAAAATTTCAAATTTCACTTTAAAGTTATAAATTAGTTTAGATTACTTTATATTTCTAAATCTAAAATCTCACAGTAAAACCAGATTATTTATTTTTTTTTTTTTTAAGGAATTGCAATGAATCATTGTCATAGATACTCATCAGCGTATTTCTAATCTTCCATTTGAAATTGCTGCGAGATCTTTGCCGATTAGAAAATCCTGCAGAACAAAACGGTGATCCTGTGTGTTAGATTAGAACACCTGAGCTAAAACAAAATCATCACTTGAACGATTCTGGAAAAATCTATTTTTTCTGACAAGGATTGCAGTTACATTTGCAATTTATGTTTTAATAATAAAAGTTTGCCTATGAAACATGTCCTGGAGAATTGGCAAAAAAAAATAAAATACTGTAGGCCTATGAAATGACAAATACAAGAATCACATTTATTTCAGATCATACTTGTACAGATATAAACTACAGGGTTAGCAGTTTTTATGCAGAATATTTTATTGTTTGCGGAGGAAATTTCTCACAATTTTAAATAGCAATTTCAATTAAGTTATGATTTAAGGCTCTGTACCAGATATATCTGAGCAAATTTTGCCTTTCCCTTATACAAGCAACTCTTGAGGTCAAAATAAGTCAGCTCTGTACTGTCTGCACCCAATTAAAGTTTTGTCTGATAATCAGGAAGTGCATGGTTAGCATGTTAGCTTTACCACTTTGCCTTCTGAAAGTTGCAAAAAGCACTTGCAATTAATTACTAGGATGCATGATATATGTGTAATGTACAAGTGAGTAATAACTTTGGACCACTGCAGTAAAAATCAGATACACCACTTGTGCAGCTCCTATTACCACCATTTAACAGCACATTTCTTTTCTTGGTGTCTGTATTCTTGGTATTGTTGTGAGAATCTGTTCATGCTTGCTTTGTGTTGGTCAGAAGTGGCAGGCCAATCATGCTCCCGTTGTGGTGTGACAGAGGGGACGGGGCCCCTCTTGAATCTGTGGGGGCCCGGTCGATGTCTGATGTGAGCTGGTCTTCACACTCATCTGCTGTGCTGATTGACAGACATACACCATCGATCCCACAAGAGACAAGTTCCACACCGCCGGCTCAAAATACAAATACTGTGCACAGGATGTACTGTATGTGTGCGGGGCGGAGGAGAGAAAGAGAAAGAGAGGAAAACTGAAGTTTACTGTCAAAACTATACTGCTAAAAGTGGAAATATTACACTGGATTGACTTTTACTAGGTTTTAGCCACGGTATTCCCTCATAGTTAACTTACTCAAAGTTGGATTTTGATTGATGTATGCACATTTGAGTAATGAAGTATTGTCGTGTGTTTGAGACTTAGGCTCAGAAAATTTCAGTTTATCTGCCACATATCTCCACCCACTGCTGTATACTTGATTATGTGGGGAAAAAAAGAAAAAATTACAAAACAATTTGCAACAACCTGTCATGGTAAAATACATGACATATATACACATATGCATATATAAAATCTAATGTAGCCTACAAATGTTATAGCCTAGTACTAAATATCAGAAAATGTCAACTATTGTGTATAGTCTTCTGTTTTTAGTACCAGCAACAGCCAACCTTAGGCAGTACTGAGTGTGTCCCTATCACAGGTTCACCTTTAAAATATGTGAAAAGAAAAATATGGCTCAGAAACAATAACTTTTTAGCTTTTTTTAGTCACAGCACAGTTCAAATAGTGCAGTATTTACAGTACAGGCTGGCAGGCAAAAATAAATAAAGTACTTACAACAGCACTTACCTAGACAAACAGCCAGTGTCCACAGCCATCGCCGATTAAAGACAGACCCCAGAGTGCTCTGAGCTCTCTTTAAATACGACTTAGCCCCTCCCCCTGGGCAAACCAATTAACAAATCATAGGGTTTTAAGGTTTAGCTTAAAACTGTAATCATAAACGATAAAGCAAATTATATATTAACATAATCAAAATGACATAATCCACCATACAGCTATTACTTCATTCATGATAAACTCAATAAATCAGGGAATAAATACACAAATGATCAATAATGGTTTAGTCTGTGGTCACACGATGTCCAAAAGCACGCCTCCAAGCGCTATTTACGGTGTGACCAGAAAGTGCTCCGGTTTGGCCCGTGAACCCCAGAGCGGCACGAAGACAGCAGCAGGTAAGGGCCGTGTGGGCGCGTCAGCACCGAATGTGCACAGAGTCCAGGCAGCGGGGAGACACTTTGTAGGAGTACAGAACTGCGGGACACATGTGCGGGCCTGCGGAAGAAACAGTTTATCGGAGCTACGGTCCGTGAGAACGACTCTACCGGCTGCGGCGCGCTCTCGGGCCAGAGAAAAACGCGCCGGTCGGGAAATGAAGGGGCAACTAAGGGCGTTCCGTCATAGTCCCGTTCCCTTTAACAGCAATGAGCCATTTTAAGATTACACATTTACCAATCAATGAATGTCTTAAAAGAAAAAAAAAAACAACAACAAAAACGACTTCTTGTAACATAGTCAGGACTCAAAAGAAAGACAGATCACGCAAAGCCACTATGCACAAAGAATTATATGGTCATTTTGTTAAAATTAAAAACTCTTGTGTTTCATAATGATACACAGGCCTCACAGCAAGAAGGTCCCGTGTTTGATTGCCTGACAAGTCTGGTCTTCCTGTGTGGTGTTTCAGTTTTCAGCCTTGGTGGGTTTCTTTTGGGTGCTCCAATTTCTTCCATCAACCTAAAAAACTAGCACAGCAGCTAGGTTAAAGGGGTATTATGCAAAATTCACTTTTTGAAGTTTTCTACCATGTTATGGCACTGTTCCCTTATCAAAAACATACCTGAAAGGGTGCATGTTTTAGTAATTTAGTGATCTCTCCCTGCCCCTATTCAAACCCTCCTGACGGTTAGCTGTATGATCCTATCAGCCTATAGAGCCCATAAACCTACATCACCCCCCAAACAATACACTAAAACTTGACAAACCTGTGTAATGAGCAGCAGTTTCATTAGCAAAATGCATGCCAATTGTAATGTGATAACACTCTGAAGGGGGAGTGACTTAGCACAGAGAGCAAAGGGAGGAGAGACTCAGAGCATCGAAAATTAAAGTGAAAGTTATTAAATATGTTAATACATTGTTTTCTGTGGATACAGCATTTTCAAAACCATAAAAAGAAACACGGTGATCTAAATATTGTATGTGTTGGCATTGAAGTGTAATACCCCCTCTTTAATACTTTCACTAGGTTCAGTCAGGACTACCTAACTAAATGGCCCAAGCTAAATTGAAGGATTGGACAAATACAGCAGACAATAGAATATACCTTTCTTGTACACGCCTCTCCAGAGAAAACTACAGTACCAAACACGCTGCATTGATCTACACCAAACTAAACCACTGCAGGGAATAGAAGGCCTTAGCACTACCATCAGCATTCAATTCATCCTTTTCCAATTCTCAATCAGATTTGCGCTCCCCGGCTGCTTTTGAGCTGCTGTAAGCACGCTACGGCTTTACCAGGCATTATTTTTTTTGAATTCCTTATCATATACAGCTCAAAGGATAATCTGCAAATACCATGGTGTGACTTTATCTTGCAGGGCTAATAAACATGTGTTGATGATTGCGAAAAGCTGTAGCCATAGAGTGAATGTAATCGACTAACTCAAGCTGAGACATTTATGCAGGAGAGCGAATGCACTTTGTAACATAATTAAAAGTTGTCCAGGACTGGGGACCGCCGTAGGGTGTAATTACTCATAACTGCCAACGTGATAACACGGAAGTCTGCAGATCTGGTATTGTGCGCCAATTCAAAATGATTCAAATTAGGGAGTTTTTTTCATAGGTTGGGGTGTGTGTGTGTGTGTGTGTGTGTGGGTGTGTGTGGCAGGATAAATTAACAAAACAAGATTCAACAAAAGATTCAAAGCACGTTTGTGGAGTTTGTCTATGAAATGTGTGAGTTTAAAAAATGCACTTAAAATTTTGACCTTGATGTAAACACCTGAAGCAGTCTATACACTGTTGTCATTGAACTGCCCTCTAACTTTTTTTCTTTTTACATGCAGTAAAAATGTACATAATACATAGAAATCACTATCGTACATACTGAAAAAAATCGTAAAGGTGTTTTAAAACCAGAGAAACCTGCAAATGGGATTTGTTTCACTCTTTGTGTTTTCTTTGTCATCGTTCATAATTAAAACATTTTCATGTGAAATTTTGCAGGTTAAAAATGGTTAGTTTTCATATTTCATATATTTTCTGACTTAGACTGGATAACCCAGTTGTATTCTCACATATCACCACTAGATGCCCTCTACACTACTGCAGTCTGATAGTGTGCCAGCTTTGGTCTGACAGAAGAACACCAGAGAGCACAGGTGAGCCTGAACAAAGACCAGGTACATCTGCCCTGTACTGGTGAGAAAATAAATTCTGGTGGATGGCCCGTCAAATGCTTTTCTCCATGGCGATGTTACTGCTTTGTCTGGAATGTTTCACAGTGTGGTATTAAACCTTTCTATCTTCATGGAGAACAAACCAGACTAAGTTACAAGACAATCCCGCCCACAGTCAGCATGCCTGTTTTTCTAGATATTACCTGTAATTTAATAAATGTAAGGTAGAGCTGTTTAAAGTCATACGGTGAAACATTCCAGGCAGAACAATGACATATCCATAGAAACAAGACAGACCCCTAACCAAAAAGTGATATAGTCCTTTAAAAGCGCACCCTGCTAGTCTTTCACCTACTTGTGTCCATGTAAATTTTTCTCAGAAGTTACAGGTAAGATATGTGGAGAGATGACCACACTCGAAGACATGTTTTCCATTATCCGTCTGTTTTTCTCTTCCTCTCTTTTATCAACATAATAATCAACGCATTCATAAATGGCTTTGGAGTGCCACTTAATACTCCAACAACCCCTCCAAGCAAAATGATAACTCACACTTAACCCATTGTGTAATTTGAAGAAAGATATGTAAATACTTAGACGATCAAAGCAGTGACACCGCGTAAAATCACCTTTTGTCTGAAATCATCTGACAAGCTCGTCCATCCAAAGTTAAAGCCAAACCAGTGAGGATAATCACACGCAAACCCCTGCTTAAGCCTGAATGCCTGAAAAGACCTGTGCCAACTCCTGTGCTTTCATCATACCTTATTTATGCTGCTGCAGATTTTTAATGGCCCATTGATTTTTTTTTGCCAAGGAAAACAAGGTGGAAATGCACGCCGAAACCATTTATAATGTAGTTTGGGGCCACTAAGCATGTCCGCACTGGATACTGCTGCATATAATTAATTTCTCATTGTTTGCGTTAGACAGGGTCACCAAGGTTAATTGAGTCTTGCTTCAAAATTCTGGCTGGGGGCCATATTGTGCAGTCCTTACACTACATTCGTTTTAATTAATGTAAAAGGAAGTAAGCAAGCGGGCAGCCAAGCCAAGTCTAATGATGAGCAAATGCAACAACAACAACAACAAAGCTTGGATAGTGGCTAATAGTGCACTAGCTAGGGTTCTTTACTGTCACCCGTAGATAGCCTACTTGAGCTAAAAGTCTGTTGAAAGACGATAACCACCAAAACAAAGTACGCTCTCGGAAGATTTGCCATGCCACAACTCTGCTCCCTCCTTCATGCGCCCTCCGAAGAATGCTAAGCTAACCCTTTGCGGATAATAAATACTTTACTCTTGGCCTTTAGAATGACTGCCGACTTAAAACCAATAATTACTTGCATGAAAACTCCAGATGGCGAGAGCTCATTTTAGCGTAATACAGAAGAAGCCAAACACTCCACGCTGTAGCTGTCAGGAAAAAAAATAAAATAAAAACAAAAACAAAAAAAACATTAAAGAAAACTTAGCTGTTCTTCAACTGTTTTATTTTAGACATGCTAGGGCCATTTCTTCATTTTTAACCCCTTATTTAAAGAGTGGATGCTTCACTTCTATGGGGTATTAACTGCTAACACATAACCTATTTGGATCACCGTGTTTTGAAAATGCTTTATTTGTTCAAAACAACGTATTAACATGTTTTACAAGTTTCACTTTCGTTTTTGATGCTCTACCCTCCCTTTGCTCCCCACGCTAAGTCACTCCCTTCAGAGCAGTATCACAACACAATCAGCGTGCGTCCTGCTAATGCATCTACTGCACATCGCATCAGGTTTGTCAAGTTTTTGTGTACAGTTTTGTTACATGTTTTTGTATATTTATGGAGGGTTGTCCTATGGGCTTGTTTGTTAACGAGGATTTGAATAGGGTCTGGCAGAGATCGCTAAATTACTGAAACATGCAAGAATGACATCTAAAACCTTTTCTAGTATGTTTTTGATGAGGGAACAACCAGAAAGCTCAATTCTGCATAATATCTCTTAAAAGACTATTCCTTAAGGTAATGCTATTTTGATTTATACATTAATAATGAAAAATAACAATATTGAAACGTCTTCTCCCATAACATTACACTAGTATTGAATATCGGTATCAAAAAATTGCCCAGATTTCCCTATTGATTGTATTGTACTTTCCCATAAAACATCCAAAAGGTGATTTCACAAATATTGAATCTGATCATTTCTATTTCTGACTAGACCAAGAACTCACTGTATTAAAACAAAATTTTAGCAGTATTCATTTTGGCATCTATATAACAAAAATGAATGGCCTTTAGGATGTTGTGATGTGATCTGAAACCCAGAAATCGATTAAAAAAATGTGGTTCCATCACTAGCACAGACCTCTGATAAGGCGCTAGCTGTATATCACAATGGTAAAGCCTATATCATGACTTGAACAAGAAACTGAAGACTATGAAGGCATCTGTCACTTTATAAAACTCACTTTATGAAACTAAAAGTTAAAACGTCCTATATTGCACAAAATTGTCTTTTATGAGTTTTTAGCCATGTTATACTGTTACCGCCTCAAAAAACATTTCATTCACATGTGTTTGAAAACCCTTTTTTATTAGTCTGTCTACATCTCCAAAGCTCAAAATGCTCTGTCCCACCTTGTGATGTCATGAAGTGGTAGTTTACAGCCGCCTTTTACCTTAGCAACCTTGGAATTGTCAGATCTTGGCAATTTTGGATCAATTTTAGTGAAGGTGTATGGAGTTTTTGTATTATCACATTACATCACAAGGTGGAACATTGTTTTCTGTTTGAGCCTAAATATGTAGAGTTTGTGTGTTAAACATGTGTGAATGAAACAAAACACAACTCCAGGTGAATTTTCCAAACTTTGCTGACCGTGTATGTCTAGTTGTCATTTTTGCTGTATATAGGTAGACTTAGAGTAGCTGTGGTGATGTGAGCTTTATTTGGTAGGCATGAGTCACACTTCTGTTCTAGCCCTGAGGCAGCTGACAGTAGTACACACTCAACTCTTAACCCTCAGCCTGGAAATGCATAACCAATGTGCTGTGCATTATTAAATGACTGCAGTAATGTGGTGAAACACTGAAACACTGAAAAGGGGTTCTTAGAATGCAAAGAATCAGCACACATTTTTTTATTTTTTTTGTCTGAGAATGACTATGATGATTATGCTATTTTCTTATCTATGTTATAACGTTTCCTCATCGCATACGCGGAGTTGTGTTTTCATTCACACACACAAACCCTGCACATTTAGGCTGAGCTCTTCTCTCAAACAGAAAACATTGTGTTCCACCTTGTGATGTCATGTGGTAATACAGGAAGTGCTCCACTGTGTTTTTAAACTCCATACACCTTCACTAGAATCATTTGGATGATTTCATCCCTGAAATTTGTAATCTGAACTAAATGTAAAAGGTTGTTGTTAACTTGAAAACTTGAAAACTACTGCTTCAAGGTGGAACAGAGCATTCTGCGCTCTGAAAACATAGACTAATCATGTCTCCCAGTCTATCCTCAATCGCCTCCATGTTTCTATACTGTTGATTTTATTAGAAAGCACTGTGGGCACCTTGAGTGTTGTAAAGAGCTCTATCAATAAAGACTGATTGACATAAAAGCAAAATGTACTTTTTAACTATTTTTTAAACTATATATATATAATTGTTTCCTCTTCTCATTTACCCTCTTGAAGTTGTATTTAGAGTGATTCATGCATGTTTGAGTAATCTTTACACTCCTGTATTTAAGACGTCATTGCTCCAATCAACCTCCATTTTCATCGTCACCAGCAGTCATATTCATATGCGTAGGCTTCGGCATATTTAGCCGTTTTTGCACAAGTGAAGAAAAGAAATCAGCTACTCTTTGTTTACGTTTACGACAATGTCTGCTCCCACTGGGCACCGCAGTTTTCTAACGAGGAAGTCATCCGTTTGTTTCTTTAAGTTGTTTTAGATGAATATTGTGATTTAAAATGTCCAAATTCTAAGATAATGATCCACAAGTGTCATAGATAATAACTATAACAGACACTAATATGTATACAATATGTCTTATTTAAGTGTGAACACAACATACAATATTTTAAAGTTGAAACAATGACAGATGCGTCTCCATGTCACAGCAAAGGATAATGACTGTGCTTTTAAAGGACTGGAAAAATTTTACTTAAAGGTGCACTGTATAACTTTTCTGATGGAGGGTTTGCCACCTGCTTGTCTCCATGGAGATATTATTGTTTTGCCTTGATTATTCCACAGTATATAAATAAACTGGGAAATCACAATGGAAACAGTTTCAGATCTATGAAGCAAGCCTGTATGGTAACAATTCATGTTTTTCTAGGTACACCTAGAATTGAACAAATGCAAGGGAGATACTGTATGTTTAATTGCCTACTGTGGAACATTCCAGGCAAAGAAATGGCATCTCCATGGAGACAAGCAGGTAGTGGACCCTCCACCTTAGAAGTTATAGTGTGCCTTTAATTTTAACCATTTATTTTTGAATTTTGCTAATTATTTTGACACTTTTAATGATGAAAAATCAACTTTATTTTCAGTGAAAGCTTCAACTCATTTAGCCCAAATCCTCATATACTCTTTATATCATAACACAGTAGCAAACCCCTGTACTGGTGCATAGTGATGAGAGGGAGCAGGTCAGGACTGCTGATGAGGAGCACAGCAGCACGTATTATCAGGGAGTTTGTGAGAAATATTAATCACTTCTTGATTGCGCTCTATAGCTTTTCAGAGCCATTTCAGATCCTGCTGTGGCTCCTTGACCTTAAACTTTTTTTTTCTTTTTTTCCCACTGTTTTGTTCATTGAATAACAGAACAATTTCAAGCATTTTTGACCCAACTCTTGTCAATATAAAGGTTGTGTAAAGATGTAAAGATGTAAAGATGTGACTATGGAGTGAGTGAATATTGCACAGATTGTAAAGTCACTTTGAGCGTATGGAATTTATTATCATTATTAAGTTATGATTATTAAGGTTAATCAGTCAGTACATGGAGTGACTTGATCTGAGCTGGTTTTCAACACACTGGTCCACTACAATACAGTTTAATCTACACTTTTTTTATTTTATTTTATATGTCACTAAACCATCCCTTATCTATGTATTTTTAAGGGATTCTAACTTTAGATGTTCTTTCCTCAAAAAATAAATAATTCTCATACATGCAGTGAACACTAATCTTGGAATGTTATTGCTTTGTTTGGAATGTTTCACAGTATGGTATTAAACCTTTCTATCCTCATGAAAACAAAACCAGACCAAGTTACAGGTCAGATCTCTGGAGAGGCAACCCCGCTCACAGTCAGAATGCCTGTTTTTCTCTGTATTTTATAAAACCACATGTAATTTAATAAATGTATAGCTGTTTAATGTCATACTGTGGAACATTCCAGGCAAAGGAGTTACATATTAATAGAAACAAGCAGGTGACAGACCCCGAACCAAAAAGTTACATAGTGCAGCTTTAATTATTTGTTTTTTTACTCCAAAACAGGACAAACTTTGCAACAGTTTACTTAGATACTGCAAAAAATGCCCAAAGTCCACATAGTTTTGTATCTTTGTTTTTTAGACTTGCCATTTTGTTTTGTTTTTTTACACATAATATAGTCTTTTGTTTGCATTTAGGAAAGGAAATCAAAGGAATCAAAATTTTGAGTGAGTATGATGGTGACATCATTTTAAAGTGGTATTCAGTCACCTAAAACACTGTGAATGACCATTGGTTTAATAAATTAGCACGACATTCCACTGTTCTTATCCCATTTAAGGAAGTCTCACCTTTTCGAATCAGCATTTGCTTTACCATTTGTAAGTGCCTTCCTATACTTACTGAAGATTGATGCTTTAGCTTATGGGGATGATAACACTAATAATTCAATAGATAAATCAGGTCAGCCCAGAATCTATTATTACTCTGTGGCTTTCTCATTTATAACCAGTGGCTGCAGCCCGCTAGCAGTCATTTTCCATCTCATCGTCTGTCTGGATGACTGATCAGGGCCTGTGATTGGCTGAATATGTCAACGCCAGAGCACATACATCTTGAGCAGCAGCTACCTCCAATAGCCCAACCGAAAGAAGCTCCGGTAAATGTTGCAATCAGAGCCAGGATTGGGGCTATTCTTCATATAAGCTTGGCGGTACGGGGCACTTAAGTAATACAGATGTGGAGCTGGGGCAAGTGTTCAATGTGTCTGCCAGGCTACAATGGGTTTGTGGGAGGTGACAGTGAGGGAATTGGAGTTTAATTATATGTTGGCAAAGGCTGTCTGAGGTGTAGTGGAGTTTTTATTACAGATATAGCTGTTAGGGAATAACTGAATAACTTAGGAGAGAATAACAGAATAATAATTTTATCAAATGAAATTGTTCTCTGGTCATTGTGTACAACAATCAAAAGTTTGGACTCACCCTCTCATTCAGTTTCTTATTTCTATAGGTTTAATGTTTTCTACATTTGGTATACAGGCAGAATACATCAATTAGATGAAGTTAAATGAGAGGGTGAGCCCAAAACTTTTGATTGGTAGTGTACAGTCAAGCTTTAACACTGCATCAGTATAGTGTCTGGATGTTTCACATATAGTTTTCTGATATACGCAGGGTTCTTCAATATGTCCTTTGATATGCTGAATGCCGGAGTTTGCTTAAAGGGCCCATACTAAACAATTTTCTGATCTATGTTATATTTGTTATATTGTTTCCTCATCAAAAACATACCTGGAGTTGTGTTTTCACACATTTGTGTAACCCTATATTATTAGTCGGTCTACATCTCTAAAGCTCAAAATGCTCCTTTCCACCTTGTGATGTCATGAAGCAGTAGTTTTCAAGTCTTCAGATTTTACCTTTTGTTCAGAAGAGACTGGCAATTCCTTGAAATCATCCAGATAATTGTGGTGAAGGTGTATGGAGTTTAAAAACACAGAGCACTTCCTGTATTACAACATGAGATCACAAGGTGGAACAGAGTGTTTTCTGTTTGAGAGAAGAACTCAAATATGCAGAATTTGTGTGTTAAACATGTGTGAATGAAACAAAACACAGCTCCAGGTACGTTTTTTGTCAAGGAAACATAACAGATAAGAAAACAGTGTAATATGGGCCCTTTTAAATGTACTTGTTCTGTTTCTCACGTTTTAAAAATCAGGTACAGCGCCCTTAATCTTAACCCACCTCAAAAAAAATTTCAGAAAAACACAATTCAGCCCTCCAACATATGTTACAGTACATTTTTCTAAGTAAAATCAAATAAAGATGCACGCTCAGAATACCCTTCACGATATGGAACACTGAAGGACCTCACACTGAAGTAGTGCTATATCACTGGTCTATATATAAGCACACACACCATGTATTTTTCAGTCTGTGAACCAAGGCTAACCCAGACCAGTTTATTGTGAGCTACGTTGTGAAATTGCTTTATTGTAAAAAGCACAAAAGACACTTGGAAAGATGCTCTGCTGAAGCTGGAATCCTCATGTGTCTGTTTTGTAACCACAACAAAAGATACCGATATACAAAGACAGACTATCTCTCCCAAACTCCCCATCCACCTGCCGATCGATACCACTCTCTCGCAGTTTTTCAAAAGTTGACTCCTGTCCCTTCGTTTGACAAAACAGATTCCATTTGACTTAATAAACTTTGACTATTAAAAGTGAATTTCATCACATTTCAATTGGATTATTAAACTGTGATATGAGTTCTTATTGACCCATTGTTGAAGGGAGATGTTCGATCTGGGCCATTGTGTGGTCTACTGGCAGACTTCTTTATGTTTCTCTTGAGGAGCAGAGAGGAATCAATGTCATAAACGCTCTTATTTTTGGAGGCTCAATTCAAGCGATTTTTTTTTTTTTTTTGTAAGTAATTATGAACAATCTTGGATCTTTGGATTGTGCGTTTTCCTCAGACAATCAGAGGTGTATAAGCAAGCTTGCCAAGTGTTGAAAAAATCGATTCTTTCTTTCAGAAACACTCAAAATGTTCTGGTCAATCGCGAAAGTACATTTCTTGTGAGTTGTCGATATGCTTGCTGTTTACAATGGGGAGACAGATAGTAAGATTTTGATTGGCAGCTGGAAAAAGTAAAAAATATAAATAAATTGTACTGAACTACTTAAAACTGGCAGCTTCAATGAATAAAGATTATTATGAAAAAGAAGTTTAGGAGTGGGATTGTCTTGACTGCACAATGCGTGAAAAGCCTGAAAGGTGAAATTATCCAAACACAGTAAAGGATGACTAAGTTATTCAATATATTCACAGGCTTTAGATATAGCAATAGCAATAGAGAATGTGCCTATATTCTGCAATCACACGGAATACACACTATACTTTTATAGTTGGACCTTTATTCAATACTTTTAGACTCACATCAGGACACAAGAGGAGCAGTTTAGATAATGCAATGTGTGCTGAAATAGGTTTATGTTCAAATATTTTATTAGGTTAGCTGTGAGACAAGAAAAGACACTGCACTACTCCTGTTGCTCAGCTAAATAATAAGAAATAAAGTATGTCATTCAGACATACATAGGGCTGGGTATCATTAAGAAGTTGCCAATACGATAAAAATCTTGATATACAGGCCACAGTACGATACATATCTCAATACCGTGCGCTTTTGATTCAGTACAGTTCGATACGATACATTTCAAAGCAGTTCAATATGGTTCAATAAAAAATAAAAGCTAAAAGGCTGTGATGCTATGCAAAGTTAATAAGAAAAATACCATTTTAATCATCAAAACAGTGAATATGTGTTGCATAAACAAGTTTCCTTTCTCAAAGAAGCAACAAAATTATAGCACTGCCACAAAATAATTTAGTAGAATTTACCAAAAAATACTACAGCAGCCCACAATATCGATACTCAAAATCATATTTACAAGTTAGAGGCACAAATAGTTCCAGACAATATTCAAAAGTTAAAAGGTATTTGCAAAAACATGACACAAGTAAGATTAACTGACTGCATGTAACATCTGGATGTAACATCTGATTTATAATTTGAAAAATCATGTGTAGCAAAATCTGGTGTTTTCAAAAGATAAACTATAAAAAGAAAAAATAAATCACATCTGAAGGGATGGTGCAAGAAACGCAAACATTCAAATAATTTATTATTGCATGTGTATCGTGGGAAGGCTGATGCTTTTACTCAAGTTGGAGTGCTGCTACACAGTAAAATAAATTAAGTAGGTGTCAATTTATAGTGTTTGGAAAATACTTTTAAAAATGTACTGAAAAGTTACTCGAGTACCTGTGTCTGAGTAAACTAAGCACATCTGGTCATTTTGAATTAACTATTAACAATGAAAAGCTCAAACATACAGACAGTTGGCTGTGTTATAACATTACATTTGAAATATAGATTTTCTTTTTCAAGCATTGTGATGTTTTCCCCTTAACATATGAAACACAGCTGATGAAGAGCACAGACCAGCCTCTCTCCATAGAGGGCAGTCACACTTCCAGACCGTCTTGTTTGCTGGTGCTGTGTACATTTTGTATTTGAAAGAGCAGCAAGTCAATGAATCTGGATAATGCGAGCGGCCGGCCACATAACTCATGTTGATGGTCCTTACATTGTGCCAAAGGGCCATAACTCTGCTGGGGGAGACATGAATATGCAGGGAGGCCGGGTCTGTCTCTCTCCCGTCTGTGGACTGCCCCCCTCCCTCCATCTCTCCCTCTCTCCCTCTCTCCTCTCCCGCTCTCCCTCCATCTCTCCTCCTCTCAGCCCTCTCCCCCTGACACCAAACAGAAAAATAAAACCAATGAGGTGCAGCGCATTCTCATCAACGCCTTTATATCACCAACAGGGCCAGATCAGGGATAATTGCAAAATTCATAATAAAATTGTATCAGAGTTTTATCGCACATAAAAACTGTATACCATTTACATTTGGAAAGGTTATAGTTTCAGGAGCCATCTTGTTTTTTCTTGTTTTCTTGTGTGTCTGTGTTTATATATATATATATATATATATATATATATATATATATATATATATATACTAAAACAATTCAATCTTAAAGCGTGTATATATATATATATATATATATATATATATATATATATATATATATATATATATATATATATATATATATACGCTTTAAGATTGAATTGTTTTAGTAAGACATTCATACACAAAGAAGAAATATTATGAATAAAGTGACATGATGTATTAGAAACCTATATTTATTTTATTTCAACATTTAAGAGTACTGCCTAAAACAAAAGGTTCATGGTATTTTTAGCCAAAAAATACATACATGCATGAATATAATACTTTCTGCTAAGGCATGTTCAAGTATTGCCCCCCAAATAATTGCATTATAATGAAATACATGTAAATAGGCCAAAAATTGTTTTGTGTTAAATTATTGTGCAAATGAAATCGTTATTATATGATGCAGTATTAATCCAGCACTATTATTTTCAAATAGTAGTAAACATATTTACACAAAGGTCTCACACTCTGTCCACCTTGCAGTATATTTACCTTCACATGCTGTAATAAAACAGAAATCTTCTGCACCATAAACTGTTGGATTCTCTCCCATGCAGCCCACAGCTTCCCTCTGCAGTGAGCAAACGCACCAGCTCCCCTCTCCGCTCACACCACACTGTACACACACCGCTCCAGCCTCAGACCGTGCGTAACACAAGACCAATGGGCACGCACGCAGATGGGCACCGAGCAGTAACGCACTCACAAACAATACACAGACAGAAATCTCTCAAATAAAAAGTCTGCTTTGTATCCTCTAATGACACCTTTATCTTATGGAGATGTACTTTATCTAGTTTCACAGAGGAGACCGCGTTTAAACTACAATGTGGAGAGGGAAAAGAGAGACTCATTCTTAAATAAACCATCTGTGAGCATGACTGTATCTATAGGGACAGCGTAAACAAGAAGACTTATGTCATCAAAGGGATCCCGATCACTTCCATAAAACACTCATTGCACTAAGTTGACAACTATGCGTAACGACGCGTGCCTCTAGTGGCACCGGGGAAGGAAGGAGGGTCCTCAGACGCACGCACTAGCGCTGCTTCCCTCCACCACGCTTCCTCCGAATGCGAGCACAAGGACATTTTATTTCATAGCGCAACAAAGGGGCTTTTGGGACCGGCTTTCTTTGGACATTTTCCCCATCCTTCCGCGCGTAACTGGAGTCACCTCAAAAACTATTCATGTTTGTCAGATTACATTCGTCTGTGGTTGTTTAACATCATTTTTTTTGGATAACAGAGCTGTGTCCCCGGGCGGTCCACTTGTTCGTTTTCGCGTGCGTTAGTGCTTGGAGGCTACCCAAAGTTCCGCAGGCGCAGTGCCCTTGTTTCCGTGCCTCTTCTCGCTGTTACCTCCTCACTGTAGATACATCGCGCAGTGTCGGTCGGTAGGAGGGGATACAGAGACTTCTGTAGCAGCCCGCGATCGCAGGTGCGCCAGATCCGCCTGTGTGGAGCGGGGGGCTTCATCCTAAACCAACCACTGTCACAAACCTCAACCACAAAGAAAAACTGGGAGAATGTTGCAGCAAGTAAAATGAGTTTGTCGCAGGCGCTTCAGTCTACACATGCTTCGTCGAATTCAGTTTTGATGAGCTGAACTGAGCCTCTTTGGAATTTCACAAAAAAAGTGGATCCAGCGACTTTACAACCATGCGAAATACTTGGCTGTCTCCCCGGGAGCGGATTTGGGAATACTGGACGTCGCTGGTGGCGTGTCTGTTTTGGATTCACTACTCAAACGGGATGCCTCATGTCATCCGAATAGGTGAGTTTGACGCACGCACCTTTTTGTGTTTAGAGCCAAAAAGTTGCGCTTCATTTGAGCACATACACCAGCAGTGCCCGCTTCGTTCCCTTTGCCCTTTACACATGGGTTTATTATTGCAGTTATTGGGGCAGCAACAGGAGAGCCGCGCCATAAAAGACGCTTGCCTGGTTTAAAATGTGTGCAGTGATAAGGTTTACCGTGACCTCTGTGTACTATGTTCGGCGTGTTTCTTCCTTTGCATTTATGAATCAAATTAAAGGTGACTTATTTTACAACGTACATTGATCACATAGAGATTATAAATTATGAGTTTTGAATAAAGCAGCCGTTGTAAAGTTTCAGGTCATGTCTCCCGTGTCTCCGCGCACGCTCACTGATGGGACGGAACAATGCCCTTAGCAAAGTTTTCTCAGAAGTGCAAAATACAGGCTGTTGTTGTGTCCCCGCTTCAATGTGAGAATTGTCATCTGGAGGGGGAGAAGAAACATTACGCGCCGCCAAACAGACAGTCTCAACAGAACGAAGATCAATACGCTTTTTGTCACAAGAGAAATCGTTTTTGACATTTGGCCGAGCGCCATCCTGGACAATTACTCAAAATGGCATTGGCCCACATTAACACAGCGCGCGGCAGTGCACGCACGGGGACAGAGCGAGGAGCGCGTCTTAATGGCACAGGGCTTTTTGTCTTCGACGGCGAGTGAATGCTAAGTGGGATATTGTGTATGAGCGCGCTAAATGCTCACTTAAAAACTCATACGTACGAAGAGGCTTGCGTAAATGACCACCCACTCAGATGTTCAAATATGTTATGAGCGTAGAGTGCAGAAGCGCGTTAATTGGGGATATAATAGGTGATTTAAGACTATTTTCGTCACGTGACCTTAAATAAAGACATGTCCTGTATTAAGTGATAAAAAGCGTGGTGTATTCGCGGTATGTTGAGCCGTATGTAGGTGTCACGCGGGCCTCGCAGTCTCTGTGATTGACTGCTTCTTTTCAAGGAGCCATGCCTTCCTTGACATTGCAGCATGGGGACTTTGGCAATGCTTTTGTAAAGGGCATTAATCTTACAGTTAAGATGCACTGTTCAAAGTGTTCACATATAACCCTGTACGATGGATGACATTTTGCTTTCTCCATGAAGATAGGAAAGGCGTTTTTTATGCAGGTCAAATCATAAAAGGAAAATTATGATACAAATTTACCTTGCTTACCGTACCTTACCTTGCTTATTTGTTGAACAGACTGCTGGAATTAGCTATATGGTTTTGTTTCCGTCCTCTCAAGCGGGTATATGATATGAATTTAAACACACACATAAATATATGTATATGTATGTAGATATATATGTATATGTATGTATTTGCTATTTCACATATCAAGGTCAATTGCGAGAAAGCAACATTTCCAAATTGGATTCTGCTGATTTCAGAATTCTTTAAAAAATGTATTTGTACATCTCAAAAATGTCTTAACATTCGAGACGCAGTTTTATTTGTAGCGAGCAGATGCTAGGATTATTTTTAGGGAACAGAAGTATTCTACAGTGGGTGTATTGTCTGGATTTTGCTCTTGTAATCGTGTAATTAGGGTGTCAAATGCTCCAACAGAGGGCTCTAGTTGTTAAAACATTGAAGGTGGGCGGTGATTCTAGCTCGCTCTGGACCTAGGTGGTCCCATCATGCACTGCACCATCTGGGTAACGTTAAGAATCCAAGGTAGAGACTCTGCCATTGATTTGAGTGTGTTTTCTTCTATTTCTGCGCTAGGAACTTGTGGCCAGATGGTATTTCATTTGTTAGGAGGAATAAAAAGAGCCACTAGATCTTCTGTATTTGAGCTTCACATGCTGCGCCACACTTTTAGTCTTTCTCCGACCGCCTTTTGTCATGTTGGTAGTTTTTTTTTTTTTTTTTTTTTTTTTTCTGTGCGATGTTGTTGTGCTGCCTCTCGTCTCATCCAGGAATCGTTCACTTGATAATGGCATAAAGATGAAAGTGCTCGAGTAGGAGTGGGATAAAAGCGAGGCTGTATACAATTTGTTTGCAAAGAAATGACACAAGAAGCATGAAAAACTGTGGGTTTTGAATCATGTTACAAACACAGCGTGTACAACCTACGCTAATGCACCTTGGAAAAACATATTGGTATCACTTTAATTGGTCTTAATAAAATATGAACAGACTTAATACATAATGATCAAACAGTTATGATTCAGGCTTAATAACTACATAACCAAGGGATACGAAATAGGAGTAGTAAATAGAGTATAAATTGAGTTTTTCTTAATAGTTCATCATGAATATAGCTGCTTTATTACGGCTAGTTTAAGTGAAGTTATTATACATTCTGACCAATATTGTTAATTCGTTTGTAGTATTTTAAAGGTGAACAGGTTTCACTTTATATGGCCTAGTGTAATTTTGTTCATTACAACTCAATATGTAATGCATAATAGTGTCCAAGTTTAAACTGTATAAATTGCTGTTTTATGTTGATCTTGTGTTCTATCTTTAGAAAAAACAATAATGAAAGAAAGATGCGAAGGTGTCGTAAATTGTGTGCTTTAGCAGGCCTTTACCTAAAGCGTTGTGTGCGAAGGGCACCTGGAGTAAAAACCTATGATTAGCAGAATCACTGTGGGACATTACACGGCTGAAAAGATGAGGAAGGAAAGGAAACAAAATGGCAGATGATCATCCTGGTTCTGGTGATTTTAACAGAAGGTGCATGCAAAATATTAAAAAAAAAAAGTCTATTTCACTGAATGCTCAACAGCAACCTGAGCTTTACTTTTCTAGTATGTTTTGTAAGACTTCTCATTTGGATCACATATGATCAAATCTGTAAAGTCACACACTGCATTTCTATCTGCAATAAAATGAAATATGTGTGTTCTTCGAAATACTAGAAACATTAAACTGCATGGCTATTCGCAGAGCTGTACACAAGTGGAGTAGTAACAGCTTATGAACGCATATTGGTGCATGTGGAGATGGATCTTGTTCTGTGTTTGCATCTCCTCTGGCTCAGATTATTCAAAGCCTGACAGGGATTTATTGAATAATCAATGGCTTTATCTACCTAATACTTAAAGCACTTAATCAGTGCCAGTTAATCAATCTCCCTCATGATTTCATGTTGCTTTCATTTCCTTGGTCTCTCACTCTGCCTCTCTCTCAGCCCCCCCACCCCCTCCTCGGTCCTCTCTCTCTCTTCTGCTTCGATGCCGTTTTCATTTAGTGTCCCGCATGCTCCAGGCCACAGTGAGACAAGACTTCATTATTGTGAATGGAAATGAGATAAATAGTGTTTGTGGTCATTTTGCTTAAAGCTTCTGAACCACTCCAGAAGCTGGTCTTTATCCATGCTGCAGGAGGGAGAGAGAAAGAGAGAGAGAGAGAAAGCCAGATAGAGAAAGAGAGAGAGAGAGAGAGAGAAAGATGAAGAGACAGAAAGCCAGAGAGAGAGAGAAACACAGAGACAGAGTGAGAGAGAGAGGGAGGGAGACTTGAGAAGCTAGTTTATATACAGTATGTAGCAAGATGGAACAAAATGAGCAAGATGGAACAAAATGGGGGAGAGAGAAACAGAGATGGAGGAAGATACAGTGAGAGGGAGAGAGGGAGAAGGAATGAAAGAGGGAGAGAGAAAGACAGAGATTTCAGAAACTGGTCTTCATGCAACAGGATGGAAAGACAGGGAGAGAGAGAGAGAGGGGAGGAAGCAAGATGGAGAGAGAGAAAGAGAGACAAGGTATATGAGAGAGAGAGAGAGGGAGGGTTTTCTTATGATTAACAGTGGGAGCGGGCGTTCAAGAAATCTCCTCTTTTCCAGAGGTCTGCACAAATGTCTTCTCTCAAAGTTAAAAAATTGCTATAACTGTTCAGGGTTCTATTTTTATCTAAACAAAAAGGTGATTTAAAATGCTCAAAAAAGTCATCAAAATATTGTATTAGAATTCTGCCAACACACTTTACTAATTGCTTTTGTTCTACTGTGAAAATCACAAAATATAATTAACTTTTTATTTTCAAGTGTTTGTTGTATTAAAGTGAGACTGTCTGATTGCTCGTCATTTGTAAAGCCAAAGATCTATCATTTTAAATCCAGTCAAGTTTGTGAAATGTATGGTAGAAAGAAAGAAAGGAGAAATTATTCAAAATAAGGCCTTTTAAAATGACAAAACATATAATAATAATAATAATAATAATAATAATAATAATAATAATAATAATAATAATACAAAACAATACATTTCCTGGACTACAAATCTTTATCTCTTATCCATATATTTTATCCAATACAAATTATCTAATAGTAAAAGATGTTCTTATATTCTAGCGCTGACTGATTACATTTATGTGAGGGTTGCACAATTTTGAAAAATAAATAAATAAATAAATACATAAATAAACAAATAAATAAATAAATAAATAAATAAATAAATAAATAAAATAAAACTTTTCTGACTGACTAGGTGACTAATTTTTCAATTAGTCAGCTAGTCAGTCAGTTATTTCTATTGTACACTGAAGCTTTTTTAAATACCATTATAATCACCTATGGTGGCTGAAGGTTCTTAGAATGACAATATTAATGAATAAAGTGTATTATTAATGAAAATTTAAAAAAATAAAATAAAATTAATGCCACTGTATTTGTTTTAAGAGGTCTTTTAGAATATGTTTTCAAGTCAGTATAGTCCAGATAGCAATTACAATGATCAAACTACAAGTACAGTTATTTTTTGTAGTTGATTAGTTATGATTAATCGAAGCATCCCTAATTGAAATTATGATTTATGTTTTCAAATAAGAATTCTGTTTGCTGTGTGTACCTTTTAAGCACATTCAGGCATATTAACAAGACTATGAACTATAAAGTAAACTACTCTTCCATAAAAACGCTGTATATTTTGTCATTTGCAAAGTACATTGTACCCAAACTGTTATTCCATTCCTATTAATTGTGTAGAACCAACCTCCACCATTTGAAATCACAACTTTATGGCACTGAGCCCGTAAACCTAGTAAAAAAATAAGCACGACATGTTACATCAAAGTTGTATTGAATTAAGAAGCCATCAGTCTCTGAGTAGAGATGAAATATTCATCAGCTCCATCTAAATCTGATCAGTCCCAGGACAGCGGGGCAGGAAGAGGCAGCAGGAGAAGCAGAGCGCGGGGACCTGCTGCCGAGAATACGAACAAAGACTGGAGGTCACTGAAGAGCTGGATACAGACACAAGCTCTTCTGATGTGTAATTCCATTAGCAGTTAGCAGTACAATGCAGGGAGGTTTATTTCAGCTATTAAGCCATCTAGTTTTCTCGGATCAGAATAGGCTAGAATGCATAGTGTAAATGAATCAACATGGATATTTCTGGTTGAGCTGACCCACAGGTTGGCGGTGCGATTCCACCTCCCACAGACGAATACTGTTTTTGTGTCCTTGGGCAAGAAACTTAACCCACCTTGCCCCCAGTGTCTGTGTGTACACTGGTGTTTGAATATGTGTGTGTGAATGGGTGAGCGGTTCCTTGATGCAAAGCACTTTGAGTGCCTAGAAGGTGGAAAAGCACTATTTAAAAATGTGACCATTTACTATTAATAACTACAGCCTAATTAGTTTTAATAAAAGAGGAAGAGTGCTCATGTGGCTTTGAGTCACCCTGTGTGGAGTTTGCATGTTTCTCTTTGTATCTGGGTGGGTCTCCTACGTGCACTTTCATTTCCTCCATTAACCCAAAACATGCACAATAGGTACAATCCTCCAGCTAAGGTAGTCCTGACCAAGCCTAGTTTAAGATCATGGATATGGGTCCCCGAGCACTGAAGCACTTAAAGGTGCATTGTGTAACTTTTCTGGTGGAGGGTCCATTAAATGCTTTGCTCCATGGTGATGTTATTGCTTTGTCTGGAATGTTTCGCAGTATGGCATTAAACCTTTTTATCATCATGAAGACCAAACCAGACCACGTTACAGGTCAGATCTGTGGAGAGGCAACCCCGCTCACAGTCAGAATACCTGTTTTTCTATGTATATTTTGAGCTATAAAACCAATTAGTTAATGTACGGTAGAGCTGTTTAATGTCATACAGTGGAACATTCCAGACACAGCAATGACATCTCCATAGAAACAAGCAGGTGTCGGATACCTAACCAAAAAGTTGCATAGTCCATCTTTAAGGCTAAAATTATGGTTCAAAAACATTGTAAATTCATTCATTCATTGTACATTACATTGTAAGTTATAATGCAAGAAAATGGACCATGTATCCCTATTATCAAAAAGGCTGAACAAAATCAACTGCACTACTGGTGTACTAACTCTACACCAAAACGCACACGCACACACACACACACACACACACACACACACGCACACGCACACGCACACGCACACACACACACACACACACACACACACACACGCACACACACACATTATTATTATTATATAGTCTATCCTCCTTTCTGAAAACATATGTGCATTCTCATAGGGCCTCTTGTACACAATCCAATTCCACTCTTGCTGTCAGCACTCGGGCTCTGTGTCATTAGCTTCAATCTTGCTGATGAGGAACGGCAGATGTTCGTTTTGTCTTTGAACGCATCGTCTTCTGTACATATACTCGCCTGTCTGTGATTTGGGTATGTGATAGGAAGTCAACTTTTGCAGTAAACAAATATGTTTCATTCCCCAGAAAATACTAGGAATGCACTGATCTAGCTTTTTCAGTTCCAATACCGATTCCTGACGAGACTGAAATAGCATTTATTTCCTTTATGCAAAAATGAAACTGATCTAGCTGTGTTATGTAGCTGTTATGTATCCCTCAAGTAGCTACATAAACAACTTTAAATAGAAATTCAAACATTATGAGACTTTCTGTGCAGACTATGACTTATAAATAGTCAAATAACATCAATTTAGGATATCGTCTGAACCGATACTTGGAAGCTGATACCCGAGCCAGCAAAATTTTCAGTTTCCCAATATCCAATACCACGACTGTATCCATGCATCCTTAGAAAATACATTTATGAATATGCAATCTTGCTTTCAGCGGGGGGTGTCTCTCCACAGATCTGACCTGTAACTTCATCACCTGCTTCCCTTCATAAAGACAGATTTAATGTTTCAAGTTTAATGTCATAATATGGAGCATTCAAGATAAAGCAGTGACATCTCCATGGAAACAAGCAGGTGCCCTACTTTAGAAAAGTTACATATTGCACCTTTACATACTAACTGGAGTATACAGCGCATTTTAAGTGATCCGTCTTTCTGTAATTTGACTTATGACTGCAGCTTTTCCATTTGTAGACTTACAGCACTTAACTGCACCATCACTTAAGTCAATATGATCTGCCATGATAATGACACTATTGGCTGGTGCAGTACACGGCCCTTTTGTCCATTCATCTTTTACTGATTAGAATTAGAGTCAGGAGGATGCACAAAGCACCAGAGATCTATGACCACAATACAACACAGTACAAGGCAACTTAATTTATGTACATTTCATAAAGTCATGCAATTCAATGTGCTGGAAGACAGTGGACTCATTTCTATTAAGTCATTTCCATCAGTCTTGTGGTTTACAATGAAAAAAATGTAGTTAATTAATACAGTAGCGACAGTAGCTCAGTTGGCGTTGAGTGTTAGTCCACTGATTTGAAGGTTGGCAGTTTAAATCCCGCTCTCAACTTAAAACATGCCATTGTGTCCTTGGGCAAGACACTTTTCGGACACCTTCCCCCCAGTGTATGTGTACACTGGTGTATGAATGTGTGTGTGAATGGGTGAGTGGTTCCTTGATGTAAAGCACTTTGAGTGCCTTGAAGGTGGAAAAGCGCTTTATAAATGTGACCATTTATCATCTGGAAAAAAAATGGCAGGTCTTGAATTGTTTGTTTGGTCTGCAACCTTGATTTTAAAGCATCATTATGTGCCATAGATCCCTAAACGTGTTATTAAATTGCCTTAGTTCATTTGAAAGTCAGTCTCACTTAAACACGCTATCTACTTGATACCTGCTTGAAGTTAGAGTTGGTTGATTTCCGTTGTTGGTTAACCTTATGTTAATAAGAGATATTTAAATTATACTTATGTACTTACCCAGCAATGAAATAATACCATTCTCAAATACACTCAAAGACATACTTTTTTGACATAGGTCTGGAATTGAAATCAGTTAAAGAGAGGGTATTTTACTTCTATGGGGTATTAACTGCTAACACATAACATCTTTAGATCACCATGTTACCTTTCAGTGTTTTGAAGGTATGTTTTTGATGAGGCAACGTTACATGGTCAAAAGGATAATAAAAAAAATAAAAAAAAGATTTTTTTTTTTAGCCTGTATTATTGTCATTTGTTTCCACCATTTCCAATAATCTATACCATACTTTATTCCTTTGTTTGTGCAGTAGAGTGTCTAACAGCTCCAGCAAAGAGCAGGTACTTAGCCCCATGTTCAGTCACACATAATCATTCTCATCCAATAATCCCAGTCTCCAGAGGCTAATAGAGCAGATCCACCAACCAGTAAAATAATCCTGTGCCACAGCAGGCCCTATGGAGACCCAGCTAGCTTAGCCTTAGCCACCGCTCACACCCGCCAGATGGTGTTTTCATATGATACTACAAAGTGTGCACTCCAAAGCGAAAGGTCCGCTCCCAGCATATGTCTCTCATGAATACACCAGGAAGAAGAGATGGGCAGAGGTGAGTGTTTTATAACGAACTGAATATAGTATAGTAGGCCTACAGTATAGTCAGTGTTGGGAAGTAACTGAATATTTGTATTGAAAATACATATTCTGAATACTAATTTTGAGTAACTGTATCCTGGTACAGTTACTCTTTAATTTTGTGGTATTCAGAATAGTTACTTTTCTAAATTATTTAAAAGGAATACATGAAAGTACTTTATCATGTCATTTTGGCTTTGTACTGCAAGTTATTAGTGAGACAAAAGAAAATATAGCTCTTGCAGCATGTGCATGTGCAGTTTTTTCTTCTCTAATTAGACATAAGTTAAAGCATAACAAACAGGGCAACAAATTAAAGTAGTTTGTAATATTATTATCTGTGTAAACTTCCTGTATGTTTTATAACAGCTTTATATTGTAATAGTAAGTTCAACTTGAATATAAGATTACTAGGGCACTATGTAATCTTTCTGTTAAAGTGTCTGCTGTCTTCTTGTCTCCATGGAGAAATTCTTAGCTTGGAATGTTCCATGGTATGGCATTAAACTTATGTATCAGCATTTATTCAATTGCAAGTATTTCTACTATTCACCAAATTATGTTATAATATAGTGGTAATTCCTGATACACAGATAATAATTTACATAATAGTAGGAATAGGAACATACTATGAGAATTCTTAGGTACCTCTATAAGTATAAGAAGTAGTGGCTCATATTCTAAAGTGTTAGATGAAATTGTCACTTGAGGATTCAGACCTGCATGTGCTGATTGTTTCCCAGTACATTACGAGTGACACCAATATGAAATGACTGAAATCAATACATGTATAATTGTGATTTATTGACTGACATGGAGGTTAAAATGAAAATTGTATAAGCTATTTACAGCCACACAAACCTTCACTTAAACCTCGAGAAACCTGAAGAGACACATAAAATGACTTAGTTTTGAACTTTGGTACTTCCAAACTAGGATGTACATGAAATATTAGGTGTTCTTATGTAGTTTCGACAGTGTTGGTGAAGAGGGTGAGATGGAGAGGCTAAGGTGGCTAAACGTTGACAGCTGTAATGAGAATGAAGGGAGAGAGTGGATTTATTTGAATGACTTGAATGACTAATTTTTGTTTGGTTTAAAGGTGCACTGTTCCAAAATATGGCATTAAACGGCCCATTATGGGCCTATTATGCTAGTTTCTGATTCCTCATTAAAAACATAGAGATGTTGTTGTGTGATGTGGTAGTACAGGAAGTGCTCTACTGTTTTTTTGTTTTGTTTTTGTTTTGTGTTTTGTTTTTTTGTTTTTTTTCAGCGGTTTTAGAATAATTTGGATAATTTCATGCCTGGAATTTGAAATGTCAAAGGTAGCTGTTAATTTGAAAACTACTGCTTCATGACATCACAAGGTGGAACAGCATATGAGCTTTGGAGATGTAAACAGACTAATAATACAGGATTATTCAAACATGTGTAAATGAAACAAAACACAACTCCATGTATGTTTTTGATGAGGGAACAACACTGTAACATGGTTTAAAGCTCACAAGAATCAATTGTGTGTAATATAGGACCTTTAAACTCCACGGAAACATACAGGTGGCAGGTCAGATCTGTGGAGAAGTGACCCTGCTCACAGTAACAATGCATGTTGTTCAAGGTACTGTCAAGAAATTCTAATTTGCTTCATCCTGCCAGCACCACTGCATATTGTGAATACACTGAGAATTAAAATTGCACATATCCCCTCAGCTATTTAAACCTTTCAAGTGATCAACATTAGGCAAATGTCAAATATGAAATATGTAACAACAACTCGTAAAATTTCCCTGTTTGACTTTTAGAGCTATAGACATCACTGCTATTTTGACATGTCCCCGACTCCACACAGCATCCATCAGAATCCACAGCCTGATTGATTGGCCCACACTCGCTCATAGGCCGCGGGGGGATCCCATATCATTACTTGACGGCTGTGGTTTGCTTTTGACAGTGCTTTGAAAATCCTGCGCATGTCAAAGTTGGCTATTTCCCTTCCCAACGTCTCTGTGCCCATGCATTGAATCACATTTCATGCTCCAGTCATTTGTCTTTATTATGTGCCCTGGTCCTTAGCGTTTGACTATGCCTTCTCCTCTGGGCTCCACTGTGGCCGTGTGTGCAAGTCAAATCACAGCAAAAACACGACCAGGAGGGCTGGGTCTGTCAGGGTTTGGGAGGTGACAGAACATGTTGGTAATTACAATGAGCTCATGTTTCATGTTTTTCATATTTTTTCAGTAAATTTAAACACTGCAGTGATGTGTTTGATCTGTAGAATACACAATGGAAAGAGTGTAGGTGGTTTCTACTACTATCTGCTACAATCTACTTACTACTACTATAGTAAACAGTCACATTTATATAGCGCTTTTTCACCTTCAAGGCACTCAAAGCTCTTTACATCAAGGAACCACTCACCCATTCGCACACACAGTCATTCACCAGTGTACGCAGACACCGGGGGGCGATGTGTGTATTTATCTGTCGGAGCTGCAATCACATCGCCAACCTGTGGGCCAGTGGATCTGACCGTTCAACCAATGATTCGAACCACCAACCTTCGGATCATTAGACAAAACACTACTATAAATACTACTGTCGTCTATTCACTACTACTATCATAATATTTACTACTACTATTAATTTTCCTTATTTACAGACAGTAAAACTCCTTATACTAACCAACCAAACAATGTTTTATATGACATTGAATTGGGATACTACGGTCAGTGTTGAAAAGAACATGGTGAGGTGCCAGTCATACCACGTCTCTTGCACAGATAGTGTATTTTAGAATATAACTTTATTGGCACTGGGTCAGAACACTGGTCGGAGCTGTTTAATGTCATACTGTGGAACATTCCAGGCAGAGCAATGACATATCCATAGAAACAAGTAGGTGACAGACCCCAAACCAAAAAGTTACATAGTGCACTTTTAATCTTAAAGATTTGGCTTTACATATGACTTCAACATTGAAAACACTGTTCTCGGGGTCACACTTGCTCCAACGCCCAGTGGTTAATTAGCATGATTTAGTTAGAGGCAAATTAGTATTTTTTTTTTTTTTTTTTTTTTTAACAGTTACCGCTGGAAGTAATTTGTCTTGGCTACAGCAGACATTAGGTATACATTAGCTTTGGAAAAAAACAAAACAACAGAAACAACAGAACAGTGGTTGTGCATAGATGAAGCTGGGGGCCTCTTATTTAGTTAATTAGCTTGAACCTTTTGATCCCAATTTGAAAACCCGCCACACTGCACAGCCGCCTCTGTTTGTGCCTTGCCCTCCAGCCAGATAAAACCATGCTTTATGCTCTTAAAAAGAAACTCTGTACAAGCTAATGTGGCTAGCTTCGATCCAGTTCTGTTTACCATGCAGCGCTGTGTCACCTTGGTCACCCCATAACATCCTTGCTCATACAGGAGTATGGACATTTATACAAATTAGAACATCAAGATATTGATACTGAAACTAGTGTCAAAACTATATTGCACAAGTAGCCTTCTATAGCCACATGGTGAAAGCAAATAAACTATTTTATTTAAACTATTTTATTAGTTTTAGTCTTTTAGTTTATTTGTAGTGTGAAATTGCATAAGAGACATCCTGTAACAGCTACATATGTGCAATGCTTAAAAAAAACAAACTTGAAAAACAGAACTACTTTAGTTCAACAATTTGCAGTGGTCCAAACTTGACTAGTGTTTTCAACCCTCAGAAAACAGTGCAGTTTCCAGTGACAGGAAACAACAAGCATCCTCCTATACAGTTATTATCTACAACACTTGTGAATCATTCTGTTATTATTTGCACATTTTAATTGCAATATTCATCTGGAACGAAAGAAACAAGTCTGCTGGCTTCCACGTTAGAAAACTGCAGCCCAATGGGATCTGACGTCACCGTAAAGGTCATCACAACAAAGAGCCATTAAGTTGATGCGCACCTATGCTATGGATAGCTAGCAAGAAGTGGATTTTTTTTTTTCCATTTGTATCAAAATGATTATGCGACTCAAATAAATAAGTAGAGAGCAGTAGGCTTATGTCGGCGGTGGTGAAACCAGGCATTGATCAGGATTATGACATCTTGAAAATTAGCAATTAAAGATGCATGAATCACTCCAAATACAACTTCAAGAGGGTAAAAGAGGAGGATAAACAAATATAACATTGTTAAAAGCTCTGAAAAGTTGATTTTGCATAATAGGTCTAATGCTTTAATATGGAAATTGTAAATATAGCACTAATACATCATTACGAAAGGGGTGTTTTTGTTTTTTATTATTGAAAATGGTAGTGTTGACCTTTTCCCTTGCCAGTCACTTGCCGTATTGTGTTTTATTGTTTAAGGAGAGGCCTCTGGCATAAAAAAGCATCAACAAACCATCATGTGATTAAAGCCCTGCATAATTCCCCAGCTCTACACTTGCTCACCTCTTTCACCCTTTGCTAACTGGCAGTCCTGTTCATACATTACAATAACCAGCACCTATTCTTCTGGACGCAATCAGGCGAACAGAGAGCGCAGGTATCAGCTGTGGTGCACACTTTTAAATCCCATTTAACTGCAGCTAAGGACAATGAATGGAGTCTGACACTTTTCTCATTTTGCCCTTTTAATCAAGCGCTCATTGTTGGAGGTGCTCGCCAAATGTCAGGTCTTGGTAGCTAGCCTCTCCTCAAATTGCCGTAGCATGACCGTAGGGAGATTTGGTTTAAAGGGAGGAATAAGAGGAGCAGGCGTGGAGTCCCTGGAGCGTATGCAACAGCAGGACTTCCTAATCAACTGTGAGCGAGACAGAGTGGAGAGAGAGGGAGGAATCAGTAGCAGATAAGTCCGAGTCACTGCAGGGACTTTGGGACTACTACAAATGAAGGGAGATCACCAGAAATATGCCCCAGCATGGGGCAAGACAGGGAAGTACTTTATTTCACAACAGTTTTACAAAAACATGAATGCTGTCAATCAAAAGAACTTTAAGCCATAAAATGATTATGTTTGTGGAGTTAATACTAAGAAATTCTAAAGTGCCACATTGGTGAATCATGTTTGGATATTTCTTGCAAAAACAGTGAATCTTCCATAGAGTGATATAATCCCTCCATCTGGAATTATTCATCCCCAAATTCTTGAACAAATTGTTACATTCACTCCAAATAGTTTGTTTCAAGCCTACATCCAAAATCATTGCCGCCAGTGTCTATCTATAGCTACATGTTACAAATTGAAATGTATTGTTGTCTCTTACCACCACAAATAACAAGACAACCTACCACTGTGGATTGTGTATAAGCCTTGGGGTTTTTTACCTGTGTAGCCCCTGAACTCATCCCTGCCCTGATGGATGGCCCTGAGGTTGGAAGCCAATGTCAATTTAGTTAACGCAGCCAATACCCCGAAGATTCCTCTCACCACTCGGCCTGTGTGGCTTGGACAATCTCACTCCGTCTCTCCTGTCTCCACCAATGTTTTACTGTCTTTCCCATCTGCTGTCCAGGTTTAATCCTCCTCCTCTTCCTCCCCCTTTCCCCATGAGGTGGTTAACCGCAGACCTTTTCCCTAGTGATTGATTTGTGCCCTGGTTTGTCTGCATGAGATATATAGAGGAAGACAGATTACCCGTGACAGGGGATACTCTGTGGGTAGGGTTTAGTGGAGCTATTAGTATGAATTAAGGGACGTAATGTGAAACCGCAAATGAATTTAGAGACCAGGTTTAGACACAGCAAGTTAGAGGGGGGGGCTCCAGACGACGGTGGGGTTCGGGATATGAAGTGAGATTAGGAGATTTATTTCACCAATCCATTGTGAGTCACAGAGAGGAGAAAGTACTTTGTTTTGTTAAAGTTGGCGTGTGTGGTTAACGGGGCTGTAGAGTTTTAGTGGTTTATTCATTAATTGGTCAATGATGTCTTGGTAGAGTGATTTATTTTTATTAGTCAAATAAGTGTTTTATTAAGATTTATATGAACCACAGCCGAGAAGAGAATGCATGAAATGAGTTAGCTGGTGTTTTGGGAGTGACTGGACAGTTTAATCTGCCTTTTTACTTATGCAGATGCTATTTACTAGTACTTCTATATATATTTATATAGGACATGTTTAAAATCGACCAAGAATTTCTTTAGCTCAAGTTCAGAATGCTTATATGTGATAATGTTAACTATTAACTATAGCTATGTTCATACTTGTACACACACCTCATATCTGTGTAGAGTTTGCATGTTCTCCTTGTGTCTGGTGGGTCTCCTCCAGGAGCTCTGGTTTCCCCCATCAACCCCAAAAAACATGCGCCATAGTTACAAACCTCCAGCAAAGGTAGTCCTGACCAAGCCTGGCGACAACATCTAGAGATGCATCCCCTGGGCACAGCACAGCGCCCACTGCTCCTAATGTCTCAGTGGCATTGAAGGATGGGTCAAATGCAAAGGACCTTAACCTTAACCATCAAAATTGGGCAAAACTTGGAACAAAACTAAACGTGGACTTGACCTTCACTAAACCAGGTCTAGGATCAAAGACATAATTAAATTGGGACCCAACCAGGACAATAAGGAACATGAAGAGGTAAAGACCTTTTATTAAGATATATTGATACATCTTGGTGATGTACAATGTTGCAGGAATTTGATGCACACTTTTTTTTTCCATTTAATATTAAAATGCAATAAGAGTGGTGTATATTGGACTAGAATGACAAATGTTAACATACCAATCATAGCAAAATGCATTCATCAACACATCATATGTATGAGTTAAAGTGTGGTACTTGATGACTAGTTTTGTTTACACAGTGATCAACATAACCAATCACAATTATTTAGCATGCAGTGAACACAGATTTTGAAATAATGGCTTTTAATTATTTGCTTTTCTCTGTTGTAATCTCCGAAATGCTCTTCACCGAAATAAAAGGAGAATTAATTGTAAAAAAAAAAAAAAAAAAAAAAAAAAGCTGCTTAATTTTTGCATGAAAATCAGGAAATGCCTCTAATTGCTTTTCACCAAGAGAGCACATAATACCCTGAAATTCTGCCTCTGTGTAAATAGTCTGCAATCAGCTACTATTATCTGGTTTGATGAAAAGGATCAATTGGAGTAAAGCTGCTGTAATGATATGCAAATCCTGCTCGACATCTGTGCTTTATTAGGCCCATTATTTTCACTGCTAAAGTAAACAGTGTATGGACTTTTACACAGCCATGGAGTCAGAAACTCTCGAAAGAATCATAGCTCTGGGGTAAATGGCATTTGTACAAGAAAGGTAACCCAAATCTATTCGTTTTGTAACAGTATTCTCTCTGTATTCCACTGAGGTTGCCTGATGCTAAATGCTGGTATCACACAGGTATCAGTGTGTTTCTTTTTTTGTTTTGTTTTTTTTACTCACTCAAAGTTGTATTTTGAGTGATTCATGCATGTTTGAGTAATCTTTATTCTCCTGTATTTAAGATGTTATTGCGCTGATCTACCCCTTTTCACACCCACTTCTCGTACTTATTTTATTTTCCAGTTATATATTTTTAAACAGTGATACATGTAGGATTTGGCAGTGTTGTGTTGTCATTTTGGTATAGATTAAAAATAAATATTTGCTACTCTCTGGTGTGATATGTGATCCATATGAGGAACCAACAGCATGTGGCACTTGGTTGTGATGATGAGAAGGTGAGAATCAACTTCCATTTGGCTCTGCAATTTTTCCAACCAGAAAATCAGCGGACTTGAATGTTGCATAGTAAGATTTGAAACATATCTATCTTCACAGAGACAAGCAGGTGGCGCATGTTAAAGGTCAAGATTTTTATTTTATTTAGCAATATAATCACCTGAAAAAAAAGCAGGATAGCAAAGTATAAAGGAGTCAGAACTAAACCCGGAATAGACCAAAATTCACTCGGATCTTCACTACCAGATTTCATATTTAAAATCTTTTATCTGAGTGCCTTTTCTTCTCCTCCCCTTGGCTTTGCTCTAACAAACTGAGTGCTCCAGCCTCTTTCCTCTTGAATGTTTTTCTATTTGCATCAAGAGGGTCTTTGTTAGCCTGATTGCTACTAGAAGGAAATTTATAACATTGACCGCATTTAAAATAATTGGCATCACGCTGGCATCACAGAATTAATGCTTAGTTAATGCCCTGCTCAGCCTGCCTCTGCACTGTTCAGATATGGATCGGCCCTGTGCCACTGGGGGTAATCACTTTAAATGTGGTTAGGCCCATTCCAAGCAGAAAAACACATGACTACAATAAACAGCACAGGGGCTAGCTATTTCTTAATGAAACGTTTAAAAAGGACCCTGCTATATTCTCGTGATTCAGTGGTTACATATGATTTTCCTTTTACACGTGCATTTTATACGATTGAATAATGTTTTCTCCGAGGGAGTTTAATCAGTGAAAAGGTTTGACAAAAGCATGACTGTAGGTGTTTTTTTTCTGCTGCTTTGCAACATTTTCACTTCCGCTTTTGTAAACTATATTTGCACATTTTGGACAATTGCAGGTTTTTACTTAAAATGCCTAAACCTAGTTATTATCCTTTTTTTAGTGGCGACAGAAACTCCATGTCTGTGACGTGTTGTTGTTGACACTTCCACCCATTTGAATGTGTTGGTGAGACTGTGTAGTTGGCTGGTCTGGAATGGCAGCCACCTGTTTGTTAGATTGCAATAAGGAGAGTAGAGGTTAATGTGCACTCTGTAACTTTTCTGGTGGAGGATCCTTCACCTGCCTGTTGCCATAGAGATGTTATTGCTTTACTTGTTTTAGTAATATTTACTATGCATTTATTAAAATAACCGACCCTTGTGGCATTACTTGCTTGTCTCTACAGAGATGGATATGTTTTAATGCCATACTGTGGAACATTAGATATTGCAATCACAAGCTGTCTGGGCCTTTAAGCCATCATGAATTAGTGACTATATACACAATACATTAAATTCTTTTTACGTCACAATGTAGATCTCTTTATCTGCACCCAGCATGGTGTAAACTATTCTATTCAGACACAAAGAATAAAGGGCTGATTTGAGTGATGGAGCTGGCCCCGGTCTACAGGGGGCCAGGGGACAATCAGAAGGGCTTGTGTTAGGGCCTGTGATGATGGTTGGCTCCAGACCAGCCAGTGACGGGGCTCTTGTTCTCTGCTTCAGCATCAGAGCAGACAGGGAGCTGACAGGAGCAGAGGGTGTGGAAGACCTGTTCAACATGGTATACTAAGATATATATAGGTTACTATGGAGTGGTGGGGGAAGTGATTGTAAAGGGTAGTACAAATTATATGGTAGAATAGCATATACATACATTTTTAAAGCTGCACTATGCAAATATGTTTTCTAGAGGAACGCCAGTTACAAGTGTTGTTATTGCAATACCTTGAAAAAAGTGCTTACTGTTCTTACTGTGAGTGGGGCCGTCTCCCCACAGATCTGAACTGTAATATGGCCTGGTGATATCACCTGCTAGTCTCTATGGAGATAGATCATTTAATGCCATACTGTGGAACATTCCAAGTAAAGCAATATCTCTGAAAACGTACATCTCCACTCACTGCTAAGTGCGATTTGAACTCCTTGATAGTGACCAAATCTCCTATTTTGTCTGTTTGGTCAGGTGAATTGATATGCTCATTCAAAAGTGTTTAAAATTCTCATCTCATTTGCTGAATAAAACTTTAACTCGTACCAAGACTCCTCCAGAGTTATCTGGGACCTTGTGTCCCTTCGTAACCTCGGTAACGGTGCATGTGGCCCCGATGAATAATCAGAATGGCCTTTTGTCACCTGTCTTGTTCGACTTACATTTCAATTTGCTGCTCCAATCAGCGGAATCTGGAAGGAGCAGTTTCCTGGACAATTGGGCCCTGTTCGGTCAGTTCCAATCAATTTATGATTATTTAAAGATTCAAAGAGCTGGAAGGGACCAAGAGTCAGAGAAAGAGAGAGAGAGAGAGACAGAACTAGAAAGAAAGAAAGCAAGGGAAAGAGAAATGGAGAAAGACAGAAACTGAGAGGAAGATGGAGACAGAGAGAGAGAAAGAGGGAGAGAGAAAGACACAGAGAGAGTGACTGACTGGGAGAGAGAGAAAGAGGGTAAGGTTTTTTTTGCTAATGTGATTTCAGCCTTCGCCTCTTGGGTGGCCACGCTCCATGATTTGAGATTCAGGTGGACTTTGGGGGGTGGTTGGAATAGCGGCATACGGAAATGGCGGTGTGATTGCATGTGCGATGGCGGTCTTTGAGTGAGTGATGGAATGCCCCCACTCCTCCACACACCTCTCCTCCACCCGCCCACCTCTCCGCTTGATTAGCCACAATGACAGAACAGCTCATCAGCGCCTCCCCTTGACCCTCCACTTGATTGCACTTTGTTTTGTAATTGTTCACCTGTTTGGTGCAAGTGTCCACCCTGCACTTATGTTAGAACCTTATGTGACAGCAGAGTATGCAAAGATTATGCAAATGTCAACTATTGGTAGAAACTGTGGTTATCTGGACAATGTTTTTGAAATCAAGAGCCTTCTTTCATATAAGTCAATCAGTTCAATCAATTTTGGACTAAATTTCCAACCTAAAAGAACCATCAGCTCACCTGAAACTAGTATCAACTAACCCTAAAATACTTACACTGTAAAAACAAATCTAGTAAAAAGAGGGCATTTCCTGTGAAGTTTTAGAATTATCTTATTTGTCTTTTTATTGTTATTGTCTTATCAAGACTTTTACTTAACTTTGAACTTGAGTTTGAATGTTTGTATCACAAGGTTGGATTAAAAATATCATTGTTCCAACTAGGGATGTCAAAAGTAGTGCCGAAAATCAAATACTAATCAATATTAAAAGTAGTATTGAAATTACTCATTTGTACAAAAAAAAAACAAGAAAAAAAAAACACATTCACAGGTCATATAAATGAACCTTAAATGAACCTGAATTGCTTTAAAATGATCTTGACAGGTATCAGAACAAGTATAAGAGCACATAGACTAGTATACACCCATGGACCACTATGGAACCTACCTGAGGATTACACCGATATAAGACCATGTGGTAATATAAAAGAAAATACAATGGATTTATGTTGAAAATCACATTCTATAGTCTAGATTTTTTTTGTTTCTTTTTTAATTATTATTATTATTATCATCATTGTATCGGAATCAGTATCGAGTTTGTTCCTTCATACTGAAATTGAGAATTTTTTAGTATCTTGACAACACTAGTTCCAACACTTCTTGTTCCAGTTTATACTGGACATTTTGTATGATTTCCCTTTTGCAACATTTCCTTTTCTAATCTCTCTAATAAATTATGTTCAAATGATTTTGTAGCTCAACATCACATTTGGTCAGAACTATTGTTAGACTTGGGATTGAACATTCAGCAAATGTTTACAATTCACTTCCACTTTATTTTGTGTGTGGGTGAGGTGTGGGTTAGAGCATTTCCTTTCTAATTAAACCATTACATTCTCCTTCTCTATATTGGATGCAGTTGAAGATCACTTGTCGCATCTCTTTTACCTTCTGAACATAAAAAGACAGCCCACTCATCTCCTGCTATTACGCGTATAGGTGTATTACCCTCCGATGTACGCTGACTGCAGGCGCGGTGCAGTTCACGTTCTTGTATGACTGGACTGCGGTCAAAGCTGCTGTGTAGTCCCTGAGGACAAAGTGTGGAAACTGCATTCCCAACATGGCGTGTTTGTGGGGATTGACGCTCTCGCTCCTTGGAGTTCACGCGATAGATTAGCATGTATAAGAAGCCTTGTTGGTAAACAACAGCGGCATTTCACACTACGACCACTTTCTTGCGCTTTTGGATACCAAGGCGATCTACAATGGATAAGTACAATTGCGAAGTACCAGGAGTGTGCAGGGAAATTTTATTCTGAAAATACAGGGGATCTGTCAGTTCTGCGTGTCTGATTTCTGGTTTTGCTCATGTGATTTTGTCAGCTTGACATTCCACAGGCCCGTGACCCACCCGCACCTGCAAGGTCAGTGTGGCAGGGTGCAACTGATTTTAATGACTTTCTGAGTATTACAGGATCTGCGCGTGTCTCAAACCACACCTGCAGTTAGTGTACGCAGGTTACACAGGTTACGCAGGTTGAAATGGCAGAAATGGCTTAATAACATTGTGTTAATAAGTATTTTATTCCCACTGTCTCTCTGCCAGCTGCCGCAAATGGGCTCACTATAAAGTCAGGAAGCCAACCACAGCATATTGCTATGGTAGCATTTATTATCGCTGAATTTAAAGAAATGATTAAAAGTTGCAGCTGTCAGTGAATGGGGTCGGGGTATTGATTGGGGATAGTGTATTTGGGTGGCCTGCTCTGGGTAAGGAGCTCATCAAATCATATTAGAGTTAATGATTTTTTTACGGGCTGGCAAGAGCCTCCCGGTGACAGCAGAAATTTTCAATGCTGAAGTGTGTGATTGGTTGTAATCAGCGATGGAAAGAATACTTTGAAAAAGTATTTAGTTATAGAATATTCAATACCTGCATTAAAATGTATTTTCTAACATATTCTGATACATGATTTAATCAGAGTACTGTGTTCTGAATACTCTGAATACTTTTACATTGAGTTGCATTTAAATTGCACTTTAAAGATGCAACAAAAACAGAATTATATTTGTTTGACCACTTTGTTACACTTTTATTTATCACTAATTGGAGAAGGAAAAATCATGCATGCACTCACTATAAGCAATGTTTTCTATTTTTCTCTTTAATATTGTGCAGTTTGAAGTCTAAATTGTGTGATCAAATACAGCGATGTATTCCTATGAATTTAGAAATAATACCAATTCTTCCCCAGGGCAGCTGTGGCTACAGATTAGCTTGACAATTCATATGACTCAGTGAGTAATATACATTTTTACTGCTAAAAATATAAATTAATCATTTGTTATTTCTCAACAATATTTTCCTCAACTCACCCTACAGTCTGTTTCTATCCAACAACAATATTTGGTCATTTGAAATGGCATCTTCAGCTTGCATGCATGGCCTGCTAAATGTAAGTAGTGATATAAACCCAATACCAAAAACATTGACAATGAAAAGAAATATGTTTTAAAATGTAAAAATATATATTTTGAAACAATTTCCGGTTTTTAGAAACACTCGCTAATATTATTTACATGACGTGTTTGCATTTTCCAGCTTCCCTGATTTGCTACACCATAATGGACTGGTATTTAAATTGCAATAGTATTCACATTCTACAAGATTAGAGAACTCCACACACACTTTGCTCTCAAGGACATAGAGTACATTCACAATGAGGACCATTTCCGGTCACCTAAACACTCCTGTATGTTTGAGTCTGTCAAATAACATGGTAACTGCTTCAGAGCCCTATTCCCTTCACCTGACAGCAATCGAAATGTGGCTCCTCAGGTTGAATGGAGTTCAACAGTGACCACCCACCCCCCAGTTCCAGAAGTAAATTTCTCATTTTTTCCATAGACTTTCTCGAAAAACAAACAAACAAAAAAAAAAAAACATTAAAAGTTTGCAAGCATGCTCAGGGCTATTCAGCTATGTGGTAAGTAACGGCCACAAGATCTATAATTTTATGTAAGATCTGTTTCTGAAACTTTATAAACCACCAAGTTAGTAAAACATTTTGCAGAATCTTTTATTTTAAATGTGCGTTTTGGACTTAAAACAGTTGTGTCATGGATATTAGTTACCACACAGCTGGTTAGCCTCAATGTTGTCATTGAACTATTGGAAATTTTCAAAAAGTGTATGGGAAAAAAGAATGGAAAAGCAAGCGGTCACTGTTGAGTTCCATAGGGTGAGTGGGACTTGACAGTAATGGAGAAAATAAAATAAGCTTTATTGGTGACATTTTATGATAACTACAAATGTTTATATGCTTTATTAAGGCTAATTAAGGGATGCTTATTATAAAGTGGTTACAATTTTATCTCTTGAAATTTGAAAAATTAACATGGCATGAGCAAAGGCTAACCTGATTGACTTCATTATTGTGTAATTTATAATGGAAGGTACATACTATATGATAATGGCCATTTAGTTTCATTATAATGGCTCAAATATAGGCTTGATTTAGATTCTAAACCTTATAGTAAAGCAGAAATGACGTCACAGACTGGCTATCTTTGTCCGTGCTCGTAGTCATGTCTGGAGCACTGTTGAGATTTGGTCCTGTCAGAGTCTGTCCTCTCAGAGTAGACTATGGGGCAGTTTGGATCAGCACAGATCACCCCCAGCCCTCAGCTGGCAGCAGCCTTTCACTCAGGAGACACCAGCAAATAACATCTGTCTCCTGCCTCTGTCCTTGAGGTAGTTTTCATGGTACACTATAAAACAACAGTCAGAAAAATATCTCACCTGTGCGCTTCAGTGTAGTCTTTATTAAAGGCAGTTTTTGACAATACCATCCATCCATCCATTTTCTCGGGGGGACCCCAAGGCATTCCCAGGCCAGCCGAGAGACATAGTCCCTTGAGAGTGTTGTGGGTCTTCCCCGGGGCCTCCTCCTGGTGGGACATGCCCAGAACACCTCACGAGGGAGGCGTCCAGGAGGCATCCGGAACAGATGCCCGAGCCACTCAACATGGAGGAGCAGCGGCTCTACTCCGAGCTCCTTCTGTGTGACTGAGCTCCTCACCCTATCTCTAAGGGAGCGCTCAGCCACTCTGTGGAGGAAACTCATTTCAGCCGCTATCTTGTCCTTTCGGTCATTACCCAAAGCTCATGACCATAGGTGAGGGTAGGAATGTAGATTGACCGGTAAATTGAGCTTTGCCTTTTGGCTCAGCTCCCTCTTCACCACAACAGTCTGATACAGTGACTACATCACTGCCAACGCTGCACCGATCCGCCTGTCAATCTCACGCTCCATCCTCCCCTCACTTGTGAACAAGACCCCGAGATACTTGAACTCCTCCACTTGATGCAGGGAATCTCCACCCACCCGGAGAGGGCAAACCACCTTTTTCCGGTCAAGAACCAAGGCCTCGGATTTGGAGGAGCTGAGCCTCATCCCAGCCACTTCACACTTGGCTGCAAACTGCCCCAGTGCATGTTGGAGATCCCGGTCCGATGAAGCCATCAGGACAACATCACCTGCAAACAGCAGAGATGAGATCCTGTGGTCCCCAAATCGGACCCCCTCCGGCCCCTGACAATGCCTAGAAATTCTGTCCATCAATACAATGAACAGAACTGGTAAAAAAGGGCAGCCCTGGCGGAGACCAACATGCACCGGAAACAGGTCCGACTTACTACCGGCAATGCGAACACAGCTCCTGCTCCGGTCATACAGGGACCAGACAGCCCTTAGCAAAGAGCCCTGGATCCCATACTCCCAGAGCACCCCCCACAGAACACAATACAATACCATTACAATACCATTTATGTAGTAGTATGAGTGAGGATCAACCATCACTACTTAAAAAAAAAAAAAAAAAAAAAAAAAAAAAAAAAAAAATAATAATAATAATAATAATAATAATAATAATAATAATAATAATAATAACAATACTAGGAGTGCTTGATTTAAAACTGTGTTGTTGTTTTTTTTGTTGGTTTTTTTGGTTTTTATTCTTGGCTGAAGTTTTAGTCAAGGTTTTTTTTTTTTTTTTTTTTTTTTTTTTTTTTTTTTATAATGTACATTGAATCACTCCCAGAACACCAGTTAACTCACACCATGCATTCTCCTTTCTTTGGCTGTGCTTATAATCTTATTAAAATAAGTAAATGTTAAATAACAAATTTGTTGTACAACCCTATTCTGCACACACCCCCTCCCACTTCCACAGAGCACAATGTCACAGCTCTCCAGTACAATAAGACTCTTGGTACTCCAGCTCACTGCAGCAAACTTACAAAAACAAATCCTCCATCCTGTCCCAACATTTACATAAGAAGTGAAAGAGCAGCAGATGAGGGGCTTGTCGTAACATTAGCTGTTTAGTGGAGGAGCATTGTGAGGTATTCAGCCCTTCTCGATGGGGCTGTGAGGAGGAGAGGAGACTGGCTCTGTGGAGTGTCCCTGAAGGGCACTGGAGCCAGGGTGAAGATGACATGTTAGTTTATAGCACCTCTCCTGTGTATGCGTGTGTGAGTGTGTATTGTGTGTGTGTGTGTGTGTGCAGAGAGATGCAGAGCGGTGATGCTGAGTTTTTTGTATGTGTTGTCATAGTGTTAGGATGCAGGAATATGGAAAAATAATAAGTTTTTATATAAGATGGGACTCAGCTGCAAAGTTTCAGACTTATGGTACAACGCTACGTTATATTGAGTACATAGAAATTCAGTCTTTATACATTGCTTCTGTAAAGAGGGGTACTTGATGGCTATTTTAAGTTGCAAAATTTATAGTTAATAAGTGTTGGACGAGACAATTTCTACGAGTCGAGATGGGGTCCATGAGAACAAGACTAGACAAGACTTGGCATTACAATTTTTTATCATGCAAAAATGACTCTTGTGAGCTTTAAGTTGTGTAGTTGTGTTTTGTTTGATTCACACACGTTTGAGTAACTATTATTAGTCTGTCTACATCTTGCTCAAAATGCTCTGTCCCACCTTGTACGTTTTTACCTTCTGTTTAGTAGAGATTGGCAAATCCGGGGCTGAAATTATCCAAATGATTTTAATGAAGTTGTCCATGCCACCTATGCTGTAAACAATTCATGAATCCAGCCATGTTTTGTACAAAGATATTCTTTTTTTTTTTTTTTTTAACAAAACTGAAAACAAACACACTTTTGTCCATTATTGTGATAGCAGTTTTACACCCTTTTTCCACCATCACGCAGTATTGACTTTTCCAAAACCCTTGTGTGGCAAAGTATGAGGAGAACTGTGCTCAAATTTCAGCTTGAGAGTCAATAAATCAAGTCCAATCCAGAGCCATGTATTAGACCAGTGCACAGAGGGAACTTTTATCTCCCAGCCTCACCTTGTGGCGCATCGACCAGCCGGAGGAAGAATGCTCATGGGAAATGTAGTCCTTTAGTGGTTTGATCAGATGTGTGCAACAGAGCAGTGGTCCTTAAACAGGCCTGGCTCTCCATTCGGTTTGGCTGTGTTTTTAACTCTATTTTGGAGCTGATAAGTGCTAACAGTGCAGCTGACAGGAGTTATTTTTCAGCCCTGTGTCAAAGTTGCTTACGTGAATGGTCGCAGTTTAAATGGAAGCCTTTTGGAGCTTTTGCTTTTTTAATTCTTGGGTTTTGTAATGTAAGAATTGTGATAAATAGCAAGTCACCTTTTATAGAGTGAATAAGATTGAATGGGAAAAAGTGTATTGCTTATTTCTCCAAATGATTATGAAGAGGCTTGGAATAGGTACATTTTCCATCTACACATTCTAGTTTTGAATCATTGTTTAGCTTGTCTGATCTATTTTGCAAACATGTTGGATTATGAAATTTGTCAAGAATTGTCAACGTTGGGCTTGGTAAGTTTTGTTTTTAATGTTTTGTTATAGAGTCAGAACACCAATTGGACATGGATTTGCATAATGTTTCATCAAATGTAACCCTTGACTGTAAAATAGTTTTCGAAAATTATAGCATTATTTTCCTTTGCTAGATAAGGGTAATCCACAAAATACATTATTCAACTAACCGGGAAAGCTGCTAATTTCAGGGGGGCAGAGCTTTAACATCTCCATGGACACAATTAGGCAATGAACCTCAACCCTCTCTAGAAAAGTTACATAGTTCACCTTTAAAGGGGCCTTACTCAATGTAATATCTGTTTTGTGTCAGTACATATATATTGTAAAGGCAGCTCTTGTGGTTAAAATGAGACTGCTATGTGCTGTCTACATGTAATTATAAAGTGCTTTTACTCTGCGCAAACCAGGAAGTAATGCTAGTGCTTTGTTAGCATGCCAGTGGTCATTAGCTTTACCGTCTACTAAAAGTTGTACTCATAAATTTAGTGAATAATTAGGATGCTTGGAATTAATTAGGAAAATGAGGAATAATTTAAGACAACTGCAAACAATTTAAATTAAACTAGGTCTGTTTTTTACATTTTTAAAAACAGCAAAAAAATCTTGTACAGCGCCTGTAAACAGTACACAACCACAACATTTGGCTCATCTCTAAACAACAGCTCCTTTTAATGCACAGACTTTATCACCGTGGCTTGAGATTACGATATCATCTGGAGCGCAGTAATGCATGATGGATGGCTGGTGTCCACTGGCCACCTGTAAACCATCGCTTCATACAGGCACAATATTATGAAACGCCTTTATAGAGCTGTGCAGGTTCAGTGTCACCGCTGGAGACAGATACACTCGTCTCAGTTCAAGGTAAAACATTTCATTTTGTTGACAAGCAGTGCCGTGCCTACAGTAACCATGCTAGCACGTCTGAAGATATGTAATTTTATATTCCTTCTCTGAAAAAGCATCGCCCGGGTGACAGCCTGTGTCGGTGCTGTGAGCCCAGATCATTTTTAAACGCTGCCTCACAAAATCAAAAGGCAAATAACGATCGGGCTGACAAGATGTTTAAAGAGAAACCAGAACAGCCAATGTGGTGTTTTCCAACCCACTAGCATTAAAGCACACTAAAGGATCACTGCATTTAAGTGTGTGTTTGTGTTTTGTGATTTGTTACCATACATTTTTAAACAAATTACTGTAGGACTGAGCTGTAGCATAAAGAGGCGAATGATAGCGTGGCAACACACTACGCCTTTAATAGCTTTAATGAAGTAAAAATAAAGGCTAAGCCTCACTCCTAACCATAACCCCCCAACAACATTGTTACTAAGCCTTAATCATCCTCATCTGTGTTCATACATGTTTATTAAATGCAATTAGTTATAAAGTGTGATACAGACAATAGCATATGAGCATGTAAATTTGAGTATTTAGTAAAAACAGAAATGATGAACTGAACATGGCCATACCAGCTTGCCAAAGTCTGATCCTGTCAGATCTCAAAAGCTCAGCAGGCCTGGTACTTGGATTGGAGACCACTGGGAAAATCAGGTGCCATAGTGAGGCGCACATTGCAAAAACTGTTGTTGTGTCCTTAGGCAAGGCACTTCACCCACATTGCCTAGTATGAAAATGGTGTGTGTGTGAGTGATGGTGGTGGTCATAGGGGCCGATGGCAGCCTTGCTTCTGCCCCAATAGTGGCCCAATAGTAGTTTAACGCCAGTGTGGAGTGCATGAATAATGATCTGTAAAGCGTCTTTGAGTGTCCAGAAAAGTGCTATATAAAACTGAGTCATTATTATTATTGAACACACTATAGTAGTAGTATGCGAGAGGGAGTACTGTAGCAGCAAGTACATGTAATGGGGCAATTATTATGTACAGTGATTCTTGAGAGGTGATTGGCTAAGAGGCAAACTTCACACACTGTGATTGGCTAATATTATATAAATCTCTCTCTCACTCTTATGTCTTATGTTAGTTCTAGTTGAAGACATTTCTAAAACTGTTCAGGAAAGGTCAGATTTTGTGGGTTTTTTGTTTTTTGTTTTGTTCTGATACTAGCTCCATTATCATCTGCTTTGTTATTTTTTTGTATTACTTTTAACAACCCTAAACTGACCTTGATACAAGTGCAGTGTACAGATACTATCTTTGCTTATATCAGTGTCAAATACTGTTCAAATGCATTTCTGTTTCAGGCTCATTCATTAGCACACCTTTCGAGACCTAGTTTGTTTATTATCTTATTGTTTCTGCATCCGCCCACATACATTCATTTGCAGAAGGTCAGCTCGTGTTAACATCATAATCATTTGAGCATATTTCTCTCTGTTACAGTTGTAGCATTGGGGGAGGAGATTGGAGGGGAGGGGCGGGGCTTTCATGTGAGTCTGATTAACTTGTCCTCAGGTCGGAGATGGCATTGAGTCGTGCTGTTCTTTAGGTCGCTCTTTTATAGAAGTCATTTGTTTTGTGGAACAGAAAGAAGCAGAAGTCTGCGAACAAGACTTGAGCAAGAACTTCACTGAACAACAGCCAAATGGAATTTTTGAGAATTGTAATAATAATGTTGGTAATTGAGTTGGGGTTTGATCTCTTTTTGATTGGAGATAGACCTTTTTTTTTTTTCTTTTTTTTTAGTTTATCAGTAACTGAATAACTGAATATACCTAGCTATAATAAGTTTGAGCCTTTGTAGTGTTTATTTATCTAAGATTTGATTGTCTCCAAAATGTGCCCTCTTTGACATGACTAAAGATAAAAACTGCATTCAGTAAGGGTCAGAAAAAAGAACTAATTTGTTTTTCATTCATTTACTCTTTCTATTGGAGACTTTGAATAAACGTTACACTTACCTTAACAGAACTATCAGATATTCTCTTCTGTTCAAAATTCGGTCAGTATTCAGCAAGCTGATTTTACAGTATTAAAAACTAAAAAATGAAATTCTAAATTATTCCTCACTTTTCTATCACATTCTTAGCCTCCTAATTATCCACCTTGACGAGTTTAAAATCTTTCAGAGGCCAAAGCAAGTTGTATTTATGAGGATTAATTATATAATTGAACAACTACAGTGCTCTGAGTCAATCCAAAATGTTAATACATCTCAAATGTGAATATTTAAGAAAGTAAAAATGAAGTTTCTTAGGAGAAAATCTATGTGTGCATAATTATTCGGCAAATGTTAAAAATGAATATTTTCCATTCTCACTTATTTTCATCTGTCAGAAAACTCAAAATTTACAAATAAATATTTCTAACATTTAAAAATAAATAAAAATAAATCAGTAACCAATATAACCACCCTTCTTCTCAGTAATGGTCATAAGCCTTCCATTCATGGAGTCTGTCAGTTTCTTGATCTGTTGACGATCAACTTTTTGTACAGCAGCAACCACAGTCTCCCAGACACTGTTCAGAGAGGTGTACTGTTTTACTTCACCGTAAATCTTTAAGAAGGGCCCACAAGTTCTCAATAGGCTTTAGATCAGGTGAGGAGCAGCTTTAAGGCATTTATTGGCTAGCCACGCAGTGGAGTACTTCGATGCATGTGATGGAGCATTGTCCTGCATAAAAATCATGGTCCTCTTGAAAGATGCAGACTTCTTCCTGTACCACTGCTTGAAGAAAGTGTCTTCTAAAAACTGGCAGTCGGTTTTGGAGTTCATTTTGAGTCCATTTTCAACTCAAAAAGTTCCAACATCTTTAATAATACCAGCCTATACCAATACTCCACCTCCACCTTGCTGGCGTCTGAGTCGAAGTGGAGCTCTGTGCCCGTTACTGATCCAGCCTCAGGCCCATCCATCTGGTCCGTCAAGAATCACTGTTATCTCATCACTCCATAAAAACCTTTGAAAAATCTGTCTTCAGATATTTCTTGGCCCAGTCTTGACGTTTCTTATGTTTCTTGTTCAGTGGTGGTCGGGTTTCAGTCCTTCTTACCTTGCCAATGTCTCAGAGCACTGAACACCTTGTACTTCTGGGCGCTCCAGGTAGGTTGCAGTTCTGGAATATGACAGCACTGGAGGATAATGGGTTCCTGATAGCTTCATGTTTGATTCTTCTCAAATCTCTTAGTTAATGTGCATCTTTTTTTCTCAACACGTTTCTTGCGACTCTGTTGACTATTTGCAACAAAACATTTGATGGTTCTGTGATCACTCCCCAATATCTTAGCAATTTCAAGAGTGCCGCATCAGTCTGAAAGACTTTTTACATTTATTGACTCCTCAGTCAGCTAAATATCTTTTTAGGCCCATTTTGCATGAGGAAAACCTGCCTAATAATTCTGCACATATTGATATAGGGTGTTGATCTCCTTAGGCCACACCCTACCTCGACAAATACACATCACCGGATATGCTTAAATCCAATAAGAATTCAAGTGTATACAGCTTGGAGTTGGAGAATATGCAGAAAAAAAAAAAATCATGATATGGTCAGAATACCCACTTGCCTAATAATTGTGCACACATTGTAGATGAAGACGGCAGACAGCACACAGCAGTTTCATTTTAATAATAAGAGCTGGTTTTACTACATGTCTGTACTGGGGCAATTTTGCTTGAAAGAAATTAGATACAGCCACTCAAATGTCTTTTTTTTTTTTTTACATGAACAGGGTACAGAACTGATCTACCCTTGATGCGAGTGAGAAGAATCCAGACTGAAAGACCCGTATAGTCGACAATCCTTCTTTGTCATGGATAGCTTTGATAAAATTACCCCAATTAAATCTGCACTGCACTGATCCAGCCTATCTTCAGATGTGATCAGCCCAAAGTTTGCTCAGAAGTGGGAGGGGCCAGGGCTTCTGCACACTCCGCTGTCCTCTTTAATTAACAAAGGCCTTATTTGCTCCCATATCACCTCACGCTTGTCATGCTCCCTGACAGAGTTTAATTGAAAAAGAGCCACACTTTTGTACCCAGATCCTGCTCCATGTAGATCACAGGGGCCCTTGATGTGGATTGAACGTCCCCTCCTCATTCCCGAAATGACATGTTACGGCAAAGCACTAGCATGACCATTACCCATCATGCCTTGCTCCCCCTCGAGTGTGTGTTTTCCAGGATGCGTTCTGTCACTTCAAAATAGGACAAGTCATCCATTATAAAAAGTGGATTGGATCGCTGAGGGGCAAATATCACAACGCTATTTAAAGCCTTTGCAATTCACGCAAACAAACATACCCCAGCACCAGCACCAGCCTTGTTCGTAATTTTCTTGTCAAGCAAAGCAGACAGTGTAATGTGTGTGAGGGCATGTGTTGAGTAAACATTGCTGTTGTTTTAGATTTATAGCGGAATAAAGTCATTGTCTGTCAGTAGAGCTACCAAAAAAATAAAGGGCTATGCCAAGTTTTGAACCAGAAGTTAAGAGCATTTTTCAGAATGAGCGTTTAGCCCCTCCACTTATTTCTTCTCTCTGATATTGGACCATGATACAGAAACAGCTGACTTCGATTGCCAGGAAGTTGAACAGATTGGACAAATGTATATATTTTTGGAAGTTGCTTCCTCAGAGTTTAGCAAAATGCCTTTTAGCAGTTGTACTGGAGAGGGAAGTAGACAACAACAAGGTAGAACAACCCAAAACTACGCTAGCAAGTAAACAAATCAGAGCTGTTTTCAGGTTGTAACTCCTCCCTTAAGGCAGCTCTAATCTAGCACCTCTCTCATCGGGCAGTATAAATTCTAGCTCCTTAGATCAGTATCTTTAGATGGAAATGACTTTTGGATGGCACTCGAAACATCCCTTTGAAACCTTTTCTAGCCTGGACCACTCCTGGACAAATGAGGGATTACACCAACTTGCCCTTTAAAAAGTTAAAGCAGTGTGACTAATTAACTGGTGCAAACCCTTTAATATTCATTACTCGAATATGATTAATCAGTCCTTGTTGGTGTTTGAAACTGAAAATCCTATTAAAAAATGGAAGTCCCATAAAAAAGCGAGTGTATGTGTGTGTGTGTGTATATATATATATATATATATATATATATATATATATATATATATATATATATATATATATATTAAAAAAAATGTGTTCCTCACCTTCCACGGTGGTTGGTCTCTCTCACCCTCATCAGTTCGGGCCCTCTACCAGAGTCCTGGGAGCTTGAGAGTTCTGCGCAGTATCTTTGCTGTTCCTAGTACTGCACTTTTCTGGACTGAGATGTCTGATGTTTTTCCGGGTATCTGCTTTAGCCACTCTTCCAGTTTGGGGGATGGGCGAGATGCGAGATATATATATATATATATATATATATATATATATATGCTTTATTTATTTATTTTGCTGTTATTGCCTTCCTGCCATTCTGTGGTTCACCATTACTATGGTAAACATTGCAATGTAAAGGGAGCTTGAAGAGTGGTGATTTTCTTAAACAGCATTTCTGGAGAAATATCAGTGTGGACATAGAATGAAAAGAAAATACTGGTTTGAAAATTGAAGGTTTTTGCATTTTTGAATTAAGTATACAAAGTCAAAATAGTCACGACCAACTGCATAAACCACATACAATACTATGCAATTTTGTTGTGGATTAGTATGTTGGGTTTCTTTACATTTTTACATATGCTGGTTTCAGGTAGTTGGTTTGGCCATATTTTCTTTGACTCTAAAGACATTGTTGTATAATTATTGTTATTTGGTTAATCAGTTAACAGATTACAATTTTAAGTTAATACCAGGGCATTACAAGATTGCTTTTTTTTTTTTTAATGTATTTTATATTGTCCCTGTTTATTGTATTTGAGAGGGAGTGGCCCTTGTCAGAAAGCCGAATGATTCACAATCCTTTTTTTCAAATTATTATTTTATTGCAGATAAACAACAAACAAAAAGAGCACCTTATAAAAATATGTTAAATTGAAAATAAATACATTAAAAACACAACAGAAAATAACAGCATACTAACATGTAAAGGGGCAATTTCAAAGCTCTGTCTTGTTGGAATAAATTAAAGTCATACAAAAAGGACATAAGAAAACCAGCCTCTTTTCTCTACAACATAAGAATGTATGCACACATAACCCATAGTACACAACCCATAGCAGGAGCCCTCATAAGCAACTTCAGTATATTTATTTTTCATGCATAGATTGTATTGCTACTCAGACAACTTCAGAAATCCCGTCTCTTTGCTTTCATTGTAAATCTAATCTTATATCATGCTTATTTCTAATCCGCACAACCCTTATTCCATGTGACAGACACAGTACATTTGGACATTGCACCATCACATAGTTCTTGCGTCAGGGTCCAGTGCTTTGATTTGAGGCGTATCATTTTTGGGTTTACGCAGAGCAGCCGTCTCTGTCCGATCACTTTATCTTCTGATGCTGTGTCCACTGATCTGTGCCAATGACAGCTGTGTCTGCAGGCATTATATCGGAGACCCTGTCCATCCCTTACTTATTTTTAGATTGCCTCCCAGCCTTTTTCCTTAACTTTGGCAAAGATTTCTGCTTGGATTGAAAAATGAAATATTGTTTCAAAGGTCAGGTGTTTTGTGTTTTAGAGACATATGCACTTCGTTTTTTCGTGATTTATTTCCTCTAAGAACAGTATTAAAATATATGGGTAATTTAGTGGATGACAAGGGGTTACAGTGGCTCAGTGGTTAGAGCAGTGCCCCAACCCAAAGATCGGAGGTTCGATTTCTGCTTGTGCCAAGTTCTTTCTTTGTGTCCTTAGGTAAGACACTTGGCCCACATTGTCTAGTATGAATGTGGTGTATGCAAGAGTGACTGGTGGTGGTCGAAGGGGCAGATGGCACAGATTGGGAGCCACACTTACTTCTAACCCAGAGCAACTGTGGCTACAATAGCATCTTATCACCACCAACTATGAAGAGAATGAATTATGACAGTGTAGTGCTTTGAGAGACTTTAACAAGCCTGTAAAGAGTTTTATAAGACTAGAATTCAATCACTGATTATACTATATACTATAATATATTATTATATTTACAGATGCACTGTCCATCTGCAAATTGGCAGAAAAAAAGGCTGCTGATTTAATTTCTGGCTTTAGGGTGTCCAAACTGTGGCCCTGCTGAATTTGTCCAACTGATGATAGGCAGAACTACTACAAATCTAAGCAATTTTACTTTTATAACCTCATAACATCACATTGCATTGTGATACAGACATATAATATTGTTCCATGCCATATTAAAGGTATGGGGAGATCTTTTTAAACATTCACTAATGTGAATGACACTGTATCTACACCAGCCCTCGAGGTCCTCTGCTTCGAATATGTTTGGACAAACCTGCCAAGTTTTAGTGTTCTACTCTGGGCTACTCCTCTTGCTATAGGTAGTTAGCGATAGTAGATTGCTTCGATTGAATGTTCAAAATTGCCCATACAATAGAATGAATGGCTGTATATATGCTAGGTTTTAAAGGTGCAGTATGTAACTTTTTGGTTGGGGGTCCGTCACCTGCTTGTTTCTATGGATATGTCATTGTTGTGCCTGGAATTTTCCACACTATGACAATTAACAGTTCTAGCTTACATTTATTAAAGCAACCCCACAGTTGCCTCTCCACAGATTTGACCTGTAACTTGGTCCGGTTTGGTCTCCATGAAGATAGAAAGGTTTAATAGCATACTGTGGAACATTCCAGACAAAGCAATAATGTCTCCATGGAGAAAAGCATTTGATAAACCCTCTACCGGAAAAGTTACACAATGCACCTTTAAGGCCACTCATGTCTCACAGTTGTTCGTTTTGACTGCATCTGCATCTCTTGACATAGAAAAGTAGAGGATTTGCAAACATATTTGATAGCATGAATTGAATACAGTCTAGTTAACCCAGGCCATGCAGGAAGCAGTGAGGCAAGCCCCATGAAAAAGCACAAATTTAGCTAATACCGATCCAAATGATTGAAAACAATGTCAAAACCCAGTATGAGGCGAAATCCACTGTGTTAATAATAACTAGCTGATTCCATCTCACCACTTCTATTCGCAAAAGCATGGAATTTGTCTGGTGTGCACAGTTTGTGGCAGCCGCTGTAGTGAAAAAAAGAATGATTAGATTTAATAGTATGTAGGGAGAGAAAAGCAATGAATAAATAAGAGGTTATACAGTGGTGCAATTCAAATCAGCCTTGGATTCAATTTGTCGATGGAATGGTAATAGGGAGTCCAAAGAGTGCAGCCAGAAAATGCTATGTGATTTTTTTCCCCCTCCTGTACCATGCTAATTTATGTTTCACGCTCGGCAGGACCAACCCAAACTGCGATTTTTATTCTCCTCACCCCCGGCGACCAATTACATACCCAATACTGGGAAAAGTTGGGGCTATGAGCACGATGTAAACATTTCAAAGCTGAAATGAACTATGAACGGACATTAACAGCAAAATAAGGGTTTAAATTGTCAATTAAAACAAATGAAAATTTTACATACTATGGACAATGTCACAGTTCGGGGAAAAGGCATGAATAAGAAGGAAAGAGGCAGGAAAGTGAAAATGCATGGATGTACAATGGTGCGCTATGTCACTTTCTAGTGGGAGTTTTAGAGGATATGTTATTGTCTTGCCTGGAATATTACACAGTGTAGCATTAAGCTGATCTATTTTGCATTCATTCAATTAGGTGTTTTCAATACTAAAAAGAATATCCTGACATACTGTGGAACATTTCAGGCAAACCAATAACATCTCTATGGACCCAGCGACACCTTCAGAGGGCATGAAGTTAGTTGCGGTGACTAAAATGCAGAAAATAGGCTAAGGCTGTGTTCACACTTCCACATAGACCACATCAAAATTGGGACTAAACCAGGGCTAAATTTGGACTGAACTAGAGCAGGACTAAATCAGGACTACAACGGAACCAAACCAGGTCTATTACCAAGACTAAACTGGGCTCAAGCAAGGACCCAACACAGACAAGAGTGAATGCACCCTCAGATTGTGGTATATGATTAAATTCAGTCTGGTCATTAAATATTAGGGATCTTGTGCTACAAAATCTCATGATCAAATTGTCACAAGATTGTGCACACAGGAGGAAAATTCTTGAGATTTTTTCCTCCCCATATACCTTAGTTTGGTTTAGACAAAAAAGAGTGAAACGCTGGTGAACATTAACATTATGAGAAGCCATAGTTCCAAAATGCAGTGCTAGAATGACAGCGAAAACATTGTGAACTGAACAGTATAATTTAGTCATTTTAAACTGTGTCAAAATCGTATCTTGTCTCGATCTCATGGACGCAATTTTATGTTGTCTCGTCTTGTGAGAATTCTGTCTCATCCCATCCATATTAAATGCATCTTTATATTGCACCATACCCTTGACTTTTTAAGACATTTTTTGACAGTTTGTTTGTAAATCCTGTACTTCAAAACCATTACCCCAAACCTTGTACTTCGAAGAGACGCACATCTGTCACAAGACGTTCTCTGACTCAAATCTCAACGTGTGGTTCCATTTTCATCTTGTCTTCTCCAGCCTCGTGCCTCCTCTTCAGAAGTGTCTGAATAAGAGACGCCGAGTGTAAATGTCCCTCCTAATGACGCTCAGCAGGCCCACTTGCCGTACCCTTTATGAGCCAGGAAGAAAAGGCAAGCTGGCATCATTATAAAGTGCCCATCTGAAATCTAGCTAGCGTGGTGCTCGACAAAAAAGAATCCCCTCCTGGCAAATCGGCCGTAATGGGACACATTAGCGTATCGTTAGCCTGTTAGCGTGCCTGGAGGTCGCGTGCTAGCTGCCAAATTCTCAGTGCTGCTAAAAAGGCTAGGCCAGCTCCTCCTCATGCTTCTCCAGTGATCTGTGAAAAGATGAGACACTACCTGACACGACTTTTGCAGTTGGCAATATTTCTTAATAATATAGAGGAGCCATCTACTTATTGAATTTGGGATGAAAAATGTTCCTCCCTATTGCGGTACAGTGAATGAATAACTGCGCAGGAAGAATATGTTTTGATTAAAAGTGACAGTCACGCTATTGAAATTGTTTATTGCAGTAACTGTGCATCGAGGTTTTGTAGTACGCAGGTTTATTACATTTAGCCCCGAAAAAATGACTTGCGTAATGGCGTCTAACTTGTAAATATAGTGGAACTTCACATTGAATACATGGTTATTGTATTTTCTGGGTTGAGGATATTTGTTTGCAGGGTTTGTACAGCTTAAAAGAAAGTTAGGTTCAAGTTGTGTTGATGAATTGAACAGATAATCTATGCTTAAACTTCTTTGCAACTAACAGGTGTGTGAATGGGTGAGTGGTTCCTTACTGTAAATTCCCACCATGGAATTGTTATAATGCGGACCAAAAAGTGGACTTGTTTTTATTATTGTATTAAACACATATATTCTGCTATCACCGGCCAATTTTGGACTTTCTAATAAAATAAATTTCAAAATAAAGAGTTATATAAGATCTGGATGGATTGGCCTCAAAAAGAATCAATCTTGTCCTTGGTTTGAGTCGGCAGGTTTTATTTCATCAAAACTGGAGAGTTGCAGACATTTGTTGAGTCTTTGGTTTAGAAAGCCAAAAGTTGCCTAAATCACCACAACTTTTTCCCTTATTGACATTTTTTCCCCCATCATAAATCAATGGTGGTTTAGTGGCAGCAGTGGTGTAGTGGTACAGATTATTACACTAATTTAGCACACAAATGAGTTCACACTTTGTCCTGGTTTGAGTCCAGTTTAAAGTTGATGTGTTCTAGCTCTGGTTTAGTCTTGGTTTTGTCCATTTTAATTTGCAGGTTTAATCTCAAATTTTGCATAGCATGTATGTGAAAGTGCACGTGAAATTATCCATAGCCAATACAATCTGTCAAACTTTCACAAATTCTCAAATGGAACAAGAGCAATCGTGAATTCCAATTATTTTCCTGCACTGAAGAGGTAAAACCCACTCCAAGGATCTGGCCGTTGACAGATGCGCGTGTCGTTCCAAGCCCATCATGTCGAACAACAATGCCGCTGGTCATGGCAATAATTAAGTCTACAAAGGATTTATGGGATACTCCGCCAGATTGAGAATGGACTTCAGGTCAGACGGAGGATTGCTAGAAGACATATGGGGGCCTGGGCGATGCAGAAAAGCCCTGTGGGGAGGCGGGGGGATACAGAGAAGTGATGAGGTCTGCGGACAACACTGCTATCTGTCGCTCAACCTTAGACTTGAGCTTAGACAAACTTTATTGATCCACAAGGGAAATTGTTTGGACACCATAGCTCACACATGGCATTATATTATAATTAAAAAAAAAATAGACTCACATGACTCACATGACTAACAGAAACTGTTAACAACTCCATATTGTATCACCTGACCAACTGAAACTGTATTTAAATATGTGTGTCTCAGAGTAATTTTCATTGTAATTAAGCTCCTCCCTTCAAGCAGATATAAAGCAGTGTCCGCCAGCATCTGACCAGAACTGAGGAAGCAGCTTGGATGAGCTGCGAAACGTATTCAACCAAATAAACTATGTCCAGTTGACAAATTAAATTTTCTCCTTTTTTTTTTGCCATGGATTCTACCTGGACGACTGAGGGATTTTACATTAAAAAAAAAAGTAATAAAAATATAAATGGTAATTATAAATTTAAAATAAATGGCAAACATAACAAGAGACTGTCAAAGGCATATCTGTATGTACAAGTCAAAATAAAATAAAATATAGAAATATAGTAATACAGTATATCTCAGCTTGTAAGGGGAAACAGTGCAAATATGAAATAATGATTGACAGGACATAGGGTCTATTACATAAGGGTGAGTTTTTGTATCTTAGCTTGCCTTCAAAATAAAAGACCTGCTCTGTCAATTTTTTTTTTAATAAACTGGTATTCAATATGTTAATGGTATTGGATTGTAAAGAAGACCTATTGTGCTTGTGTCCTCGAAATAGTTATAATCTATAACACCAGTGGATCATTATGTTATAATTTGGACATTTTAAATCACAATATTCATCTAAAATAACTTAATAAAAGTCGTACCAAAATTACTACGCAATGCTGGTGAATACTATGTATATACTGATTTAAAAAATGAAAATTGGAGAATGTACAGCGCACTGAGCATGTACCGGGGCAGTGAAAATCAGCAAAATGACGTCTTGAAAATATACGATTAATCATGACTCAAACATGCAGGAATCACTCCAAATACAACATCTGAGAGTGTGAAAAGTGAGGGGAAACAAATATAACATGGTTAAAACAGGTTCATACATATACAGTACATATAATCTAAAAATACAGTAGCAACTATATTTTAGCTAATGCTGCAATGTTTTCTTGGTTTTCTTTTTGTTATGAAAGTTTGATGTTTAAATGGTTATGGAAATCCGCAAAACAATGTTCTTGAAAGGAAAAATAAAAAGTGAAAATAATTGTTTTGTTCATGGTGTCAAAAATGATCAAATCCTAAAATCACAAAGTTTAATTTGCCAAAACGGTAACATTTGTTTGAGATTCTCTGATAAATTTGGTTTCATTTATTGGAATCATTTGGTAAATCAATGTGCAATCAAGAGGGGGAGGTAGGTGATTAAATAGGGAATGGATGGGCCAACCGTATCAAGGGCTGGTTAGCAAATAATGGATCTGCAAGAGAGGGATATCAGTTTAAAGCACTTAAGTTGTAATTGAATAGAAAATAGAGGTTTACACTGTAGCTGGTCAACCAAATACGTAAATGAGCACAAAAGAACACAAACTGATAACTGAACTAGTTAAAGGTCTTATTTATACTACACAAAACAGACTTTGTGAGCTTTAAGCCATGTTAGAATGTTGTTACCTCCTCTGAAACATACCTGGAGCTGTGTTTTGTTTTATTCACACATGTTGAGTAACCCTTTATTATTAATCTGTCTACATCTCCAAAGCTCAAAATGCTCTGTCCCACCATGTGATGTCATGTAGTGGCAGTTTTCAAGTCAGCTGCTACCTTTTACCTTTATTTCAATAGAGACTGGCAATTTCATGGGTGAAATTAGGCAAATGATTCTAGTGATGTATGGAGTTTTAAAATACAGTGGACACATCCAGCATGCTAACAGCACACTTCCTGGTTTGCTGCCTCATTTTGACCCTTAGAGCTGCTTTTTACAATATATCTCCTTTAATGTATGTAAAATGAGTATTGTCATTTTCGTATCTGTTCAGAACGGTCGATCGACTGCCTAACCTGCTTAAGCCCCACTCAGCTTTATAATGGAATAGTCATTGGTGAGAGATGAATATCAATTAAAAGCACTTAAGACGCTAACGACCAGCAAAGGCTCCCTAATGAGAATAAGTGAAGGTGGGTTCAAGTCCCCAGGAGTGAAGTGTGGTGTTTAGAATTCCTGCAGTACGCCAACAGCCACGAACGCACCGGGGCCCACTCATCACGCCATCAAGGTCATTATTCGCTGTAATCAAGTTTGCAGGCCCGGTTTGGAGGAAGAGACAAAGTAGGTCCCTTAAAAGGCGGTGATGGGATAGCCGTGGTTCAGCAGGTGATTAGACTAATTAGTTCCTTCTGTCTGCTAGAGGCATGCTAATCAGAGAAATTGCCCTGCGTAGTGTTCACTTGGAATAAAAATTGCACACTAGCTAGCTCACTTGACCGTACACTGTCATACTCTGCTTGTCCGTGGATTATAATAAGGGAATTGGAGATGGCAGAGGGCAGTTCTATTGGCTGCTTGGAAATCTCCATGTAAGCTGGGTGATTATGAAATAATAGTCCAATTACCCAGTGCGAATTGGGGCTAATATACATACTTATGCAATGGTAAGGCGGTATTACAACTGTCTGGCGATACCATCTGTAAACATGTTTTAAACCAGGATTTCAGTTATGAGTTTATTTTGCCAGCAGGTTTGATTTGGCGTGCTTTCTATACGGTCTTATATTCTCACAGTGATTCCAAAATAAAAGGATGAGCGAGGATCACAGACTGTTGAAAGAAGTGGACTAAGGGAGTGTGACAACATCCCATAGTGTTTGGCTCCAGTCAAATGAAGCTAATGATGCTAGCGATTATAGTGGCAAATGTGGAGCCGAGTTGAATATCAGGAATAGGAATCGATTTACAGATAAAATGGCAAAATAAAAACACCAGGCTCATGTGGAGTGGATTATACAAACGTTTTAGGACCAAAATGACAAGGCTCACACCAGCAGTTACAGAGAGGGGTGACAATTTTTCAGCGTAAAGTCAATTGGAAACTGAGTCAATGGAGACAGAAGCTCCCCATTTTCACTTCCTATGTGGGACGTGGTGGGTTACCTATGTCCATTAGTCTATGGTGAGGATAGTCTGCGGTGAGGAAAGATTCACATACACCACATGTCACATTATGAAAATGTGTGTCTCTAATACCAACCTGATTTGCTTTGCTTCATGCTATTCATGTCTATTCACAGCACAAGTCTCCATTGCCATAGCCAGTCCCTTCTACATTCTGTTCAAATTCAGAAAGGTTTGAAGAACTGGCCCGTAGAGCATGGAAAAAACCCTCCATCCTAACTTTCAGAACAAAGTATATATAAACTTCTTTTACCCGAGATAAATAAGAGTTTGGTGCTTTGATTGTTGATTCTGTAAAAATCTGAGTTGTTTCACAGCCCTCTGTGTTCTTTTTCCCTTTTTTATGTGTAAGCAGCCATGTTTGTTTTGACATGAGCAGACCATGCATCTCTCTGATTGGTTAATTCATCTGTCAGTCACACCCTCTGGAATTGAGGAGACAGGATACAATTCCAGACCCACTCATCTATGGAAAGTTTTGTCAAAGTTTTGTTCTGGCTGATTAGGTAAACGTCTCCATAGATGCGTTTCATTAGTTGTTTTTTAATGCCATTACAATCCTAACAAAGAGTACAAACAAAGTAGTTTGTCATCTGGACTATGTTTAAAGTTGAAGTAATTTCTCTATTGTGAAGAAAACACAATTGTCTGAGAACAGAATTTGTAGTGCAAATAATGGAGGAGTTTAGGAGTAAAACTACAGTCTAAATAGATTACTGTTTACTGTTGTCATGTGCCTAAGACCAATTAGCAGTTGTTTAGTTTATTGCCATATAAATTTTGTTCTCCGACCACTGTTATTTTCAGAACTGTCTTCAGTTAAAACTACCTTTTGAAACTTTATGTTATTAACCTGACTTTGTAGCTAACGGCAAACATTTGTCATTTCTGGTGGAGGGTCCACTACCAGCTTATATCCATAGAGATACTGTTTTGCCGAAAGGTATACAATTCATTTGTTTTGAATTTGTATTTATGTAAAAAATACATGAAAAAAAAAAAAAGTTCATTTTTACTGCAGGTTTGCCTCTCCACAGATATGACCTGTAACTTGGCCTGGGTGCGTCACCTCTGTATTCCCCCATCAGAAAAGTTGTTCACATTTAAAATTGTATGTACAGGGATAAAAGGTTAAAAACTATAAAAGAATTGTCACTTTCTTTACTGTACTGGACTTAGTATGACATATTATGCTATCAAACATATCAGCATTCTGTTTGTATGTACAATTCAAGATGCATACTGTCACATACAGAAACACACACATCTCCCATTTACTCCCTTTTACAGCACTGACCCTGATCCGGACAATAAAAGGGTTTATTTGAGTCGTGATTGGTCGGAAAGGTCAATTTTTAAGCACCTCTATGTTGGAGCTGAGGTACACGCGCAGCTGTCTCTCTCCCTTTCAGGCAGGTGCACGATCTGGGCAGGAAAAGAGCCTGATACCCCTGACACGGCACACTCATCCAGCAACAGTGAGATATTTGATTATCACCGTGGCAACCTGCTCACCGTTGACCCCCATTACCTGTCTGGCAAAGGGGTCAGGAGTGGCGTGCGTCAGATAAAATGTACTTCCTGCTGTCTCGCATACAAGGTCGTGGGGGATTGTGGGTAGGTTTTTGGATGAGGGCTCTTGAAACCAATCAAGTGTCTGTTTCTCAAATGGCCGATTCAATGATAAGTTGCACCATAATACAGTCCATTGTGCTAGCCAGATGTTTGCGTTATGTTGCGTCATGCCATTTTGAAGGCTATTACACTGCGGAATTGCAATTTTATTTTTACAGTCTGTGCTGCACGTGCCTCATTGTATGCTAATAGAGTCATTGTGAACCTATATAAAATCTTTCAACCATAGCAACGATTGATATCCTGAATCTGTATATCTGTCCTCAGTAATATTTGTGGGTGGAAGCTTAGAACAGTGGCATGCTGATGTGCACTTCCTGATTACTGGACAATAAACAGCATGCAGCGGACATATTTTGAGCTCAAGAGCTGCTTATACAATATATCTGCTGGGGCAACCTTTAATGGTCTCTATCTTGCAGTTTAGATTGACTCTATGTGTAATCTTGAATGCACGAGTTGATGATACAGGGGACAACAGTAGCTCAGTTGGTAGAGCATTAGTCCACTGACGTCCAAAGGTTGGTGGTTCGAATCCCTCTCTCGAAATAAACATAACTGGTTGAGCAGCGTTATCCACAGATGGATGCTGCCATGTGTCCTTGAGCAAGACACTTAACCCACCTTGCCCTCAGAGTAGGAAAGGAAGTAGTCCATATGCATTTAATCGTGTATTTTTCACCCTGTTTCCTTTGGCTAATGGAGCTGTGTCATTTGGCTATGTGGGTGTTCTGGAATAGTGTGCTAGCTTTAGCGCGTCTCACAGGTTATTTTCTCATTCACTCTAATGTGTGAATACATATGTTGGCCGTCATTTATAAGTTACTTTAATAATGTTATGGGAACTGCCCTTTGCTGTTCACAGTATCACACTAATTTTATTTTATTTATTTTTTTGGTCTATTTTTGTTTTTGTGTGGTTACATATAAAAATCATATGTAACCACCATTCTAATGTGTTATATTGATATGACATGGTTCATTTCACAGTTACACCCAATTAGACTGCTCAGTGTGGTCCAGATAAGATACAGGAAATGAGAAGGGAAATCAACAAACAGTATAGACAATTCAGAGATGGGTTATATGCTGTGAAGAATCAAATGACCATATTGAATTGTACTCTCCTTTGTGGCTTAAATTGCAAAATAAAAGTGTATGCCTATGTGTAAATTGTGGGTGTTGGATAGAAAGTAGTCTTATTGATGGAGAGATTCCTTTTTAAAAACTTAGAACTTTTCTTCACAAACTGATATTTGACTGGTGTAAAATTATGATAAACAGTTTCCACATATACCATCTTACTACACAAAGTAATAGTTAGAAACATATGTACTTAAAAGGTACTGAGCCAAATTGACTCTTGTGAGCTTTAAGATATTTTAGAATGTTGTTACCTCATCAAAAACATACCTTGTGTTTTCTTTTTTTCACACATGTTTGAGTAACCCTTTATTATTAGTCCGTGTACATCTCAAAATGCTCTTTTCCACCTTGTTATGTCATGAAGTAATAATTTGCAAGTAGTTGCTTTTTACCTTTGGTTCATTTGAGACTGAGCTGAAATAAGGAAGGTGTATGGAGTTTAAAACTACAGTGAAGCACTTCCTGTATTACCACATGACATCACAAGGTGGAACAGAGGCTTTTTTACGTTTGAGAGGAGAACTCATACATATGCAGGATTTGTGAGTTAAACATGTCTGAATGAAACAAAACTCTAGGTATGTTTTTATTAGGAAACATTATAACATAGTTCAGAAACGAGCGTAATCTGGGCCCTTTAAAGTCATGTATTGCTGGCAAAATGTTAATGAAAATAATGCAGCAATGTTTAAGCAGGAAACAAAAACACATTGTCTAAGTCTCCACATGTCAGCATATATTCTCCAACCCTCCTATCCAGAGATATACAGAGACATCAGCACCCGTAGGCGCACTACTATCAGTCACCCGTATTGCAGATGTGGCCCCAACATGGCGCTCTCTGGGGGGGTCCCCCACACCCGCCCACACCTGCCAGGGACCTGCCTCCCACCAGCACCTCCCCTCTGCCTCCTCCCTCCGCCAGCAGGCCAGGCGGTAATTAATTTCCCCCATTTTAACTGGGAGGCAAAACAGTTTGGTCCTGGGAGAGAGGCGTATGCCACCAGCCCACATTCGGCATTCTAGGGATTAGGATAATTAGCCCCCGGAAGAGTGGGCCGACAGATGGAGAGAGGAGACAGTGGCACCTCATGGCCAGGGACGAGCATGTCTCTGCTGCTGCTGGCGTGTGCTGGAGAGGATGGCGTAAACAATAGTTGTGTTCCTCTTTAATGGAAAAGAGTTAATGAAGAAGCCCAAACACAAACAGATTGCCAGACACATTTGCCCAAGGATAATCCATCTGATATGTCACTGCAGATTCTTTCCACAGATTTCTCTTCTGTTCGGATAAATATAGAGCTGTTTATGTTTACAGAGGCAACTGTGAAAATGTGCATGCTTGTTGACTAAATAATTGTTTACACCTACAACAGTTCTGTTATTAGCCTAGCGCTGCTTTTGAATGTAGCCATTTATATACACTCATGAAATCATCAACGTTAAGTACAACCTAGACTTTTTTAAGTTTGCCAGTGTAGCCTATTGCTCAATGTAGCTTTAATGTGAAAAGCAAATCAACAAGCTAAACCCAAGCATAGACTGTATATATAAATGGACTTGGCTAACACGCTAGCTGCCGCGTTTCAAGTAGGAAGTGATCATGGGGGCGCTTCTGGCTCCATTGACTCTGGCTCCATTGACTCTGGCTCCAATTGACTTACATTAGAAAACTGTCAACCCTCTTTTTCTAACGGCTGCAGTGAGCCTCGTTCTTTTGGTCTTAAAATGATTGTATTAACCTGCTCTACGTGATCCTGATTTATTTCCCTATTTTATACATACATAAATTTGAAGTCCGCCGAGATAACTCTTGTTGTGATTTTGGGCTATACAAAAATAAATTGAATTGAATTGAAAATAAATTCCTATTATAATATGGACTTAGCTACAGATTTGCTTCTATAACTGCTAGCATTAGACTGGAGACGAACGATATGGGTAAGGTCACACTCCCTTTGTGCACTTCTCTACACAGTCTGTGAACCCAAGTCTTTCTCTTTGCATGTCACCATGGTGATGCCAGTGTATGTGTGTGTTTTATTCAACAGTGACATATGATTGTAGCCATAAAGAAAATGCAGTACTTGGCTCAGACTGTTTACACTTGCAGTTAAAAGAACAAACTCGACATTGTCAGCTGTGCAAAATGCATATCCTAGTTATCAAAAGTTATTTACAGTAAACTAAATAAACTCAACTACCAGAGTTATCACAAATAGTCAGTATTACAGTTGAAATGTGGGCAGGGTGTTTTGACAGCAGCTGTGCTTGCTCCACTCGACCGCTGCAGGAGCCTCAGTCACTTAATGAAAAAGAGTCGACTTGTTGCAACTCGCTGATGCAGAAAACAGATTAACTCAGCTCAACTCAGCTGGGCCCTCCTCAGTATCATGTTCAACCAGAGCTCCATCTCCAGGGCTGGGTCTGACAGAGTGGAGAGGGACTGAGAGAGGGGAAAGGGACAGAGAGGGGAGAAGGACTGAGAGAGGGGAGAGGGTCTGAGAGAGGGGAGATGGTCTGAGAGAGAGGAGAGGGTCTGAGAGAGAGGAGAGGGTCTGAGAGAGGGGAGAGGGTCTGAGAGAGAGGAGAGGTTCTGAGCGAGGGGAGAGGGTGTGGAGAGGGCCTGTAGAGAGGGGAGATGGTCTGAGAGAGGGGAGAAGGTGTGGAGAGGGCCTGTAGAGAGGGGAGAGGGTCTGAGAGAGAGGGGAAAGGGTCTGAGAGAGGGGAGAGGGTGTGGAGAGGGCCTGTAGAGAGGGGAGAGGGTCTGAGAGAGGGGAGAGGGTCTGAGAGAGGGGAGATGGTCTGAGAGAGGGGAGAAGGTGTGGAGAGGGCCTGTAGAGAGGGGAGAGGGTCTGAGAGAGAGGGGAAAGGGTCTGAGAGAGGGGAGAGGGTGTGGAGAGAGGGTCTGAGAGAGAGGATAGGGTCTGAGAGAGGGGAGAGGGTGTGGAGAGGGCCTGTAGAGAGGAGACAGGGTCTGAGAGAGAGGAGAGGGCCCGGGAAGAGGGCCTGGAAAGAGGGGAGAGGGTCTGTGGCTGCTACTGTAGAGAGCAACTTTAAGTATGTGGATTACTGTGCTACTTTTTAATGCTATAAGTGACATTATGTGGAATAGGGCTGAACAGTATGTGAAAATATCTAATGATTAGATTTTCGATTCATATATTAATTATAGAAATCAGTTCAAAGTTCACATTTGAAAAGACTGAAATATGAACTGACAAAATAATACAGGAATCACATTACAGAACTTCTTTGTTCAGATCTAGACAAGGTTAGTAGTTTTTTTTTATTTATTTTTTTTTATGTTGGATAATACATAGTACTTGTTTGTTTGTGGGGAAATTGTGTTGCTTCAAAAATTGCAGCCTTTGCGATTTGCCCATTACGTCCATTCAAATTGCAATTTTGATTTGATAACGATTAACTCTACGGCCCTAATGTGGAAAATAAAATACACAATACAGTTTTAACGTGCATTCACGCTTGTACAGGTTTGGTCCAGATTTGAGCCCAGTTTAAGTCCTGATATAAATGTGGTTCGACCCTGTTCTAGACCTGGTTTAGTTCTGGTCTAGTCCAGGTTAAGTCCTTGTTTTAGTTCTAGTTTAGTCCAACTTTGGTATGGTGTATACAAGTGAATGCACCCTTAGACTTCAGTGATGAGACTTCAGTGACAGTTATATCAAGTATATCCTTACATCTAAAAACATGTCGACAAACTGATTCACAAGGGAAATTACTTGGACACAGTAAAAAAAAAAAAAAACAATATATGAAAAAAAAAGTAAATGTCATTATAGTTTCCTTTTCTTTTTCATTCCTGGCAACATAAATTGATTCCAAAACTATCTGACACTCACCATGACTGTACCTCCACACAGTGCAGCAGCCTTCTCCACACCACTGTTAACATATCCCTATCTCCCAACATATGTACGCTTTAATGATCCTCTGCCCGGCCTGACAGCTCCGGCCATATCTCTCCTCCCCCCGCTTCACTTATTTTTCCTCCCTGCTCCTCTCCACAAGCACAAAGAAAAATAAGTGACAGTTAGCTTGAGAGAGTGTGGCCACGCAGCAGTGTGTCTGAGCCTGGCATCTGACAGAGCGCAGTGGGGGGGCTGGGGTTGTGAATGGTCGGAACGAGAGCCAGACTGGGGAGAGAGAGGGAGAGATGGAGAGAGACGGGAGGGGGATGGAGGGAGAGCAGCAGGCTTTTGACAGGCGGACAGCAGGTGAGAGGGGGAAGGATACAGTAGTTTACAGGGAGTGGGCGTGTCATCTTTGGATCTGTGTTTTATGTCAGAAAAACAGTGCAGTCTGACGGAGCAGTTACATGTTTTAAGTATTGGTCAGTTGGTACAATCAATAACATATACAACCAGCAGTTATGTTTTTTTATTGATAGCAGAATGTCTCAATTTAAATTCTCAGTTAAAGATGCACTATGTAACTTTTTGGTTGGGGGTCTGTCACCTGCTTCTGTGTTCTCCTGTTTCTATGGATATGTCATTGCCCTGTCTAGAATGTTCCACAGTTTGGCATTAAACAGCTCTATGTTACATTTATTAAATTACTGGTGGTTTTATAGCTCAACAAATATCCAGGAAAACAGGCATTCTGACTGTGCGTGGTTGCCTCTCCACAGATCTCACCTGTAACTTGGACGGGTGTGGTCTCCAAAAAGATAGAAATGTCAAATACCATACTGTGAACCATTTCAGAAAAGCAATAGCATCTCCATGGAGAAAAGCATTTGATGGGCCCTCCACCAGAAAAGTTGCACAATGCACCTTTAAGATTAGGCTGTACTTTATTGACCCTGTATAGGGAAATTTGTACTCTGCATTTGACCTCTTCTTCACTGCCAAGGAACCCATCTCCAGATCTTGTGCTACACATGGTCCTGAATACATCAGTTGGAGCATAGTTGTGCCTGTTTTGGGATGGGGGAACATCAGAACTCAAACGAAACCCACCCAGACAAAGGGAGAAACATTCAAACTCCACACAGAAAGGCCCCACCCTGCCTGTAGATCGAACCTGGAACATTGTTGTTGTGAGAAAGTTTAACCACCATGCTGCAATTTTCATTAATCCAGGTTTGACACTATTTTCTGATCTGTGTTATAATCTTGTTTTCTCATCAAAAACATACCTGGTTGTGTTTTGTTTCATTCACACATACTGTATTTAACACACAAACCCGGTATATTTAGACTGTGTACTTCTCATAAACAGAACACATTCCACCTTGTGATGTCATGTGGCAGTACAGGAAGTGCTCCACTGTGATTTTAAACCCCTTACACCTTCAGTAGAATCATTTGGATAATCATTTGGAATTGCCTATTTCTACTGAACAGGTAAAATGTAGCGATTACCTTGAAAACTACCACTTCATGACATCACAAGGTGGAACAGAGCATTTTGAGCTATGGAGATGTAGACAGACTAATAACAAAGGATTACTCAAACTCTGGTGATGTTTTTGATGAGGGAACTCAAGCTCACAAGAGTAAATCTTAATGTAATACTGTATAGGCCCTTTAAACTAACTTTATCTTATTTAACAACAGAATCACAATGCATAGCCTACTTAATGCAGCTCAGTCAATAAAGTATAGTGGCTTCTTACTTACGACCTGATAATGCATTGCTGCAATAGTGCCCATGAGCAAGACACCAATCGACATTTGTAGTATTTGTGGATGCGACAGTAAGGGAATCTGAGGTAAGACTGTGCCATTACAAAATGTTTGGGATAATGAAGTGAAAAGCGCGTTAGAGTGAAAGTTATAGCACAGACTCATAAGCCTGAACAGACTTGTAATAGTAAATCACACAACAGGATGTAAAGTGCTTGCTGTGTGTCTTAATGACTCCAGTGGCGTTTCCCTCAACACGACTGGAATAATAGAAGTGAACTGCACTGTTTTAAGCAATTCCAGCTGTTGTTTTGCATTCCGTCATTTGTCTAGATTAAAATGTTGTAACTGAGAATGCATACACAGTTCTAAATGTATCACGCCTCATATTACGCTATTTTCTGATCTATGTTATAATGTTATTTACCCTTCAAAAACATACCTGGGGTTGTGTTTTGTTTCATTCACACATGTTTTACACACAAATACTGAGTTCTTCTCTCAAACAGAAAACGCTGTTCCACCTTGTGATGTCATGTGGTCACTTTAAACTTCAAGTGGACCTGCTCACAATAATAATGGGTGTTTTTGCGGTAGTTTTGAGAAATAAAACCACCTGTAATTGAATAAATGTGAATGAGCAAGATATATTTGCTTAATGCCATACTGTGCACCTTTAACTCGGCTAGATTTGAGTTTTTACAGCGCAGCGACACAGATAGGTCAAGTTTATGAAATGTAAAATCAAAACCTTATATACAGTCCCTTTAAAGCGGTCCTGGGTTATGTTTTCATTGTGTTACATCAAAAAGCAAAGATCTCAAACGCACCTTGTCTGTTCGACTTACATCTTTCAATGTCGGATCACATTTGTTTACCAGCACATATGCGTTTGCAGCCTCAAAAAGCACTGAACACCACACGCCCTTGAGGTCAACGCTTTGATGCAGTATTGCGTTTCCAATGGGCGCAGTTGTGTAATCACAGCTCACCGTCGAGTTAACAGCGTAGCATGAATTAATTCCTAGCCAGTGTTACTCTTAATCAAACTGACCTTCAACTTTAATCCAATTCTGAGTGGCGCGACGTTAATTCAGTGGAGGATAACTTTGCTTTTATTTTTCGCTAATTTAATATTGTTTAGAAAGATTATTTGCTGGCCCACGCTATCAAGGTTACACAATACAAATGAATGTAAGTGATGAATTGCCGTATGCTTTTTCAGTGTGAAGTAAGTGCTGACCTGGGTTTTCTTTTAGCGTTGTGGATGTTCTCAAAGGCAAATAAAAAGTGCCATTAGCGTCACATTTGACACAGTAAGTTCACTACAGAGGCAGAGTTAAATGTGGGTCACCAGATGGAGAGGGGGGAGTGCTGAGCTAGCTTAATTGCCTGTTATCTCTTAAAGCTGGAAGGGGAGGTGGTTGAAAGGGTTCTCGTGTGGAACCGAACTTGGATGAAGAAAAAGGAAAAGTTGCAAAGTCTTGGGTTTTGTCAGAGCGCCTTCTCATGTTGGTTCAAAAATGCGTTCATGAAGTGTGGAGTTTGAAAGAGCACATATGTTCAGAGCCGAAAACTGATGTTAAGGCAGATTTGAGTCGAAAAATACAGTCTTAATAAATAACGTATGGCTGGGCAATATGGTGATAAAATTCCAATCATGATCTTGTCCATGTGACAAACTGCTATTTTCGTCACATTATTCATTAATCATTTTAAAGATGCATTGTGCAACTTTTCTGGTGGAGGGTCTGTCACCTGTTTGTCTCCATGGAGATGATGTTGCTTTGCCTGGAATGTTCCATGGTATGACATTAAACAAATCTATCCAGCATTTATTCATTACGGGTGTTTCTGTTGCTCAAAAATACAATAATTCTCTCTGAATAGGGTTGCCTCTCCACAGATCTGACCTGTAATGTAGCCAAGCAATAACATTTCCATAAAGACAGGTAGTGACGGACCCGCCACCAGAAAAGTTGCGCAATGTACCTTTAAGTCAGCTGTCAATTTAAACTTTTTCAGACCCACCCACTTCTCCTATAGGTTAGCTTCTGTAAGGCTCTGAGCTGGATTTATGGTCGAAATGGTGATCTGACTCCGAGGAAATTCAACTTCACAACTTCAAATTGTGATATTATTTTTTGTTGATTCAAAAAGTGTAACAGCAAAACCAATTAACCAACTAATAATGCCAAAATCTGACTGACTGGAAGGTATTTGAATCTCTCTACCCTAGTATTCTGCAATATGCATTTGATAAATATTAGATATGTGCACAGCTATGGTCTCTGGTCTGTTGGACATGTCCATAGTAGATAAGAACATCAACGCAACCTTGAAGCTATATTTTAATGAAAACCATGCATTTTCTGGTGAGAAGTTCACTAGCATGACTTTCAATCACTTAGTATAGTCTTTAATTAGCTACCTGAATTATTTTGAGGTGTCGCAATGGACTTTTTCAATTTGACCCAGTGCAGCAATCTAACTTGAAGGTGAACTGCACAACTTTTTTCGTTAAGGTTACACTGCTGCATGTTATCACTTTGTCTGGGTTGGGGTTGACAGTATGGCTAAACTTATCTATCACATATTTATACAATTACATGTGATTTCATTGCCCAAAAAACATTCTTGCTTCAGGTTGGGCTTGCCTCGCCACAGATCAGACAGATAACTTGGCCTGGTGGCATTACCTGATTGTCCTGAGATGAAAACTTGAATGCCAGACTGTGGAACATTCAGGCAAAGCAATATTATTCATCATAGAGACAAGCAGTAAACCAGAAAAGTTACGCAATACAGCTTTAAATTACAAAAGCACTTTTATTGCTCAACAGATTACTTCATTGTCAAATCAGCTGCATTTTGAAATCACACACTGAACAAAGTAAAACATTGTCATTGTTGATTCAAGGTATTTATTTTCATTGAATCCGATAAGAAAAAATGCACTTCCCGCTCCCATATGAACTTTTATTTTGCATTGTACCTCACCATTCTCTCAGGCTTACCAATCATAAATCTTTTCTGGCAACCCCATCTAGAACACATGCATCTTCTCATACCCTCCAAGTCTAAACTTAGCTGTTTTCTATTGGGAAATGCACCCAGACTATGCCTTAAAAACACCACCTGGCACCCACTAGATACTGGCCTGTACATTCTGCACCGTGCACTGCTTTGAACAAAGAATAATTACGTTTGAATTACCTGGTAAGCAATCATCTAATTCCCCTTGTCACATTGAATCAGGATTAATTTGCTGGCAAATATTACACAATGAATTATTGAGTAAGTCGTCTCGCAAGCTAAATTAGTGTGGAGGATAGATGATGTGGACGTAACCTGTGATCGGCTAGAGCATTTCATGAGTGGTTGGTGGTGCGTTCACAGGGGCGTGGAGAAGTGATGACTTGATTTGCACTGGTTACACAAACAAACATGGCCGCTCCACTGTACGCCGCGGTGACAGTTACTGCGAGATAATTAAGTGGGTTAACGGAGTATGGCAGGAGTTTGAACATGTAATGATTCATGATATATGCATCAAGATTAGCGTGATGCAGCAGCAGTTCTTAAGCTGTAGTTAAAAGTCAACACAAACTTCTGTTATTTGTTTATTTATCTTGAGTCTACAAAGTTGTGTTCACATTGTCACGTTCTGATGGTTAAGGTCTGTTGAGGCATTCTGTAGTTTTATACTGTTTAAAGATGCCTTGTGATGTCATGTTGTAATACAGGAAGTGCTCCATTGTGTCTTTAAACTCCATAGACCTTCACAAGACTCATATGGGTAATTTCAGGCCTTGAATTGCCACTCTCTACTGAACTAAAGATAAAAGGTAGTTGTTAACATAACAACTACCACTACATGACATCACAAGGTTGAAGTGAGCATTTTGGGCTTTGGAGATGTAGACAGAATAATAATAATAGATAACTCAAACGTGTGAATGAAACAAAACACAACTCCAGGTATGTTTTTGACAAGGTAACAACATTATAACATGGCTAAAAGCTCACAAGAGTCAATTCCGTGTAATGAAGGACCTTTAATGAAGGCAAAACTACACTTAGGATAGGAAGAATAAGAATACCCTCTGTTATGAATACTGAGTAAGAAGTGCACTTGTGACGTTTCATTTGAAGTGTACATAAGCATGAACTGCACGCTCTGATGACATTAAGTGATGTAGGACTAAATAGGTTAACTGATTACTGCGTGGCTTGGAACATTATGCATTATAAGTGGTGATTCCCAATGCATCTCCACTGTCTCCTCAGGCAAAGTGTCTTCTTCGAACTTGACAGCATTCTCCCTTGATGTTTAGACTCTCCAATCGGTCACGCACTACAGTTTAGATCTGATTTTCTCTGCCGTGTCCTCTCCGTAAACTTAAGCTAGTCTTAAGGGGACTATATTACTCTATTTTCTGATCTCTTATAATGTTGATTGCTCATCAAAAATGTTTTGAATGTGTTTTTCTTTTTCATTCACACATGTTTAACACACAAATCCTTCATATTTAGGCTGAGTTCTTCTCTGAAACAGAAAACACTCTGTTCCACCTTGTGATGTCATGTGGTAACATAGGAAGTGCTCCACTGTGTTTTTAAACTCCATACACCTTCAGTAGAATCATTTGGATAATTTCAGCCCTGGAATTGCCAATCTCTACTGAACAAAAAGTAAAATGTAGCTGTTAACTTGAAAGCTACTGCTTCATGACATTAAAATGTTGAACAGAACATTTTGAGCTTTGCATATGTTGACAGATAATAATAAAGGGTAACTCAAACATATGTGAATGAAACAAAACACAACTCCAGGTGTGTTTTTGAGGGGGTAACAACATTCTAACATGACTAAACGCTCACAACTGTCAATTTACCATAATATAGGACCTTTAAACAAAATGAAGACTGTTCCTCCTCCTAACATATTGCATTTAAAGACCCCACTCTGTTGACTAAATATGTCTTTCCATCCAGTCTCCTACAGTACAAGTGCTTTTTGTTTAAGCTGCAGTTCAGAGTGAGTACAGCATGCAGTCAAATCCGTAAGGAAGAGAGTGTATCAGGGCTGGTCTCGCCACAAACACTGCACTTTATGGCAGACAGGCGTTCTGGTAGCTTTGGTTCTCCGATCCCACGAGCACCCTTGAGACAGGCTAAATGGGTTTAGTAGTTCACTCCTGGCATATGGCTTCTATTATGCCAGTTTAGCCTAGCAGAGGATACACAATTACTTGTTTTTGCTTCTTGTGTTACTAGAGCGTACAGCCTATGGAGGAGTGAGCTGAGCATTTTTATTGGATTTCTTAATTATGTATAGAAATTGCAATAATGTTTAAAAGTTGTCACTTTTATGCATTGGTTGTGTGCCCTACCTGGTGTGATGTAGCATGCTTATTTATTACTATATAATAAAACCATGTCAACCTAGAACTAAAGGCAATAGACTTAAGTTATGGAGAAATAATTTTACATTTCAAACCACTGGGTCAGATAGATGGATAAATAAATAAATAAATAAATAAATAAATAAATAAATAAATAAATAAATACATAAATTATTGCAATAAAATAAAATTAATCAATAAATGTTAGACTAAGCCACAACCACAAAACCACAACTTCTAAACATTGGTGGAGCTGTTGTTAAAATACCCATGGTAGTTTAAAAAAGTTATCTCTTGAATTGTCTACCTCCGCAATTACATAAATTGTAAATCTGTTGGAGGCAATGGTAGTGATAATGGTAATAGAAACATATATGTTTGTTGCTGTTGTAATGGAAATAATGTCTCTTATTATGGTACTGGACATGTATCAGTCAATAGAAGCATCCACCTCCCTGTTTACTATCTGTTAACACTGCACAACGTTAGTCAAACTCCACATTTCAGCCTACATCTTATTTATACATACATCTCACAAATGTATTTCTCAATTCTACCCTATTGTATTGAATCACTAGTAATACCTCACTTTGGACCCCATTCATCACAATGCTATTTGTATGTAGCATGCTGCCTCTCCGGCCTTGAAAGGGGGAAATGCAGGATTAAAAATGTGACCTCAATTTGACACCACACCAGCGGCATTGTGTGGGGGCCAGACAAAAATGGCCGCCTGTGCAGTTATTTTTGAGGGCTTTAATAGTAACAGGCCCATAAGAAAAGCTGTTATCCAGGTGGCTCCAGTGGGTAATGAACTTGTCAGCTCACAGATTTTAGTGTTATGCCGTTTTTCAGTTGTTATTCCATTCAGCACCTTGGTCGCTCTACTGGATTTCCTGGTGTGTGCATGGGCAAAAACACATTTGAGCTTCTCCCATTGGGACTGAGCTGTTGGGGTGTTGCCTTTTCATTCAAAACACAATCCGGCCCAGGCTTTACCTCCAGAAGCTGCTTTGGCTAATAGGCAGAGTGTACCTTTAATCACTCATCAGTACTTTTCATATTTTGAAAAATGGGTGTTTAGTATATGTTCTTTTACAGTTCTTTTTTTCCACTTTTTTCCATAATGCTTTGGTAATGGGTATGACACCACCTGCTGGTAACAAAGAGAAGTGAAAACTTTTAAAATGGCAAATTAGTGGCAAGAAGTACTCAACCTGACACTAACAAAAAAAAAATCATTATTAATAATACATAACTTACACAGAGTTCTATTTTTTGCGATTCATGCATATTTGAGACGACATATTGTACTTGATCTATGACTTCTGTGTTACAATTTATACATTTTAAATTGCAGTATTCTAAGAACTTAATAAAAGAAACAAGTTGATTTTGCATAATAGGTTTGCTTTAAGATTTAAGTGTTCAGAAAAATTCAGTTTTCACCTACCCCCTATCTCCACCCATTGTTCTTTAACCCTACTTAGTATTGCAGTTTTTAAAAAGCAGATTACATATCATGTTCAGTAATGTTAGTTATTTTTCAAAGTTAAAAACACAAATGAAAACCTATTTTTGAAGCGACGGGGTCGCTCAGTTCTGTATCCCTTTTAACTCTTACATGTGGTAGTAAGTCATTCATGTGAAACAGGTCTACCCAGCATGCTCCTTGTTGGTTGCCATGGTGATACTAGTGCTCCTCACAACAAAGTGCGGGTTGACAGTTCTCAGCAAGTATCTGCTGGAGAGTGTGTCCGTGTCCATGTTAGGATCAAAGTGCACAAAGGAGATTATTTATGCAGTGCAGTGTGTGTGACGGCATTGTGGGACAGGCGAGAAGGGGTGGGGCTAGTCATGTGAGAAAACAAGTGCATGCTGGGATGTGAGTGTGTCCTTAAAGGGTCCATATTACTCCATTTTCTGATCTGTTATAATGTTGTTTCTCATCACAAACATACCTGAAGTTGTGTTTTGTTTCATTCACACATGTTTAACACACAAACTCTGCATATTTAGGCTGAGTTCTTCTCTCAAATAGAAAACACTCTGTTCGACCTTGTGATGTCATGTGGTAATACAGGAAGTGCTCCACTGTGTTTTTAAATTCCCCAGACCTTCACCAAAACAGTTGGATAATTTCAGCCCTGGAATTGTCAACACTGCTGAAAAGGTAAAAGTCAGCTGTTAAAAACTACCGCTTCATGACATCACAAGGTGGAACAGAGCATTTGGAGCTTTGGAGATGTAGACAGATTAATAATAAAAGATTACTCAAACATGTGTTCATTAAACAAAACAAAACTCCTGGTATGTTGGTGAGGAGTTGAGAATGTTCTAACATGGCTAAACTGTGTTTTTAGAGTCTGCTATTCCAGTTAACAATTGCAATGATCAAAATACCATTAAAATTATTTAAATTGTCAACTAGTTGTGATTATTTTAATCATTACAACTTTAGTTTCAAGTGAGGTGCTATAGCTATGTTCAACCTCAAATTGAAATTTCAAATAGAAATTCAAACTTCGGAACTGTTAAAAGTCCTTAAAAACAGCAAGAAGTCATAAAACTAGTATTAAATTGTGTATAAACTTTTATTGTAATTTAGCAAACTTTATACATTTACTGAGATGTTGGTTAATAAGTCTAGGGTCTAGGATCTGAAATAAATACTCCCTCATTCAGACTGGGAAAAAAGAACCAGCTAGCACTAATATCCAAATACATCAAAGCTTTACTTGTAATTAGTTCATCTTTTTTTAACTTTAAATCTTTCTTGAGTGTTTTTGCCATGTGTGATTCTGTGACCTTTCATATTTTTCTTGGCTCTTATCCTTGAGTTTTGAATGAACACATATCCAAACAGAGAAATGTGGCAGTCTCATGCTTTTGGTCCTTCATAAAAGTTCAGATTTGAGAAGAAATATACAGTGGTTCAAATCTGTACGCACATGGAACAGACATGCACCAAATCAGAGAGTTCAATGGTCGTTTACTTTTTTTCTATCTCCATTATGTTCAGTCCAGAGAGATATTTTTTGAAAATGTTGCTTTTTTGTGAACATTTTAGCTTTCATAGGCAAATCATACAAGAGTTTAAAGCTTCAAATCTGTTCAATTATTTAATGAACTTTGACTGGCAATTTAAGACTTCAAGATTGATGTGGGGGTAGAAGAGAAAATATAAGAATTCTAGTGAGTGTGTCTATGTTCAAATCTTGTGTGTCTTAAGACTGTAATTGTCATGATGTTATTATTATATTTTATTATTATCGTAAACCTGGTTTTATTCAGTATTTTTCTAACCAAGGCTGTGTCCAAATGTCCACACTATTCCTTACTTTTAGGGGTCACACCATTTTCTGTGTCCGTTTTTGTGTCAGTTGATGAAAATGTAGTGCACTCAAAATTTCCCACAATGCAAAGTAGTGGGCAAATGGTAAATGGTCACATTTTATACAGCACTTTTCTACCTTCAAGGCACTGAAAGAGCTTCACATCAAGGAAACGTTCACGTACGCAGACACTGGGGCGAGGTGGGTTAAGTGTCTTGCCCAAGGACACAACGATTCATCTTAATCCATTGCGAAAGTCGGGAAAAACACCAGCGGTCAGTGACAGGTCTTTAACTGGACACAACACAACTGAATAAAGCAGATAGAAGGGCTGCTTTATGGTGCTGATGAAGAAAACACTCGAGCTGTTTAAAGAGCAATAATTTCCACGTCAGACCAAAAGCAAATAATCCAGCCTGTGTGCGTGACAAATACTTGTATGATTATTTTTAGTCTATAAATACTTGTGTGCCACTTTAATTTGATCATTGTTTATGATAGAAATCAGGTTTTATCAGAATTTAACACATAGACAATAAGTTACGTGGCGCGAAAGTTGTGAGCTGCGTATCCGAATCTCTGTGAATGAGTGCACTATATGGTTTTACTTCCTGTCCCGCTGCATGTGCATATATCCTGTGTTCTCCTTTGTCCTTTGGTGGTTCATTGTCAGTGTCATGGCCTGTAAGTTTCCATTTTGGATTTTTTTTTTTTGTTTTGATTGTCTAAATTTTCATTAAAGAATATTTCAAGTGCAGTCTTGCATTTTGGGTTCTCCCTCTGTTTAAAACGTGACCGTAATGTTCATTATCTATCAAAATCGTGCCAAGAAATTTACAGTGAGCTGGTGATGCCCATAGATTATTATTGTGGTGCCAACATCCACTTAGGAAGGTTACAATTAAGTATATGCTTGACTATTGCACTTACCATCAGTATATGAAAAGGAATGTTAAAAAATCATTGCCAGAGTCATAGTGGATGCGAGTTGGTGATTAACCTGGATCGCACCACATTAATGAGATACACATCACACTGAAATGTCTCACTGAACGCAGTCAGGAAAAGGCAGAACATCACAACAGATATTTGAGCTTGTCAGTTATATCCTTGGGAGATGCTGAAATCACAAATATTGTAAGGAGTTCTTCTTGCCGGCCTAGGCATTTGGTCCTGTCCATTAAAGGTCGTATATCACAGACAACTGACTCTTGTGAGCTTTAAGCCATGTTGTAATGTTGTTAGCTCATCAAACACATACCTGGAGTTGTGTTTTGATTCATTGACACATGTTTAAGTAATCCTTTATTATTATTAGTCTGTCTACATCTCCAAAGCTCAAAATGCTCTGTTCCACCTTATGATGTCATGAAGCGGTTGTTTTCAAGTTAACAGCTGCATTTTACCTTTTGTTCAGTAGAGATTGGCAATGATGTAAGATGTATAGAGTTTAAAAACACAGTGAAGCACTTCCTGTATTACCACATGACATCACAAGGTGGACAAACTTTTTTTTTTATAAGTTTGAGAAAAGAATTCAGTCTTAATATGCAGGTTTGTGTGTTAAGCATGTGTGAATAAAGCAAAAAACACAACTCCAGTTACGTTTGTGATGAGGAAGCAGCATTATAACAGATCAGAAAATAGAGTTATATGAACCCTTTTATGAAAAGCATATTAAATGATAGTTTTGTCAAATTAAAAAATGCATATGAATTCGAACACTAGCAAAATCAAATGCATCCATCTGTCCATCGGTCTGGGCAGATAGAGCCTGGTGCTGAAGGGAGCAGCTCTTAGCACAGCACCATCTCCTTGTCAGTGCATTTCAATGTGTCCTCACAGGTTTGGTGACCCCTCTGTTTGGACATCTGCCAGAAAGTATCCTGTCTCGAGAATTATGAGCATTTCTTTTAGATATGTTTTGAATATTATCTTGCCAAGAGGGAGTAAATTATGTTGTACTACTATTATTATTACTATTATCACTTGCATATACTTCTTTTATTAAAGGTCCTGTGTTAAGCAAATTTTACTCTTGCAAGTTTTAGGCCATGTTATAATGTTGTCATCAAAAATATACCTGGAGTTGTGTTTTCTGTTTGAGTAGAAATCTGAAATTTGTGTGTTAAACATGTGTGAATGAAACAAAACAAACTCTAGGTATGTTTTTTCTTTTTTTTCTTCCACTATCTAACTTTTCTGGTGGAGGGTTCTTGCTTTGCTTTGTTCCTTAGTATGGCATTAAACTTATTTATCGCCATGGAGACAAGCAGATGTCGCCACTCCACTGGTACCTAAGTAACAATTCACAGAAAGAATATGCTTTCCACAGTACTTCTTTTATTTGGAATAGAACATCTGCAATGAAATAAATTCTAGATGGATAATGCCATACTTTGGAACATTTGAGGATAAATGCACCTTTATTAATGCGTATGGTAGACTCAATCCTGCATCATCTTTTTGGTCATTTTTTGTTAATTTGATAATGCCATTTTACATAACACTGAAGAGAATATTGTATATCTAAATAGAAGAAAGAAAAAAAATAAAGTACACAGAATTGTGAGATACAAACAGCTTAGACTTAGACTTAGACAAAATGTATTGTTCCAGAAGATAAATTATTTGGACACATTAACTCACAAATCACAATATATCATTACAACAAAGAGCAAAAATATACATGATTAAAAAAATAAATAAAACGTAGCAAAAATAGTAAGAAACAGTCCGAAAACCCTGGAATTTGCATAATATTGAATTTACGCAGGGTTTCCCATGTTTTCCATTTGGACTAAGAGTCGGGCTGTAATGACACATACTTAATGGGCTTGTTTAAAATGTTCTAATGGTGTTCTTGGTCTGGATCCAAAGATACTCAGAGAGGCAATACTGGAATAATTTAGACATTTAACTTTGAGCTGGGAGTTTTCCGTGAAGGACGCTCATCTCATTGCGTGGGGGGTGCTCTACGATAACTGGTCTACTGGCTGCGCTGATGGTCATTTGAGTTTCAAAACTTAAATTTCCCAGAAAGAACCAACTTAACCAACAATACTTTACTTGAAAGCACAACGCTGTCATCTGAAGTCTCTATTTAGGGTCAGTGAATTACTTAAAGGGTTCATATCACGCTATTTTCTTATCTGTGTTATAATGTTTCCTCATAAATAAAACATATCCAGAGTTGTGTTTAGTTTCATTCACTCTAGTTTAACACACAAACCCTGCGTATTTAGGCTGTGTTCTTCTCTTAAATAAATGGCGCTCTGTTCCACCTTGTGATGTCACGTGATAATACAGGGAATGCTCCATTGTGTTTTTAAACTCATCTTCACTACAATCATTTGGATGAGTTCAGGCCTGGAATTACCCATCTCTACTGAATTTAAAGTAAAAGGAGCTGTTAACTTGAAAATTACCACTACATGACATCACAAGGTGGAAGAGATGCACAAAGACTAGTAAACCAGAGTAAAAATGTAGCGAATGAAACAAAACACAACTCTGGGTATGTTTTTAATGAGGCAACAACATTCTAACATGATTAAAAGCTCACAAGAGTTCATTTTGTGTAATGTAGGACCTTTAACGGCTACTGTCATGCAAGATGTATTTGACTGTAGTTTACTTTATCGTAATATATATGACTGTTATGATTTGTTGAGGATAAGCCCGTGGGTGATCCAAAGCATTAATCCCATTTCCATTGCCTCCTAGTGTTCAGTGATTTATTTATCGATTTGGCATTTCACATAATATGCCAGATGGATTCCCGTTGCTCATTGTTCTAATATCAGATCATATCTGAGTTTAAGAATAAGACATTGACACTGGGTAGACGCAGCACTTTTTTTTAAGTGAAAGTGTGTCAGATGCATTTTTGTGGAAATGTAATGCCTCTCCCCACTCCTTTTTGGAATTATTGATTTGAAGACTGTACTGTATGTTCTTAATTGGAAATTTTAAATATTTGCCTTCATGTATATTTTTAAATTTGTTGAACATGTCACTTACGAATAGTTTACAGTCTTTTACAGATGTCTGTGTCTCTGTGTTTTGTGTTGTATTTCAGTGATCTTTAATGTCTTTATGTTATGTGTATGTCCTGAGTGTTCTGTGCATGTTGTCCTGTCTTCTGCCTCTCCATTAAAATGCCAATGGGACTAATACATGTTAATTAATGTGCATATTTAAAGGTTCTATATCACACAAAATTGACTCTTGTGAGCTTTTAGCCATGTTAGAATCCTGTTACCTCCTCAAATACATAATCAGAGTTGTGTGTGTGTGTTTTTTTTTTTATCAACACATGTTTGAGTAACCCTTTATTATTGGTCTGTCTCTCAAAATGCTCTATTCCACCTTGTGATGTCATGTAGTGGTAATTTTCAAGTTAACCTTTTACCATTTGTTTAGTAGAGATTTGCTTATCTAAATTATTCTCGTGAAGGTGAATGGTATTTCAGTACACTGTGGATAACTTCCTGTATTACTACATGACATGACACTACACGATCACAAGGTGGAACAAAATGTTTTCAGTTTGAGAGAAACACTCAGCCTAAATATGCAGAGTTTGTGTGTTTAATATGTATGAATGAAACAAAACACAACTCTTGATATGTTTTGATGATGAAACAACATTATAACAGAGATCACCGTAATATGGGCCCTTTAACGTAAACATAAACAAAAACATAGCGGCACCTGTCCGACTTGACCAGTAGAGGTAAGAATAAGGGTCCTTTAGCTAATACCAAAGCCATTAGCTGTCCATGTGTGAAAGTGCCTGTTGTGTTAAATCTAAGCAGATAAATTAACATTCCCCGGGCAAGGCACTGAAATGTAAATATTCAGGCTTGGTGAGGATGAGCTGGCCTCCTCCTCCTCTCCTTTAATCGGCTTTGGGAAGAAGACGTGCAAAGTGCTTTAGGAATAACACCATGTTCTGTGATAAAACAAGCCTCCTTTATTATAAACTTACAATACAAGAGTCATGCCTGAAAAGGACTGAGATATAAGCTTTGTACGTAGAGTGAGGACTAGGCTGGGCCTCTGTCTTAAACGTCAACAAAAATGGCAAGAGTTTGAAAGTCTAAGCAGACCATAATGTATTCATGTAGTTAATTTTATAGCTGCAAGGTTTCAAATTGTTGGAACAAAAGAAAGAAACAAGTCTTATAGGAAATTGTATTGACTGAAAAGTATGATAAATGGGATATGACAGGGTTAATCTACAACTTTTTTGTTAGGGACGGATTTTTTGGAGAATCTTGGGCTCTGGGTCGAAAAAAATGCTCAACGCGCTACCCACAGACTATATAAAGAAGTAGACTAAAGGAGTGTGACTTCACCCATAGCATTTGGCTTCAGTCAAATGAAGCTCATTGACGCTAGGAGCAAATTTCAATATTACAAACAGGAATAGATTTACAGACAAAATAGTGAAATAAAAACACCAGGATCATGTAAGGCGGGTTAATATGAACATTTTAAGACCAAAATTAAAATGAGGAGTCTGACCGCAGCAGCTGCAGAGAGAGAAATTTTCAATGTAAAGTCAACTGGAGCCAGAATTATGCCCATGCTCACTTCCTTTCTGGAACGCGGCAGCTACTTATATATAAAGTCTATGGCGCCACCACGTTTTTTTTGGGGTTTTTTTTGTTATTGTTGTTTTTTTTACAAGGTTTAAAATACAGGCTTTACCAACATTGCTCTCCCAAATTGCCAATGCCGTACTGCATGCACCAAACTAGGACTCGACTAGTACCAACTGGGTCTCAACCAGGCTATCCCAGAAGAGGTACATTTTGTAATATTTGTAAGATGGGCCATGGGCTGGATCAGAATGCTTGAAGGGCGTGATCTTGTCTATTATTTCTGTGTTTTTAAACCCTCTTTATTTTGAAACGACACACCAACCACTAAAATATGACCAAATTGCCACCACTTTGAGAGTAGTGTGGTGTGAATACTGTCCATGCTGTATTTGCATTTGGAAATAACAATTTTGCTTATTTTTTTGGTTCATAAGTTTGCTGTAGTTGCTCCACAATGGCCAGTTATTTTATTAATTACATGAGTGAATCTGTCATCTGTAACAACTAGCAATAGCAAAAAGCACACCAGATTTTGGATATCCTGTTATTCTGTTATGAACAAATCATTTGGATTTTATTTTCACCTCTTTTATTCCTCAGATGTGAATGCAGTTTTCAATTTTCACTTTATTTTTGTAAATACGCTAACAATTGTGTGGCATTTCTTTTGCTTAATCTTAAGAAATTGCATACAAAGTTGAAGAGAATGACAGATTGCACTCAAATCACAAATAAAGTCTGGTAAAATAGATGCTGTTTGGAAATAAACTTTAAAGACAGCGTTCACTTTTCATTTTTTCACCATTATGTTTTTTGGAAATTGGCTGGCACTAATGTCCATTGTTCTTTGAGTATTCTCCCTCCTCTGTTGTCTGATCATTTGCAGAAATGGCGTACACTGTGGATTGATACGCTTGTTTTGAATTAGATCATGAAAAGAGAATCAGCTCCCTGTGTGATTGGAGTATAGACCCGATCTGCATATCCACGAGCCATTTGACTTTTCTGTCTCATTAAACAACCCCACCAGTGTTTACAAGAGAGCGCTAATGTGAGCTGTCAGTCAATCTTCCAAGTCAGACGCGCTGCCGCTAGTCATTTAGTGAATGTTGTTTTGCATCAGAAGTAGATAGAACTTTTTTAACATATACATTGCTTTTCATCAAGGTGGCCTTGCTACTCAAATGAATCAAGTCTTATAGGAAGTGTGAAGTGAGCAGAATGAGTGCATTGCATTTCCATAATGAAAAGTATACTGAATTAACTGACTGGTAGCAGGTTTATATACTGTAGACTTGATACCTGTTGCTGGTAAACTAATAAAATATTTTCACTGGATTATGTGAAGATTCATCATTGAGTAATAATGCAGTAGTCCTTTTAAACAATTTTCCATACAGTACAAGTTGCTTTACAGTTGTGTGCATTATTCATTCAGTTGCCATAGTCTGGGATGCTTAGGGGTGATGGCCATGCTGTTTATGTTATAGCTTGACTTCAAGATTTCAGAAATTTCAAGATTTTAGTGTCATTGTCATAGAAAAATAATAAAATTACACTTAGAGCATCAAGCACTGCATAGTTTTGATGTAAAGTGTGGTGGTGGGAGGTTTTGGTTCTCATTATTGTCATCCAATCAGAAAGCAGAATCTGCCTCACATGAGTCTCTCATTTGGGATGCCAGTTTCAATTCTGAAATCCAGTTGTTTTAAACCTCAAAGGACGTTTTCTGATCTGAATTGTCACAACCCAAACCCCAGTACCTGCACACAATCTGCAAAGTGCTCTGCAGCCTCTGCAGCTTTATTAATGAAAATAGTAATAGTGCTGGCTACATACAGTTTAAAGGGCTCATAGTATGCTATTTTCTGATCTAGGTGAGTAGACATCTTAACATGTGGGAGAGCAACTATAATAAGCGTTAATTCAGCACCATGGACAGCACCTGGCCTGTTGCAAGTGCATAGTTAACATTCAAGGTCCTATATTACACAAAATTGAGCTTTAAACCATGTTACAATGCTGTCGACCCCTCCCTCTCCTAAAAATACCCAGAGCTGTGTTTTGTTTCACTCACACATGTTTGAGCAATGCTCTTATTAGACTATTACATCCCCAAAGCTCAAAATGCTCTTTTCCACCTTGTGATGTCATGTAGTGATAGGGCTGTGCCAAAAACACAACTCCAGGTATGTTTTTGATGAAGTAACAAAATTCTAACATGGCTTAAAGCTTAGAAGAGTCAATTTTCCTAAACATGGGACCTTTAAGCATGGTGGGTGAAGTGTCTTGCTCAAGGACACAATAACACTTTGTAATGGCCAGAGCTGGAAGCAGGTACTCCTGATGACAAAACAAGAGGATTTCACTCTGCTGCTACTGTCCATTTTTCCAAGCAGAAGCAATGAAGTCAGAGGACAAAATACATCAATAAAGCACAATAAAGCATCCTTTAATTAAACACATTTGGCTTAATTAGCAGCTTCATTCCCACTTACTCCAATGTTGTGATACAGTTATACGAACAAGAGAGGAAGTTCCTTTGCTGGTGGGATAGTGAAAACCATGGCAACCAAAAGCTCAATATCTTACAAAGTATAATTGAAAGCATTATAATTTCCTTTGCACTCCAGTTTGTAGAGCACAGCCGTGAAATACTACCTGCAGTAAAAACGTCATTTATATTCTTCTAATGTGGAATTGAGTTTAGTAGGTTGCTTTTAATGTCCCCAGGTCTATCACGCTAGCTAATCCTCGTGAGTATGTGGTTTTGACCAAACCTTGAAGGAATAATCTCCCACCTCCATATTGGAAAAAAAGAAAAAAAGACTTGCTTTAGGCTATAATTCTAATGCACTCAGATTGGTCTTATTTCAGAGACCATAGCGTTCATTCCACTTGTCCCAGAAACTAGCCAGAGGTGCCCCAAATGATCAGCCAGCACCTCCCCCTCATTTGTCTACATTAACTTTGCATGTGTGGTCCGTCCAGTAATAAGTGGGCCACTGTTATATTTAGCCATGCCTGCAATGACTTTGAAAAACATGGTGACTCTGTCTTCAGACCATGTCAAAATGTTTTCCCCAGACTAATATTTAGAATCCTTAATTTGAATTTCAGTGCTGTTTTGAACATCTCTTAAGGGTCCTATATTACACATAATGGATTCTTATGAGTTTTAAGACATGTTATAATGTTGTTGCCTCCTCAAAAACATACCTGGAGTTATGTTTTGCTTCATTCACACATGTTTGAGTAATCCTTTATTATTATGTATGTCTACATCTCAAAAGCTCAAAATGCTCCATTCCACCTTGTGTTGTCATGTTGTGGTAGCTTTCAAGTTAACAGCTACCGTTTAGCTTTAGTTCAGTAGAGACTGGCAATTCCAGAGCTGAAATTAACTTTTCACACATTACTGTCATGGCAGTCAACTTTACTTACAATACAATACAGTTCTTACAACATTACTTTTTTGTACCATTTGCACACTTTCAGTAATGAGAACAAAAAAGCTCCAAAGGGAGTGATAAAACTTTTTTACTTCCACCCCCAGTGCATGGTTTGTTAAGTGGTTGTTTTCACATAATTACAACACTTTTTGTACTTAGTATTTATACAAGTACTGATAAATATCTTTCTTTAAATATATTTACTACTACAAATACTAATACTCAGGGCAGTAGACAGATGTTGACAAAGGAGTCTGTTGTCCCAGGCCCTCTTCCTATTACTTTATATAATGGGGCCCATGTGAAACTGCTTGACCCGGGCTCCCAAATTTCTACTACTACTACTACTACTACTACTACTACTAATAATAATAATAATAATAATAATAATAATACTAATACTAATACTAATACTACTACTACTAATAATAATACAATAATCTTTACAATCAGATTTGTCTAAACACCAAATTGCTCCCATGGTTTGCAGTTTTGTTGATTAAACGTTCTAAAATGTGGACACAGTGTTTATTTGGCTTTACAGAAGTGATGCAGGGAGAAACGGTGTTATTTCCATGTCGTTGATTATGCCCAGGGCCAAAGACACTCATTTCTCTGTGTGCGCTATAATGGCACTGTCAAGGAGTTTTATACATAGCTGAACTCACACTCTTGTTCTAATTATGTTGAGCATTATACCAACTAAGTGGCTGTCAAAACAGTATGGCAATAATGGAAGCTAAATTAAAACAATGTCTTTCTGTTTAAGTGCGGACATTGACACAGCTTAGCAGCACAAACTCCAGTGGGGTTATTAATTGTTCTGTTACTTGTAAAATCGATGGCTATTACACTGCGTGGCTTTATGGGGACTATACATCTAATGGCAGCGCTTAGGGCCTCCGAAAGAGTCAATTTAGCAGCAACAGGTTTGTGGCAGTAAAAATAAAAAGGTCTTCCAAATACCACTAATGGAAATAAAGCCCCAAAGAGCACAAATTACCTGCTATAAGTTAAGAAAAAAGAGTAAAGTGAAAAATCTCGCCAATTCTAACTCTGCTGAAATCTTATGCTGTGGGGAGGTTTGCGAGTTTATGCTGTTTATTTTTTTAGGTCAAGAGAAGGGGTGTGTTGTTTGGTTGGAGGCCCCCCTGTGATGTTTTACTTGGGGCCCCAGGACACTCTTGCAGCGTTACTGGCTAGTCCTGTTCATGGGCTGCAAAATCCTTGTCTCTTCTTGCAGTTAAAATTCTATCCTATAATTACCCAAAAATGTGGGTAATATGGCTAGAAGCTAAACATAATGAACTGCTTTCAATTTCTGGGCCTTATCCACTGCAGCTTGCTGTTGTGGTGTTTTTATTAGTAATTATAGCTGCAAAGTTTTAGTGCTTTGCTAAATTATTTGACGTACCTGAACGCCACATAGCCCATTCGCACCTATTTGAGTCTTTGGCCAGCATGTAGACTGAGTGGTTTCCCTGTGTATGTAAACGTAGTGATTGTGTTTTGTATATGTGATATTTTGTTGCGGGAATCCCAAAAGCCACAGCTGATTGTAAAAATATGAGATGTTTGAGCAATATTTTTTTCCATTGGAGTTTTCCATTTGTTAGCATTATCAACTGGATTCAATAAGGCAGGCAGTAGCATTTTTGTCACATGTCCTGTAAGTGTGTATTTTTCTGTGCTCAATATTCTGAGACATTGTGACCACTGAGCTTTGCAACATGCTCATCTACTTCAAGCACAATCCCCTGCCTAAAGTGCCTATATTACAGTATTTCCTGATCTATGATATAATGTTGTTTCCTCATCAAAAACATATCTGGAATTGTGTTTTTTTCATTCACATGTTTAACACACAAGCCCTGCATATTTAGGCTGAGGTTTTCGCTCAAACAGAAACCGCTCTGTTTCACCTTGTGATGTCATGTGGCAATACAGGAAGTGCTCCACTGTGTTTTGAAACTCCATACAACTTCACTAGAATCATTTGAATAATTTCAGACCTGGAATTGCCAGTCTATACTGAACAAAAGATCAAAGGTAGCTTCATGACATCACAAGGTGGAACAGAGCATTTTGAGCTTGGAGATGTAGACAGACTAATAATAAACTAATAATAAGGATTACTCAACCATGTGTAAATGAAACAAAACAAAACGCCATGTACCCAACCCAATAGTTGCACTTACATTTAGAAGTATTTAGTATTCAGTTACTTTCCTAAAATCAAAGGAATCCTTGATTAGGCAATTAAGGTTTCAAGCTGCACGGCGCTAGTGAGAAAAATAGAAAACACAGCCCTTATGTTGTTTCTAATTAGTAAACCACAAACATTAAGCTATCTATCCCATGTTTTCACAACATAAATAAATCAGGCTATTGTTGTTGCAAATTTCTGTTGGATTGGCATAATATCATCTACATATTGCTATTAATTAAGTGCAAAACATAATTTATTTATGTTTTGCTATAAATAAATATATAAATATTTACTATATTTACTCAGTTGGTGTATGTCCACTGATCTGAAGGTTGGCGGTTCTAATCCCGCTCTCAACATAAGCATCACTAGTAGAGCGGTCAGATCTACTGACCTACAGGTTGGCAATGCAATTCCAGCTTTTTTCCAGCAGTGTTGTGTCCTTGGGCAAGACACTTAAGCCCCCCAGTGTCTGTGTAAGTGGTTCCTTGATGTAAAGGGCTTTGAGTGCCTTGAAGGTGGAAAAGCGCTATATAAAACTTTGACCATTTACCATAAAAAATGAAGATATTAATTTTTGTCAGTACTACACAGAATCCTACTATTACTACACCACTGTTACACTTGCACTACTTCTTTTATTCCAGAGCCAGTCGGCAAAATCATCTTGCTAGTGTAGGCTAGTATCTGGGGTCACCATCAAAGTGCTTACTAACCACAGTTACTATGGATACAACTCTTATCCGCATCCAAAACCTCCACTATTTTTATTTATTTATTATTTTTAAGGCTTTCTACTATTTCCGAGCAAAAATATGAATGTTATGAATGTTCTTTTTTTCCTTACTTCCCTTCACAGTCCAATATAACAAAGCTTCCAGGTTGTAATATCCCACCTCTACAGTATATGTGAACACAATAACAACAATAGCGATGTCCGAGGAGCTATCCAGGAGCAAAGGACATTGACGGACACACTGTGAAACTTGGCATTGCTCGCGGGCCTGTCCACCTGGCTTTAGCTGCCATTGTGTTGCCTCCCGGTTGTCTTGGCTGGAGTATTGATTGAACTGGCACAGAGGTGAGGATTTGGGCTCAGGGTTGGGCTTATACCTCAGTGGAAACAAAAGCACGCAGATGGGGGAGGTGGAAGTGAAATTGTCGGAAGGCTCACAGCGTATTATGTGGTGGTTGGAAAGAGATTGGTGGTTTGGTAAAAGAGGGCATGGTAGTCCCGCTGCTCAGTCGGGCTAATCAATTCAGAGCTGGACTGTCCCGCTATTGTGGTGGACATCTAGAGGCAGTTTTTCTGGAATAAATTGACAAGGCAGCTTTTTTAGCATGCGGCGCAAAGACACTGCTATTATTTCTAGTTTGGGAGCAGGGAGAGAAAGTGGCTTTTTGTAGCATCCTCCAGGAGAGCCAGGCTGGCATTTTAAACTGGGGTATGTCGTCAGGAGATTTCAAATGCTGTTTGTGCTGCTGTTGTCCTGATACAAAAATAATAGTGCTTTCTTTGTCAAGGTAATTGTAAAGCTAGTAAGCAAACGTTAAATTTGGCCTTATTTATGCATTTTGTAGTATTGATATAAACACTAAATACTAGTTCCAGTAACAGTTAGTATCAGATTTTTTTTTATACTTTTGAGGTTGGAGTAAGGTATATAAAATTTGAAAATACTGAAATTGTTGTATATGCTAAATTTGAAAATGTAGTACATTGTCCGTAAAAAAAAAAAAAAGAAAAAAGCTGCACATATTTTTTCTGTTTATTTTAATAAATTCAGTTCATTGTAATGTGACCTGAACCTCAACTATCTGTTCATTTTAGCACATTTAGGAAGAATTATTAAAATATTTGAATATTGTCAACAGGATAATCCCCACAAGTATCAAAATAATATATTCTGGCAATTTGCTTTGACTAGGCCTGGCAACTAGAGGGTTGCCAGTTCTATTTCCATCATCAAGTATTACCTTTAGGGGATTATTAATACATTTATCTACATTCTATCTACTCATTCATGTCAAATTGTATATCAAATAATGTGCAATGCCAACTCCCACAGCTAGGGGTCACATCACTCTAAAACATTATACTGTTCATTATGCCCTGAAGATCTGAAAAGGTAAACTTAAAGGTACATTGTGTAACTTTTCTGATGGAGGGTCCATCAAATGCTTTTCTCCATGGAGATGTTAGTGCTTTATCTGGAATGTTTCACAGTATGATATTAAACCTTTCTATCTTCATGAGACCAACCAGACCAAGTTACAGGTCGGATCTGTAGAGAGGCGACCCCGCTCACAGCCTGTTTTTCTAGGTATTTTTGAGCTATAAAACCACCTGTAATTTAATAAATGTAAGGTAGAGTTGTTTAATGTCGTACTGTGGAACATTCCAGGCAGTGCAATGACATATCCATAGAAACAAGGAGGTGATGGACCCCCAACCAAAAAGTTACATGGTGCACATTTAAGCCATATGGAAAACGTGAAAAAACTGCATTCACCTCTGCTCTGCACCAGTTCACTTTTTCTCCCCTTCGTTTGAACTGAACTGACAGAGCCTTTAGTCTTTTAGCATGCAGTGCAAACCCGCCACCATTATATGCACTCAGTCGCAGGGAAAGCAGGTATTTTCATGAGAAGCACGCTCCATCAGCCCCAATCAGGAGAGCGGTGCCCGGTACGATTCCAAGCGGCAGACTCCCACCCTGACAGATTATCCTTGCAGAATGTTTGGGAATGATAATGAGATCCAAACACCTCAATAAACCAGGAAGAGGGGGCGGAGACTGCTGAAGGCGGAGTAGAACGGGAATTTGGGCTTGAGCGATGGCTGTGATAAATTGCAGAAGCAAAGGCACTTGAGCATAAAATTAGATCTTACAAATGTGTTGTTACCTGACAGTTGTGTGACAGAGTAGAGATCGCAGCATTATAGGACCACTAATCGTATCAGAAAAATAAGAAGGCCTCTCAGCTGTGATGGAGGGCCGATGTGGATACTGAGTTGGAGGAAGAAATAACATAATTAAAAGGGCTTTTCCCATTATGCTCTCAAACATTAGAAGCCCAAATTCAATTTATATGATAATACATGATGTTCGGAAAAGGCGGCACACGCTAACACATTTGTTTAATGACTGCAGGCCTCACTGGTACATTTGGAGGAGATTGTCATAATTCTGGGGTGGACTACTTTATATAAATCTAAAGTGAGATCTGGTGGAGACTCTTAAAACTAACATTGTTCAGTTCAGTGGTTGGACCTAGAATTTGCATTTACATTTGAGAACGTGTAAAATCAAACAGCAGATGTGGGTATGACTTAAAGGGTCCATATTATGCTATTTTCTGATTTACAGTGGCTCCAATAAGTATTTGTACAGCTCTGAGAATTGTGAATGTACACACCTATTATGTAAAATTAGTTACATGAATCACTTGGATAGATCTGGATGTTCCATCATTACAAAACATAACCATAATTTTCATCTTATAAACAACACAAAGAAATTAGTGAAGTTTTATCATTTATTGAAGTCCAAAAAGTATTTGTACAGTTCATTCTCAGTACTTGGTGGGTCCACCACGTGCTTTAATGACCGCCTCACACCTGGCAGGCATACCATCAACGAGTTTCTGACACACCTCTGGACTGAGGCCGTCCCACGTCTCCTGGATCAGTGTCTGGAGCCCAGCCTTGTTGGTGGCATGCTGACCATGATGACGCCTCTTGACCTCCTCCCACAGGTGCTCTATGGGGTTCAAATCCGGGCTCTGTGGGGGCCATTCCAGCACCTTAACCTTCTTGCGTTCCAGGAAAGCCTTCACCCGCTTAGACGTGTGTTTCGGATCACAGTCATGCTGGAACACGTACCTCCGACCAAGGAGCCTCCGAGCTGATGGCAGCATGTGCTGGTTCAGGATGTCCTCGTACATGGCAGAGTCCATAATTCCGTCGATGAAGTGAAGGGATCCAACGCCACTGTACGACATACAACCCCAGACCAGGACACTTCCACCTCCGTGCTTGACTGTAGGCTGTACATACTCTGGCTTGTACTCTTCACCTGGTTTTCTCCACACCGACTTTTTGCCGTCTGATCCAAACATGTTAAATTTCAATTCGTCAGACCACAGGATGCTTTTCCAGAATGCAGAAGGCTTGTTTCCGTGTTCCCGAGCGAATCTGAGGCGTTTTCGACGGTTCCTGGCGCTGATGTAGGGCTTCTTACGGGCCACCCTCCCAGCCAGACCTACTTCATGGAGGCGGTTACGGATGGTCTGGGCACAAACATGGCTTCCAGTTGCTTCCTCCACTTTGGTGGCAAGACTGGAGGCCGAGGACTGTCTCTCCCTCTGTACCAGCTGGGAGATGTACTGGTCAGTGCGCTGGCTGGTCTTCTTGGGACGTCCTTTCCTGGCTGCATTGGCTATGCGTCCAGACTGTTTGTACTTCTTGATGATGTACTGCACGGTCGTGTGGTGTAACGCTATCCGAGTTCCAATTTTCCTGGTGCTTAGGCCTTCGTTATGTAGCTGAATGATTTGCTCCCGCATTTGACGGGGTATCTCGCCTGTCTTAGCCATATCACAGGAATACATTATAGGCATGGTCAGGCCACTTATATAGGCCAGTCTGTGTGTCCAGTATGGTCACGCTTGACAAAATCAGACCAAGTGAGTCAACCATGTCCTGTAAACAACTGTAAACAACTCAAGTTAATTTTAGGTGAGTATTATAAGTTTTGTGACTCACTAATGGAACTGTACAGATACTTATTGGGTTAGATAATCACATTTCTGACCAAATATGCCATTTTGACATTAAATATTTGTTTAAAACATAATATGATTATCAAATATTTTAATCACTTTTACACACAATAGCAAGCATTTAACCGAATATACAAAAGCTGTTATGTAGTCGAATTTTCTAGTAGTGTACAAATACTTATTGGAGCCACTGTATGTTATAATCTTGTTTCCTCATCAAAATCATACCTGGGGTTGTGTTTTGTTTCATTCTCACGTGTTTAACATACAGAACCTGCATATTTGAGTTCTTCACTCAAATGGAAAACATTCTTCCCCCTTGTGATGTCATGTGGTAATAAAGGAACTGCTCCACTGTGTTTTTTCAACTCCATACACCAAATTATTTGGATGATTTCAGACCTGGAATTGCCAATCTCTACCGAACTAGAGGTAAAAGGTAGCTTTTAACTTGAAAACTACAGCTTGATCTCATCACAAGGTGAAACAGAGCTTTGGAGATGTAGACAGTCTAATAATAAAGGATTATTAAAACGTGTGAATGAAACAAAATACAAAACACAACTCTGTTTATGTTTTACAAGAGTCAGTTTTACGTAACAAAAATGACTGGGACTTTTAAAGTTATGTGGTATGTTGATACTTGAACATTTTGAGTGAATTTAGCTTGAAGTAAACGTGAGCTTCCCTTGAAGTAACTAAATAAATAAAAATAAATAAGTCCAAATGTCCAAGTCCACAATTGTATTTCAACTGCTTTCTATCTGCTGTATATTGTCAAGTCACAACCCATCTTGTCTCCTTGCTGTTCCTCCTTCCAGAAACACCATTTAACGAAACAATGACATGGCCCATTATTGGCTGTGGAGTAAGTTAAATACATCATCAGGGTGACAAAGAGGTAAATAAATGAGTGTGAATGATGAAGTGTGGCTTTAATCCAGCAGACTTAAAGGTTCCATATTATGCAAAATTTACTCTTGTGATTTTTAAGCCATGTTAGAATGTTATTACGTGATCAAAAACATACCTTGAGTTGTGTTTTGTTTCATTCACACATGTTTGAGCTTTGGACATGAAGTCTATAATGCAGGATTACTCAAAATGCTCTGATCAACCTTGTGATGTCATGAAGCGGTAGTTTTCATGTTAGCATCTATCCTTTACTTTTTGTTCAGTAGAGATTGGCAATTCCAGGGCTGAAATTGAAATTATCCAAATGATTCTGGTGAAGGTGTATGGAGTTTAAAAACACAGCGGAGCACTTCCTGTGTTACCACATGACATCACAAGGTGGTAGTATTTTCAGAATGAGAGAAAAACATCGCCTAAATATGCAGAGTTTGTTAAACATGTGTGATGAAACAAAACACAATTCCAGGTATGTTTTTGATGAGGAAACAACATTATAACAGATGAGAAAATGGCGCAATATGGGCCCTTTAAGAGGAAAAAAAAGTTGCATGAGTATACAAAATGGTCTGGATGTAACTATAGCAAGTTTGAGATATTTGTGAAAGAACATTCATTGTAATATTGGATCTAGAGGAGCTTGGAAATTCATAAAAAAAAATCACCTAAATTATGCTATGACGAATTAGTTATAATTGCACCACATGCACTGGAAGCAATTTGTTGCTAGAAGAGTTGCTATAGGCACATAAATGTATGCATGTTGTGAAGGAGAACATGTTTTGAAAAAAAGAAGGGAAAAAAATCAATTGAATAATATTACATTATTATACAAGCCATAGCTGGTTAGCCTTTCAAATGCAGATTTTTTTTTTTTTTTTTTTCCATTAACTGGAGATGGACATGTACTGTAAAGTAATGCTGGGCCTATTCATCTACATGTATGTTATTTATTTATTTTTTGTACCTTTTTATTTGATAGAAAAACTACAGGTAACAACAAGTGTAGCGGATACGTGTGTAGATAAGGTCTGTCACTTGGCATATCTTATTTATTTATTGTTTATTTGAATAGGGACAGATACACAAACATAGATTAACAATTCAGTAATCTGATGCATCGTACCTGCCCCATTTATTTCAGTTTTAGTGGGATCCCCGTTAGCGGCCGTTTTTTTTTTTTTTTTTTCAAATGTCCATTGTTGATTCATTCTGTGTCATCCATTTCTTTATACGTTTTTTCTCGCTGTCAAAAGTACATCCCAAACTTATCCATCCATCCATAAGTTGTATAAACACGTGTATCTTCGGCTGGAGACATTTCGCCTGCTCTCCCATACTAAAAACTGTACCTTTGCCTCACGCTGGCTCACTGTTTGAAGTACAGACCTACGGGGGGTGTGGTGAGGTAGGCACAGGGGAGGGGGGGTGTAACAAACATGGGAAGAGCCAAAGCATGTCCAGGATCAAGCACAGTGCATGTTCCAGCGCGGCCACTGTGCTAACTAATGAGCCAACACGCACCCTGGCACCTTTAATTAAACAGCAGCTCTCATTTCCTCTGCTGATGCTTATCATTGATTAAACCTAACAGATTTACTGGCCCACTCCCTCGGCTCCAGCGCGTGTGGCAAATATCAGCCCGGCAACTTTCACCGTGCGACATTGTGTAACAGTGTGGTTCCCTGGCGCCGTGGTGATACACATAATTACGAGAAGAAAAAAAAAAACAAGCATATTCTTCGCCCTCACCAAAATTGGCAGTGTTTTCGTAGCGTTCATGCTAATTTGCGCTAGCTTTGTGCCGGTCATTGTTTGCAAGAGCTATTGTGTAAACCGAGCGGCGCTTCACATCCGCAGGGACGAACAGCTATTCAGGAATCGCGAATCCCACCACAGGAAGCGAGAACAAAAGAGGAGCTGGATTGTCTCCGATGCTAGCAGTGTAGTCTGGAACACTGGGAATGTTAGAATGTTAAAGTAAAAAGCTGTAGATTTCCCCCCATATCAGATCATATTGATAATTAATAACATATCCCATTTATTTACTGTTCTTGGGTTCAGGAAGCTGCTATAACTTTCTGGTATTATTAAGCCTGTTACGATAAGTACTATAACCTTAGTTCAATATATGATAAATAGAACTATACTGGGGGTCAATATTTGGTTATTTTTTCTGCAGAATGATCAGATTTGAGCTGTAGAAGGTTGAATTATGAACTAAAATTACACAAACCAGTTACTCAAATGTTGAGTCTGCTATTTATTTATACAGCTCATCAGTATTTAATAATATTGTACATTTAGAATATTTTTTGTGAATAATTCTTCCTTATGGTTTAATTTAAATATTATCTATATTTACTTTAGCAATATAGTATCTCACTTTAAAATTTGTTAGCATGACAGGTCTAGGTATTATGGGAACATACTTTTCACAGCACAACTTCTATATAATAATGATTTTTATGCTGTTTTAGCATAGCTGTTAGCTGTTTTTAGGTTAAAGGTTTTATTTTTTTTTTTTTTTAAGTTAAAGAAGGGCCCCCTGTAATGTTTTACTCAGGGCCCCAGGAGACTGATTGTCTTTGTCTTTTCCTGATGTGTACAGCACTTTGACCAGCTGTAAAGATTTTAAAGGTGCATTGTATAACTTTATTGGTGTAAGGCCCACCATTTGCTTGTCTTCATATGTTATTATTTGCCAGGAATGTTCCACAGTATGGCATTAAGCTTATCTGTCTCTGAAAACAAACATGTGATTCCAGCAAGTCAAGTTACAGGTCAAATTTGAGGAGGGTTTTCAAGTTTTTCAAAGCATTTTAGGGAAATAAAATCACCTGTAACTGAATACATGCAAAATTGAAGTTACATGTTGTCCCCAGGGTCTTAGGGGCCCAGAATTGGATCCTCTTCCTATGAATTTATATCAGAGGGGGGCCATGTGCGGCTGCTTGTCCCGGGCCCCCAAATTTCTGTTGACGGGCCTGTGTATGGGTACATGCTTTGTAAATAGATTTGCAAAATCCTTTCTCTTGCAGTTAAAAAACCTATCCTATAATTACCATAAATTTGGCTAATATAATTTGAGGCTAAGCATAACTGGTTTCTTCAGTATCTGGGCGGTATCCACTGCAGTTAGCGAATGAGTTGAACTACTGTGATACATTGCACCACAGGAGCCAATAAAAATAAAATATGTATTCGCTTCTTGACACACAGGTCTGCATTCTGTGAAATATGAAGTTTTATTGGGACTAGCAGTCGGGCTGTGTGTCTGGCTGTAACTGTAAGTAAGGTCGTATTCAGAGCTAGCAGAAAAGTCTTGTAATTGATCTTGGCTGTGCTTTTTACCAATTTGGACTCGCACAAGGGCAGCGCTGTGGTAACCGTTTTTACCTGTGCTGTAAAAAGAGCAAATACTCAAAGTGACCTTGCCTGATGGAAAGTGTGCATAATACACATTTTGCAGCTCAGACATAAGTCAGCAGGTGGAAAATGGCAAAAAGAACAGCTCTTTGGATCTGTTCAATAGTTTTCTACGAGCTTAGCATTTTCTTTTATGTTCATTAAAAAGGGTGGATTAAAAAGATAAAAAGTTATGTATAAGGATTTGTTAAGATTCTGTCCAATGCTTACCCCAGAAATCTATGTAATCCATGCTCCCACACAACAATTCTCCATAAATATATACGAAAACATGATACAAACCTATACAACAACTTGACAAACAGGATGCATGCCAATTGTGTTGTGATAGACCAGTGAAGGGGGAGTGACTCAGTGCATTAAAAACCAAAGTGATACTTATGAAACATGTTAATACGTTCTTTTTGGTGAATATATGTTTATATATAAATATGTTGTCTTGGCAGTTAATACGCCATAGAAGTAAAACACCCCTTCTTTAAGTAACCCCTTATAACAACATTAAAACACCTGACAGCACAGACATCTTTCTGTCTTGAAACCAGTGTTTTCAAATGTGTACTCTTAAACTTTATAAATCTATAGAGAATTGGGTTTCTTATTGTTGGCATGTGACGCTAAGCAGATTCAAACACTGCTTCTTTCGGGGTTAGTTTGCGGGTAGTTTAACATGTAACACTGCCCATGAAGTTTTCAGCAGTAGCAATAATAACAGGCGGGCGGAGGCTGGGTGAAAGAGCAGCCCACTCACATCAAAGCTTTTACAAATGTCTCTACTAATCTCCACTAATTTACAATCTTTTTAGAGACTTTTTGTGTTTGGGTATTATTGATCAAAATGTGACCAATTTGAATCTAAAAGTTATTTTTTTCCATGTGAAGTGTGTGTGTTTAAAGAAGTGGTGGGCTGTTATCAATTCCATGGTAGAAATCAAAATCTCAAAATTCAGATGACTCAGTGTAATTTACACTTAATAATTGAAAATAATGGAACTTTTGAGTTGAAACTTGCAATATTCCTTTTATGCTTTTCTTGGGCTAATATACTCTTGGTGGTGGAGAGAGCCTCACTGTTTTTTTTTTTTTTAATGCAGTCAAACTGTGTGTGTATTTAATTATCCCCTATGAACTGCCATAGTTAAGAGGGTTTGTGCTAACAATTGCTCACCCTCTCTTAAAGGTCCTATATTATGCAGAACTAACTATTTTGAGATTTTAGTTATGTTAGAATACCTCATCACAAACATACCTGGAATAGTGTTTTGTTTGATTCACACATGTTTGAGTGAATCAAACCCTTTATTATTAGTCTAGTTTTCAAGTTAACAGCTTCCTTTTACCTTTTGTTCAGTAGAGACTGGCCGTTCCAGGGCTAAAATTATCCAAATGATTCTAGTGAAGGTGTATGGAGTTTAAAAACACAGTGGAGCACTTCCAGTATTACCACATGACATCACAAGGTGGACATTATAACATAGATCAGAAAATAAATAAACCCATGTAGCTGATAATAGTTATTTAGAGTTGATCCATGGCTTCCAAATACAGGCTATGGTTAAGTTCCCAATTAGGGCTGATTTATATATTGTTGTGGGACCGTAGAGACTCATTAGACGCTTTTGTGCTCCAGTCTGGTGAAACATACTAATTACAAGCTTTTTGACTCTGGATCCAAACAACATAAGTGAAACATCTTAATCTGTATGAACATGGATTTGCTTAAACGAATTTTGAAACCTGCTTTTGGTATCCTTTATGAGTATTTCACATTTTCTTACTTAAAGGTGCAATATGTAACTTCTAAAGTGGTTGCATTTGTTCTATTACAGGTGATTTATAGCTCAAAAATACCTTAAAAACATGAATTCTTACAATTCATACAGGCTTGCTTCTCCATAGATCTGACCATTACCCTCCATTGTCTCCATTGACATTAACGAGTTTATTTCCATACTGTAGAATAATCGAGGCGAAACAATAATATCTCCATGGAGCCAAGCAGGTGGCGGACCCTCCAAAAGAAAAGTTACGCATTGCATCTTTAAAATAATATGTTGGAATAATATGTATGTTTGAAAAACACACTTGATAAAACTACACCTCCATTTCCAATGAGGTATTTAGGTGTTGGCGCTCCCTGTGCTGTCAGCAACAGGAATGAACAGTGATAAACAATGTTTATCTGGTGATAGTTTATGGATTTAAAACTGCACAGGAGAAGTTCAAATTTTTAGCTGTGATGCAGCAATCTGGGCCAAATGCAAACAGAGCATTTTTGAGTGCCCAGAGAAGACAATTTTGGATTAATGGATTAATGAAGTGTGAAGCAAAAGACTTAGGCAAACTTTATTGATCCACATGGGAAATTATTTGGACAAAGTAGCTCACAAATCACAATACATTACTATAACAAAGAGCAACAATGTAAATGGTAATAGCAGATCCAAAATAAGCAGCAACAATAAAATAAAAAAAAATCTCTAGGTATATTTTTGATGAGAGGACACAATATACCAAGCTTAGAAAGTCATACAAATATGTGTCCTTTAAGTCATTTACAACAACATTAGCCTACTATTTTACTCTCCCCATGACGTTCTTGTGGGATGCTATTGTGCTTATGGGCAGAATTTTGTAAAGGGCAAAGCAAATTATCCAACGCATTTGCCTCCCAAGGAGCGACTTTGTCCTGTTTATTAAATTTGCCAGAGTGCTTGTGAGCGATGCACATTTTATCCTCTTAACAGTCAAATTACTATATACTCCAGCAATTACTTAATGTACACTAATGGGATTTCCCTGCAAAATGGAAGGATTCATTTATTTTAATGTGAGGCGTTCCACCGGGTGCTTCATGCATCACGGCCCCTCACACCATGCGGCAGGGGCGGAGGAGCAGACAGGAGCAGACAGGAGCAGGGGGAGGTCATTCACACAGAGGTACCATGAAGGTGTCGTCATGGGGAGATGTGATCCAGGTCTTAAGATGTAGAGAGAACATTGGGCCACATGAGCTATTTTAAACCTGGGAGCAGACAGTATTGTGGAGCTTCGGTGAAATAAGGACATGTCTCTGACGAAGTACAGCCAGATCTATTGCAGCCTTAACATGATTTGAAATCTATAAAACAAAAACTCATGCCATTTCAAATCATCTTGGAATGTTATAGAAAGATTAAGAATTTACTGGGTGAAAAATGAACATAAAGCTGCACTGCGCAACTTTTCTGGTGGAGAATTATGCTTGTCTCCATGGAGATGTGATTGCTTTCCTTAGAATGTTCCATGGTATGACATTAAACATATCCATCTAGTATTTATTTATTTTGGGTATTTCTGTTGCTCAAAAATGTCATTATTACCGTACTTCTGTGAACAGGAGCGACTCTCCACAGATCTGAATTGTAATGTAGCATAGTGCTGCATCCTGCTTGTCTCCCTCGTGATAGTTTTAGCCGATACTGTGGAACATTTTGTTAGCGTGGTGTGTGGGTAGGCAAACAGCACAGGACTGAAATCTATACACACTTCATGGGGGTCTTTTGCTTTGTGAGGATAAAAAGTCATGTCCCCATGTGTCAAATCCATCAATATTAAATCAATGCATAGTTATAGTTAGGGTTTAAGCATAGACTGTATATGGAAGTGGACTAAAGGAGTGTGACCTTACCCATAGCCTTCAGCTCCAGTCAAATGAAGCTCACAGGTTAGCCATGACCATATGCACAACCTATGGGTTTTGGTTAAGGCTGGGCAAGTAGTATGTATGGTTAAGATTAGGATCTATCTCTAGGAGCCTAATTCAGCAAAAAACAGTTTTAAGATTGTCAGCTGTTTCTGGTCAGATTGTGTTAAAAGAAAGCCTAACTTGAGTAACAGAGCTTAAGACTGAGTAGTGTTGAACGTTTTTCTCTACTATTCATATTATAGTGTCAAGTGTATCCATGTTGATAAGCTTGAGTTGCTAGTCAAAGCCATTGTTTTCTTTTTTTTTTTTTTTCCAGTGTTCCGTTTTAGACAAGAAATTGCTTTTAACTTGTGGTTCAGTCTGAAACTCTCACTTACTTCAAATTACTATGTCTGAGAACTAGAATATACTATTAAACTTACGTGTGTAGCAGACTAGAAGAAAAAAAAAAAAAAAAAAACTAGATCTGAAAAACTTTTTCATCACCACCCATTTTCACCAGAAGTCATGCAAGCTTAAACGAAAACAGTCCCTGGAGGTATAATTAAAAGTTTAAAATGAGAATAAGAATACACGGTTTGTTTTATAGCAATGATATGTATTTGTATTAATGAAATCTTTTATGGCTTGAGTGTACTGACTTGAAAACATCCATCTGAGGGAGAAATAACATTACTAACATGTAGTGGTGGAAAGTAACAAAGTACAAAAGTAAAAGTACAATACTTAAGTACACATTTGAGGTATCTGTACTTTAATTAAGTAAATTTTACAATGGATATGTTTTACTTTTACTGCTTTACATTTGAGAGCAGGTATCTGTACTTTCTACTCCACTCCAAACCAAATATACAAAAACGGCTTGAAAAAATAAGAAATCGATTGAATCACTTAAAATCAGCTGAATTCTTTTTTCAAAATCCCTACATTTCATCCTTTAATTGTTCTAAAAAGCTCTGCAAAATACTTTTTACTCTTTAAGCACATTTTTAAACAGATACCATAATAACTTGAGGCCAACACACTTCCTTGTGTCTGTGGTCTGCGCTTTTTGTCACACGTTTAAAAATTGTTTAAAAATCGTTTAAAAATCGTGTAGTGTGTGGTGGCTTTTACTTGAGTAACCTTTGTTCCTGGATCTGTACTTTTACTTAAGTAACAAAATTGAGAACTTCATCCACTACTGCTAGCTCTGTAATTGAGAGAAGAACAGAAATACGAAAACAAAAGTTGTTTTTCTTGGATTCATGGATAACAGACTTGATTAGAAACACACTTTTAAAGAAACATATGACATTATTCTGAAATGGATGATATTGTATAATGAGTATGGACAGCTTTCTTATCGGCTAATATTCCGAGTGCTATTAAGACCAGATCTACAATTTTCTAAGGGGCCGTTGAGTCACACAGGCTTTTGAAGTCTTTCTGATCTACCGATTTATACAACAGTGTTATTATGTGCTTCAGCTACAAAACACGGCTGTTTACTGCAATTGTCAAAATAGTGTGGGTTTTCAGCCAGTGTTGTAAGGGTAGGCAAGGACAGTTAGACAAGTTCGTTTGTACTATTGATGAAAAATATTATAATACTCTTGTTTTTTTATTTCATGGTTAGACAAAAAAAAAAAAAATCTATTTCTAAGATATATATAAGATCCTGTTATGTTATATAATGCCTTTTGACCCATATAAATATTTTGACCCATCTTTGACTAGGGATGCACCAATTCTGCTTTTTCTGTTGCAATACCAATGCCCATACTTTGGCTTTAAGTATCTGCTAATACCAGATAGTTATTGATACCAGGGCAGTACGGAAAATGTAATTTATTTACTTAAACACAAACAGCATAAGGTAAAGCATGAGCCAAATGTGTTTTGTAACTACAGAACAGCTTTGTAAAAATACAAGGTTAATATTATGAGACATGTTTGGATAGTAAATCGTCTTATTATACCAATTTATTTATGGGATATCAGCTGAACCCATATCTTGGAAGCCAGAATCTACCAAAATTTTCAATATTGGTACTAATATAAGATGCCAGTATTGTATCGGTGCATCCCTTTCTTTAACACAAGTATGCTTTAGTTTCACAGATCAAACCATATCTATGTGAAGATTTTACAGAATAACATAGCAACAAGTAGTTCTTATAACCTTAATGTTAGAAATTGAGGCTAAACAGCTGGGTGATGGGAAAAAGTTGAAGAGAAAAGCTAGAGGTTTTTAATCACATAATGTTTTTATCTCATCAAAACATACCTGCAGTTGTGTTTTGTTTCATTCACATAACAGCTATCTGATGACATAACAAAGTGGAAAAGAGATTGTTTTTTTTTTGTTTGTTTTTTTTTTTTCAATTTGAGAGAAGAACTCAATATGCAGAGTTTATGTGTTAAACATGAAAAAAACCACAATTCTTGGGATGTTTTTGACAACATTGTAACATATATCAGAATATTTCTTAAAGTTTGTCCGCCTTTTCCTACAATTTGAGGTGATCCCACACATCTGGCTTTACTTTTAAGTTTTTTCTTTGCTGATCCATTGTGCTGGTCCATTTTGAAAGAACACAAAATACTTTCTTTTGAGTTCACTTTTTTTTTTGTGTGTGCGGGCAAGGTGGCGAAATAAAAGGACATCTTAATGGAGAGACAAGAGGTTGAGATCTGCTTAAGCTTTGATGGACCACACACTCGGAGACTGCCCCATTATGTCCATACACATCAAAGCTCATATCAGGTCTTTTGGAAAATACACAATGTTGCTTCCGTGTTTGTTGAGCAAATGTGAAACCTTGTGTAACATGTACACTGCTCCCCTCTTTGCTGCGTCTCCTAATATTCCCCAGCATTTATTCCTTTGTGGTTTTCGGTGTTTCATCTTGACGCGAGATTGAATTTATTTTCTCTTTCTGTTCGTTTCTCGTTTCAGGGGGAATCTTTGAGCAGACGGACGGCCCGGTGTCACTTGTGAGCGCGGAGGAGCTTGCCTTTAAATTTGCTGTCAATAACATCAACAGAAATAGGACTTTGTTGCCAAACACGACGCTAACGTATGACATACAGAGGATTAATATCTACGACAGTTTTGAGGCGTCCAGAAAAGGTAGGCTGGTGTTTTGGTGCAGTTTGGATTGATAAAGGTAAAAGGAAAGTTGTAATTTGAATGTTTATGTTAATATATAAGAATTCCCTTATTTTGGTCAAACATTGCTTAACAGTCAAAAATAACATTAAAGTTGCATTGTGTAACTTGTCTGATGGACTGTCCGTCAAATGCTTTTCTCCATGGAGATGTTATTGCTTTGTCTGGAATGCGTCACAGTGTGGTATTAAACCTTCTTATCTTCATGGAGACCAAACCCAGATCTGATCTGTGGAGAGGCAACCCTGCTCACAGTCAGAATGCCTGTTTTTCTAGGTATTTTTGAGCTATTAAATGTCATCCTGTGGAACATTCCAGGCAGAGCAATGACATATCCATAGAAACAAGCAGATGACTCCCAACCAAAAAGTTACACAGTGCACCTGTAAATTATGTAAATATAATTTCATGTTACCTTCAAAATCAATTTTCTACTTGTTAGTGAGAATAAAGAATAATAATTCAGCAAAAAATAAGAGCTCAAGAGCTAGAGCTACATTACACAGAGAAGCACTGAATCATGTGTTTGTATTTTCAGATTGTTCAGCCCATAATCGAACTCTAACAACAATTCAGTATTATTGGTGTATTGCACAATGCATTACATTTGACTTATATTAGCAAGGCCTTCCTCCTAACTCCCCCTCTCTCTGGTTCAGCCTGTGACCAGCTGTCTTTAGGTGTGGTAGCCATTTTCGGGCCTTCTCACAGCTCCTCGTCCAACGCCGTGCAGTCCATCTGTAATGCACTGGAGGTGCCTCACATCCAGGTGCGGTGGAAACATCACCCCATGGACAACAGAGACACCTTCTACGCCAACCTGTACCCAGACTACTCCTCTCTGAGCTACGCCATCCTGGACCTCGTGCAGTTCCTTAAGTGGAAGACGGCCACGGTGGTGTACGATGACAGCACGGGTGAGTCAGTGGACACTGCGGCATGTTTCATTAACCTGTCAGATTGATGGCAAAAAAGGAGAAAATTTAATTTGTCAACTGGACATAGTTTATTTGGTTGAATACGTTTCGCAGCTCATCCAAGCTGCTTCCTCAGTTCTGGTCAGATGAGGAAGCAGCTTGGATGAGCTGCGAAACGTATTCAACCAAATAAACTATGTCCAGTTGACAAATTAAATTTTCTCCTTTTTTGCCATGGATTCTACCTGGACGACTGAGGGATTTTACATACTGTCAGATTGAGACGTGCAGCACTTTGAATGAGGCCCACACATGATCAGAAAGGCTCTAACTGAAACTGATGCATAAGGCCTTCTGCACATTTTTTCAGAAACAAAATAGTTCTTATTTCTAAAATGGGCCAAAATGCATCTATAGTTAAAGCTTGTTTTGGTCTGTTAAGGTTCTTTACTGTTGGCTTCTGCGCAAACCACAATGCTCCTTTGTATTTTGTCCAACCAGACCCAGAACTAAACATAGACCAGGCCTAAATAGGATTAGAACAGAACCAAACCACATCGACATCGGAACTAACCTGGACCCAGACCAAAACCAAACAAGGGTCTTGTAATGGTACCATTTTGAGCTCGCACTATCCTCATATGAGAGTCAGTCATATATACAGTGAGTTTGAAAATAATTTGGAACTTTTTTTAAATTGTACAAAACTTCACAATGTAAGCCCATCTTAATGGACTAGTTTTTGAGGTACCCTGGGAAGTTTCGTTCAGTTGTAGAAATAAACTACTTGATAAATATTAGCTCTTGATTCTGTGTGTGTATGTTCTGTCCCAGGCCTGATCCGACTGCAGGAGCTCATCATGGCCCCTTCGCGCTACAACATCAGACTAAAGATCCGTCAGCTCCCTGTGGACTCTCAGGATGTGAGGCCTCTGCTCAAAGAGATGAAGAGGAGCAGGGAGTTCCGCATCATCTTCGACTGCAGTCACCACATGGCGGCGCAGATCCTCAAACAGGTCATAGTCAAAGCTCAAATGTTCAATTATGTAGAACAGTTACATTGGAACCGTCATATATTCTTCAGTTTTACGTGCTAATTGTTACAAAACGGGACTATCTGTTAGTGTTTTCACGGTACCAAAATTTCAAACTCGATTTTGATACTGAAGAAAAGGCTAAATACTCAATACCATTTTTTTTTTTTTTGCCCAAAACAAATGACAGTTTTGTATAATTTTCAGTATCAGTACATGTTATAGTATCAGTTAGTATCTGAGTATTGATTTGTGTTTTGTTTTTTTGTTTTTTTTGACAACCCTACCTATCTACTGAAGCAATTTTTAGTTGACTAATAGTAGATCAGTGCATTTGGAGAATAGTGCTTGTCCTGCCCCGTGTCTAATCTTTATAATCTTCAATGTTTTTGAAAGATGAAGATGAATACAAAGCATTACTAATAAATAATCATTTATACATAAAGAGAGAAGACTGTTTCTTCTATAATCAGGTGGCTTTACTATAGTTTGGTGATTTAGATTAGATCTGGTCTGTTATGAATTCCACATATTTCATAGAACCCTTTAAGTCAACCCACAGACTCAGTATCTGCACATGTGATTACTCCTTGTGATGATGTGTAATATCACATTAGAATATCTGAAGACGCAGCATATTATTACAGCCAAGGTTGTCAGAGAAGGTGCCCTGTTATTACATGAGAAAAATGGCTTGTGACTCATGTTGTTTTATAGGTAAGCAGACCCTTGGATGGCACGGATATTTTTAACAGGAAATGACACATACAGTTACAAGCAAGAAGGATACAATATGGGCTGTTATGTGTATGGAGTACTGTGTTATGTTGTGTAGCATTGCTTCAAATTGTGTTCAGTTTGCACATTAACTCTAGTTTATACTATCTGATTAGCAATTATTCTTTACAACCAACCATTTATGGGAGTCCTTAAATGCTCGTCTCTCTGGAGATGTTGCCTGGAATGGTTCACAGAATGGCATTTAAGGTCCTATATTTTGCCAAATGTACTCTTATGAGAATTAAGCCATGTTAGAATGTTGTTACCTCCTCAAAAACATACCTGGAGCTGGAGTTTTGTTTCATTTACATGGTTGAGTAATTCTGCATTATTAGGAGGTCTCCGTCTTCAAAGCTCAAAAGAGTGTTTTCTGTTTGAAACACCCTAAATATGCTGAGCTTGTGTGTTAAACATGTGTGAATGAAACAAAACACAAGTCCAGATATGTTTTTAATGAGGAAACAACATTAGAATATAGATCAGAAAACAGCATTATATGGGCCCTTTAAACAAATTTATATAATGCACTAAAATAAAGGTGTTTTAATGGTTAAAAACATACATTCTTACTGTGTATAGGCTCATCTTTCCACAGATTTGACCTGTAACTTGGCAAAGAGGCACCACCTGCTTGTACTGTTTACTTTAATGCTATATTATGGAATATTTTGGAAAAATAATAACACATACACGCAATAATAACATATAAGGGCTACCGGAACTCAGCTGGTATGTTTGTCCACTGATCTGAAGGTTGGCAGTTCAAATCCCACTCTTGACATAAAAAAAAAATCCAACTCCCACAGATGAATGCTATGGTTGTGTCCTTGGGCAAGACACTTAACCCATCTCACCCCCAGTGTCTGTGTACACTGGTGTATGAGTGTGTCTGACTGGGTGAGTGGTTTCTTGATGTAAAGCGCTTTGAGTGCCTTGAGGATGGAAAAGCACTTTATAAAAATGTGACCATTAAACACCTCCCTCAAAGTTAAACTACACTGACAAAATGCAGGTACCAGAGCTATTTGAGGAACAAATTCCATACATTACATACTCCAGATACCTAGTTGCTATGCTTTTCTATGCTATAACCTTACTTATCGTCAGTCTTGATGGCAGGTTCATATTAAATGTAAGGAGTAGACAGTGGAAATTTCAAAAAGTAGCAGCTTTACTTTTGAACTTGTTTTGACAAAGAACCCTAGAGACTAAATTTACATACATCGCACTTTAAGTAGTTGAATCTCTTGTTTTGGTACATAATGATTGACAGTCAACAAAAACCTGTCAGTGTTTAAATGGGACTGTGATGCTTGTGTAGGTGTATTGCCGCACTATACATGTCAGAACTGTGCTGGTGGATCCTCTTTTGCCTCTCTGCCTTGTCACTTTGAGTTAAAATGTTTATTAAAGGCAACATCTCCTCTGACTTACTCAAATAACTCAGGGTTAGGGAGTTTTAGGGAGATTTAGGGTGACGCAAATGTGCTCTTGGGCAGGCAGGATAGCAGGCACACAGGGATGGATGGGCTCTGGGGAGGAGGCGGAAGGAGAGGAAAGGGAGGTTTTTTGTTTTGTTTTTATTTGTAAGCAGATGTTTTTTGAACTACAGTGTATAAATGAACATATTGTATAAGATTATTGTGAGATTTGATTGTTTACTTTTATGATTGTTTTACTTTCTCAGAAAAAATGTAGTGTAGTGTAGTGTTTGTCAAACTGTGGTATGTGTACCACAGGTGGACTTGGACAGCTCTTAGATTAAATTAGATACTTTATTATCCTGAAATAAATGAGTTTTTCAGGCAGCATACAGTACATAATATAATACATAACATCTATTTATATCAGTTTATCAAATTATAGTGAAGCGTTGAATAGCCGTACGGTGTGTGGTACGGCTCGTCCAATTTAGACATCATTTTATTCACTTTTTTGTCCTCTTTTGGATAATTTCTTAATTATCAGTATTTGGTCATGATATTTTGATATGCTAATTTCCCAAATTCTTTATATGCATTAAACTATAGAAAAGGCTAAATACTTGGTACTTTTTCACGTTTTTTTTGTTGTTGTTGTTGTTGTTTTTTTTGTTTGTTTGTTTTGGGGGTTTTTTCACACAAAATGAAAACTTATTATTTTACCTTATCATATATTTCTGATATATAATTTTCAGTATCAATACTTGTTTGGGTATTGACTTTTTTGTTTGACAACAGCACTATCTAACTACCTATATTAAAGGACTTTGTTTGTTTTCTTGATTAATAGTCAGTGGGGCAGTGCATTGCTTAAATATTAAGATTACAACTATTCCTCCAAGCTAATAAATTTAAACTGAAATTACTCAGATGTGTAATAATTTCTGTTTAAATGTACATTATTCCCCCCAAAGCACACACTGTACTCTAAATTAATTTCCAGTCTATTTTCCAACACAGGCAAAGCTTTGAATAGCCGATTTGCATGGACATGTCCAAAAGTAGCCGTGTGTTGGCCTTCACATGTACGTTTCATCGTATTTACATAACCTTGGTTTTTTTGAAGCGACAGATGGTACAATTAAACAGGAAGCAGAGACGCCATGGGAACCCGCAGTCTTTGAATGTAGCCTGAGTGAAACAAGTGGCAGTAATGGAGTGCTCCGATATGAGGCACAGATTAGCCCGCTCTGTGATTGAATGCTCTACTCTGCTGGGAGAAGAGAGAGTGAGCGGAAAAAACCACGCCTAAAGCCATTGCAAACCATTTAAATGCAAAGAAAAGCAGAAAGGGCTGGGGCTACACTCCAGATCTGCAACACATACGGTAGAGATGAACACACGGTTAGCAAAATCCACAAATAAACAACAAGGGTATTGGTCTGAGGAAAAAGTCTATATGAAAATGTGGCTAACCTGTGTTGTGTAAGGAATGGTCTGTTTTTGTAGAATGCTGTTTATTTGCAGTTTCACGATTTGCTAATAATTAAATGTCATTTTATTGTGAAAGTTCAGCAGTACAACGGATAAGGCTAACATTTAAATAATAAAGTGTGAGGGTACTATGAGAATAAAGTTTTAACATTTTGACGTAACAGCACATGTTCATGTGTTTTTCAGGCCCAGACCATGGGGATGATGACGGAGTACTATCACTACATCTTCACCACTCTGGTAATGTACTTTTGATTTTGAATACAAATCTGCTCTTGTTTGTTCCTTTCTTTATAGCGTATGAGTTTTGATGAATACTGGCAAATTGCTGATGGGCTTTGGATCCATCCCATAATATCTACTTTGTATGATGAGCTGCAGTCCTAATGAAGACTTCACTGCGCTGTACCGTGTGTGGTAAAGTACTGAGGAGGACAGTACTATAGATCACAAAGTATGAATAAATATAACCCCCGATTTTGAATCTTTTTAACCATTTTGCAAAGGTATTCAGGCCTGTTTAATTCAATATTATATATTTTAATACCAGAATATACAACAACATATACAAAAAATCCTTTATTTATCTATCTATCTATCTATCTATCTATCTATCTATCTATCTATCTATCTATCTATCTATCTAATAAGTTAGCACCTAGCTCTATATTTAGCTACACAAAACCACCACTAATAAAGTAACTCTATGACCAATAATGCACAAAACGTGAATCACAAAATAATACTAAGAAGTAATTTTGTGTAATTTTGGACCTTTAAACAGTTTTCAGTGAAGTGAAGTTACTCCTCACTTACCTCATGCATTCTGAGCATCCTAATTATTCACTACAATTAGTTTATATGTATTTTTCACAACTTTCAGAGGTCAAAGCTAACAACAGCCAGCATGCTAACCACATACTTCCTGATCATCGGACAATAAAATGATTTATAATTAGATGCAGACAGTATACAGCAGACTTAATTTAACCTCAGACGCTGCTTAAATATATCAATACTGGGGCAAGACACATTTTGCTCAAATACTTGGGAAAAAAAAAAATGGGTACAGGCCTTTAAGATTCTGAACTTGTAATTTGTAGAATTACAGGAAAATAACACTAAACAGTGCCTAAATGAGCTTTTTCCACTACATGAATAATTGTTTCAAATCATCAAGATTTCAATTATGACTCATGTAATTGTGAATACGATTTTTTTTCTCTCTTCCATTATCAAATGACTAAAATGGGCTTTTTACTGAAAAATGTGCAGTCTAAGATTTGGTCTGTTCATTTCCAGAAATTGAAAGGAGTGTCCAAATTGATACGCACTTAGAAAACAATGGGACCAGTTCTGTAGTAAATACATAGACTGTATGGACATAGCTAACCCGCTAGCCACCGCATTTCAAGTAGGAAGTGAACATGGGGATGCTTCCAGCTCCATCGACTTGGTTTCTAATTGACTACATTGAAAAACTGTCGCCCCTCTCTCTATAACAGCAGGTGAGCCTCGTCATTTTGGTCTTAAAATGTCCATATTAACCAGCTTTACATGATCCTTTTTTTTATTTTGCTATTTTGTCTATAAATAAATTCCTCCAGATTCTGCGTGTGCCTCTGGTCTCCCTGTAGAAGTGAATGAGGAGGAATATGTAGTGTCCTGTACCCTTCACTCCTTCTCTCTCGCTCTCTCTACCTGTGTCTCCCCCATCTCTTTCTTTCTCTCTTTCCTTCCTTCTCTCGCTCTCTACCACTGCCCCCCCTTTCTCTCTCCTCTCTCTGTACCTGTGTCTCTCTTCTCTACATCTATCTGTGCGTGTGCTTGTGTGTCTGTGTGTCTGTGTGTGTGTGTGTGTGTGTGTATGTGTGTGTGTGTGTGTGTGTGTGTCAGTGTGTGTATGAGGGCTCTGTTGTGATAATGTGATGTGGAGGTCTGGGCATAATGTGTGTCATGTGTCATGCCTGACAGCCTGGAGCTCCTCTTCTTCTGCTCTGTGGCCATAGAAAGACTTTTGTTTTTACATGACTGGATCAGACATCTGAAGGAGAAAGGGCTTTGGCTTTAAAACCTGAATTGGGTATACGTTTTTGAAGTAGTGCTATAGCTGTGCCCACCACATTTTGCTTCTATACTACTTACTATGTTGGTATTTGCAATATGAAACAGCACCTTGCAAGTCCATGCTCCCTGTGTACCATGGATCTATTAAAAGAACTGGACATGGATCTATTAAAAGAACAGGACAGGGTGTTGCTGCTTGTGGCTGTCTTGAGTTGGCATAGTGGCCACTCACTGGAACTTAAGTGAAAAAATCCCTCTTGCCCAAAAAGGATTTTTACCATGGAGCGCAGTGTAATCACAAACTGCTCATGTTTATATAATTGCACCTTGGCTTGGCTGTGACCGAAAGGATAAGATCGCAAATGAGTTTCCTCTGCAGAGTGGCTGGGCGCTCCCTTAGAGGTAGAGTGAGGAGCTCAGTCACATGGGAGGAGCTTGGAGTAGAGCCGCTGCTCCTCCACATCGAGTGGAACCAGCTGAGGTGGCTCGGGCATCTGTTCCGGATGCCTCCTGGACGCCTCCCTCGGGAGGTGTTCCGGGCATGTCCCACCGGGAGGAGGCTCCGGGGAAGACTCTGGACACGATGTCTCTCGGCTGGCCTGGGAACGCCTCGGGGTTCCCCCGGAGGAGCTGGAGGAAGTGTCTAGGGTGATGGAAGTCTGGGAGTCCCTGCTTAGACCGCGAACCAGACCCGGATAAGCGGAAGAAGATGGATGGATGTACTTTGGCTAAGATTACAATTCACGTATTATGTAGTAATACTAGTTCCATTGAGCTGTAGTATTTCTCACTGTGGTAAAGAATTTGCCAGTCTTCTGTAGAATTGAAAATTATTTTAGAATTTAAAAATAGCAGAACTGTATATCTATATTTATTTTTTTTAAATACCCATGACTCCATTTTTTTGTTGAATTCTACACAACAAAATAGATTTATTTAATTTTTCAATATTTACTTTATTTCAATTCTGTCAGCGGGACAAAAGTTTTAGAGTGATGACGTTTCAGAGCTCGTCCAAATGGCTTCTTCAATCAGAAAAGACAGATTAACATTAACATTAAATTATTTAAATTCCAGAAAATCTCTAAATATTCACCAGCACTTTACAGCTTAAGCAGAAATAAAACTCACTCTGGTATCATCTGTCAAACATGAATTACTTTTGAAGTGTTTGACAGCCCCACTATCTCTTACATGAGGACAGCCTATCTTTATACAATCTGACCGCGAGTATATCTTGAGCTGCTACACTGTCACATTGACAGACACGCTATTAAGGAGATTACACCTTTAGCGGTTTGATACAAAATGATGAATACTCAGATTACAAAAAACGCAGTATTTTCTCCTGCATTGAGCATTTTTTCTTCTTCTTTTTTTTTTTTTTTTTTTTTTTATCTTGAGAGAGGAGGTAAAATGGCGAATTATTAGAGCATAAAAAGCCGACAGCACCTCAGTATGGGGTAATAACTTCGTTGTCCTCTGAAATGGCTTTGTCTGCCCTCCCTCATTCACCATGAAAAGTTACATACAACTTATTCATATTAAAAATGCTGTAAGATCATTATATTTAACATTTTTGTAAAAACATTCACATTCGTTTTCCCAATTGATTAGCTGACAAATACAAATTTAAGAAAACACCTTTATTTTATTGAAAAAAATGTTTAAAGTACTTGAAAAAAAAAGTGTTTGTTACGTGTAAAATGGCCCGAACTTTTGGATAAAATTCTCCCTAGTGTCATGTCATCAATCTAGAAAATAACGCTTTACTTCCTGAAATTTTTAACATATTTTTCAACTTTTCTTTGCAAATTGCTTCTTGATTTAAACTATGATTGAAACTATGAGCTTGATTGAAACTATCATTTATATTTACAATAGCTATAATCCCACCAAATTACGTCAAAATTAGAGAGTCATAAAACGCTGTCATTACGCTCTTTAAAAACGTGAAAAACACAACTTCACAATTTCATTTTAAACAGTTTTCAATGGTCCAGTTACTCCTCACTTACCTTATGCATTTTGAGCATCCTAATTATTCACTCCAATGATTGTTACATGTCCATGTTTGTCACAACTTTCACAGGCCAACGATAACAACAACTAGCATGCTAACCGTGCACTTTCTGATCATCAGACAGAAAAATGATTTATGATAAGAAGCAGATCGTTTACAGCAGACATTCTGATCTCAGGAGCTGCTTAAATATAGAGTATCAATACTGGGGCAAGACTCATTTTCCTCATAAACATGAAAAAAGTGGGCACAGACCCTTTAAGATTCTAAAAATGTAATTTATAGAATTATAGGAACTGAAATGTCACGAAATATGAGCGTGAGCGTGTTTTTTAAATAATTGTGTCCCACTTAGTTTGTATTCTTAGCTTCAAAGAGAAGAATTTTAACCTGATCTTATTTATCTAACAGCGCGAAATGTCAAATAGAAAAAGTGTGATTCACTTTGATCTCATGAAAGAAAAACTGCTGTAAAGAATTCTGTTAGTGAAAAAATAAAATAAAAACTAAAAATATTGTAAGACAGGAAGCAAGTGTTTCTCTTACAACTTATGACTTTTAATGCACAAAATGGATGCATAAAAATGTATTGTGTAACAGGAATTTATGACATTTGATTTGTGAATAAGGGCTCTGAAATTAATATTGTTTTGATTGGGATGATGACATGTATTGCTATCATTTACAAATATTTTGACAAAAAAAAAAAAAAAAATCTGAAAATCTACACCAGTGAAATCTGACACTGTGCCACTTAAAGCTTAGTTTCTTGCCCAAAGACCAGAGCCACTGTTAGCCATTTGGAAGCCCTAAGCAGAAAAGCTTGGTGGCGTGTAAAATATATATTTTTGGTAATACAACCTCCACTGACTATTTCTGAAGTTGAAAATATATTGCACTATAATGACTTATTACTGACAGAGGTCCTGCCCCAGGAGGTTTTGACCCATATCATTTAATTCACTGCTTTACTGTATTTTCGATGTAATATAGCAACTCATTACTCATTTTTGCCCTCCACAGCCACTTGTATATAACTAAAATCATCTACATATTATTATTAGACATCGTTCACACTGTCCTGGTTAGACTCCATGGTTTAATCCTAATTTAGACACGTTCCTGTTATTGTGGCTTTAGGCAAGACACTTAACCCACGTAGCCTAGTATGAAAGTGGTGTGTGTGTGTGTGTGTGTGTGTATGTGTGTGTGTGTGTGTGTGTTTTGTATGTGTGTGTGAGTGTGTGGTGGTGGTCGGAGGGGTCGATGGCACAGATTGGCAGCCTTGTTTACGTCAGTCTGCCGCAGGACAGTTGTGGCTATAGTAGCATAACATCTCCGAGTGTGGAAAGAATGAATAATGCATGTAACTGTAAAGTGACTGGAAAAGCACCATATAAGACCTATACATTATTATTATAGTCTACGGTTTGGGTTTCAGTTTAATCCCATGTGGTGTGTGTCTAAACCAAACTACACCTGAGTCAGTGGTGGATGAACTACTCAATTTTGTTATTTAAGTAAATGTATCACATGAAAAAAAATCTACTTAAGTAAAAGTATTAAAGTACGTGTTTATTTTGCAGAGATTTTGAGAACAGTTAAAGGAAGAAAAGTAGTGATTTCAGCACATCTCAAACCCTAAAGAAAAGTCAGTGTAGAGGAGTAGAAAGTACTTATACCTGCTCTCAAATGTAGTGAAGTAAAAGTAAAAAGTATCCACTGTGAAAATTGAGTAAAGTAAAGCACAGATACCTCAAATTTGTACTCAGGTATTGTACTTTTACTTTTATACTTTGTTACTTCCACCACTGTCCTGCGTGTTAAGAAAAAGCCCATGTACAGCCAGCTTTCCCAGCTCCACAGTTTGAGCACCACACTATGGACAAGGTGAAATATTGATTTTCAAATACACTATACAGTACTGCATTGTGTCTGAGAGAGAAATAAATCTAGCAGTGGCAGCAGCATTCTTCCGTAAGTGTCTCTCTCCTCCGCTCCCTCTGCTCTGGCCCCACAGGGTGCTAATGAAATATCTATGTTGATCCAAATGTCTTTTCTCAGCCCCAGGCCCATTCGCCACAACCCGTGTCAACATGTGACTTCACACTTCAGCACAATGGATGGCCCAGAAATTACACTGACTTAAATTCTATTGCTTTTTGCTTCTGATGTTACCAGAGGAATGTCTCTGCTGAATTATTCATCAGGCTACAGTTAGATTTTTGCTGTAATATTTTCTGATATATACAGAGAAATTCCCAAGTAAGAATACTGTGTTTCGTCATCGATTAAAAGCAATGAGCAATGTGTGGGTTTTGTGACTGCTTGAGCAAAGTAGATTCATCTCTAAGTTAATTGATAATTTAAAGGGCCCATATTATGCTGTTTTCTCATCTACTGTGTTTAATGATACAAACATACCTGGAGTTGTGTTTTGTTTCATTTGCACATATTTAACACACAATCTCTATTCAAATCCTCAAAGTAGCCACCCTTTAAATAACTTTAGTAAATATTTTTCAACAAAGCAACGGGTATATACACAGAATGGGTATATACGGAAAATATATATATATACAATATATACAGGAAAAAAAAACAAAACAAACAACACTGAATGAGAGGGAGTGTCCAAACTTTTAACTAGCAGTGTACATTACATGACAGCATTTTTAACATGAAGTTTCTAGGTAATGTCAGTAGAATAGAGTCAGTTCATAATTTACCAGCTGTCGCTTGTTGCCAGTCCCACGCTCACATCTCCAAACCATTGACAGCCTCCGCTCTTGATCTTAAAATAGCACCGCTTTAATCAGCCACTACGTCATTCTCCTCTTGTGAAACGGCCCTGCCTGAAATAAACATGGAGACAAATACACTGGAACATGTGAAGATGCTACGTGAGAGTCCATCCTTCATTACTGTCCTCTGTGTCACTACAGGACCTGATGGCCATTGACCTGGAGCCTTATCGCTTCTGTGGAGTTAACATGACCGGTTTCCGCATCCTGAACACAGATAATCCTCAGGTGGCTTCCATTGTGGAGAAGTGGTCCATGGAGAGGCAGATCCCACCCAAACCAGACTCAGGGCTGCTGGAGGGCATCATGACGGTAGGTTTCATGATTAACTTTCTAATATCTCATAATTTGTAATGTAATAAGATCTGGTTATAAATGTTAGAACAACCTATTTATGTATAGTGCGTATTGGACCTTCTCTAGCCCCAGACATGGGGTTAATGAGCAAATTAGGTTGGTGAAGTGTCTTGCCTATGGACACAGCAACAGTGTTAATGCCAGTAGTAATAACCAGTGTTTGTTTTTTTTTAATCTAACTTAAGTTACTACAAACTCACTCACAGCCCTTTTTTTAAAATCATAAACCTGTAAGAGAACAGTTCAGTCATATTTTGTGCCGTTATGGCCACACTAAAATCTTCAAATGAAGCATTATGTGTATTCTTTATGCAGCAGGTCAGCCAAAACAAAACAGCCTGTGCTGGAGATTTAAAGTCTATAGCCGATTCATATATTGGATATACATAAAATTGAATGCCTGAAAAATTGCTTCCTTGTGTACTCTGCATTTTGGAATTTGTTTTATAACACACTGCTTTCTGTATTTTGTATTTTTCTTCAACCTTTTAACTAAAACTATGATAAATAAATAAATAAATATTTACCACAGGTATTATCCCACCAGATCAAGTGGGTCATATGCACTTTAAATAAATCTTCATTTGATACATTCATTTGTACAGACATGGGCCTGTATACTATTCTCTTGTGTAACGTGTCTCTTCCCTCTTGTCTCTCTCAAACCTGTGCGTTCTTATTCCAGACAGATGCAGCTCTGACCTATGACGCGGTCCACATTGTGTCCGTGTCGTACCAGCACGCACCACAGATGACCGTCAACTCTCTGCAGTGTCACCGCCACAAGCCCTGGAGGTTCGGCGGACGCTTCATGAGCTTCATCAAAGAGGTACAACCGGACCCACCCATACCCCACAACCATACTCCGCACACCCATGTAAAGTCAACTGGAACCAGAGTCGATGGAGCCTGAAGCGCCCCCATGTTACCTTCCAACTTTATATATACAGTCTATGGTATCTATCCATGGGTTTCATGGAGATGGGAAATTTGTGCAGTTGCCATAGAAATATCTATTCAATTTCAATTCAATTTCAGTTTTTCAATTCAACAAACATTGAGCAAATTAACATCTCAAAGCAAATATTATATTACATATTACCTGACACAAATAAAATCACAGTATTTTCATAGACCTACTAATGACACATGTAGGATCTTGTTTGTGTGGCCTCTAATGGACACAGAGATGCAAAATACAAACTTGGGATATGGCAAAAATAATGAGAAGACTTTATTACTCACCTCTCGTAAAGTGGTAAATTTTAAGTGCAGCATCTCATCCACATTATCCATAGAAATTGTCCTCCACATATAATGACATCCAGTCCACAAAACCGCGCTGTTAATTCAGTTTGAGGCGTTATTTAAAAGTAAAAAGGCGAAAGTAGTTCATGTGTGTCTGTTTACAGCCACACAGCGCACGGATCAGGGTGAAGCTGCAGATTCGTGATACTGGCTGTACTTCCTGTGTACTTTATCGCCAGTATTTTATGTTTTAAAAATCATGTATCTGAAGTATTGCACCACATTTCACAAATAATAATGACACAGTTTTGACTTGTATCTAAACTAGAAGTGCAGTGTTCTGATCTTTTGAACACTTAAGAGTCTCAAAGCGAGTGGTTTTACTGTAGACAGGAAACAGCTGATGTGTCCGAGCCCGAACATAAATTCTAAATATTTGTCTGGTTTCCATGCTTTAGTGTACAAGACCCCAATTAGACATAATATATATTTGTTCGCAGAGTTCATATTACTACCTTCAGATTTACTAATTGCACCATTCGGTCTTACTTTTACAGTATGCAAAACGAGGCCTGTATTGCCAAACAGGACTCATATATTTACACAACAAATCAATCAAGTCCACATCCAGAGAAAAGCGCTCGGTGATAGACACATCAAAGCCCTGTTGTTGCCAGCTTCACAAATTCCCCACATGTATAACCTATTTTCCAAAAGGCACGTACTGTAACCTTTTGAAAGCACAACTGGTGTAATCGTCTCTCATTTCATCTAACACACCCATCTGATGGAGCGCTCGGAATACACAAACATCCTGGGAAAAAAAAAACAGAGATGAAGGGCCGGCGGAGATGCAACTATTTGTATCTGAATTTGTTCAAACAATAAAATCATTTGTATTCGTTTCATTGCGAGGTGCGTGGAGGAAAATGTCAGGAATTCCAATTTAGTAGACTGTAAGATGTCCTTGGGTGTTTCAAAGCAATTACCCAAGCGATGATATCAGGATTACAAAAATCAACAGCGCTGATAGCCAATAATTAACTGGCTCAAGGCTGATACGATACAGTCAGCCAATTAGATCTCAGTTATACAAAGTGGTTACTGCTTTCAGGGAGTAGTAGTAGTAGTAGTAGTAGTAGTAGTAGTAGCAGTAGCAGCAGAAATCTATGCAAAATCTATGTTAAAGGTGCCTATTGTAACAGTATGGTATTAAATGTATCTATGGAGGAAAGCAGGGTGATGCTGCTAGGCCAAGTTACAAGTTAGATCTGTGGAGAGACGCGCCTGCTCATTATTTTTATTTTATTTTTTCAGGTCTTTTTTTATTTTTTTATTCTTTTGTGCAATAAAAATAGGACCATGTATGCGATTAATGCCAGAGAAATAAATAAAAAAAAAAGTTGTGGATCTAGATTGACATATATTCTCAAGGTTATTCAAATGCACACTGATATTATGGGCAAGGATACTGGTTAGCGCTGAACCAACACAAGAATCAGCACAGAAGCAGAGTTGGAAACACAAGTGAGAAAAAAAATAAACATATTTGGCATCGTAATAACATTTCTTTTTATTAATATTTTTACAATGTTTAATGTATGTATATTTATATGTATAATTCCAAAGGTTAAACACACTCCCACTCACTTTGAATCATTTTAAACAAATCTTAGCCTTGGTCATTTCTCTCTGTGATTAATTTGTAGATAAATGAGTACATTGGTTTTTGTCATGTAAATAAATAGTAAAACAGTGAAATTTCTAATCTACATTAGTCAAATAAATAGTAACAAGTCCAGCACTTGGTTGTGTCCATGGAGATATGCTAGGGAGATTGCTTTTCCTGGACTGCACAAAAGTATGGCATTAAACTAGCTAAATATTTAATTATAGGTGTTTTTACACTAAAACAATGCCTTGAAAAATATGCGTTATACTGTAAGCGGACCCACCTCTCCACAAATCAGACCTGTAAAATAACATAGTGCTTGTCTACATGGAAATACATAAGTTTAATATCATAATATGAACATTTCCAGGAAAAGCAACACCATGTAAATGGTGGCGGACCCTCCATCTGGAAAATCACACAGTGGACCTTTAACATGAGAGCTAAAAGATTCGGATCCCATGAAAGAGCCGGAAGTCTCATCACTACTAAAAATAAGAAATACAACATTTTTGACTAATCCTTGTCTATACTCCTTCATTGTTCAAACACCAAACCCAGCCCAGTCTCTGATGGTTTAACTACACACACACATCTGCTCTGTACCCACCAGCGCCCCCTCCCCCCGCCGTCTGGTCAGAGCGCAGGATTATTTTGCACTGATCTCTTCCCCGGAGCCTGACTGTGAATCCATTGAGATTGCATGAAGCCATAGATCACATGAGCCTGAATCTAGCATCATGACAGCCAGCTGCTCTTCCATCAAACTGACTGACTAGAACTGTGTGTACCTGCACAGCCGCCATTTTGAATCGACCAAGCAACTTGAAAAGCCATACAATCAGCAGTTCTATTGTAAAAACATGTCATTATGGACCTCGCCGGCTTGCTGTAATCACACATGGTGGTTCAATAGTGCTTTCAGTGAGAATGGGCAGTCGTGAGACAGGGTAGAGGTATACTGTAGATGGACAAATCAACTACATATGGACCATTCTAAAGGCTGCAATATAATATGAGTATGCATTGCAATAGTAGATTCAAAATGTATCTGAAGATATAATATGTCTGTGAAGATAAGATGATAGACAGCACAAAATAATACATAGGTTTTGTAATATTCAGATTGTGATATGACTCTTGCTTGGTAAATCTAAAATAATATCTCTCTGTATTTTTTCTACAGATTTATCTCAGTCTGGTCCCCATACCCTTTGTCATGCCTCAAGCCCATTAAACAAATTAAACTGATTTCACCTCTGATTAACAGTTCAGTGCTTTGCTCATTGATTCTGCAAAAATCTGCCATTTTTTTATTCCCCTGTGATATTTTTTGTTCTTTTATTTCCACCTGTCAGTCCTGTCCATTTGAACTTTTGAGATTCACCAGTGACCAGACTCGCATCTTCGTGTATTCTGGATCCCAGGCATTTATGTCCCTTTCCAAAGCTTTTAGGAATTGCTAATACTCTGATCTCTAATCCCAATTGAATATTTGTGCAAAAGTTCTTAAGATCTTAAAGGTACACTATGTACATTTTCTTTCCTGGGTAGTTGTTTGTCTCCATGGATGTATTGCTTTGTTTGTAATGTTCCACAGTATTGTTATTGGAGTAAATGTATCCACTTCCATGGAGTCGAGCAGTTGATATCACCAGGACAAGTTACGGGTCAGATTTGTAGAGAGGCGAGCGCACTCACAATAAGAATACATGTTTCTCCTTGTTTTTTTGTTTTTTTTGTTTTGTTTTTTTTAAACTTTACAATAGATTTTGTTTAATGCCATACTGTGAAACATTCCAAGCAAAGCGTTATCCTCTCCATGAAGACAAGCAGGTGAACCAGAAAGGTTACATAGTGTGTCTTTAAGATCTTTGAGCATATTGAGTTTAATATGCAGAAAAATCACTGTTATTTTCATTAAATTATGTCACATTAGCCTTCCTCGAACAGAAAACCAGCTGGTATTTCACCTTGGCATTTAATTATTGAAATCTAAGTTATCCCAAAATGCACTGCAGTATCGTATTCCTCTGTGCTATCTGCTGTGGTGGTAGAAAATAAAATTCCCCTTGGCTGAGAAACCACCAATTCTACTCTCATTCATTCGTATATAATTACATAGCTGTACGGACACAATAGGAGGGCTCATTGTGTTACTTGTGTAGTGATACTCAATACTGTAAATCATGCGGCTCCATATCCCAGCGTCCGCTAAATCCATGAATATTGTTTGTCCAGCTCATGTCTGCTTATCTGACCAGAGCATGATACTGCATAAATTATGAAAATAGTACACATGGTTATGGGAGACTTGGTTCTGTTGTAAGCATATGGCCATTCTACCAGCCGATCAAATCTTCTGTGGAGGCAATGCAAACTGTTGTAAAAAAAAAAAAAATATTAGAATTGAGTTAAAATAATTTTGTATGATTGTTGACTTCACTGTAATAGTTTTAGGTAGTTTTGATTTTTGTTGCAATATAATATGTAATTTCAGTCAGTGGTGTAAGAAATTTGCACTAAATAAGTTAAAAAAAAAAAAAATCTTAATTCATGGGCAGGAAATTCTTTAAAATTAAAAAATATATATATATATATATAGACCAACTAACAAAAAATTCACAAGCAGAAAATTAAGATTGAAAAAAAAAAAAAAAAAAATGAAAGAAGTCAGATATGCACTGAAGTATAAAAAGATAAGATAAAAAATTCCAAACAATAATTTTTTTTCCTTAAATTTGACACATTTAACCTTTTTAAAATACATGTTTTTGTGTAGAAATATGTGCAATGAGACCAGATTTGCACTCAAAAACCTCTTGACATGTTATGAAGGTCAAACGTCCCAATGGTGGACATCACCCCCATTGAACTGGAGTTGTTGGAACATGCCACCTACCTCTGCAGTGGTAGGTCAGATGGAACGGACTATGATGAGGTCTGGAGAAAGGAAGAAAAAAAAGAAAAAAACAAACCCATGGCCCAATTTTCTCCTTGAAGCTTTGATTTTCTCACGACAAGTTCAGGCGGCTGCAGGCAGACGGGGACAGCTCTGCCCAGTCTCACACACAGTGGACTTTGAATATTACACAGTTGGACAGAATAATTGATTATGTGGTTATATTGAGACACTAAACACACGTTACAATAGATTAATAGTTTGATCATCTATGTTGTTAAAGGTCCCATATTATGCTATTTTCTGTTCTATATTAAAATGTTTTTTCCTCATTACAAATATACCTGGAGTTATGTTTTGTTTATGTTTAACACACAAACTCTGTATATAGGTTGACTTTTTTGTCAAAAACACTCTGTTCCACCTTGTGATGTCATGTGGTAATACAGGAACTGCTTCACTGTGTTTTTAAACTCCATACACCTTCACTAGAACCATTTGGATCATTTTCAGCCCTGGAATGGCCTCTCTACTGAAGTAAAAATTAAAGGAGCTGTCAACAAGAAAACTTTCTGCTTCATGACATCACAAAGTGGAACAGAGCATTTTAAGCTTTGGAGATGACTAATAAAAAAGGTTACTCAAACATGTGTGAATGAAACAAATACAACTCCAGGTATGTTTTTGAGGAGGTAACAACATTATAAATGGCTCAAGTTTGTGTAATATAGGACCTTTAAAGTGGGCATAATAAGCTCAATGTACTTTTTTAGCTCTTAAATTAGACATATTATGCATTATTTGTGCTTTTAATGGCTTTTAAACATACTCTTGACTACCTAAGACAAGTAGGCTGAGTGCATCAATGGCTCCTTTAAGAGTAGAAGCAGGTCGTTTTCCATGACAACCAAATAACATTAAAATACAAGGTCAGCCTTACTGTTGTAGCACAATGTGTGTCACACGGAGCTGGAATAAAATGTATGAGATTACAAAAATAAAAGTCCTTTATTTTTACAAATAGGTAAGAATAAAGGACTTTTATTTTTGTAATCAGTGTGCCTCGGACAATTTATTCAAGCCCTGTGTGACATATATTGTGCTGCGTCAGTAAGAGCTGATCTTGTATTTTAATACTTTTGAGTACTTTTGCTTTGGCATCTCATGTTTTATAGCTTAACTAATATTGCAGTGCATAAAAAGCATGCATTACTTTCCATCTGTCTGTGGCCCCTCACGGATTTGGTAGTGTTGGTCTCTAATGGCAGCAGTGGGAATTACCATGAAAAAAAAAAAAAAAAAGCAAGGCAACGTGGTCCGTCATTCTAATAAATGCGTGCTGTTGTAATGAGCACAATTTGACGGCAGAAATGCTCAGAACGAGTCTGGCAATGACTTATGGACTTAAAAGCATTTTAAGCTTTTTTTTTTTTTTTTTAATCTGTGATGCAACAATCCAGGCAAAATTTAAATGTGTTATCTGAGGCTCAAAGGGGTGAAAGGACCTCTTAAAGTGCATTAATGAAAGTGACTGAAACAAAATACAACTCAGGTTATGTTTTTGACATGATGGAGCTCAAAAACGTACATTTTGCATAATGTTTTGATGCTATAACATTCCCTCTCCAGTTGTATTTAGTTTCATTCACACACTTCATCTGTCCTGCTGACAAGGACGTCTGTCTCTGCGCGCTCAGGAATCACATTGTTTCCAATCTTTCTTTTTAAGTCCATAAAACAGAACTGGATTTGTTTTTAGTATTTCACTCAAACGGTTCATGACCGGCACACATTTTCGCAAAACAGCCACAATAAATCCACCGCTGATTTTGAGTCTAAGCTCGTCTTTTGGCCAGGACAATGGAAGAACAATGTCTTTGGAGATGGAACGTGTACTCAAATGGATAGTAAAAGATATGCACTAAAAGATCAATGCTTAATGGGTCTTGTTTTTATTGTATTTGTATTGTAATTGTAACTATTATGAATATTTTACCCCAAATGAATAGGGAAAACAGTGTATGGTTGTTGTGTCAAATATCAAGTATCAATAGCAAATGATCAAACTCGTCAGGACTCAGAATTACAGCATTATGGTAATTTATACTCAATACACAAATGAAAACTGTGAACACATTTCAATATATAAAACCATAGAGCCACAAAACATTTTTAAAGTTGTAGTTGCCCTGTCAGCCGAACACGAGCAGTTTGTGATTACATTGCGCTCTATGGGAAAATCCTTTCTCGGCCGGGGGGATTTTTTTCGCTGTAGTACCAGTGAGTGGCCACTACATCAACTGGAGGCAGCTACAAGAAACAATACCCCATCCAGTTATTTTAATAGATCCAAGAGCCCCCTGGCGCACTTCCTATTTGGTATGCGGCGGCTAGTGCATTAGCTATGTCCATTTATATATACGGTCTATGGTGTCAATACTGAAAAATTTGCTGCATCAGGTATCGGTTCCATAATATCGGTTAAGGATATTGGATGTAATAAGACGATTGACAGGCTGATTTGGGCCTTGGTCTCATAATGTTTGAACTTGTATTCATGAAGCTCTTAAGTAGTGATTTGAAGGATAAATAACAGTTGCATAACACATTTGGATCTTTTGTGTAATAAGTTAACTGTGTTTTCACCATTCATTTGTATGTGAATTATGCCTCTATGAATATCTATGGGTAAAACCATCACCATGCATAAAAGTATCCAAAACCAACCCCAAATGACTGGCTAATTTACATGATGCTCAGAGGTGGACTATCAGTGATTCCTAATAGAGGGCATTTGTGTGCGGCCCCTCCTCGCTGGGAATCGAGCAAAAAGAGATGGCTGTTAATTAACTCTGTAGTCTGTAGGGAAAGTGCGTGGAGGCGTCGAGATGTAAAATGTAATTAAAAAAACGGAATGGCTCTTGTTGTCTTTGTGTTTGTACGTTTGCGGGGTGGTTTCGTGTGGGTGTGAATTAACATCACTACGAAGGATACAGGCTTGTGCATTGTGTGTATTGTTAAACGCATTTGCATATCCATCCCCTGTTTGTTTGTTTATTATAGCTGCTGTCATATTGCAATAGCTACTAATTATTGTTTTGTTCGGCAAAGTTAAAAGGTTTGAGGGAGTAGTCGGCTTTAAAGGGCTCATACGAGATTTTGAACCATGAGTGAAAAACAGAACAGTTTCAGAATGAGATATTATAAGACCAGCCACTTGGACTTGGATAAAACTGTTTGTCTCTTGAAATGACTTCTTTATGATTCTCAAATAACAATGGTGATGGCAAGAATACTTTAAAAATGTATTTATGTACAGAATAATGAATACCCAAATTAAAATGTATTTTGCAACATAATCCATTAACTGCGCCAACCAGGGTACTGTATTCTAAGTACTTGGAACACTTTTACATTAAATTGCATCATATCATAGTCATGTGATTACAAACAACTTGATTTTTTTGTTTGTTCATTATGCATTAATTAATATTGTCTAATTAGAAACAAAAATTATACACAGGTACATGTATCAGAAGAGCTCGCTAATAAAATTGCATGATGAAATTCCACCATGCATTCCTTTTAATTTTTTAATGACTGTTGACTGTTTTCTGAATGAAATGAACCAAATGGAAGTATTCTGGTAACTGTACTCAAAATTAGCATTCAGAGTAGGTATTTTAGGTATATGTACTTCCCAACACTGTCCAAAAATATACTCCTTAAAATGTTTAAAACGTTTGGACACACCTTCTCATTCACTGTTTTATTGTTTTGTTTTGTTTTTTTACTACTTTCTCCATTGTAGATACATACTGAAGACATCAATTATTTAAAACAAGATGTATCGAATGTATGTAGCAAAGATTTTTTTATTCTTCTACTATAGATTCCTCAAAGAAACCACTCGCTTCTTTGTTGACATTGCTACAAACCCTTGGCCTTCTCTCAGTGAGTGAATGTGTGCTATCGAATCATTATCTCACTTTTGTTAATTACATTCTATATGTGTTCATTGAAAGTGTTGACGCATTCAGTGAGAGTCTACCATGTTAAAAGTCATGAAAATATTTTTATCCCAAATAATTCCTGTATTACACTATATGGAGTAAGATGTTTTCCCAAACTAGACAAAATAAATGTCAGGCGCTTGCCCTTTAAAGATCCCATATTACGATAAACTGGCTCCTGTAAGGTTTTTAGCCATGTTGGGATGCTACCTCATCAAACACATACCTGTAGTTGTGTTTTGTTTCATTCACACATGTTTGAGTAACCCCGCTTTATTAGTCTGTCTATATCTCCAAAGCTTAAAGATGGGCAATTCCAGGGCTGAAATCATCCGAATGATTCTAGTGAAGGTGTATGGAGTTTAAAAACACAGTGGAGCTTTTCCTATATTCCTATATTACTACATGTCATCACAAAATGGAACAGTGTGTTTTCTGTCTGACTCAGAACAAAGTAAACTAAATATGTAGGGTTTGTGTGAATGAAACAAAACACAACTCTGGGTATGTTTGTGATGAAGAAACAACATTATAACATAGGGTAATATGGGCCCTTTAAGGAGATATTATGCTACAGATATATGCGATTATAAATGTTTTGATTATGTGCGTGTGTTGCAGTCTCATTGGGACGGACTGACCGGGAGGCTGTCCTTCAACAAAACCACAGGCCTGCGCACTGATTTTGACCTGGACATCGTGAGCCTGAAGGAGGACGGGCTGGAGAAGGTCAGTCTACAAAGCAACATAACTGTAATAACACGCGCTCACTGACACACTCCACTAGGGATGTAGCAATAAGTGAAATATGATATCGTATCATCAAAAATATCACAATAATACCATCACAATATATTGAATTATAAGTCTTTTTGCTTAAATTCATTGTTATGTTGCAGCAACAGCTAAAACAAAATAAAAACTACATATACTATGATGATTTGCTCTTTTTCAATCCAGTCTACATGAATGATGATGAAATAACTGTTCCACGAAATATCATAATAAATATTGTACTGTGAGATTTGGATACTCTCCACTTGTACCTATACCCCATTTAAAACAAAAATTTTGTTGTTTCTGTGTACCTATGATCCAACAATGCTACAATTTCATTTTCATTTAATAGCAGGTTTATTTTAACATTGAGAGATAGAATATCAAAAAGAAAATCCAGAAAATCTCATTATACAAAATATATTAATTGATTCGCATTTCAATGTGTGAAATAAGTATTTCATCCAATGAACACCTGAATGATTTAGAGAACGATTGAGAGAAGGTGCTGTGGTCAGATGAGACCAAAATCGAGCTCTTTGGCATTAACTTACCGTGTTTGGAGGAAGAGAAATGCTGCCTATGACCCCAAAAACACTATCCCCACTGTCAAGCATGGAGGTGGAAACATTTTGCTTTGGGGGTGTTTTTTTGCCAAGGCCACAGGACAACTTCACCGCGTCAATGGGAGGATGGACGGGGCTATGTACCGTTAAAATCCTGAATGATAACCTCCTTGCCTCCGCCAGGAAACTGAAAATGGGTCATGGATGGGTCTGCCAACACGACAATGACCCAAAACATACAGCCAAGGTAACGAAGAAGTGGCTCAAGAAGAAGCACATTAGCCAGTCTCCAGACCTTAACCCTTTAGAAAACCTATGGAGGGAGATGAAGCTCCGAGTTGCCAAACGACAGCCATGAAACCTTAATGATTTAGAGATGATCTGCAAAGAAGAGTGGACCAAAATAACTTCTAATATGTGCGCAAACCTGATCATCAACTACAAGGAACGTCTGATCTCTGAGCTTACAAACAAGGGTTTTGCCACCGAGTACTAAATCTTTTTTGGCTAGAGAGCTCAAATACTTATTTCACTCAATGAAATGCAAATCAGTTTATATATTTTCTTTAAAGTTATTTTCTGAATTTTCTTTTTATTATTTTATCTCTCAATTTTTAAATCTACCATTAAAATTATAGACAAAATCAGCAAGGGATCAAATACTTATTTCCTCCACTGTATAGTCTCAAAATGTTCATCTGCAATCTTCAGAATCTGATCTTTGACCCTGATCTAGTATTTTCAAGTAGCTGTTATATCAACATTTATATAGCTTTTTATACCTTCAAGGCACTCGAAGCACTTTACATCAGTGAGCAACACTTCCATTCACACACAGTGGGTTAAGTATCTTGTCCAAGGACACAACAACAGTATTCATTTGTGGGAGTTGAAGTCACACCACCAACCTCTGGGCTAAGGGATCTGACCGCACTACCAAAAAGTATATTATATAAAATATTAGTATTGTAATATTTTCAAAAGCCAAATCTATTTTAATGCTATCAAAATATAATTCCATCCCTTCTTGATGAAATTCACTATACATTAATATCTTTAGAAGATGGTAACAAAAAGAAAAAAAAAATAGTATAGTATTTAAGTATTTATTTAAGTAATAGTATTTAAGTACCTGTTTAAAAATGTACTTAAAGAGTAATAAGTAAAAAGTATTTCATGCAGATTTTGAGGTCTTATAAAGCTTCAAATATAGTGATACTGATAATGAGTGGTGCTGAATTTTGTTCAGTAGAAATAATTACATAGATATATATTTTTTTTCCTGGCTGTTTTTATTTTGTTTATTTATTTATTTATTTATTTATTTATTTATTTATTTATTTATTTTCTCAATCTATGGCCTTGATAAAAATGAAATAAATAACCCCTCAGTCTTTTCAGTCCTATTCAAAAATGTAGTGGAGTAGAAAGTACAGATATCTGCTCTCAAATGTAGTGAAGTAAAAGTAAAAAGTACCCATTTTAAAATGTACTTAAGTAAAGTACATATACGTAATATTTTTAACTAAGTACAGTACTTGTACTTTTTACTTTTACTTGGTTATGTTCCACCACTGATAGAAAGCCATACTTCCCAATTTTTCTTCTCAGAATAAAAACAGACTTTCTCGACATAAACTTCTGTAACAGTTGTACCATATTATTATAGATGACTAATTCCAGTGTAATATTTCCTCTTTGATGCTCTGCAGATAATGCAAATCTGACAGTATCATTTACCTCCTAACAAGGAACAAATTGGCTGTTTCAACATAAGCATAAGTTAGTGGATCATAAAGCAAATTGGATTAGGGTACACATTAGGGTGTTAATTGCAGTGGCTCTTAATGATAATTCGAGGTGATGCCCAAAATGCTGTTTGGCGGTAATGAGCTGTATAAACACATCTGAGAAAACACAGCAAACTAAAGGAAAAGGTTGGGATTGCAGAGGTTATTTTATTACAATGCCAAGCTAAGCACCCCGCTCAGCAGCAGACAGCTTTTGTCTACTAGAGGCTTTTCATACATTATGGATACATTTAATAGGGATAAGTCCCATTATGACTTGCTCAAGTACTCCCCACGGGCTCAGGCCTGTATAATAGCCCAGGTTTTCAGCATGTAACCCTCCTGTTCAGAGGCGTAGCTGCTTTGAAATCACCACTCGCTCCTTTTCTCACTCCTTTTCTCTCAGTCTTGTGGCTGTTGAATTAGGAGCAGTCGTCTCCCCAAAGTGTGTGATGCTACATTAGCGTCTTTTGACAAATCCTCAAGCATGTTAGCGTGGATCAGACTCTCTTCTCCACACATCCGTGGAATCGGCTTTGACTTGGCGAGCCTGTTAAGATGTGGACTTTTTGCGGGACTAATCCTTTGTAATTGAATATTAGCCCAAGTTTGAGCTGGTGACGGAATTATGAGTGGAATCTCAGAGCACCACTGTTGGAAAGGTATAAGAAAACTAAACTGAACTAATTCTCTGGTTGCATAACTTTGGATTCAAACCTTGTGCTAATCACGGCTAATGAAGTGCGCTAATTGTAATTGGGCATAATTAGTCTGAATTTCCAAAGCGGAAAGCATTCAGAAGTATGTTTTCTCCCACAGTCGTCTGCGGTTGAGAAGCTGTAACTAATGTGCGGTTCTTAATCTGGAGCATTTCAGGGCTGTCCTTATGAGAAATATTTCTACTGTATCGACTTCACACTTTTTTCAGACCTTGGGTATTATCCAAGCAATCGGTGAAAGTTTGATGTAAATAAAAAGATCAAATCAAGATTATGGATGGAAGTGTATGACAGCTCCCAAATAAGATGCTAACCCCAACCAGAAGGTATCACTACACTGGATCCAGCAGTGTGTAGTTAAAGATGCTGCACTTGATTTTTACCGGATTTTTTGAACATACAAAACAGAACTAGTTCATTTTAAACGGTGTTATTCCTCTCTTACCTTACGCATTCTGAGGATCCTAATTATTCACAGTGATGGCATAAAAAGAGATTATAATTAGATTACTCAGACAGTACGCAAGCAGACTTATTTTGACCTTAAAAACTGCTAATACAATATATCTGTATCCAGCAAATACAAATTGTGCTCAAATACATGGGAGAAAAGATTGGGTATAGGGCCTTAAACTGTACAAAATTTTATAGTAGTTGCTGCAAAAGTAAGCATTTTCTACACAGTTGAACTAGCCATGTCAGATGTTTTAACTTATAACTTAATAGCTGTCATAGAATAATTTAGCTAATTACCTTGTACACACTCAAGGAAGAAAAGTCAAAACTGAAAACCACAACACTGAATCAACCCTTAACTTCATTAGTCACAGTGTAAACTACTCAAGAAATTCATAAAAAAATATATATAGAATACAGTAATCTCTCAACTACAAATAAATATAATATGTAATTATATTCGGTGGTTTCTCCAATATCTTTTCATTAGTTTTCTTAGCACTGGTTCAATGGGAATCTCCCCACCAGCAAGACACTGAATTTTAAAAGCTGTGTGCGTCGTCATAGCGATGGCTCAGGGGGAGGGGGCTACGATAGCGGGGGCTCATCTTGTAAAACCCAGATTGCTTCCGACCGCCGCAGGACTATTTGTGCTAATGATACCTTCCATAGTGAGTCTCTACAATATGCAAAGCTATTTGCCCGGGGGTTGCTTGTGTGTAACTCCTTTTTATTTGTTCAAATCTCTGGGCTTATCTTAGCACGACTGCAGAGTAAAAATGACTTTGCCAATGTAAACCAGCTGGCAACCGCAAACCGCATTTTTATTGGAATTAACTGTAACCTCTGTGTGATAGACTTCCAATACAGTGTCTTTGTGCAGCCCCAGAGCACTATATCATTGTAGTTTGCAGTAATAAATATACACTGCTCTTACAGTGCAGTGGAGATTTGAGAGCCAACTGGGGAAGAGAGTGGACTGCATTCACACATTATCTAGACATGCTTATATGTTTAAAGGTCCTACATTACACAAAATTGATTCTTGTGAGTTTTTAGACCATGTTATAATGTTGCTACCTCCTCAAAAACATACCTGCAGTTGTGTTTTGTTTCATTCACATATGTTTGAGTTGTCCTGGTTTATTGGTCTGTCTTCATCTCCAAAGATCAAAATGCTCTGTTCCTCCTTGTGATGTCATGGTACTTTTCAATCAGTCTTTTCAAATCAGCCTAAATATACAAGGTTTGTGTGTTAAACATGTGTGAATGAAACAAAACACAACTCCGCCGTTCTTGTCTCTTGTATATAGCTGTGATTTTATATTTTATTTTATATTTTATTACTTATTTTTCTATTTTATTTTGACTTGTACATATACATTTATTTTTATAACTATGTCTCATTTGACACCTGTCTCTTGCTCTTTTTTGCTATACCATCTATTTTTGTTACTCTCTATTATTATATTATATTGTGATGAGTGAGCTACTGTATCCAAATAATTTCCCTTGTGGATCAAAAAAGTTTGTCTAAGTTTAAGTCCAGGTATGTTTGTGATGAGGAAACAACACTGTAATTTAGATCAGAAAATAGTGTAATATGGGCCCTTTAAAAATGTGGTGTGTGTATTTTGGTAAATTTATACAGTTGCTAATAAGCTCAGTTTGCTTGTTAAATTATCTTAAATTTGATTTTGTTTTTTTATTTATTTTATTCTGAAAAACACTGGATAATAACAATTTGTTGGTCAAATTTTTGATTTTTTTTTTTCAACTCTTTTTGAATTGGATTAAAAAAAAAATATATATATATATATATATATATATATATATATATATATATATTGTTTTTATTTTTCTAATCTTCCCAAATTTACAGTTGCTTGTGTATAGAAAATGTAATCTGATTGCATATGTCCATTACAGTTACAGTACAGTCGAATAAATGGTAGTGGATAAATATTAAAAGCACTTAATTTCCATAGGAAAACTTTATGAAAATAGCATGTTTCAAATACTTCAAATACTATACCATCAGTACTTGAATTTGGATGGTTTTGCACATCAGTTAAACAACAACAAATAATGCTAGCTTCACATTCAACCACAGAAAATAAAAATGCATGAACCATAAATTTCCTCATTAAACTCATTAAAGCTTACCTCTGCGACATTCCCTCACCTACCATTTTCAAAAAACACATAATACAGTCACTATCCACACCCCGTTCCTCACCCACCCTCTACCATCTCATCTCATCCATTGAAAGCAGCACCACCTCTGCTCTGGAGACACTGGGGTGAATCTGCCAATCATCTAATGCTCCGTGCCACACTGTACTGCACTGGGGCTGATGTGGCGGGTGGGTGGTGGATGGGCGGTTTGTTCAGGTGGGATCACAGGGACTACTTATCCAGGGGCCTTTTATCTCCTGCAGGTGGGCAAGTGGAGTGCATCGGGGGGCCTCAACATCACCGAAGTGCCCAAGCGTAAGGGGATGAACATTACGGACTCGCTGGCCAATCGCTCCCTCATCATTACCACCATCTTGGTAAGGCCACCACCGCAAATAAATGCCCTTTTCTCTAATGGCACCTTTCAGTCCTCTCTCTCGCTATAGGGCCTTATGTGTTAATTGGAAGCAGTGTGGTATTATAGGAGGGGGTAGTAATTAGAGTGAATTGTGCAGAAAAGCAAGGGCTTTTAATAATTGTACAGTATGTTCATATAAGCTAGCATGCTGCACAGTGCTTGTGTATGAACAGCGTTACCTTCATGTACAAATATAAAGTTAGAATCAGTATTGTTTCAGCAGAAAATCTATAATTATGGCTAACCTTTTTACAGTCTCCAGATTGTGTAGTTGTTTACTGTATAGACTGTAGAGCTAGAATGTGCACTGAAATACTGAAGAAAAAAAAAAAGAACTTTTTCAGTGTTGCTCTCACCAGGTAAAGAACTATGATATTTCACTATAATCTTCACATATTTTCAAGAGCACATGGTACATTATTAAAACAAAAATAAGTATATTGAGGGCATTTAAGGAGAATGCATTATGCAAAATCTACTTTTTGGAGCATGTTTTAATGTTGGTCCCCTCATCAAAAATATGGTTTTATATGCCATCCATGCATGTTTGAGCAATCTAGTGATCTTTCCTAGGCCCTATTTGAATTCACCCATGCTCCAGCACGACTGTTTTTCCATACAAAACAATACACTACAGCTTCACAAAACTGATGCTATATGTAGTAGTTTCATTAGTGAAATGCACGATTGTAATGTGATGGCGCTCTGAAGGGGGAGTGACTTACCACAGAGATCAAAGGGAGAGGGATTCTGGAACAATATATACTGGGACTCAATGTTTATCGTGTGTACACTTTCTTAGTAAAAGTGGGGAGATTTAGGGTATTTTTGTTTTAACCCAATAGTATTTGAGCTGTAGATGGTTAAATAAATTACTTCTATGTACTGCCTTCTTTTAATTATTGATTCTGCTATTTATGTATTGCAGTTCAGGCATTTTGAATGATACTGTCTATTTAAAAATGGTTTACTGGGATTATCTTGCATTATTATTATTATTATTATTGTACAATATCATTGGCATAAAATAGGTTCAATAGGTTTTGCCTCTGTAGCAGTATATCATGGTTCAAAATGAGTTATCATGCAGTACAGTGTTCAAAGGTGCATTGTGTAACTGTTCTGGTGGAGGGTCTGTCAAAAGCTTTTCTCCATGGAAATGTTATTGCTTTGTCTGTAATGTATGACAATTTTACTTTCATGGAGACCAAGCCAGACCGAGTTACACATCAGATCTGTGGAGAGTCAACCCCGCTCACAGTCACAATGCCTGTTTTTCTAGGTATTTTTGAGCTATAAAAGCACCTGTAATTTAATAAATGTAAGGTCGAGCTGTTTAATGTCATAGAGTGGAACATTCCAGGGTGAGCAATGACATATCCACAGAAACAACCAGGTGACAGACCCCCTACCAAAAAGTTATACAGTGCACCTTTAAAAAGTTAGAACAATACACCACAAAAGACCTTCTATAGGCTACTATCAATACATCATCATTTGCTATAGACCTTTAAACTAATTTCGCTAACGCACTTTATTTTCCTCATCTCTCCCATCATTCAAAAGTACAGGATTTCTGACACTCTTCCCCGATTCACTCTTTTATTCCTCCATTTGCCATTTCATTAGGCTGCGCTCATAAAACTGCCTACTTTGAGATTGCTGAACTTTAATATCAGTCTCCCCTCTCTCTCATAGTGTAATGACATTGCATCAAACTGCTCCCAGTGATGCGTGAACAGGGCGTCTGACAGTTTTATAGTGATAACTTTGTGGAGGAGATTAAGGCTTCTAATGTGTTTTTCCCCCGTACATTAATTGTTTGCACTCCATTGCTCGTAATGTGAGCCCACCTCCCTAGTCTCAGTGATGCCCCCCCACGCCGACGGCTCCCACAAATACTGTTGAATCCAAAACCTCAGGGAACAGCGAGAATCAGAAGGCTAGAAACAGATGGTAATGGCCTCTTTTAATGTAGCAACTTTTTTGATAATTGGACAAGTTGAGCAAAGTTGGTAGCGTTAAGCATTATCGCCATGCATCAAGTATTCATGTGGTATTATTTATTCAAGAGGCGAGTCAGATTGTAATGTCCACATGGCTGCGTATTCAGATGGAATATTTATTTTTTTAGGGATGTTTATTGTCTGTTATGTAGCTAAAATACTGTTGGCAGTTTAAGTGCATATGGGGGGAAAAAAAGGTGCACTCTGTAACATTTCTAGTGGATGGTCCATGTCTCCATGGAAATGTTGGAAAAGGCAACATAGTCATACTGTGGAATATTTCCACAGTATAACTGTATACATTATTTTTTTCCAATTACAGGTATTTCTATAGAGCAAAAATGTCCATTCTTCTTGTGAGCAAATTTGCCAGTCCACAGATCTGACCTGTAACTTGGCGTGGTAGCATCATCTGCTTGTCACCAGACTGTGGAACATTCCAGGAATAAATGTAGGATCTCCATGGAGACAAGTAGGTGACTACGTAGTGCCCCTTTAATGTATTTTTTTTCTTCTGACATCAATCACTAATCTCTAATTTGTGAGAAGTGTCCTCAGAATTCTGATTGTTAAATTTTGACATATTCAGTTATATTTTGTTTAAATGACTTTATTTTATTTAAATGAATGTTTAAAATAACCTATTTCTTTTCTTTATTGTGGCCCTTGCTTCTGTATTTGAGGACAATAGCCTTGTCAGCCTTTACCATTCGATTAGTAAAGTCAAATCTGATCTACAGTGTAATGCTCCATACTACTGTATAAATAGGCCCACAAAAACATAAATTATTACATTATCAAATGTGTATGGAAAATTTGTTAAAATGCAAATAAACCAACCTAGATCCAACTTTCACTAACACTCATTCACACACATTTATAGTAGGCAATGTTGGTGTCTTACCTAAGGACAGTTTTTTGCCACCGGGCACTTAATATTCCCAGCAGCCTCCCATCCAAGTACCGACGAGGCCCAGCCCTGCTTAGCTTCTGATATCGGATGAGATGACTTTAATTGTTGACTAAACTTATTACGCTCTAGATTGCATCTGTTAAGTTGTTTATTGTATTATGTTACAAATAGCATCATCTCCACCATTCACACTGGCACATTTTAGTATTAAATGAGCAGTGCCACCTGTGTCCCCCTGCCAAAGGAAAGCCATATTATATTCCTCTGCCTCACCTCTGGTCTCACCACCTCCACTTCTCCTGTGAGAAACAATTTCCTCTGGGAGTAACACACGTTGTGGCAACCCATTTTATCCTCCTTGACTCCTTTTTTTCCAGCAAATACAAAAACACAACACAAAGCATGGGTCACCTTCACTTGAGAATCAATTACTCCGCTTCACAGCTCACTTTGTAAAATTATACATCTGGTCATTGGAGCCAATAAATTATATTAGGGTGCCTTTGTTTGAGTGGCTGTTTTGAAATGCGCAGGGGGGATTGTGGTGAATCAAATAGGAAATCATTTATGAGCGGTTTTGCTAGTCAGAGTTGCTAGCTTGTGACAACTGATCAAATCTATGGTCTATTTCACTAGTGCATTTTCTTCCTGATGATGAGTTTATACAAGCAGAATTATGAGCAGGCTGGAGGATAATGGGCCCGTAAAGAGTGTCAGATACCTGGTTGTAAAAACGAGTGACCTGGCGAGCAGTGTAGGTCAGTGTACAATGTTCTTAATCAGCTCGAAGCAGCACCAATGTGACTCATTTACTCTGGAGGACAAAATAAAGTGGCTTTAAATTGGTGATTATTATTTAGATTTATTTTAACAGAACTAAACAGACGTGCATAGGCCCAGGAACTGTTTTAGTGTCAGTAAGCAAAAATGCATGATCCAAGTCTTCCTATTGTATAATGACTAGATTTAGACTTTGATCCTAAAGGGAAGTTACATGGTTACTTCAAAGAACACAAAAGCAATTTAATAGCAAAGATAATAATAGTGATAAATTAAAACTTATATGCAAGCAAGATGAATTCTCGCCATATTTTTGAGTTCACAAACACTTGAGAATCCATCTTGGAGTGAGTGAACCAATCACAGAGCAGCATTGAGGTTTGTGCAGAAGCCAAAGGCAAAACACCCAAACCGACCAAAACAAACATGGCGACATCATTGTTATCTGACGTACTTCAGCCTCTTTTGTTCGCAGGGCCGTTGCTAGCCCTCCGGGTGCCCTACGCACAAATGCTTTGTTGTTAGAATGTTACACCAGTAGTTTTCCGAGGACTTGGTGCCTTAAGCGCTGTGCGTAATGTGCATAATGTGCATGGTACTGTTTGTTCGTGAAAAACATGCTGAAGGTAAGTGCTTTGTGCATTTGTGAACAGAGAAGATGTCTGTGCTTTTCTCTCAACTGGATAAAACAAAAGTTCGATTTTTCGGCTTGTTCTGCTGTTGTGATGCTTCAACCAATCAGATTCAAATATTCATCATGATGCTCAGTGTTTTCCGATCGCTTTCAGTGAGCGCTGTTCCAGATTGATAATGTGTACAACTAAATTCAGAGTGACATCAATCTAACGTGAGCCAGATTAGCAAAAGCTTGGCCTTCTCTCAAAAAGCTTCATGATGTAGTCCCTCAAATGGTTTTCACTTTACATGTGTGCCTTGTCAGGGTTCATTAATAGAAGAGTGTGGAAAGCAATGATTAATGTAAAGGGTGGCTATTCTGAAAAGAAAATTTAAAAAAAAAAGTTACTTTTCACTTTTTTGTTTGTTACATTCTATATGTGTACATTCTTAGTTTTTAGGCTGTCAGAATCAGCAATGTACTGGTACAAATGTGGGATAAGGAGAAACAGTGCAGATAAAATGGAAAAATGGTAGCTTTGACATGGCATAGGGAGTTGTACAGTTGTATGGAATATGACAAGAGTGTAGTCCTGTATCATTACATTATCAGTAGACTATATCTCAGTCAACCCAGATAAACCAACAACTCCAAAATTTTACCTCTTATTCTGTCTCCCATAACAGAAACAGTCAGCATTCCCTCATACCCCGGCAGCTCTGTACCACACCGGTCGCCTGTCACTGTCTGTTAACTGCTACAGCGACTCATCAGCGCGTATCACTTTGCTTCAATTAGGTGCATGTGCCGAGACAAATTGAAAACGCTGACCTCACCGCTGCTTTCCATTTGATCTTTTGGGTGTGCGCAGGAGGAGCCATATGTCATGCTTAAGAAGTCTGACAAGGCGCTGGTGGGGAATGACCGCTTCGAAGGATTCTGCATCGACTTACTCAAAGAACTGGCCACCATCCTGGGCTTCACCTACGAGATCCGCCTGGTGCCCGATGGGAAGTACGGCATTCCAGACGATAAGGGCCAGTGGAACGGAATGATCAGGGAACTCATAGAACATGTAAGTACATTTTATTTTACATACGAGTTATGTAAGAATCAATCTGTTTTGTTGCACGGTAAATTTAAATATTGTATGGAAAATGTACTTTGTGTAAATAATTAAATATGCTGTATAGTTTTAGATTTCTAGAATGTGGTGTTATACTCCTAGATGCGGTGTAAGATAATATGGACGCACTGATTCAGCTTTTTCTGTTCCAATACCGATGTTGATATTTTGATTTTAAGTATCTGCTGGTACCTGATATCAACCGATACCAGTGTAGATACTGAAAATATAGTTTATTTCCTATAAACACTAACGAAGTATGGTAAAAAAGACTCCAGTGTGGTTTACTGTTATTTATCATTTAAAGTAACTAACAACACTGGCCAGTAAATAGTTTTTTTACACAAGTTTATAGACCAAAATGAGATATATCGACTGAACCAATATTGATATTCGATCCATGAAAAACTGCACAGATAACTGATACCAGTATCGTATCTGTGCATCCCTAAACATAATGTCTTAACTACTCTTAATAAAGCATGAACAAAGACTTAATTTATAATGAACACATAGTTTATTAAGCATGTTTCAGGCTTAGTCTACTTCATTAAGGGTAAGGGAATTAATTTAGTAGTTACTAAACATATATCCTTCAGAAAAAAAAAATGTAAAATATAATATTCATTATGACTTATGAAGGCTAATTGAAGTGTATAATAAAGTGTTACCATTTTTTAGAATATAAGAAGCTAGCATAGTGTATTTATAATGGTTGATACATGAAGTACGTGTTATTTTTGCAGTAACATGTTTTAACTTATCTAGGGTGTCACAGTAATTAGCATGTACAGTCTTCATTCTGTGCTCATTAGAAAAAATACAGTAATGCTGGTAGCAAACATCATCTGAAATGGAAATGCTCTTAAAAAAATATATTTTTTGCTTTGAAGCTGCATATTTGTACAGTGATTTAAGGTACTTGTTTGTACGGAAATGCTGTCTATTATAATATATCATAATCAATTATAGCCTGTCTATCTCCTTGGCGATGTCATCTGGTCATTACATGTCTCACCATGCGCTGGAACATGCAGCTCTTTTAATATTCCACAGTTTGGTGAGTGTGACTCTCCCAGTCAAAGTACAACAAGTCCAATTGAGTGCACACATGAAGAGCAAATCAAACCCCCAGCAGCCTCTGCTCTTTTACACCCTGTGGCCCACCAGCAATACTAACAAAGTGTTTACAATCAGGCCGAGTTAGCGCTCCGCTCAAACACGCTCCGTGTCCTTCAAGTGGACAGTGACATAGATATGATTGAGTGCCCCACATGAAAACCCCGCGAAGCTGTCAGCCGCATTTACGAGATGATTCCGTCAAGGTTGTCCAAAACTTCAAGCGTATTCATAGCACTCAGCCAGACGGGCCACTCCCCGTGAAATAATACGCCGCCACCTGGAGGCCGGGTTGCGGTGTGCGAGACAGGCCATGCTAACAATCATCCTCAGCGTCCCTGATGCATTGTGGGTAATCGCCACTGTCCCTGTCAAAGTGTGTGCAAGCTTTAGCGGCATGAAAGCGCTTGCTCGTGATGGTAGCAATTCCCATGCTGGCATTTAGTAAGTGTCTCCCTGTCACGGCTCCGTCTTTGTCCTCTGGGCCATCAGGTCAGCGCTGTACTCAGCTGAAAACTTGTAATAGCTTAAGTGGCGTTTAGCGCAGGGAATCGTATGGCAGGAGTCAATGGTTTGGTGCTGAAAGGGTGGTGAGAGGTGGGGAGGGGGGGATAAGGTAAGGGGGCCGAGCATAGCTGCACTTTATTTCTCCCTTGCAGCTTTTCGCTAGATCTATGTTGATAACAATAACCTTGAGGGGAACAAATGGATTACGGAAGGTGCAGGATGCTGGCACAGAGCGGAGATGCGCGGCTCTATCCATTAAAGCGTGTACTCTCCGGGTCCGAGTGTGCCTGGGTTTAAAGGTACAGCTGAAGGTAAAGGAGAAAAATGTTATGCAGAAAGTTTTTGTTACGTAACGCTTTAAGTTTGATTTAATGTATAACAAAGAAGGCTTTTAGTGTAAGAGGTGTAATAACTGATAATAGGTGGAAAAATGTGTAATGCATTGAGTTTTAATCAAGTTGTTCCAAATGGTCAATGATCAGTGCAGGGGTTTTTAATTGACACTTCCTTGGCAATAGAAGTACGCTGATTGGAGCAGAGTTGAACTTTAAAACGTTAAAAAGGCTTTATTATTTATTTGGTTTTAATTGTTAAATGGAACTGACTCAGAGCATCAAAAACAAAATTTTATCATGTTAAACATGTTGTTTTTTGGTTTTTTTTTAGAGCTGCAGATCTCCACCTACTTATGGCCAAAAAGTTAATATATATTTTCAATCTGGGTAAAAGATTGTGATTGATTAGAAAACTAAAATTAGATATAGAACGATTCATGGACCTTTACTATTGCTTTATAGTAACCTCTCTACTTCTCTCTGCTTATCTTCTTCCACCATTTTCAAATGCACTCATGTTGTTTACCACCCCTAAATACTTTCTATAAATATCGAGAATCTTTTACCCAGATTGAAAATATATATTCACTTTTTGGCCATAAGTAGGTGGAGATCTGCAGCTCTGGATCTATAGTGCTAGTTATTACTTTTCACAGCAGCTTATCTCATAACCAAGGATGCATGACTCCTTTTGTGGATTTGGTGGCTTCTATTTTGTGGTCTAGTGCTCCTCTCAGCTCTGTGTGGATAAGATGGACATGCTTCAGTCAGGCCCAAATATAAAGTTTAAGGCAAGTTCACAGGAGTTGACCCCAGAGACTTTATAGTGTATAGGCTGCACATACATATATTTTGTTGGTTTAGATAAATTCTCCAAGTATTTTTCTCAGTCATCAGTCTCCTCATTATCATTTGAACATGTTTTTTGCTGGCTAATACAAGCCTACACAATTAGAAGACTGACACTATCTATAGAGGTTAGCATGTTCAGTACCATTGACAGTTCAAAGCCATACGGTAAAGTAGAGCTCTGGCATTTGGAATCATAAAACTGCTTTTTTTGACAGTACCAATATTCACTGATGAATACTATTTGCTGATGTTGTTTTCAATATTATAAAATATATGGCACATGATGTGCATTGCCATGAATTTAGCAAAAGAAAAAGGTAGCTGTTAACTTGAAAACTACCACTACATGACATCACAAAGTGGGACAGAGCATTTTCAGCTTTTAAAATGTAGAAAGACTAATAATAAAGGATTATTCAAACATTATAACATTATAACATTATAACATGGCTTAAAGCTCTCAAGAATCAATTTTGTGTAATATAGGACCTTTAAGAAAAGACATTTGTACCATGTCATAATTTTTCCATCCACAGTAAACTAAAATAATTACAAGCTAGCTCTTTGTCCAGCTCTACATAGATCCATGTGGCCCATTAGTATTCATAACTACTCCGTATTAGCCCGCAGCAAACAGCGTTCCCTCATTGTAATAGCAGGAGATAAGATGTTTACTTAGGATCACAGCTATTACTTAAAAAGGTCACATGGTTGAGATAAGGTGTGAGGTAGAAAATGGGACTGAGCGCTTGGTTTAGCTGATAAAACGGAGCAGGGCAGGTCTGTTCTAGCCTCATAAATCATTGTTCTGGTACAAAATTACACTAAACTGTTTGACTGACGCTCTTTTAAAAGAACACGACGGGGTTTATTAAGATCACTTGTAGCGCGGTATTCTTCTAAGTACTTCATTGTGTTTTGTCAGAAGGAAAAGTAGATGTGACAGAATTTGAGCAAATAGCAGAATTGAAATGTTGCTCGCTGGCATCACCATGGTATTTTGTGGTTTGATGTTTCCGGTGTTTTAATTAAAAGGTGTTAAGAAATAAGTTTGAAAAGTGTGTGAATAAAGCTAAGTGTGAATCAGCAATGAAGCAAATGTGGTTAGCCTGATAACGGGAAGGTCACAAGTTTGTGCTTTGTTTCTGGGTATACGTCTCCCCGTTAACTTCTACCTAAATCCTTAGGTCTGTCAGTTGTAACATAATTCAGTGGGTAAGAAATACATCAGTTATATGTGTGAAACAGAACATTTACAATATCCATTCATTTGTTGCTAAGTTACTGTAATCACTGTAAAGTTCATTTTTTTCTAATAAATTGAGATGTTTTCCTCTAGATTATATTAAAGTGTTTTCACTATCTTAAAAGCATGGAAAATTATGTACTAGCATTTTATTTTTGTTCTTTTTATTATTGTTTATAAGCACTTTTCACAGCTTTTAAAGACCAGAGTTTTACCATCATGATAGCTATATCAGCAACTAGCATGTTAACATAGTTCCTGATTATTAATAAACTATAATAATAACGTAACAATGCAGACAACACGCAACAGCTGCTTACACGATGTAGCTGTACTGGGAGAAGATAATACTTTCTCAAATATATGTGGAAAAACCAAGTACAGGGCCTTTTAGTCATTTATTGATGGCAAACCCGAAAGAGCCAAATGCTGACAGCGTATTTAGTGCGCATTGGCAGTCTACAATGCTTCACTTTGCTGTCAGAAAAAAACTGTTCTCAAAAAAAATAAAATTAAAAAAAGAAGGGTCCTATACTACACCAAATTTACTCTTTAACAACATATAACACCTTCAAAAACACAGACCTGGAGTTGTGTTAATCCCCAAAGCTCAAAATACTCTGTTCCACCACATGATGTGTTTTACCTTTAGCTCAGTAGAGATGGTCAATTCCAGGGCTGAAATTATCCAAATAATTCTCTTGATCATTTCTGCCCTGGAATTGGGACTGGAGTTTAAAAACACAGTGGAGCCCTTTGTGTATTACCACGTGACATCACAAGGTGGCACAGAGTGTTTTCAGTTTGAGAAAAGAACACAGTCTAAATATGCAGGGTTTGTGTGTTGAACATTTGGGACTGAAAGAAAACACAACTCTAGGTATTTTTGATGGGGCAACAACATTATAACATACATAGAAAAATAGCATAATCTTGGCCCTTTAAACAATATTTTCCTCTTTTCATAGTGAGAAAACCAGTCTTTTCATCTTTAAATGACTAGTAGCTATAGCTCGAGTAGTTTTACAGGGTTGAAAAATCAAAGTGATACAACTGAATTAATCTCTCAGTGAAAACATTTATTGCCAGTGCACCTATTTCCTTTGAACAACAGACTGCATTTCATCCAGAGCTGGTGAGAGCGATGGGAAGCTCCAGAGCACCGCGTGGAGCCAAAGGGCATTGTTTGGAAGGTGCTAAATGATGCAACAGGCCTTGTTAAACTTGATTTAGTCACAATGGATGATGGCTTTAATCATGGGGAGATGCAAATGTTAATAGCATGCTTAGCACATCATTTGTTCCTGTCATGGCAATTAATCTAGGCTTCGGCATCCGTGCGGGGAGGTGCTATAGGCCTGTATTGGCTTTTTCATTCCAATAGATACAGGTCTGGAGCGAACTGATGGAAGACTGCAGTTCTAGGCGTCTCCGTGGTAACATTTGATATACAGATATATCAATATCCAAATCTCATGGTACGATATTATCACAGTATGCATCTCACGGTTAGGCCTGTCACAATAACAAAATCTGAAGCACAATGTATTCCTTCAGAGATATACTGCAATAAATGATGATACTGAAACTACATTATGCCACTGACACAATAAAAATAAAGCAAGATAATTCCAATTAACCATTTTTCAGGTAAACGCGTCACCTCTAACTCACCTGTCGCCCAGTCAGGTGTGCAGTGTCTAGGCAGAAATAAGTGACATTTTTGAGTAGACAATATCATTAAAGGTATGTGTTGCAACAAATAAATAGCATAATTAATAATGATAAAATGGGTTACTTTTTTTAACCCTATACAGCTCAAATCTTACTGTACAACAAAAATAACAAAAGTCTGCCCAATATTGCAAAATGATGATATGGAATGATAAATGATAATGATAAATACTGAAACTCAAAATATTTTTTCCTGTCATATTGAACAATAAGTCGAGGATTGTAGATAGGATACTTTTTGCTTTTAAAATACCTTGACAAGACCTTGTTGCGAATCATTACTGTCATAACTCCAAGAATTAAGATAAATACATACTTCTCCATGTTGTCTGTGCTGAAATGGATTATGGTATATGTAGTCCCCTCTGTTTATTAGCTGTTGCTACTATAAAAGCAAAGGAACTGATATATTGTGACAGTCCACGATATTATCGACACTTTTGACAATATGATATCACGATGTTTCAGCTATTATTACTTCCCTAATTTGGTATTCAATGTTGTGTATGAGGTTTGTCAAACTAGCACTAAGTCTCTGGAGTCATTCTTCTTCTTCTTGTTGAATAATGTATTAATGATCCCTTAGGCTACACTGGCAGAATCTGTCTCTGAACTACTGTTTGCTCTGCTCTTAATTTGTCAAAAACTGTCTTTCTGGAGGCAATAGCCAAATTAATTGGGGGTGTATAATTGATATAGTAGTAGTAAATTATTTTTCATTAGGAATACAATTAGTTAGTTGTAATTGTCATTTTGGAAAACAGATAGGCTTGAAGGTTATTGCATGCCATTCAAGGTCATTCTTAATTTCCTTGTATTTTATTATATTTTCTTTTATATTACACTGTAGTATAATTACTTGGGTTGAGCCTGGTTTGTACTCAGTGGATAGGGTGCTCATCCACCAACCTAAGTCTATGTGATTCAAACCCTGTTCCAACCAGTGGCATACTATTGTTGTGTCCTTGGGCAAGACACCTCAGTCACATTGTCTTCAGTGCAAATCAAGGGCCGCCCTCCACATGCATTTATCCTGCTCTGTGCCTCGGGACCAGCAGGGGTCACCGTGACTGGACATCTGTGAGGTTGATGGTGATGTGAGTGAGCAGGATGACCCGGTGCTGAGGATGATGACCCATAGCTCCAAGCCCTCCACCAGAGCCTCACCCTGTGTCTGTGCTGTCTCCTGGAGTGCCCCACTTTTCTGGGTCAGGAGTATAGACTGGACACTGGACTAAGGGGGTGACATCACCAATGAAACTTGCAATGCTTGCAGTTGTAGGGGCGAATTTGGAGCTATGTTCCATGTAGGAATAGGAATTTATTTATGGACAAAATAGCAAAATAAATTCATACAGCGCCATCCACCAGACTAGTGAGTAGAGCTTCGGACATTGATTCCATAGAAATGTGTAATGTTTTTCAGTCTCATATGATATTTTTTTCCTTTTTTTCCCCCTTGTACACAGAGCATGTGTGTACCTGACCGGCTAATCCACCAGTCCCCAACCTTTTTTCTCCTAAGGATCGTTAATAAACATTAAACATCACATTTTTTCAGGAACCAGTGGAGGGGGCGGGGCCAGTAATAACGGCACAAAATCTTAAAATGGTCTTAATAATTATGTTTGCTGTTAAGGTTAATTGGCACTATATTTTCAGTAAATATGGTGGTAGACTAAAAGGAGTTTTACTTCTTTTTATAAAGATATATAATATTTTTCTCTGGGGCCTAATACCAGATGGCCCATGGTCCAGTTTTGGGCCCCGGACCGGTGGTTGGGGACCCCTGGGCTAATCCATCTGTCAATCCAGCCCGTCTGAACTCATGGAGATAGCGCCACTTACTAGACTCACATCTTTGTAAAGTACTGTAGAAGGGTGTATTCTGTATCCCGGGCAAACAGAGCAGTGAAGGCTCGATTAGATTCCCCATGTCTAATCATTAGCCCTTTGATAACTGTGAAATGAGCCTACATTACTGGCTTATATTTTACATTACCATTGGCACCAAATGTCACACTGTGGATTCCTTCATTCGCCTCTCAGTGAAGGGTCGATTCCATGCAACCTCCCAGTCAGAGGTGTTCATATTCTGCCGGCTTAAATCTTAACATTGCGTATCTGTGCCAATGTGTTTGTGCAATTAGGAACCAGAGCGTATTTTACAGTGTATCAAAAGAATACTATAACACCTGCTCAGAATAAGTAGAAGCTGCTGTACTCCAACTTGGCATGGTTAGAAGACTACATAGGAAAAGCAAGGCAAGGTATGAATGAAGTGTGGCATTGCAGTTCAACACAGGAGTGACTGCCAATGCGTTTGACAAAGAGCATCTCAGTAAAGTAAAGAATGGAGGATTTTCAGCATTCTACTGTATGTGTGTTCTTATTTTGACGTGGCTCTTTGGGTTTAAAGACTGGCTTTGATGGCAGTCCTTCTTTGATTTTCTGCTGTTCTGTCAACTGACTTAAGTGTGTCTAAAGAGGCATGCTACCTGTCAAATGAAGGTAGCGTTCAGGAGCAGTTTTAAATCTGTTGACCATGTTTCGAGTATTAGCTTCAGTAACGGACTGATCCATCCGCACTGTGTGAACATCAATACAATGAACACTGCTAGCCCTGTTTATTCTTCATCCAGCTGTAGTCATTATGTGTAACTTTGCATTGTGCAGGGTTTTGTTCATAAGCTGCACTTAGGATTAGTTATAAACACGTAGTATTATGCTATTTGCACACAGTGTTGTATGTTTTACTATTATCATTATTTGTAGTCCATTCTTTTTGTTTTGATTCTGCACATTCTAATATTTTCACCTGCCCAGGGACAACAGATGGAATTTAATATTTTTGCTATAATCTGGCATATTAACTCTGTAATTACAGATGTTCATTACTATGCACTGTCCCTATCAAATAAATAAATAAATATAAATATTTAAACAATTGCATTAAATATATTTTTAATTGTTTTAATCATGATGTTTGGCTGCATATTCTTGTTCTTTAGTGTTGCACCATGGCAGTTTATCCACAATGGGACAAAATTAAAGTGTGTTATTTTGTTATTTGTTTTAGTCTCTATGTGTTTATGTAAATTTGATATATATTTTATAATATTTTTGTACACTAAAACTCTAAAACAATTCCACACGAAACCTTTACAAAACCCTATTGCACTCTGTTCCAAATCCCTAAACGCTGCACCGATCTCAAACACGCCGAGGTTATTGTAGCTTAATGAAATCTGGCGGCTGTCGTCAGGTGCGGCGTCTGTGGGGACAACAGCACCGGGCCCCTCCATCTGCAAAGTGAGATAACACTGAGCCATGTGGCACTCAGCGGGGTACTATCAGCTCCATCTCACCCGTGCCCAGTTTTCATGTGTGCTTTCTCCGCCAGCCGAACATGCACTGGCTGCATGTATATTAGCTAACATTTGGGCTAACCGCATGCTGCTTGATCTTCCACCTGACTGGCAGCTCTGGTTCAAAGCTGTATTTGGCATCACACAGCGGAGGTGGAGCGGTGTGGTATGGGTGGAAATCTAAATAGTTTAAGAAGACAGCAGCTGCTCTACAGGATATACACCCTTGCGTCGTCTTTGTGTCTCTACGGAAGCCCGTAGTCCATTTAGCCACCGCCGTCCTGACCACGGGAGAGTCTAATAATGCACAAGGTGAGGAGGAAAGGTTTGGTCTGACTTGTGTTTACTCTTGTGTGGGAGGTATCACAGAAGTAGAAGAAGAAACTGTGTGGTAAAACAGCAGAAAAGCCAAATGTAAGCTACAGGCAGACATTTTTCAGTCCAGTGCTGTTGAAAAAGATGTTGTTATGTATACAATGGTATTTAGTATTTTACCATCATGTTAAAGGTCCTATATTACACACAATTGACTTTTGTGAGCTATGAGCCATGTTAGAATACGGTTACTTCATCAAAAACATACCTGGAGTTGGTGTTTTGTTTCATTCACACATGTTTGAGTAATGCTTTCTTATTAATCTGTGTATATCTCCAAAACTCATAATGCTCTGTTGCACCTTGTGATGTCATGTAGTGGTCGTTTTCATGTTAACAGCTACATTTAACTAAAGATTCTAGTGGAGGTGTATGGAGGGTAAAAACACAGACATCACAAAGTGGAACAGAGTGTTTTCTTTTTGAGAGAAGAACTCAGCCTAAATATGCAGGTTTTGTGTGTTAAGCGTATGAATGAAACAAAACACAACTCCAGATATTTTTGTGATGAGGAAACAACATTATAAGATCATAACATGGTGAAATATAGGCCCTTTAAACCTATGAGTACCTGCTTGTTACGGGCCTTTACCCTCTCTACCTCTGGACAGCTAGAACAGGCTACAGACTGCTTCATAATATGCATAGTTGGAGAAGATAGGAATCCAAGCGATTGTGAGACAAGTAGTCTAATATAACTGCTAAACTTCTGCATCCACGCTCATATGCATATAATGTAAAATAATAATAATAGCAAGCTTCAAGTAATCTGTCTTGTTCCCATAGCAATATTCCAGGCCATGTTATAAGTCATTCCAGAGATACTAGATAATGGATTTTTGGATGGGAGCACATTTGATTTCGCCTGACATGGGGAAAAGGTGTCTACTTTTTACCAATACACAATGTCGGATTGACAGAAATGAATTTTCCGCTGGGACACAATAATTTTTTACAGAAGGTTTCTGCAATATATCAGCTTGTCTGTGGAGTGGAGAAAGAGAACAGTATTAGATACAGAGGGAGCATGAACTGTTACAACGGGGGCAAGGTTATTTCATAGACCTGGTATTGAATGGGTCTATACAAAACATGGACCAATGTATATTTTTACCTGTTCCATTTTATGTCTCTACACTAAACAATATCATGTTTTTTAGCCGTGGTTTTCACGTCTTGTATATGTATCTATGTATGTGCAGGTACACTTAATTCAGCCTCAGAATTCAGCGCTTTTAGCACCTTTAGTAAGACATATTTTTTATCAGAAACCAACTGTCTAAAATTTGTCAGTCAAAATGAATTTAGCAAATATATAAAATTTGTCATTGTGATTACATATCTAATAGCGTTGTCACGATACACAAATTCAAACTTGCTGTCGATACTAAGGAACAGACTTGATAAGAGGTAGTTTTCAAGTAAACAGCTACCTTTCACCTTTTGTTCAGTTGAGATTGACAGTTCCAGGGCTGAAATTATCCAAATGATTCTAGTGAAGGTGAATGGAGTTTAAAAACACAGTGGGGTACTCTATATTACCACATGACATCACAAGGTGGAACAGAGTGTTTTCAGTTTGAGAGAAGAAGCCTAAATATGAAGGGTTTGTGTTTTAAACATGTGTGAATGAAACAAAACACAACTCCAGGTATGTTTTTGATGAGGAAACAATATTATAACATAGACCAGAAAGTAGCTCAATATGGGCCCTTTAAAGTATGATACTAACCCCGTTTCTTTTTTGTCTCTTGTCTTTCACAGAGAGCAGACTTAGCCGTAGCCCCCCTCACCATCACCTACATGCGAGAGAAGGTCATTGACTTCTCCAAACCCTTCCTGAACATGGGCATCAGCATCCTGTACCGCAAACCCAACTCCACCAACAGCGGCTTCTTCTCCTTCCTCAACCCCATGACTCCCGATATCTGGGTCTACATCCTGCTTGCATACTTCGGGGTTAGCTGTGTCCTGTTTGTCATTGCCCGGTAAGACGCATGCTTTGTCCTTTGGTGCCATTATATTAGCCTCCATGTGGTCCCTTCAATAGACACAGTAATTTACTCTGCCATCATTGCAGGCTGTGAGCGGAGTGGGGTAGCCGCTGTAGCATACTGCGCTAGTCACCGGGTAGTGATCGGGGCAGTTATGTCGGCATAGGAGTGCTATCGGTTAGAGGAGGGACAATTTTGTTCAATATATCGCCTCTGTGGGGTTTTCTGAACACATGACCTATTATGCAAAATTAACTTTTCAGAGCTTTTAGCCTTGTTGTATGTAGTGATTTGTGCATCTTTGAGCAATCTTTAATTTCTTATTTTCAGCCTCCCCCTGGTTTGTACTTCATTTTATTTTCTTAATTGATGATATGCATAGGATTTGTCAGTGTCGCATAGTCATTTTGGTACAAATGAAAATATTAAATAATTAGCTACTGCCTTGCATGATCTGCATCTAAACACAGGGGCCAACAGGTACGCGGCTTTGTTATGATGATGTTTACGGTGAAGTCAGTTTTCATTGGCTACCGTAGTTTTCTAACACAGAAGTCATCTTGTTTTTTTATGAAGCCATTTCCAGTGCTGTTGAAAAAGATGTTGTTGTGTATTCAGTAATATTTGGTATTTTACCATCATGTTAAAGGTCCTGTATTACACACAACTGACTCTTGTGAGCTTTGAGCCATGTTATAATGCTGTTACTTCATCAAAAACATACCAGCAGTTGTGTTTTGTTTCATTCACACATGTTTGAGTAATGCTTTCTTTTTAGTCTGTGTACATCTCTAAAGCTCAAAATGCTCTGTTCCACCTTGTGATGTCATGTAGTGGTATATTTTCATGTTAACAGCTACATTTTACTAGTGGAGGTGTATGGAGTTTAAAAACACAGACGTCACAAGGTGGAACAGAGTGTTTTCTGTTTGAGTGAAGAACTCAGCCTAAATATGCAGGGTTTGTGTGTTAAACATGTGTGAATGAAACAAAACACAACTCCAGGTGTGTTTGGGAGGGCATTTTTGCCAACAAGTGCGCGGCTTTGTTGTGATGACGTTTATGGTGAAGTCAGTTTCCATTGAGCACCGTAGTTTTCTAACGCAGAAGTCATCTTACTTGTTTCTTTATGAAGTCGTTTTAGATGGATATTGTGATTTAAAATGTGAAAATTATAACATAGTGTTCCACAGATGTCATAGATTATAACCATACAGCAGACAAATACGCACAATAGATCTTCTGCTAGCTCAGCCCACTTACTTGTAGTTCTTTCTCCCACACCAATGTTGCTTCATGGCTCATCAACAACATTGATGAAGTACAGTACTTTACTACTTTTACTCTGTTATGTTCCACCACTGCTATAGTGGTAGTAGTGGAAGTATGAGTAGCAAAAGGTTCACTCTGTAGACATAGTTGACGTAGTAGTAGAAATATTTGTAGTGAACATATTTGCTGTTCAGTTACTAAAATATTATATCCAAAAGTAAAGAAAAGCACACCTGATTTGCCGTGTCAAAAGACTGAGCTATTTATAGAAAATTAGCATTACTTACATAAAAAAGAAACCATGCTAATTGTGAATGCCGATAATCTGTTTGGATGGAGAAGTTTCGCACAGGTTTTTGGTGCATATGAATGGCTTGAATATGCTTTTGCTGTGATTGTCAGTATTTCCTGCTGCTTACCATGCAAAGTGGTGCTCCAGGAAGTGGGAGAAAACAGCCGCTAAAAGGAGTTCAGGATCTTGAGAGCAAACAGCTGCACTTCTCTATCTCTGCACATTTTAGGGCGAGCAAACAAATCATGGAGTGGTTTTACACAAGTGCAAAAATCATCTTAAATTGTCCCGTCTTTTTTTTTTTTTTTTTTCCATATTTTTGGGATGCCAGCTTGGATAGCGGAAGAAGTGTTTCCAAAAGTGCATCCATGTGAGAGGAGTCAGAGCTGAGGGCTGTTAGGAGAAAGGGGTCAGTCTGAATGTTGGACACAGATGTAATGAAAGTAGAAAGAAGAGGGTTTGTGAAGAGGTTGTAATTAACAGACTGTGAAGTGAAGAATGGCAACCAAATCTTTAAAGGTTCACAGCGTAACCTTTTAGTTTGGGGGCGATGCTGTTGCTTTGCCTACAGTGTTTCACATTATGGCATTATACTGTATAAGATGTATTTATTCAATTATGAAAATACCTATAAAAACATGCCTCTGACCGAATGGGATCGCCTCTTCACAGATCTTACTTGTGAATTGGGCTAGTGGCGTCTCCGTTTTGTCTCATTGGAGATTGATAAGATTAATGCCATACTTAGGAAATAACATCTCCATGGAAACAAGCAACTGGCAGGTCCTCTACCAGAAAAGTTACACAATGCACTTTTAACAGTCTCCCCCAGGGTAGCAACGGTCCTTTGGTCTTTGTCAAAATTCTAAAGGGGACTTATTATGTAAAACAACTTTTATGAGCTTTTATGAGCCATATTTGAACGGTGTTTTCTCATTAACACACTCAGCTTTGTATTTTTGTTGTGTCACGCATGTTCAATGATAAAAACAATGAAAAGTTTGTGCTGGCTATGATTAAATGTCAGCAGTACTGTAAGAAGTACTCAGTTTTGTTATTTAAGTAAAAGTACAGATACCAGGGCAAAAAAAATACTTAAGTAAAAGTATCACATGAAAAACAAATCTACTTAAGTAAACGTATTAAAGTTCTTATTTAAAAATGTACTTAAAAAGTATAAGTATTTGCACAGATCTAATAAAGCTTGAATTGTACTGATTTTGATACAGATTTGTGCTGAATTTAGTTAAACAGAAACAAAATTGTTTTAGCGGTTTTTATTTGTTTTCTCAAACTACAAATTACTTTTCACTCAAGTTTAAAAAAGTAGTGGAGTAAAAAGTAAAAATGGCTTCTCTTAAATATAACAAAGTAAAAAGTATCCACTTCAAAATGTACTTAAAACATAGTATATCTTCTTCAAAGCAATCACAAACACATCTGTCTTTTTTATAACATAAAATCACTTCAAACCTAAGATACCAGAGCCAAGAGGCCTCTTTTGAATAACTTACAACATTTATTCTACCCCAGTTTTCATCATAATAAACTGCCAGATACTTCTAAACTTTTTATCAGTCAATAATTCACATACATTTCAAAAGGCCTGACTTCCAAAACATCTGTGCTAATATTTTATGATAACGTTACATCTGAATAAACATTGTTATAAAGAATTTCATTTTCATCCCATAATTTCTACACAGCAAAGCGAATTAAATCCTGAAAGTGTATACCAACTGAGAACATTAAATTTCCAGTGACAGCACCACACAGATTATTTTAGACAGCCAACAATAGCTTCAAACATTGAATAATCCAAAAGTGCAGGAGGCCAACTCTGTACTTCAATAGACTTTTGTTTCCTAAAGGGTTTCTAGCTTGTGATAGCATTACTTTGTTTTGCATTACCAGGGTTACACACAAAGTTTATAGTTTATAGATAAACATATTTAAAATAACATTGCCGACGTGACAGGGCTGTGTCTGTAATTTAGGTAGTGCCACAGAGAGAAGCGGAGTTCAAATAAGTGAAAATTCAATATAATCTTTGTAAATGCAAACATAGCAGTTTTGCTTTATGACAGATCGTGCTGCCAAGTCATCTGCTGATGTGTAGGAGCCCTCTTGGCACTGTCGGTTAATAGTGTGTTTAGGGGCCATTTTAGTGCGAGTCTGTGGAGATGGAGCCTCCACTGGCAGCACAGCTTTTTCAGACATTAGACGTGAATCTGGGCTTTTAAATCAGGACTCTGACACTGACAGCGGGCAAAGTGTATGACAAATTGTTTTCTTGAATGTCTGTATTAGTTTATAGATTGTAGTGTGTGTGTGTGTGTGTGTGTGTGTGTGTGTGCATGTGTGTGTGTGTGTGTGTGTGCATGTGTGCGTGTGTGTGTGTAGGATTCATGTTTGGCTTAAAAGTCAGTGCAGTTTGAATGTACATAAAGTTTTGTTACCATATTACGCTGTTTTCTGATCTATGTTATAATGTTGTTTCCTCATCTAAAACTAGAGTTGTGTTTTGTTTTATTCACTCATGTTTAACACACAAATCCTGCAAATTTAGGCTGTGTTGTTCTCTCAAACAGGAAATACTCTGTTCCACCTTGTGATGTCATGGATCATTTCAGCTCTGGAACTGCCAGTCTCTACTGAACAAACGGTAAAAGGTAGTTGTTAACTTGAAAACTACTACTTCATGACATCACAAGGTGGAACAAAACATTTTGAGCTTTGGAGATGTGGACAGACTAATACTGCAGGCTTATGTGTGAATAAAACAAAACACAACCTCAGGTTGTTTTTGATGAGGAAACAACATTATAACGTGACTTAAAGGTTTAGTTTTTGACACTCTGAGTCCCAACTCCCTTTGCACTAAGTCACTCCCCCTTCAGAGCGCCATCACATTACAAGCAGCGTGCATTGCCTTAATGAAAGTACTGCACATCACATCAGATTTGTGAGGTTGAAGTCTTTTTTTGTTTTTTTGTTTCATGCTTTTGTATATTTATGGAAAATTTGTGATCTGAAATGGATTGTACAGTTAACCATAAAGAGGGTTTGAATCGGGCCTGGGAGAGATTGCTAGATTACTGAAACATGTATGAATGACGTTTAAAACCACTTCAGGCATGTTTTTGATGATGGAATAACATTATTACATGGTTATTACAAAGTTCTTTAACTGGACATCCTATGACTATCATCATTTTGAGGTTCAGGTAACTTCATTTATACCCGCAGGTAGAATAGGTTTTCAGCTGGAGTTGGCTTCAATACACAAATCACACAAATAACAAATACAGACCTTAAATCAAAGTTCATAGGAAATATGAAAGTGCCCCTCAGAGCTGATCAAAACACGATAAAACAATAAAAATAGCCCAAGATTAAAATGTTACAGATGTCCATAAAAGACTATCACATATAAACAATGATGGTGCAATTTATAGCTTATTAACAAACAAACAGCTGCTGGAATAAAGCTGGTTTTAAAGAGCTTAGTTTTACACCTTTGGACCGGGGACCTTTGCCCAGAAGGGAAAAGCTGAAATAGGTGAAACACATGATTTAAAATGGACATGGAGCAGCTGGGGGTCTCAGATTACTTCACTGGACCATTTAACAATCTGGTAAAGCAGATTTTTGTTTTATAGAGAGACTGCCAAACCATGAGACCAAATGAAATGATAAAACTGATTGAACAAAAGTCTGATATTAAAAAAAAAAAAAAAAAAAAAAAAGGCATCATGGTCTTATCAATTAAAAAAGGACAGATTCCTCAAACAGTACAATCTCTGTTGGCCAGTCTTTGCCTCCAATGTACACAAAAAATAAAATAAAATAATGCTGTTTTTAATGTAATGTATGTATATATCTATGTAATGTTTTATACTATAAATTAGAGGCACATTCTCAAATATGTATGTATGTAATGACTGCTATTTTGAAGAATTTTTGTCGATATTGCCCACCCTTACCCAAAATTTTTAAGTGTGATTGTTGATTGCTGTTGATTGGAGAGATAATTAAGGAGGACAGGCAGATTTCTGTCCAGGGCATCTGACAAGGAAGCATGTTGAAATGGCTTATTAGCTGCACAGTTATTGCCAACATGACACGACATGATAATAGATGATTTGTTGAATTGATCATTTGCAGTGACATTACGCTGGAGGGTGTTCTACATGTATCTCGAATGGTGGAATGTTTAGGAGTTGCCATGGTGACACAATGCCCACATTAGCAAACATTGTCAAAAAAGTTTTAAGATTGTCTGAAAACTCAAAATACAAATGCAAAATGGATTTAAACAAAGCATTTTCAGGAGTCTGTGATCTATATGAGCATTCATGGTTCTGTTGGGGTACAACCCTTATTTCGACATACCGCCACTCCGACAGACCCTCACCCCGACATTCCGTCATTCCGACATGCCCCCACTCTGACATGCCCCCATTCCAACACTTTTTGATGCCCCCATTCTGACAACCTGCTCATTGTTTGGAATGTCACCTTTCTTGCCTGAACCAGGACTAAACCAGGACTAAACCAGAACTGAACCAGGACTAAACCAGGACTAAACCAGGACTAAACCAGAACTGAACCAGAACTGAACCAGAACTGAGTGTCAGGACGGGCGCAGAGGTGTGCCTGCGTAGACTGTCAGGTGACCGCAGGCGAAAGTACCAGTGCAGAGCTCCAAATGCAGCTGTCGCCCGATCGCACTTTGCGGACACCCTGCTCCGTGTGCTCGGGGTTCTCTCTCTCTTTCAAGTCCATGATCAGTCCTGGTTTAGTCCTGGTTTAGACCTGTTTTAGTCCTGGTTGAGTTCTGGTTTAGTCCTGGTTTAGTCCTGGTTTAGTCCTGGTTTACACCTGGTTTAGTCCTGATTCGATCCTGGTTTAGTCCTCCTGGTTCAGTCATGGGATCAGTCCTGGTTCAGTCCTGGGATCAGTACTGGTTTAGTCCTGGTTCAGTTCTAGTTCAGTCCTGGGATCAGTCCTCATTTAGTCCTGGTTCAGTCCTGGTTCAGTCCATATGCGGTGCAAAAGTCTGGCATCTCGATTGATGTTTCTTCTGCTCAATAAATAAAGCCTGTGAAGTGAAGTGATGTATTTTTGACAGTAGAGTCGTGTCTGTGAATTCGTATTCGTACTGAAGAAAGCGTTATCACAAATTTTCATCTTGATTGACTTTTCAATTTGTATTCTGACGGATAAAATACATACAATGCATTTTATGTACGACTGGACTCTTCGAGAGTTTACGAATATTACATATAGATATACATATACATATAGCTCATTCTAGTAGGCCCACGTATTTTTAATAATTACCTTGTTTGTCGGAATGGTGGAATGTTGAAAAAAATGCTTAAGTGCCGCCACTCTGACCAAGGAAAAAAAATGTCAGAATGCAGGGACGTTTGATAAAAAATGGAAATCCACTCCAACAATTAGACGTCAATGTCGGAGTGGCGGTATGTCGGAATGGCAGCATGTAACCACTTCTCTTTAGGTGTTTGATTTTCAACAAAACTGTGAGAATGACTGAAAAACTGTTGGCTAAGGCTAGTTAGCTTATGACTTTTATTTTATATGTGAGAGACTTGTTTAACAGCACACAACAGCTCACCTTTTGTAGTTTCAGCTTAATCAGTTCTTTATGGTCAGATTGTGTTTAAATAAAGCACAAATTAAAGTCTCAGACAGAGCAGAGCCTACAGTTAGCATCACACCCCCAGAGAATGTTGACGACATCCAAGTATCAATAGACCTCTTTATATGCCCTGCTCATTTTACGCGGATATGTCCTATAATGCTCACAGCTACTAGTTTAATTTCCGTTTCCAATGCTAACACCCCATGTATTTCCTGTTTTGTCTCCTCAGATTCAGCCCTTACGAGTGGTACGACGCCCACCCCTGTAATCCTGGCTCTGACGTGGTGGAGAACAACTTTACCTTACTCAACAGCTTCTGGTTCGGAGTGGGTTCCTTAATGCAACAAGGTACCGCTTTACTCTCCCCCACTTCCCCTGTCACAAACAATAACATGGCACCACTATTCCACTGTTCCTCCTAGTTCCTACTCCCTCTCCTCCCTCCTCTCACTGACAAGCTCCCTGATTTCCATCCTGCGCCAGTGTTTCCGAAGACATTTAGCTGTCAAGAACAAGCATTTGTACATGACAAAGAAAGGTTGCTGTCACCTTGCGAGGCTGTTTAAAAAGGGAACATGTGGATGCCAGGGAGTTGTCACAGACTGGCAGGTAAGGATGGAAAAACATAGCGGCATACGTTTTCTTCTCCCCCCTAAAATGCAGTGGCTGGTCCCGTTCAAGTATATGGAGCGTGAGAGGACAAAAAGGCTAAGTTGAAGGAACATGTCTAACAAATGCCAGCTGTCAGGGAAGGTAGGTTGAAAGTCTGTGATGTTCAAGAGCTGCTCCATGTCTCAGCATCGTACAGTATTGTGTGAACTCAAGCGCAGACTCCAGATGTCGACTTTGTATTAGCGCGATGACTAGCCAGGCAATTAATCTGCTAGCGGTAACGGTAAGGAGATAATTGGCAGGATCTTTTTGGAACTGCTTGGAGGTATTCATGATTGTTGTAGAGAAACTATGGTGTAACGTTTTGGTGGATGTTGTAATGTGGGTAGGTTTTTTTTTATGGCTTGCCTGGTTTAGGAGTCTAAGACATGCTGTAAATGACAGTAGTGACGTGACAAGGTATTGCTTGAATAACTTCCTGGGGAGTTCAGAATGCACTGAATTAATATTATTACAGTTTATTGACATACTTGCACAATTGTTTTTCTTAGAAGTTAGAAAAAATTTTTAGTACTAAAAAAATGTTCTAACTTAGGACTTTTTTCTGGACATTGTCGAGTTGAATGGATTAGCAGTTCTCATATCTTCACTTTCACTATTATCCAATATGACTGTGGTTCATAACCTTTTTTAGGTTATGAACCACAGTCCTTTATTGGCATTCAAAACTAGGGACGCACCAATATTGATACTGGTATCGAATATCGGTGCTGATCCATGAAATTTAGCTGGATCGGGTATCTGCTCCAAAATATCAGCTCTGCCGATATCCTGTTTGGACATTTAAATTTATGTAATACGACTATCTACTGGTCATAGTTGGGCTAGAAAGTCTCATAATGTGTGAGCTTTAAAAACAAAGTTGTTCTGTAGTTACTTGAGAGAAAAATAACAGCTCCATAACATATTTTGTAATACAATACTTTTTGTGAGACATTTTCCCAGAGATGTTATACCAACAAACAGTAATTGGCAGTTACTGTAGCATCTGACATATTAAATTGCAAGTTTTCAAACAGTTTTCCCCATATGGTGAGGTGACCCTCTGAAATTACCTTGTAACACTTAAAGAAAAAAACACCAAAAGCTACTATTATTAACAACATGAAAATCGTAACATCCGATTTGAGTCAACCTTGCTACCTTCCATAAAACACCAGTCGTTCTGCTGTTTATTCTTCCACCCAAGTCTCCCCTCTCCTTAATCAACCTCTGATAAAACTCCACATGATTCAAATAGATTTCCACTAGCCCGGTGTCCCTTATAGCGAAAGGTAAACAAGCGATGGGCCCAGGAACAGCGTAATGAAGTCAGCTGTGAGAGAAAAGACTGGAGTAATAAAATGTTTAACCCCGAAGTAACAAGACAAATCAAAGAGGCTCAGAGCAGCGCGTCAGTGGATCTTGGGCGCGGAGACTGGCAAACTCGCTCAGCTATTCATTAAGCACACGAACTGAACCTCTGGTGGAGACGCTCTGCCAATTTACCCACACGGCAGAGGAGATACAGGGGAGCCAGGGAGCCACAACAGAGGGGATAGTTAGTCGTCCGTATTATTAAGATAAACAGGAGAATTAGCTGTTAGCATACAATGTGTTAGGGGGAATAAATACACAATACAAACTGTAGTTATTTATTTTTTTCTTTGTTGAGTGGGTATGTTTGATGTATCTTGTTTTCTAAATCTGTACAAATACATAAGTTCTGTTGTTTTGACAATTTTGAAGAGATGGGACAAATGCTTACAAGCAATCATAATGCAAGGTACACTGGTAGGAAGTAACTGAATACATGTACCTAGAATCCGTATTCTGAATACTAATTTTGAGTAACTGTATTCTGGTGCAGTTACTTTTTCATTTGGTGGTATTTAGAATGGAGGCAGACCCAGGACACGCTGGAGGGACTATGTCTCTGGGCTGGGTTGGGAACGCCTTGGGAAGAGCTGGTGGAAGTGTGCGTGGAGAGGGACGTCTGGGGCTCCTTGCTGAGACTGCCGGCTCTGCAACCGAGCCCTGGATAAAGAGGAAGAAAATGAATGGATGGATGGATTGATGGTATTTAGAATACAGTTACTTTTCTAAAATCAAAGGAATACATTACAGTATTTGATCATGTGATTTAGGCTCTTCTTCTCTTGTGGTGAGTTTATGTGGGATTTTTCCATCTCCAAGTAGTGATAGTAAATGCTTTAAAAAGTGAAACTAATATATAACTGTTATTAAAAGTAGTAAGATGTAAATATATTCTGTGTATTCCGAACAATGTACTTTGACTTGCCGATGTATCGGAATGTGTTGCGAAATACATTTTAATGCGGGTATTCAGTATTCTGTAATTAAATACATTTTCAAAGTATTCTTCCCATCAGTGAAGGTACAACATCAATTTTGTGAAATTACTTTATGATTGACCAACACTATTAGTTAATATATGGTTCATATCTGTCTATATTCAGTCACTGCATATTGACTTTGTGTCATTGGGCACTTCGCTTCATACCTAGCCATGATTAACTGTGGTTTTACCACTGGTTAATATGTTAGTGTGGAAAAAAGCTTCAATCAATTTCCCATTCTTATGTATTTTTTTATCTATAAGCAATTACGGATGGGCCGATATGGATTTTATGATGCACTCGGACAAACTGGGAATGACACACAGAGACTAGAGCAGTGCAGAGAAAATATCGGTGCCAAATATCGGCTACATTTTCAGTATTGGACTGATACTGATATCTGGAGAAATCCTCTGATAACGCTAATAACTGATATGCCATTCATATAATCAATTGTGTTGGTTAATGTGCTAACACTGATTCATATTTTTTTTTTATTAAGTAGAATCTTTAATCAAAACATGATTTACATATCAATACAAAGTCTAATTGATTTTTGTGTGCATTTAACATACACACACAGTGCTGTAACAATAGAAAATTGTACTATAGTTAACATGCCTGTTTTACCCTTCTCCCATTATACCTCCAGATATTGCTTGAATATATTTTGAAATGAGCTACTGTCAGAGCGCTCCTGGCAGTGGTCCTGAACATATAATCTTCCCCACAATGAGTGATTCCTCTGCTCCCTGCACCAGCACCATCCCCTGTTTGTCTGTGTCACGTCAACAGCCACTGCACTCCTGCCAAGCCCTGACAGCACACAAGATGGCAGCCATTTTCTCTGACATGTTTAAAATGCAAATGGACGTGTTTGAGGAGATCCAAAACGGGGAGAAAAAAAAAAAAAAAAAAAAAAAGAAGGAAGGAAGGAAGGAAGGAAAGGGGAAAATCATGCAGCAGCTTGTTTGTGGGAGGGAGGTGTCATCCACAACACAAAGAAGGCAAAATCTGACAAGGTGCAAATACAAACACATTGAGAACTTCAGAGCCTTCCTGGGGGTCCTGCTAGGCTCCATGTTCACAATAAACATATGTCTGATGATTCCCAGTAAATTAGTTTCCCCCATAAAAATTTGCAAAACTGTTTGATTTACACGTCGGCTTAGTATCAGTCTGCTTTGCGATACTAATTTTCCACACAAAACACAGCAGATGCGTTGTTATTCAAAAGCCCATATGTTCTATTATGTATGAATGCTAATCTGTGACATTTTGCTTGTCAGTGAAAATTTGCCCTTTTATAAAATTCACATGACGATTGTGTGGCCGTTCAATAGTCATTTCCATATACAAGTGGTATTATTTAAAAGCAATTACTGGTGAGTTAGCGCCTGCAGCTCTGAATGGGAATGTGTGTAGGGAGAGTGCAAAGTGTAGGTGATCATTCTCAAGGGAAAGCCTGGATTCCAGAAGAGGCGACGCTCAAGGGAACAACGATACAAATAAATAGGCCACCTTGAGTTCGTGAATCCATAGGGAAATGAGGAATGCCCAGGATATTCAAAACAATCATAAAATGCAAGTAACAATTCAAATGGAGAAACACGGCAAAGTAAATTTTTGTAACTGTGAAACTGTTTGATGGAAATTCAAGGGCCCATATTACACTATTTTCTGATCTATGTTATAATTATAATGTTGTTTCTTTATCAAAAACATACCTGGAGTTGTGCTTTCTATCATTCACACTTATTGAACACGTTCCACCTTCATGACAGGAAGATGTAGATAGACTTGAGTAAGACTAAAGGATTACGCAAACATCTGTGAATGACACAAAACACAACTCCAGGTTTGTTTTTGATGAGGCAAAATTTTCTAAAATGGCTTAAAGTTCACAAGAGTCAATTTTGTGTAATACAGGACCTAGACTACTTGTACACTGCAAGTTTAAAGTTTCATTTTCCAGTTAGCCAGTGGGCAGTGTCACCACTGGTTTTGTAAGACACGTGTTTGATCAGAACTGACAGTGGAATCTGCAGGGCAAATGCACTAACCTTTCTGAGTTGCAGTGGTTCAAACCATAAAAATAATTTCAACGTTGCTGTTAGAAAAATGTGGACACACAAAATACTTGTTTCAGTCATCGCTCAGTGGGTTTAATTATATTAGGGATTCACCGATACAACTTTTTCAGTTCTGATACCAATTCGATTTTGCTTTAAGTATCTGCCGATTCCTGATATCGACCAACACCAGTACAAAGACGGAAAAAAGCATTTATTTCCTTTAAACAAAAATAAAATAACACAAAACTGATTCAAATGTTGTTATATAAGTGTTATTTATCACTCTAGTAACCACTGAACAAGTTTGTATGAATAAAATTTCAAACATTATAGACTAACTATGACCAATAATTAGTCATATTACATAAATGTACATGTCCAATCAGGATCGGGTGAAACAGCAACAATTTTCAGTATCGGCACGGATATCTGATACCAGTATTGGATCTGTGCATCCCTAATTATAACTACTGGAAATACAATAGGAATAAAGTAAGGATGACACCTGAAATGCTACTTGACATCCAAGCAAAGACCGTGTACCCTTTCTTTCAATCCAAAAAAATACTATGAATGCATCCTTAGAAGAATTTTATTTTTATTTGACAACTCTATATTTATTTATTCATTCATTAATTTTTGTATTTATTCATTCCTTCATTTATTTTCAAATGACTATGTACAGGATTATCATGCCGTGCTGTACAATGCCATGTCCAGGTACAATGCTGCTTGCAAAATAACTCCAAAATCTCCGGCTCAGGTATCTTAGACATAACATTGTGATGGAGTGTTTTTATTATTGACTATCAGCGCTACCTCTCTGAACCAGTGTTTACGCCCTTTTTGCTTTACACGATTCGAGTCCTTCTGGAGGAAATGTACAGCATATTGACACAGTGTTTATTTCCCCGGCAACCCTATGACTGATCTGCTCTGCTGTTTATTAGACTGTTGGCTTATACAACTCCCTGCTGACAACTGGGCTTTATAGCATAAGATTCAATTGAGTTAGCTCTAGCTTCACTTCATCTTTAGTGCCACGCGGTATAGATGTGGATGTCCCCTCTCTCCAGTCATAGTGAATTAAGGGATTGCAGAGTCGCGCCTTGTTTGTAACCAGCGCCGTCCATGTCAAACCGCAGAGGACAAATCCAATCAAATTTGGTGGGAGAGGTTAAAGAGCTGACCACAGTGGCCCCAGTCTGAGGGCTTGTTACTCTTCAGAATTGGCCCCATAAATCTTCCCAGTAAAGGAACTCCAGAGCACAGCGCAAGGGTATTTTAAAGGTTGTCACAGATGAGATATAAAGTAAGTCTAACCAGCAGTCATTGGGCTATTGTCAGACAGAAAGAGGAGTTCAAAGTCAAGGCTACTTAGATGGATTTGAACAGTTTTATGACATTGTGATTTTTCAGCATTCTGTGGAAAAATCGAGACAGGAATTACTTTAATTTGGAGAGGTGCAGTTCCAGGTCAAAAAGTTTTAGAGATAAATGAATGTCTTATCTGAAGTCTGTTCTTTTTAAAGGTGCACTATGTAAAATCTTTGGTGAAGAGTTGGACACAAGCTTGTCTCCATGGAGATGTTACGTCAATACCTAACAGTCTGAATTACTTTAGAGATCTATGGAAAGGTTGTAATTAAACAGATGCAAAATAGATCACTTTTAAGGCCATACTGTGGAACATTACAGGCAAAGCAATAGCATCACCTTGGAAACAAGCTAGTGGCATACCTCCACCAAAAGGTTGTATTAATGATGAATTAACTTCCAAGCAAACTCAAAACGAATAACAGTAATGGTAATTGCAAAAATTTGCCCATGCCCCTCATACACCACCAGAATTCACCAAAGTCAAACACACATTTTATTTCAAACTGACAGTTGCAGTGTTGACAGGTTAAATTATATAAACAAAAAATGTTTGTGTCCATTCTGTGTGTTTTGTCCAGGCTCCGAGCTGATGCCCAAAGCCCTGTCCACGCGGATCATTGGAGGGATCTGGTGGTTCTTCACCCTCATCATCATCTCGTCCTACACAGCAAACCTGGCCGCTTTCCTCACAGTGGAGAGGATGGACTCCCCCCTGGACTCAGCTGACGACATCGCCAAGCAGACCAAGATCGAATACGGAGTTGTCAAAGACGGGGCCACCATGTCTTTCTTCAAGGTATTCAACTCAAAATCAAATGGTTGAGATGACGAGAACTGTCTTTAAAAAAAAACAAAAAAAAAACAGAAGTAGTTCAGTTCACTCAGTATCATGTGGAAATGCACATAAAAAGCCCAAATATCCCATAGCATTAGCCTGGTAGCTCAGTTAGTTGAATGTCTGTAGTTTTATCTGAAGGTTGGTGGTTCGAATCCCACTCCTGACATAGAATATTGTTGGTAAAGGAGTCAAATGCACTGGCCCATAGGTTGAGGTACACTGGTGTATGAACCTGTGTGTGAATGGATGAATAGTTCATTGATGTAGAGTGCTTTGAGTGCCTTGAAGGTAAAGAGGCACTATATATGGTCACATTTATGTTAGGTTAGTGGTCATCAGAGCACAAGAACATCATAGAAGTGACCATTTTACATAGCATAGAAAAAATGTATAGCTAAGATGTACCAATACCATAGCTGTGTAGATCATAGATAGATCAAGGATAGGAGAAATATGTTTCATTTAAAAGTGCACTGTGTTACCTTTCCTGTTTAAATGGCCCATTTTACGCTATATAGGAATAGTTACACCCTTTCCAGTTCAGAGGAAACTTCTACAGGCACTCCACCCACGCAGTGGCTGGATATGAGGCCAGGGCACTCTGTTCAAATTGTTCCATGTATAAGTTTGCAATGATAGGGGAGAGCGGTGAGCCCATTGCACAGCCATGGATTTGCCTGTAGAAGTTTCCTCTGAACTGGAAAGGGTGTAACTATTCCTTACCTGGCTGGCGTTTCCGAAAAACTACAGAGGATCTTCAGACAACATGAAATCCCAGTCTATTTCAAACCCACAAACACTTTAAGACAAAAACTGGTCCATCCTAAGGACAAAACTCCGAGCCACAAACAAAGCAATGTGATCTACTCCATTCAGTGTAGTGAAGACTGCAGTGAGCGCGACACTGGAGAAACAAAACAGCCACTTTTCAAACGAATGTATCAACACCGACGGGAGAGCCAGAGTGGGCCGCAATCTGCCGTACATCTCCACCTAAAAGCCACGGGCCACTCCTTTGAGGACAGTGAGGTCCAGATCCTGGCCAGAGAAAAGAACTGGTTTGAGAGGGGAGTTAAAGAAGCTATTTTTGTCAAGAAAGAGAATCCTTCCTTGAACAGAAATGGGGGTCTCAGACATCATTTGTCTCCCATCTATAACTCTATCCTCAAACCTAAATCAAAACAAACTGGGAAAACAATGGGACTAGCCAGGACATGTCCAGAGGTGTGAAAACACCCATCATGGCCCTGAATGGATATGCTAACTACTCCCCCACTCCCACTCCATATTGAATAGACTCACCTGACTAACAGAAACTGTAAACAAATATGTGTTGTCTCAGAGTAATTTTCATTGTAATTAAGCTCCTCCCTTCAAGCAGATATAAAGCAGTGTCCACCAGCATCTGACCAGAACTGAAGAAGCAGCTTGGATGAGCTGCGAAACGTATTCAACCAAATAAACTCTGTCCAGTTGACAAATTAAATTTCTCCTTTTGCCATGGATTCTACCTGGACGACTGAGGGATTCTACACACAATAATTTGGATAATTTCAGACTTGGAATTACCAGTCTCTACTCAACAAAAGATACATCGTAGCCGTTAACTTGAAAACTACCACTTCATGACATCACAAGGGTGAAAAGAGCATTTTGAGCTTTGGAAATGTAGACAGACTAATAAACCAGGTTAGTCAAACATGTGTGAATGAAACAAAACACAACTGCAGGCATGTTTTTGAGGAGGAAACAACATTATAATATGTCTTAAAGCTCACAAGAGTAAATTTTGTGTTATATAGAACCTTTAATAATGTTATTGCGTTTCCTGGTTCACTGTAACACCGGGTCCAATCACCCATACTCCAAAAATTAAACAAGGCACCTTTAAGTTGTAGTATGCTATGGGTTTAAGGCTTAAGGCTCTTCTTTCCTTCCCTTCCTAGTTATCAATTAAAATATGAAAAGCAAAAGGCAAAAAAAAATATTATTACAGAATTCAAAGTTAGATTAAAAATGCATCAGGGTTAATTCAGTTTCAACTTTCAAGCTCCATATTCATCTTGACTTCCAACCCAGAACTATCAATACTATTCCACAAAAGACATGAGATATAGCTACTATATAAAGTCGGTAAGGTCTTAATTCCCCCAGCCATAGCAGATTCTTGAGCTCCTCCACTTCTGCACGCTGTTTGATGTGTTCCATAATGATTTTTTTTTTTTTTTCTCGAACTTTCTCCCTTTGCCTCCAGGGTCTTTGCATTTTTTCATTATTTTGAGCTCTGCCGTTAGATGCTCTGCTGACTCCTTGGCGTACAGTAACACATGTAGCAGAGTTAAAGGCCGCACATTTCTATTGAACAAGTTTAAGAATATCAGTAATGACTAGAAAGAAAGAGAATGTTCCAATGCAAGCCCATCTGGCCTAGTTTTATGCCCCAGAAGTCTGGCAGTGGTTTTGGTATTGGTTTAACAGTGTTTAACGTAAGAATTATTTAGAATAACCTGCAATGATTTCTCAATAAATTCTACTTTAGTACTACTTTAGGACAGTTGTTTGTTTTTTTTTGAAGATATTATAACAAAAGGAATTTCTCTGTTAAATATGAGACAAAAATGTGACAAAACAAATCGCATCTCTACAAGGTTATTTCAAGCCTACCTGTAACTAGTGCACTTTTCTTTATATAGAAATGTTATAAAGGTAGAAGCTGTCAAACTCAAGGAAAATTACTGCTGCTGCTATTATTGCCCCTCCTCTCCTTCCCTATCCTGGATTAACTGTCCTCGTCCTGCTAGATTAGTAGTTTCATCTGCCTGTCCGTCCTTAGGAGTGGATCTCTCCTTCACTGTGGTTCTCCTCGAGGTTTCTCCTTTTTCCCATTGGGTTTTTTGGAGTTTTTCCTTGCCGAGAAGGAGGGTCTAAGGACAGGAGATGCTGGGACAATCATCCATTTGCCTGCTTGTTGTTGAACATTCTGTATTTGTGTTTTATGAATGTTTCTTCTGCTTTATTAATCAACAATTTTGTGAAGTCCGCCGAGATAACTCTTGTTGTGATTTTGGGCTATACAAAAATAAATTGAATTGAATTGAATTGAATATTGTTATTAAGGACTATATGTACTGTATACTAGCCAATCACACTTAGCCACTGACATGCTTTGATAATAAAACAATACCATTTTTGGCTAAATGAATGAGTAGCATCTTATCTATCCTTTCATAAAGGTGCATTGTGTAATTTAATTTTTCTGGTAGAATGTCCACCACCTCCACAGGGGTGTGATTGTTGTGATTGTTTGCCTGCAGTGTTCCACAGTACGCTATTAAACTTGTCTATTTTGCATTTATTCCATTACAGGTGTTTCTGTTGCTTAAAAATGCCATGAAAAAGAGGCATTCTTACGATACACTGAGATGCCTTTCCGTAGATCTGACCTGTATCTTGGCATCTAGTTTAGTTTCTGCTCATCTTCATGGAGGCAGATGAGTTTAATGCTTTACTGTGGAACATTTCAGGCGAAACAATAACAGCTCCATGGAGACAAGCAGTTGGCAAACCCTCCACAAGAAAAGTACCTTTAAACTTGTCAGCTTCTTAGCAAATATTAAATAAATTCAATCAATTATTAAATAAATGCTTAAGTCATAAAATATATAATTTCTACTCCACACCAGAAAGCCTGAAAATGTTCGTGTAGCGTTCCATCTTTGACCTTTACCCTTGCACTTTCTAAACCCTTTGTGATTTTTACCTGTGAAATGTGCTCTATACTCACTTACATCATGGCAAGAACTTCAAACAGGATCTAGATGACTCCTTGAAACACAAGTCTTTATAAAGATCACAAGAAAATATGATAACCATAAGGTCCATTCTCCTTCTCTTGTTTTTGAAATTCTACACAGAAACTCAACGTGTTAAAGAGAAATCATAACTCCTCTAATGCACTGAGCGTCTTAAATATTTAATCTCCCTCTTGCACAACCAGACGATCAAATCAAATCCCGACTTGTTGACCTTTTCGGAGCTCTCCAAAGTTCTCCGGAGTGCCGTTCATGTGTTTTGATAGTCCTGATTGTGGCTTTGATACATAAATGAGAAGAGACCCAGGTGTGCAGTTATCTCAGCAGAGTGACAGGCTGAAGAGGCCCCTGAGCCCCCCTCACACAGAGCTGATGGTGCTGCTGAATGGTGAGAGTATGCACATGTATAGGAGCAGCAGATTTGGGCTCTTCACCTGAGAACGGAGATGAAGATGGCCGACGTCACAGACAGGCGAAATGTCGACTCTTGAGTTCCGATGTCAGAGCAGGAGTGATTATGGATGCGGTCATCAGCGTAATGAAAGATGAGAGGTTTATGTACGTGTCAAATTGGAGCAAAGTTAAGAGTTATTCAGGTGTATAAACTACTTAAATAAGATGTATGTGCAAAACTGAGGCGAAGTTAGTCTGAAATACACACTGTAGAACTATTACAGCTTGTGGTATTCAGAGATGCAAGAACTAATTTCAATAGCCTTAATAAAGCATGAATAAAAATTAAATTCATAATGAACTAATGAGCAAATAATTTATTAAGTTATTCAGGTGTATAAACTAATTAAATATGCTCTGGTTGGAGGTCCATCACCTGTTTGTTTCTATGGATATGTCATTGCTGTGCCTGGAATGTTCCACAGTATGACATTAAACTGCTTTACATTTATCAAATTACAGGTGGTTTTATAGCTCAGAAATACCTAGAAAAACAGGCATTCTGGCTGTGAGTGGTGTTCCCTCTCCACAGATCTGACCTGTAACTTTGTCTGGTTTGGTCTCCATGAAGATAGAAAGGTGTGATACCACACTGTGAAACATTCCAGACAAAGCAATAACATCTCCATGGGGAAAAGTAAGACAGAAGACTAAGAGAGACTGTTTTTAGTTTACGCCAAGCAGTGGTGTGTGAGTGTTTTTATTGCTCAAAAATACCTCTACAAACATGCCTTGTGACTATGAGTGGGGTTGTTCTTCACAGATCTCACCTGTAAATTGGCCCTGTGGTGTCTCCCGCTTGTCTCTATGGAGATTGATAAGTTCAGTGCCAAACTTAGGGACATTGCAGGCAAAGCAATAACAAGCAACTGGCAGGGCCCCTACTAGAAACGTTACTAGAAAAGTCACGTTAGAAAAGTCACTCCTCCTTATTATTTTCAGACGTTAAGATTTTCTTTCTTCTTCTTTTTTTGTGTCAACAAACAAAAAGCAAGTTGGCTTACCTTTTGCAACATTGCCTTTGTTTACACACCACACTTGATTATTACCTGATTTTTCGACCTTTAAGATTATTTAAATGACATGCAAACTACGGTTTTTAAGTATCAATTTAATAATCTTGGAGCTCCAATAATCTGATAATAATTTCGAGTGCGCATGTATCCAAAGCCAGTGTGGTATACAGCATGTTGCCATTGCTATTACTGTCACCTATGAGTTTCACACATTTTTATGATTCCTGAATTGCTCTGACACATTCTAAAGCATAAGGCAGTACTCCCCTCATTAATACCATTACATTATACCAGTACTTTGTGAGTTTGAATACTCCTCTCTGGATCTGTCTCTGCAGTGTACACAAAGGAGCGCTTCTCCAAATAGCACTCCTCACAATTTGAAACAGCTCAGTCTTTACTCAGTAATTATCTTGGATTAGACATGGCACAAACGTGACCCCAGTGTAAATTACGCGAAATACCACACAGCCTAATGGAAAGCCATTTGATTATTGTTGCATTATGAGAAAAGATGTGTAAAGGTAAATAGAAGTTTATATTTTAGGTTGTATTGGTTGATAAGAGAGTTAACATTATTATTGCATTTACTGTATTTGTATTTATTGCCTCCATGGAATAGTATTAATTGCCTGGAATGTTCCACAGTATGGAGACAAACGAAGCCAAATTATAAGTAAAATCTGTGGAGGTTTTTCAAGTTTTTCAAAGTATTTTGGAGAAATAAAATCACCGGTAATTGAATAAATTTAAGATTAAAGTTTAATACCATACTGTGGAACATTCCAAAACAAAACTATGCAGTTTCTATGAAGGCAAGCAGGTAGCGGACCCTCCACCTGAAAGTTACACAGTGCACCTTTAAGGACTCTGATTCCCTAGCTGAAATAACAGATTTCTAGTTCAAACGCTGTCTGTAGCTCTTCATCTTTATAAGGTGATTGTAGACTATAGCTTCTAACATCCTTATCACTGCTATCACTGAACATCCATTACTTAAAATTTATTTGATCAAAATATCCCGACGTGTTATCTCTGTACTATTTTCTTGTTCTGAATCTAAAATGCAGTTTTACTTATGCCTATGCAGTATCTTTATTGAGCCCTGGAGACTAGCGTGTGGTGATTCTCCGGCTAGCATTTTTCAGCATTTCCACCTTGGGCCATAACATGTGAGAATCTGTGTGAAGCTCGAGCCTATCTGTGGTGCTGCCATTGTGTCTGTATTTCAACATCTTTCTCCTCACTTTCTCCTCACCTGCAGCAAAAAAGGAGCTTGTCCAAGTGATGTTCAAAAGAGCACCTTGAAAGATGCCTCTCTACTTTCCCTCTCTCTCTTTCCCTCTCTCTCTACTTTCTTTCTCTTTCTCGACAGAAATTTAAGGTTGCCAAGTTTGAGAAGATGCTTTCTCTCTCTCTCTCTCTCTCAACAGAAATCTAAGGTCTCCACGTTTGAGAAGATGCTCTCTCTACTTTCTCTCTCTCTTTCTCTCCCTCTCTTTCTCTGCAGAAATCTAAAGTTTCCACATTTGAAAAGGTGCTTTCTCTCTGTCTCTGCAGAAATTGAAAGTCTCCATGTTTGAGGAGATGCTTTCACTCTCTTTCCCTCTCTTTCTCAACAGAAATCTAAGATCTCCACGTTTGAGCAGATGCTTTCTCTCTCTCTTTCTCAACAGAAATCGAAGGTCTCCACGTTTGAGAAGATGTGGGCCTTCATGAGCAGTAAGCCCAGTACGTCCCTGGTGAAGTCTATAGAGGACGGGGTGCAGAGGGTGCTCAAGTCTGACTACGCCCTGATCATGGAATCCACCACCATCGATTACATCACCCGCCGAAACTGCAACCTCACCCAAGTGGGAGGACTCTTCGACAGCAAAGGCTACGGCATTGGCACGCCGCTCGGTAAGGGTTAGCCGTGAGCGCTGGAAGTAGAGATATTGAGTCAGTGTGAGTGTGAGTGTTACAAGGAATGAGTTAGATCAAAACCTTCACTGTTCAAAGCTTATGTATTAATAAAAGTGTGTAAGATTATGATTTTAAATTTCATGAATATGGCATATTTGTTTCCCTAGATATGAGGTATACTAATTAAATATGACTTTCATATAATTATATCAACTGTAATTCTGATTTACTACAAAAAGAACATTAGACGTTAGAACAAAATCACAGATGATCAGCAGTGTTTAAAAGCATGTTTTTTTTTTCATTAGGGATATTTTTATAGCACTAAAAACAGAACAAAATGTGTCTTTACTCAGAGCAGTCTTGTCTGTCCACAAACCTGACTCCTGCTTGTTTCCATGGAAATACTGTTCCTTTGGCTTGAATCTTCCTCAGTATGGCATATCTATTACAATGGAGAATGATCCAAATTATAGTCTTAACTTTCTATTTCAATTGAATCATGGAGCTGACTTTCCACCTCCAGAAAGTTACATACTGTTGCTTTAATCTGCCTGAAAATCATCCCCATTGGATCTCTGGGAAAGACCAGGTTATTTTTTTATGACATATACATAGTTTTATATTGTGCATTTTCTGTAATCAACAGGATAATCAGAGCCTCTAAATTGCCTAAAGATAATATATATAAGTGCTCCTGGTAAATTGAAAAAATAATAAGTTACAAAAGAAGAAGAAGAAGTTATTTTCCAGTAAAATAGTCCTCCTAAAAAATAAGATTTCATTGGATGACACTACACATTGTGCTCTCCATGTTTTTAAGACTGAAATATAATAAAACCATGCAGCACTGAGACAATGCACCCACACATAAAGCCCTTCCTTCTCCAGCAGCATGCCACAATGTGTTAATGAACCTTATTATCAAGGATTCCAGCTGGCCCCACTAAAACAGATCTCGCTTCCAGGCTCCCCATACCGGGATAAAATCTCCATAGCCATTCTCAACATCTTAGAGGATGGCCGCCTGCACATGCTGAAGGAGAAGTGGTGGAGTGGGAGCAGCTGTCTGGATGAGGAGCGCAGAGAGACGGGCCCCATGGGGATCCAGAACCTGGGTGGGATCTTCATCGTGCTGGCCTCAGGGCTGGTGCTGTCCGTGTTTGTGGCCATCGCCGAATTTATCTACAAGCTCAGGAAGACGGCAGAGCGCGAGCAGGTACATATCCACACAGATAACAGATAGAGAGATGGAGAGAATGGGTTTATGAAAAATAGGAATTGTACATGTGTCAACTAGGAAAAATAGAATTCATGCGATATATAAGAGTGTTAAGGACTATAATGTCATGAAAAATGTGTATTACATGGTAAGGTATAACATCCACAACAGGAAAACTTAAATGAAATCTGTGATAACTGAACAGTAATAAAAAGTAGATACATTTTAATATTTAAACAAATTGTAGAAAATGTTGTTTTTCAGCCAATACAAGTATATTTAAAATAGCAATCAGTGGTTAAGAGTTTTCCTTTTTAATAAAATATAAAAGTTTAAATGTAAGGGTTTTTAAAGTTCGCAGTGGTCCAAAGTTATTCCAAGCATCTTATATTCAGGGATGAGTTTATAAGTGCTTTTCACAAGTTTCAGAGACCAGAGCGAAATTTTGCAGCCACGTTAAAGCTAACAACTAGCGTGCTAACCATGCACTTCCTGATTTTAAACAATAAAACACTTTATATTTACATGCAGAAAGTACACAGCTGACCTGAAGAGCTGCTTATATATCTACTGTGGCAAGACAAATTTTGCTTAAAGACAGGGAAAACAATTAGGTACATGCCCTTTAAATAAGTGAATTTCACATTTCAAAGACTGTATTTATAGTCTATTTTTAAACTTTTCTGTCAGTAGAATAAAACCATACAGTATAATCAAATGTATTAGCTGAGATAAGGTTGTATACTGTTTTTAATAAGGATTAATGTAGCAACAACAATGCTATAATTTAATTACGCCCACTCTATTAGTGCATTTGACTGTTATTCAGCCAACTACAGCGGTTATCCATGTCGACTTCAGAATGATCCTTCGCCCAAAGACAGATGTGTTCGAGTCATGGCTCTGAGTTCAAACTGGCCTTAAAAGGATTTGGACGCCTTGGGCCAATCTGCAGAGTGCCTGGCGTCACACCACACAATTTATTTGAAGAGGCATAATTATAAACTGGAGCAGAGAGAATTCATTCATTAGTAGTCTGTGTCAGAATGTTATGAACCTTCACTGTTGGATTAAACTGGACAAATTGGTTAAAAGCTGGTGAACGGGTGCTCATGTGATTCACTGATTTTATGAATGCTCAAAATAAAATAGAGCCCAAAAATGCTTATGAAGAATTTTTTATTTTTTATTTTTTTTTGCAACTAGGAAAGGTATAGTTAACATCTTGGTTGTAGATGCATCATGGCCCATAGATATGTTGACTTGACGGGAATGTTCCACAGTATTTATTTGATTACAGGTGTTTTTAATGCTACAAAATACCTGTATTAAAAATATAACATGCATTCTTACTGTGAATTGATACTTTGCAGTGACATTACGCTGGGGGGTATTCTGCATGTGTCTCTATTGGTGGAATGTTCTGCAGTTATCATGGTGACGTTTTCAAGAGTCTGTAATCAATATCAGTGGTTCTGTTTACGTGTTTGCTATTCAACAAAAAGGTGAGAGTGACTAACCGAAAAACTGTTGGCTAATGCTAGCTTGTGACTGTAATGTTATTTGATTTTATTTGTTTAACAGCACAAATCAGCTGACCTGTTGTAGTTCCAGCTAAGTCAGCTCTTCCTGGTCAGATTGTGTTGAAATAAAACTCAGATTAAATCTAATTTTGAGGTGCTTTCAGTTAGCTTCACACCTCCAGCGATTATTGATGACATCAGCTGCAAAGTATCAATACTATATATATAAAGTTACACAGAGCACCTTTAGCTGTGCATTTCATACATTTTGTGCATGCATGTGATATTCGGTACAACTTTATTTGATTCCATTGCCATTTAGGCTAGGAGAGAGATTCATACAGAGGCTAGCCCACTTCATCCCATCACCCCCTGGTACATTTTAAGCTAAGGCATTTACCCCCCATCCCTGTTCTCTCTGCCCCCTCTCCCTGCTCCCCTCTCCTCCCCGCTCCCTCCCTTTTGGCCCAGAGGTCTTTGTGCAGCGCCATGGTGGACGAGATCAGACTGTCGTTCACCTGCGAGAGGCGTCTGAAGCACCGCCCTCCGGCTCCGCCCCCCCCTCCCGTGATGAAGAGCGACGCGGTGATCAACATGCACGCCTACAACCACCGTCGCCTCCCCGGAAAGGACAGCTTGAGCTTGGCCACTGGGATGACGCCGGTTTTTCCATGACGCTGCGCTCCTGTTCCCAAACCAAGAGCCTCCTGAGCAATGTGTCAGGGGCCCTGTCGGAAGTGAGGGACAATGGCATCGACGGCATCACCAGATTCTCCATCAACCACAGTGACGTAGGGACGCTAACCAAGCACGGCACGCTCAAGATGGCAGCCTCGGCAACGCAGGTATGACATTGTTCACCACTGTACTCTGACAAAATGACAAAGGGAAAAGACTTCAAGACACGAGCCTGGTGAGTGTGAGCAACGGGGAATAACATGGAGCGAGAATGAGAAGAAATGGCAATAATGGACAGAAATCACAAAATGTATGGAGCACCAACTTTAAGGATTCGCCAATACCGTTTTTCTTGTCAATATATTCCGAAATGGCCTTTGACAGATAAAATGTTACCTCAGAAGTCTTGTCTATGGGCATTTGATGGATACAAGGCCTGGTCCACAGAGACATGGTGATGTGCAGTAGTGTTAATGAAGGAAACCAATGATATTGGTCCCATAATAAGATATAATACATGTACTAGGTCAGTCAATCGACATGGGTCATTTCATCAAAGAACCTTATCTGCAAGAATCATGTCAATTCTGAAGAGTCTAAAACGTTATTGCCAAAGATCAAAATATTGAACAGAAGAAGATCCAAAGTCAGGAGAGTTAATTTATCAAATGAGGAAACAATTGGAGTTCAAGAATTAACAAAAAAAAAGTCTTGTAGTACAATATTAGGTATTTGTAGTTAGCAGAACTAACAAAACAAGTATTGTGGTGACATAAACATGCCAGGTTTGTCCTGAGGCCTGTCTCTGACAGAACTAAGTGTTCCTTCATTTAATGTGCACCTACACATGTACTGGTATTTGTGTGTGCCCATGTCCTTCTGCATCACCTTACACTAGATTTATCACAGTCATATACACACTAGGTTTATCATAGTCATATACACACTAGGTTTATCATAGTCATATACACACCAGGTTTATCATAGTCATCCAGGTGGATTATATCATCCACACACCAGGTGGATTATGATCACCCACACATCAGGTATATTATGATCATACATACACCAGGTGGATTATATCATCCACACACCAGGTAGATTATATTATCCACACACCAGGTGGATTATATCATCCACACACCAGGTGGATTATATTATCCACATACCAGGTGGATTATATCATCCACACACCGGGTGGATTATGTCATACACACACCAGGTGGATTATATTCTCCACACACCAGGTGGATTATATTATCCACACACCAGGTGGATTATATCATGCACACACCAGGTGGATTATATCATCCACACACCAGGTGGATTATGTCATACACACACCAGGTATATTATGGTCATACATACACCAGGTGGATTATATCATCCACACACCAGGTGGATTATGTCATCCACACACCAGGTGGATTATGTCATACACACACCAGGTGGATTATATTCTTCACACACCAGGTGGATTATGTCATCCACATACCAGGTACATAATGATCATAAACACACCAGGTGGATTATGATCACCCACACATCAGGTATATTATGATCATGTATAATCCCCAAATGGATTATGTCATATTCACACCTGGTTTATCCATGTACCAGGTGGATTATGGCCTGTTATAGTGAACACACAGAGCAGATGACCTGCTCTGACAGGACAGAGGCTGATAAGTTCTTGTGATGCCTGATACTAAAACAAGGTGCCATTATGGAGTCTGAGCTGCTGTCACAGATAATAAAGAGAATACCTCTATGAGGTTTCACACATAAACAGAAAAATGAACTATGTGTAACTCATTGAACAGTCTGTAAAATTTAGCATTGATTTAGTAGAGTGTATAATTGTTTATGAATCCCTTCGGAAAAGTAGAGTCTGTAGATAAGAGCAGTGGGAAAATGTATTTTGCTAAATTTATACTGAAAGTCTGTTCACATTTAAATAGAGCTATTTATTTGTTAGAGAGGTCACTTTAACCTGTACTTCCTCACTTTATCCCAGTCCCACGCCTGGACCTTGTCTCTGTCTTTATGGAGATTCATTATAAATGGTATATTGGACTAGTATTGGCCAGGTGGGGTATGTATGTAAATGTGCTTTGAAGAAGGCTCTTATATTTTACAAGGTGGCGTGCACAGGACGTCCTGAGCTTCCTCTTGTGTTGAGGGCCTGTCCCGTGGTGGTGGAGAGGGTGATCTCATAAAACTGGACTCAGTGAGGCCAGTTAGGACCTGATGTACCCTTGTGTGTGTACTGTAGCTCCTCATGCAGGCAGTGTCTACTATACTTCACCTCTGTGACATGGAAGATTCACTCCATCAGATCTGAAATGGGTTGGAATTGCGACAGGGTTTACGGTTGACTGGTTCTGCCCATTTGGTTCTTGAATATATACACATCTTTTTTACAAATTAATGTGAATAATAATGACATTTTACACAAAACTGTATGAATCGTGAGAGAAAAGTAATGCAACAAATGTAAGCTACATAACCTGTGTTCCATTAGCAGAGTGTGTTTGACTTTGAGTTTCAGCGATCACAACCTTTTATGTAAACTTTTAATTTTCAGCTTCTATCCTTTGGCAGAAACGCTCTCAACAAAATGATACATACGTTGGTGCCAACCAGGGTTTTCTTTGTGGACATGCAGAATTTCTATGAATATAGTTTTTGTAAGGTTTTGTAAAAAAAGAAAAACAACTTTGTTTTCCTAGTAAATGTGTTAAGAGAACATTAGAATAACCAACATCAGAGTGAATCATGGGGGAAATCAAAATACTATAGAAGACCTATTGAAATATTTTCTTTTTAACACACTGTGAATAATTCAATTGTACAGTTTGCTGTATGGGTTATATGAAGTTTTAAATAAAAAAAAATACAAACAATCTATATCAAAGTCTATATATGTTTTATATTGGCCAGGTGAGCATCACCATTTTGACATCTTCTGTAAAAATGTCATACTATAGACATAGATATAGATATAGATATAGATATAGATATAGATATAGATATAGATATAACTATAAATATAGATATAGATATAGATATAGATATAGATATAGATATAAATATAGAATAGAAGGTTACGGGTTCAATCCCCGGGTCGCCCGGGCCTTTCTGTGTGGAGTTTGCATGTTTCCTCCCCGTGTCTGGATGGGTTTCCTCCGGGTACTCCGGTTTACCCCCATCAACCAAAAACATGCAACACCCCTATGAACAGTATACAGTCAAGAAAATCCTCCCTCCTGTGGGCTCACCACCTGCAGAGGGGTTCATAAGGGTCTGGGGTCTGGTGCACAGAGTAACGGGCAGCGTGCTGCCCCCGCGACCCAGCCGGATTAAGCGGGAGAAAATGGATGGATGGATGGATATAGATATAGACATAGATATAGACATAGATATAGATATAGACCATTCTGAACATTGTCTCTTATGCATTTTCAGTGTTAACGTTAGGCTCCAAATTTCAGAACCTAACTCAGCACTACATTAGCAGCTGACCTCCCCTCCCCACTACACAACATCAAAAGATTCTTAGAAAATATTACAGCATGTATAAGTTTTTAGCATAGTTTATTAATGTAGCTATCAGCATGAAAATTACAGTAACACAACTCTTCAAAAATGTAGCTAAAAGTTAGATATTGACTCTTAAACTAGCTATATTGGAATCAGTCTGTGGCAAACTCTTCTTAACATGTCACTCCTGAAGTTGACTATAATTTGAAGTTACACAAATCATGCACGTTATGCGTTGTTAACATGTCCATCTGAAGTGAAAGTTTAACCTTCCCTGGAATTAGAATATTTCGGTGACTACTGGCACAGTGGCATTGTTTTTTAATATTTATTATTCAATCTTTAGCAACCACCTTTTCAACTGTAAACCAGTGTGTGAGAACCATTGTGCTCGATGACAGATTTGACACATCCCCTGGCACCAAACTTGAAACTGCAACATCAAACTGTAGCCCTCCTGATGCAACTGTTCACTAAAATCACCAATGTCATTTCAAGCTATTTTCCAACAACATGGCACCGCATTTAACCTCTGCAAATCTCGCTCATTTTTACACAGCCCTATCCTTCACAGCCGAATAGCTCGTGTGTGTTCTGTTGGGAATGTAGTTTTGCTGGGATGATGACACTGCCTATAATAAGGTTCAGCGCGCACTAGATGCCCTCCCATCAGCCCCTACCCCTGCCCCTCGCATCTCCTCCACCCAGTGGGTATACAGACGTGGGCTTGGCGTGTGTCCGGTGTTCATCCAGGCCTCCTGCAGGTCAGTGATGCAGAGCCCAGCGGTGTGGAGCAGAACATCAGCCTCCGACAGCACTACCAAGGTCAACACGGAGAGAGAGAGCGAGAGAAAATGAGAGAGAGGGAGTGAGAGAGATGGTCAGAGCATGTGCTGTCAAAGAGAGGGGGGGCTGAGGAGGAGGAAAAACGGAGCCCCAAGAGCCCAGAGCGTCATAGATCTCCAGAGAGCAGAGCAGTCATGATGGAGGGGTCAGCACACGGCTTCAGGTTGTGCTTTAAAGTGGAGGGGTTTGAAGTGAAAGGAACATGTGAGGAATGGGGCGTTGCCAGTAGCAGACGACACGTGGACACATATGTGAGTATAGTATAGTATAGTATAGTATAGTATAGTATAGTATAGTATAGTATAGTATAGTATAGTATAGTATAGTATAGTATAGTAATGTGGAATCTGCACACTGCACTTGGCTTTTTAATGATGGGTTAAATGCAGACGACATTTTCCTATAGGGACAAGAACATGTGATATGTGAAAATGGGCTTAATGCTTGGATATACAGGCAAAACCATGAGCATTACCAGTCAGTTAGGTTATTTTATTTGTACACATTATGTAATATGTGTAATATTTCCAAATAAGATACATCCTTCAATTAAATTTGTACTGTTCAGTGAAATCTAATGTAATGTAAGCATTGTGGATCTTGGATAATTTCTCCCACAGGATCTACTGTAGACACTGGTGGTGGCAAAGCAAACAAAATGAACATGTGGAGGTGACTGTTGAGTCTGCTGCTGTGGCGGAAATGAATGTGGTAATATGTGGTATTAATACCATAGATTTTTGGCAGAAGTTATGAATCACAACCCAGTATAAGCACATTAGAAATCAATTTATTGACTTTGTTTATTGGTTTCCGAAATCTTTCAGCGAGAGCTATTCTAGACTGATTTATAGATCGCTATTCAGAGGGCCATACTTATCAGTCTGATGAAAACCACATTATACATGGTTATACGTGGTTATACATGGTGAATCTAGGAATTAATCCCCCAAAGTAATGCATTTCAGCAAGTCACAGTTGGACAAATAAGCTCTCAGGATGAATAGCTTTTGTTCCACTTCACATTAGTCTGAAGGACATTAACATTCAATCAGACAGTCTCTTCATTACAGGCCTGTGTCACAAAAGCCACTCTCGAACAGACTACACTGCAAAAATCACATCTAGGTAGGTTAAGATCACTTGAATATTGTCTTAATTAGAGTCTTTCAGATTTGTATTTATTTAATTTTAGTACAAACATCTTCCATTCTATTGGTAGATAATTACACTTATTAAGTCAAATCTACTCCAAAAATTATGAAATAGTCTTAACTAATGTAATATTAACTCAGCTATTTCCTTTCGCAGTGTACACCGAGCCACTGTTGTACTGCTGCTTTGTTAATGCATTTCCAAAAGATGCCTGCCTTAAAATCGTACCCATTGACCCACTTCCACTGATTGCATTACCAGTATGCTTTCTCCTGCCCAACACAATATTAAAAGCTCATAGAAGTCCACCGCACCGTACGCCTTTTCCAAATTCACTTTTATGCCTGTGATCCCATCCACATCTCATCCTCATTTTATCATCCAATTTCTGCCGTCATTATTTGTTCCAATCCAGGTACCTCTATTCCACGCTGTTCTCCCATCGCTGCTATCCGTTAATCTTTGAAATTGGTATTATCTGCACATCATTGCCTCATTCTCCTTGGCTCTCCCCTTCCCTCTCCTCACCCCCATCATCTTTTTTCATTTGGCCCGGTGGCTGGGCTTTGGCTCTGTGTGGCTCTTTTACATAGTCCTGGTGCACTCTCGCGGCCCCAGTCTGTCCATGGGGATTAATTGATAGTGAGAGATAATAAATCTTCCCATTAGGAGAGAGGCCCCTGCCCATCGCTTATTATGCACCCGCTGCTCCGCCAAAGCCACCGCCTGGGGTTTCCCTCTGTGCTTCTTATTTTAACACATGCCTATGTGCCATCTGAATGCCTGCAAGGGCCACTTGACTGGATGGCTCCTGTCACATGGTGTAAGGTTTGGGGTTTAGTTATAGTGTGAATCTGTTGTAAATGTTCCAAAAATGTAATTGGTTTTCAAATTGTGGTACATGGGCTTAGTTCTTGTTTCTGTCTGGTTTAGTTAGATGAATAATTCTAGCAATAACAAAAATATATAAAATCAAACGTTTAAAGTTGCTTGAGAAACAGCTTCTTTGACCATCACTGATGCAAGAATGTTTGTGAGAAAATAATAAGGATTTTTATGGTTCTTTGGGACTTTCTTTAAAGGTCCACTGTGTAACTTTTCTAGTGGAGGGTCCACCACCTGCTTGTAAGCATATCACCATGGCAACAAGGCTAGCCATATAAACACCTCTCCACTTTCCACCCAAAAAGGTTCACATTGCACCTAGTTACTATGAATGAGCTGTGATCCAGAAACTCCAGACCAAGACGATGTTGTAGATCAGATTTTAAAAGTGGAGAGTACCAAGGCTGGACAAAAAGAAAAGCTGTTTATATATGAGTCTAGTTTAAAATGAAAAGGAAAAAATGTGTCCCCACCTGCTTTACAACATTGGGGTCAACTACTATTAAACCAAAATGATCATTAAAGGTCCTATATTATGCAAAAATGTGAGCTTTAAGTCATGTTATAATGTTATCTCATCACAAACATACCTGGAGTTGTGTTTTCATTCATTCACACAAGTTTGAGTAACCCTTTATAAATAGTCTGTCAACATTGCGAAAGCTCAAAATGCTCTGTTCCAAGCGATAGTTTTCAAATTAACAACTTGAACTTTTGTTGAATTTTTACCTTTGTTCAGTAGAGATGCCATGTTTCTAGTGAAAGTGTATGGAAAAAACACAGTGGAGCACTTCCTGTATTATTATGTTTTTTCGGTTCTAGAGAAGAACTCAGCCTAAACATTTAGGAATTATGTGTTAAACATGTGTTAATGAAACAAAACACAACACAACGTTTTTGATGAAATATAGGCCATTTAAATTGCTCAAAATATCCAGTAAATGTATTTCATAAACATACTCAGTTGCACTCTAAGCACTAACCCATGCCTTATATAGGGTCCAAAGCACTGTCCAACGCAATAACATTCAACATAATGAACAATTAATGAGTGTATAATTGGACTACACGGTAATACTTTAATGGAGAAGGCCACAGAGGGGATACTCATACATATTCAACCACAGCAACCAACCTGGCAACGCATGTATCACGTTTGTACAGAAGGACACCATATGGGCCAGTGTCAAAACGATAAAGAAATCCATTGTTTATGCCAGACCTATCTGTTTTAATACAGATCACAGGGATAACAGTATCACAGCTTAATCTTTGCACGCTATCATGCTGAATTATCTATTTAGCTTTGGGTGAAATCACCAGCTAAAGGCAGCAGAAAGCCTTCGTGCCTTGCTCTTTCTGTGCATCTGACCTTGATAAATGGCTCCAATAGAGGCTTTTCATGAATATAAATACCAATGGAGGGTATTTTGTTCAGTCTGTGTATAAAATTGTGAATGAATCTACTACATCAGCATCGGAATTAAAGCTGTTCGGCCGTTTGGAATTTGTAAGACGCTCATAGTTATGATAGTTTTCAAGTAAGTTATTTCAAATATGTTGAATCATCGTATCAATCTACATTTCAGACAAAAACATATTATCTCCATGTGACGGATTCCCTCACCAGAGAAATGACATAGTGCACCTTTAAATAACTTCAGTACAGAGTGCGTACGAAGTGCTCTTGCAGCCTTAGCTGGCAATAATAGCATTGCTGCTAAATTGTTTTTAGTTGTATTAAAGGTGTATTATTTAAAATGCCAATGTTGGTATAAAAAGTTGTTATAAGTCCCTGAATATTTGCAGAACACAGGACCTTTAAGTTCTAGACAGACGTCAATGTAATGTATACATTTCATGATTTGATGGCATATTTGTAGACCAAGTAAGTTGTGATGAAAATATCAAAACAAGGAATCTATGCATGACATTTTACTAAAACAGATACTTTTCTTTGGTGGATTCTGAGTTTTTTACACCACTATAACTCTTACATTACACTTTACATTACAGCTTTTCAGTTCAAGCATATTTAGTCCACATAAAAGTAAACTTTGGAGTACATTTGATGTTTTCTCAACTTTGAGCATTGATATATACAGGAGTGTGTTTGAAGTCGAGTTTATCAAAACATCTGATGGTGAACTTAACCTCCCGCTGGAGCAGAACCAGGCCTGGTCCAGAGCTACTTCAAACAGGCTTCCAGCAGCCCCAGCAGCCCCTCTTCAGGTAAGGCTGCTGTACACAACAAACACTGTCCAAAATCTGATCATCCAAACAAGAGTGGACTGTGCAGATGCAGAATGTACTTTATAAAATTCGTCACTAACATATAGGGATGTAACAATATCCAAATCTTGTACAATATACGGAATTTTCAATATGCATCTCACATTACGATATCTATTTGTAAAAAAGTAAATATGCTACTTTTTCTTTTTTAAATCCCTTGATAAGACTTTGGTTCCGTCATCATCCAAACAACTAACATTTAAAAGTGCTTAAGAACTGTTATTTCTTCATGTAGTCCGCACTTAAGCAGAGCAAAGCATTATGGTCTATGTAGTTCCCACTGGTTTTATTGCTGCACTACAACCACGAATTTAAGCAAAGAGGCTTGTAATTCGATATATTGTGATGGCCCATGATATTATTGTGAGACTTTTGACGAGACGATATTATGATATTTTGGTTATTGTTACATCCCAACTAACATATGACTTTAGTAGTAAATATTTACCATGTTACAGATTGCTAGGAGATTTATAATACTTTTCTAGGCTAAATTTCCTGCATTTTCTGTCTGTGTGGGGTGTATATCCCCTCATGTCTATACTCACATTATTAACCCATAAGCAAAACCCCAATCAGCCATGTTAACCAGGATCTTGGCTTGCTACTTACAGCTCTAGTACTTTGTATGCATACAGTATGTGCTATTAAAACACAAATATTAGACTGAAACTTAGACTCAAGACTTCAGATTTAATTATTTTTATCTCCCACTGGTGACTTATTGTTGTAGTGAGAAAACTTAAGCTTATGTACTCCGCTTGCATTTCCAAATTACAAACAAATAGTTAATAGTTTCTGGTGGAGGGTCTGCCACCTTCTTGTCTCTATGGAGATGTTATTGCTTTCCCTGGAATGTTCCATGGTATGGCATTAAACATATCCATCTATCATTTATTCATTACAGGTATTTTTACTTCTCAAAAATACAGTAATTCTTCTGTGAATAGGGGTGCCTCTCCACAGATCTGAATTGTAATGTAGCTTAGTGCTGTAACCTGCTTGTCTCCCTTGTGATAGACAGGTTTAATCTATACTATGGAACATAGTGCTCCACTGTGTTTTTAAACTCCATGCACCTTCACTAGAATCATTTGGATAATTTCAGCTCTGGAGTTGCCAATCTTCACTGAACAAAAGGTAAAATATAGCTGTTAACTTGAAAAGTACCACTTCATGACATCACAAGGTGGAACAGAGCATTTTGAGCTTTGGAGATGTAGACAGACTAATAATAAAACATTACTCAAACATGTGTGAATGAGACAAAACACTCGAGGTACTGTATGTTTTTGATGAGGTAACAACATTTAAACATGGCTTAAAGAGTTTATATTGTGTAATATTGGACCTTTAAGCAACAAGGCCATATATAGACCAATCAATATAGGGATCTATCTCTAAACCTAATGCAGGATAACATGTAAATGAAGCAAAACAACATTTCAACTATATGTTTGGTGGAATAAGTATAAGTATAAAAAATTCACAGCTTCACCGGTTCAGTTTTGCATACATAGTTAAACATGAGTGCGCTTGAAGATGTGAAAGACAAACTGTCCATTGTGTGGGGTTATATAAGAGGAGGTTATACGGCCTGTCCAGGGAGAAGGTGCTGAAGTGTCTGGTTGTGGTAGGGCAGAGTTTATGGACTGTGAAGGCCAATTTGAGCTGGCTGCAAAATCCAAGCTACATTCACCTTTCTCTCCATCTCTGTCTCCTTCTCCAACCAAGTGAACGTTTGAGGCACCAACCGCTACTGTCTCAAAGAAAACAAAGCTCCTCTTGTAAACTACACCGAGAACACGCTGCCAAGACTCAACAGTCCCTTTACGACTAGTTCATTTTGGTACAAAGTTAGTTCACGTTTTCCTGACACATAGCATCCTAAATTTTCACCACAATGAGTTTATAAATGCGTTCCACTGCTTTCAGATGCCAGAGCGGTATTGCTAATAACAACTAGCATGCTAACAGCACACTTTCTGGTTTGCTGATATAAAAACGCAAATGTATAATTTGTCACATTTCTCTCCATCTCTCCTTCCAACCAAGTAAACGTTAGAAGCACAAATCGCCGCTATCTCAAAGAAAACAAAGGCCCTCTTGTAAACTACACCGAGAACGCAGTGCCAGGACTCAGCAGCCCTTTACGAGGAAAAGATGACGGTTAGAGCACTTGGACCACAGCTCTAACGGTTTTGGATGCTATAGCTAGGTGCTTTGTTTAGTTCAGGATGTGGTGGTGGGCACTGGCTGTGGACATCTGAATGCTTTCAGATTCAAGGTGTTTTTGTTCAGTATTCTGTAAAGGAAAAGTGGAAAGTCTGGGTCATGTAAGGTAACATAGTTTTATCTTTTAAAAAGTTTTACATTTTTATGTTTTAATGAAACAGGATCTCAACTTATTGATAAGGGCCCAAATTGGCCACAGAGATTGAGAAATAAAATTATTTCAAGTATTAATATTTAGAATAGAATTTAATAATAGTATAGGAATAAATATTAGTATTTAAATGTAAAAAATATGTAAATTTTATTGTATTTATTTATTCAGATGTTTGTATTTACTTACAAATATTGAGCAAACTAAGTAATATAAAAGGATGAAAGGGACTCACCAAAAGCTGACCATAGCATTTACATGGGGGGCCAGACTTGGTAAACAAAGTGCTGGATACATCATTAAAATCCTAATCCCTTTAGATTTATGGCAGATTTTATTTCTACACAAAAATCATAAATTGTTAATGTTACCTCTGAAAGTAAGGGTTTATGTGGCATATTATGCCATATTTTGTCCCTCTTTGTTGGCAGTATTTATGATTATGGTCACATGTAAAGTCATATTTAATTATGGTGCATTATTGTCCAATGAAGCTTTGAGAATGCAAGCTGCTGCTGCTGATGTAAGAGATAAAGACAGCACCTGTGTCTAACACGAGCATAATGGCCCATTATATGACTATAGTTTTATGACTACACAAGTTAGGCAGCCGCCAGCTGTTTGGGGGTCCTGTTTTTTACCTTGTGTTGTGGGGAAAATAGTACTAAAGGTGTTTAAAGTCATTTATTTAGGTATGTATTTGTTGTTGTTGTTTTTTATTTCATTGAGATAATAGAGCTTGTTTCAGCATCAAACTAAATGTAGTAGTAAAATCTATACTGTGTATAAAGTGTGTGTGATGATGAATAACAGCACCAAAACTATTTTACTCTTTTACTATTCTACATCATCTGCACAAGGAGAACATACAAACTCCACACTCAAGTTATTCCATGCTTACCTAGCACAAAGCATCCTAAATATTCACCGCAATGAGTTTATAAATGCGTTTCACTGCTTTCAGATGCCAGAGAGGTAATGCTAACAACAACTAGCATGCTAACAGTGCATTTCCTGGTTTGCTGAGATAGAAACACATTATAATTAGACACAAACAGCACACAGCGGTCTCATTTTGACACTGCTTTTACAACATACCTGTACTAGGGTTAAACTAATTTAAAATGCATTGTTTTAAGCAGCTATAAAACCATTTCTAAAAGCAAAGATCTCCACCAGTTCTTCTTTGCACTAAGAACCCCAGTGAGCTTTGCATTCAGGAAACAGCATTTTCCATCACAGATTTGCATTTTCTGTTTGTTCACTGTGAGAGCTAAGACATTTGGAGACACTGCTACTTGGCACGGAGCGAGTAGAACTGAAGTCTTCATCACCAGAGTCTTCATCAGTGGAGTCTTCATCAGTGGAGTCTTCCTCACCAGAGTCTTCCTCTTCATCACCAGAGTGTTCATCAGCGGTTGGTGCCGTTGCATTTGGGAAGTCCTTCAAAGTCACCCAACGGGCTGCGGGCAGCATTCTAATGAGGTCATCAATAACAGGCAACAGCTGCTCCTGGTGAGAAAGAGGGATGGAGGAGGGAGAGAAGGAGAGAGGGAGAAGCAGACAGACTGAGAGAGAGAGATGAGAGAGAAGAAAAAAGGGAGAGAGGGAGATGAAGAGAGAATGACAAACAGAGGGAGAGAGTGTGAGAGGGACAAAGAGGAGGAAGAGAGAAATGGATGGAGAGAGAGGGAGAAAGAGAGAAAAGGAGACAGATGCGGACGCGGGGGTGAACGGGAAGGAGAGAGGAGATAGAGAGATGGGGGAGGGATAGGAGGAGTGAGGGAGAAACAGACAAGAGAAAGAGAGAGAAAAAGGTGGGAGAGAGGGAGACAAAGAGAGCGAGAAATAGAGGGATAAAGAGAGGTAGAGCGAGAGGTGAATTAATTTTTAACAGACCTTTATTGTGTCCGTCAAAGCATTTTGCATTCAGTTTCCACACCTCGTGCTATTTACACAAGAATAAACACAAGAATAAACAGAAGCATTATAGAAGGTGAGAGAGATGGGGACAGGGAGAAAGAGAGGGAGGAGAGAGGGGCAGAGATAAAGTGAGAAGAAGAGGGTATGAGATGGAGAGACAGAGAGGGGAGAAAGATAGAAAAGGAGAGAAATGGAGAGACAGAGAGGGGAAGAGAGAGATATGGAAAGACACAGTGGGGTGGACAAAGTAAAAGAGAGAAAAGAAAGAGGAGATAGGCAGAAAGAGGGAGAAAGAGTGGAAGATGGCAATGAGACAGAGAGAGAGTGAAAGAAAAGAATGAACGATAGAGAGAAATAGGCAGAAAAAAGGCAAAGTTCATCACATGCATATCTTGAGCATCCACCAGTGACTGCACAGCAACCCAATAAACAGCTCCGGGATAATGAGCGCCACTCCACAGAGCTCGCTTCATACCATCAGACATTAATTGGTGCACAAAGGGTAGATTTAGACGTAACAGCGGTGGCAGTGACTGAAAAGGTGGCACCCTTCTCCCTTGGGTGCTGTCAGATAGTCCTCCAAGATGGTTAAAAATTAGCTCCTCAAAAACAGCAGTAACCACGTCAACGCAAAGAAAGATGTCACTCTGAGCGAATCAGGGGAGGGGAAGAGACAAAGTAGGAACGAGAGGAAGGTGAAGTGAGGAATACAGGATGAAGATATCAGTGAGACATGACACAAGATTTGCTGTGGGACCAGTCAGTCATGTGGAGCAGAGAAAATACAGTGGGGGTGAATATAAAGGGATTTATAATGTGAATGTTGGTTGGTTGGTTAATGGACTTGGCTCAAAATTTCCATGTCCAGTAAGATGATGTTTTGATCAATTTTGAGTAAATAGTTAAAGGGCCGCTATTACGCTGTTTTCTGATCTGTTATAATGTTGTTTCCTCAGCACAAACACACCTGGAGTTGTGTTTTCTTTCAATGACACATTTAACACACAAACCCTGCATATTTAGGCTGACATGGAAAAACTGTTCCACCTTGTGATGTCATGTGGTAACACAAAGAAAGTTCTCCTGTGTTTTTAGACTCAATACACCTTTACTAGAATCATTTGAATAATTTCAGTCCTGGAATTGCCAGTCTCTACTGAACAAATGATAAAAGGCAGCTGGTCACTTTTTTACCGCTTCATGACATCAAAAGGTGGAACAGAGCATTCTGAGCTTTGAAGACGCAGACAGACTAATAATAAAGGGTTACTCAAACGTGCGAATAAAACAAAAGACAGTTCTGTTTTTGAGGAGGTGTTACAACATGTTTTAAAGCTCACAAGAGTCAATTTTGCGTGATATGGGAACTTTAAATTGTTTGCAATTGGATCCAAATTGACAGTGATGAGTTTATAAACTGCTAAAAATCATATAGACTGTGTACTGGGGTAAGACACAAATTATATACTATCCCATTACACAAAAAAAAATACTTAGTAATGATATAAACCTGCCATATGTTAAGTAAGCCATACAGCGGTTCTTCCCACAAAAAAATACTGCCTTATCCTGGATTCACGTATTTGTAGAAGTCAACCTCGTGTGCTGCTTGTGTGAAATAAAATGCAAATACAGAATACATATATAATGTCATCTGCAGCATGCTAATATGCCAGACCTCAGCACCACGGGTAGACCCCCTCTGCTAAATGAAATGCTTACTGCACTGCACCAGTCATTTGACATAAATCAGCTGTAAGTACTGCATATTTTATAACATGTTTTTGACTGTTTGTCTGTGTAAGAAGCAGTGTTGGGCACGTTACTTTGAAAACGTAATTAGTGGTTTATTTTAACGCAGTTATTCCTGTTCCCTCCTTAACCTCCTCTGTGTGGACTATCTGGGAATCTGAAAAATGGATGGACTTTAAATTTCTATCTTAATTGTGTTGATACATTAAATACAAAAAAATAAATAACTGAAGGGATTGTGTATATCTCATTTAATCAGTAGTTTAAGTTAGAATGAATGGTCCTATATTAAACAACATGGATTCTTGTGAGCTTTAAGCCATGTTATTGTTGCTAAATGTCATTGCCTGTTTCATAAGATAAGATAAGATAAGATAAGATAAGATAAGATAAGATAAGATAAGATAATCCTTTATTTGTCCCACAATGGGGAAATTGCAGTGTCACAACGCAAGTTACAGAAACAGTAGGAAAATAAGAGCATGCATCAAAATCAAGATAAATAATAATAATAAGTATTTACAATCAACTAAAAAACACAACACTGTAAGCTAAGCTAAAAGGCACAGGAACATTGCACAATAAGTGTTTTTGATTCTGAGATGATTGTGTACAGTGCAGTGATGGACAGTGGTGGGTAAATAAATAATAGCAGGTACAGTGACTTTAAATAATATTGCACATTGTTATTATTACTATGGGGATGACACATGGTTGCTATGGGAATGACACATGACTAGCATTGTTCATTATACAGTCTGACAGCAGCAGGAAGGAAAGACCTGCGAAATCTCTCCTTAACACAGCGAGGGTGAATCAGTCTGTCACTGATGCTGCTCTCCAGAGCAGACAGGGCGTCCTGCAGGGGGTGACACTCATGGTCCAGCATAGACATGAGTTTAGCCAGGACCCTCTTGTCCCCCACCTGCTGCACCGAGTCCAGAGGACAGCCCAGGACTGAGCTGGACTTCTTGATGATCTTGTCCAGTTTCTTCTTCTCCCTCTCTGTGACGCTGCTGCTCCAGCAGACCACACCGTACAGGATGGCTGATGCCACCACAGAGTCATAGAAGGACCTCAGGAGTGGCCCTCTCACTCCAAAGGACCGCAGTCTCCTCAGGAGATAGAGCCGACTCTGGCCCTTCCTGTACAGTGCATCTGTATTATGAGTCCAGTCCAGTTTATTGTTCAGATGCACACCCAGGTACTTGTAAGAGTCCACTCTCTCAATGTCTCTTCCCTGGATGTTCACTGGTGAGGGGGCAGTAGAGTGGCGTCTGCGGAAGTCCACCACCATCTCCTTGGTCTTCCCCGCGTTGATGAGAAGGTGGTTCCGGTGACACCAGTCCACAAAGTCCTGTGTTAGTCCTCTGTACTCCGCGTCGTCATCGTCCGTGATGAGACCGATGATGGCGGAGTCATCGGAGAACTTCTGCAGGACGCAGCTGTCCGTGTTGTGTCTGAAGTCTGCAGTATAGAGGGTGAAGAGGAAGGGCGCGAGGACAGTGCCCTGGGGCGCCCCCACACTGCAGGTCAGTAGGTCAGACACGCAGTCCTGGGCTCTCACAAACTGGGGCCGGTTTGTGAGGTAGTCCAGGATCCACTCAGCCAGGTCACAGTCCACTCCTGCCCACTCCAGCTTGTCCCTCAGGAGCAGCGACTGGATGGTGTTGAAAGCACTGGAGAAGTCAAAGAACAAGATTCTCACAGTGCTGCCGGGCCTCTCCAGGTGGGACAGTGAGCGGTGCATCAGAGAGATGATGGCGTCCTCCACTCCGATGCCGGGCCGATACGCGAACTGCAGCGGGTCCATCGCTGAGCTCACCGTAGAGCGGAGGTGACCCAGGACAAGCCTCTCCAGAGTCTTCATCAGATGAGACGTGAGAGCCACTGGCCTGAAGCTGTTGAGGTCTTTGGCGTGCGGTGTCTTGGGCACAGGTACCACACAGGAGGTCTTCCAGAGCTGTGGCACCACCTTCAGCTTCAGGCTCAGGTTGAAGACATGCTCCATAACTCCACACAGCTCATCTGCACAGGACTTAAGGAGCCTGGGGCTGATCCCGTCTGGTCCAGCAGCCTTCCTACTCCTTATCCGGCTCAGTTCTCTCCTAACCTGAGCTGTAGTGACAGACAAAGAGCAGGGGTGTGTGCTGGAGGTCTGGCTGAGTTCTTGATGTGGATTCGGGGGCTGGGGGGCTGAGGCAGAGGTGTGAAGTGGTGGCAGTCTGGGCCTTTGTGCAGGAGACAAGGTGAGCCCATGCAGCGGTGCGGGGGGAGGAGTGGGTGATTGATCAAACCTCAGGAAGTGAGAATTCAGATCGTTCACCCACTGTTGGTCTACCTTTGTCTGGACGGGCGGAGGGCTGAAACCAGAGACACTCTTCATACTTCTCCACACCTCCCTGACATTCCGCTGCTGCAGCTGCTGTTCCATCTTCCTCCTGAAGTTGGCCTTAGCCTGTCTGATCTTCTTCCTCAGCTTCCCCTGTACAGTCCTCAGCTCCTCTTTGTTCCCGGACCTGAAAGCTCTCTTCTTCTCCTTCAGCAGAGCTTTGATGTCCGAGTTAATCCACGGCTTGTTGTTTGGAAAACACCGCACCGTCCGAGAGGGTACAGTGTTTTCAAAACAGAAGTTAATGTAGTCCGTAATACAGTCCGTGATAGCATTGATGTCCTCCCCATGAGGCTGGCAGAGCTCTGTCCACACAGTGGTGCTAAAGCAGTCCCTCAGAGCCTCCTCGCTCTCTGCTGTCCACCTCTTCACCACTCGGGGCTCCACAGGCTGCCTGCGCACAAGCGGTTCGTACACAGGCCTCAAATGGATGATGTTGTGGTCTGCTCTTCCCAGGGGGGGGAGGGGTGATGAGATGTAGGCCTCCTTGACGTTGGCAAAGAATAAGTCCAAAGTTCTATTGTCTCTTGTAGGGCAGGTCACATACTGGGTGTATGTCGGCAGGACAGATGAGGGAGATGCATGGTTGAAGTTCATTGTTAACACTGTATTCTCTTTCATTAACACAAGTTTGAGTAACCCTGCATTATTAGTCTGTCTAGATCTCCAAAGCTCAAAATGCTCCGTTCCACCTTGTGATGTCATGAAGCGGTAGTTTTAATGTATTAAGACGGAACCTTTCATTCCCTCATTTATGGTAGACAAAACGAGATGAACGTCTTGGCCAACCATGGATCTATTAAAAGAACTGGACAGGGATCTATTAAAAGAACTGGACAGGGATCTATTAAAAGAACTGGACAGGGATCTATTAAAAGAACTGGACAGGGTGTTGCTGCTTGTGGCTGTCTTGAGTTGGCATAGTGGCCACTCACTGGAACTTCAGCGAAAAAATCTCTCCTGCCCAAAAAGGATTTTTCTCATAGAGCGCAATGTAATCACAAACTGCTCGTGTTCGTCTGACAGGACACTTACAGCTTTCAAAAATGCCGGATTTTGTGGCGATTTTTACCTATTTTTAGATCATAAACTTTTTCTCAGCTCAAAATCCTTCAGTTGTTTTAAAAACAGTTTTTTAATCATTAGCTCCGGCTCTGGCTCCTTTCGCTCTGATTGGTCAAAGCAATCACGTGATACACGAGACCGCGCTCCTTGCGCACGCTCGAGTGCATTGCGTGTGCCCGCGGGAGAAAAGAGCACTACTGCGCATGTGCAGTGGGCAGGGAGCCACCGGAAGTACCAGGCCGGGCTAGACTAACCTGGAGACATGCGCCATAAAGCTCGGCCCATTGACTTGAATCTACCACCGCGCGACTTTACTTTAGACTTTGACTTAACGGCGCGACCGCGGAGTACTTGTTGAATGCCGACGGGAGAAAGCTTATGGATTTACCAAGAGGAAATGCGAATGTTGGAGCTGAGGATGAATGGAGGAGAGGCCGGAGGAGAGTCCAGAGGAGTGGAGGAGAGGAGAGCTTACACCTGGCTGAGGCGTGCCTCCGTATTTCTGCGAATCTTTTACAGCACAGGTAGGCTACATGCACACTGTGAACACAAGCACGTTTCATCGACATCTACTAGACATGTAGTTAAATGTCATGTTTTATACAAGTGCAATGCGCTAAATGCGTTTAATTTGTATTTAATTTTTATATATTTAATAATAATAACCAGAAGCATCCCTGACGCACGTTGGCCTACTCAATGTAAATTGGAAAGCGTGAAATGGTCTGACGTGACTGAGTTGGTCTAAATGAGTTGTTAAGAGTTGATCTATAACCTTTTGGAAGAAAAATACACTTTTAGAAAATTTCCTCATTTGACTCTTTATATGCAGGTTGAAAAATGTACTAATAGAACATTTTAGGTGCAGACTGGACAATGTTGTTTAGAACTGAAGTCTTATATGCTGATAGAGCATAAAAACACAATAATTCCATGACTCAAATCCACAGACCCTATACATTGCATGCACAACATAAAGCACTGTTGCTATGTTGACATTCAGTATTACTACTACATCTCCTCTTTGTAACATACGAGGTCAGCCGCAGTCTCTTGAGCCATGCTTACGGGCCATAGTATCGCCTTTCATCATCACTGCATGCTTGACCCTTGTGATAAAATATGTGTAAAAGGTTGCCCCAATTCAATTGACATATAACATGTCCGCATATTGTACCTTTAAGGCTGTACTGCAATATTATGCTCTGCAATATTATGCTTATGTAGCTTGTTGATTATTATTGTTGGTTGCCATGACACCGAAGGGCAAGGTGCTCCGTCCTCCCAAGTGTTCCCAGCACTTGGGGGAATGGAATGCAAGCAATAGAGCAGGATAGGTGGTGGGAGCAGGGACTGGCCCCCCTGTTCCCCCGCGGTCCTTGTGCCAGGGAAAGAGATAAATAGGACTGGAGGGTAAACCCCCGTTAGAGTCAGCTGCGGGTTACGTACGGACGCCCAGCCGGTTCAAGCCACTCTGCCGGGGTTGTTGGCTCTCCAGCCCAAGTGTCAACGGTAAGAGCTTTGATGATATTGATGATGAAACTTGATGTTTGCTTGAACCAATGTGATGATGAAGGAGAGGTGTCACGAGCGGGGAATAAAATGACACATTTATTCTAGCTTTGTCTCCGTGTTGTAATGTTGTGATGTTGTAATGTTGAAGGAGAGGTGTCCAGAGTGGGGAATAGCGGGATATATCTATTCTAGCTCTGTCTCCGTGTTGTCTGTGTTAAAGGGGAGGTGTCCAGAGCGGGGGATAGCGGGGCACATCTATTCTAGCTCTGTCCCAGTGTTGAAGTGTTAAAGGGGAGGCATCAAGAGCGGGGGATAGCGAGACACAACTATTCTAGCTCTGACCCCGTGCTGTCTTGTTAAAGGGGAGGCATCCAGAGCGGGGAGTGAAAAGGACACATTTTATTCTAGCTCTGCCCCTGTGCTGTCTTTGTGTGGTGACTACCTTCAGCGAACCTGGGTAATTTCATAGAACAACCCTGCTCTCCATCTCACCATGGGAGCCCAGCCAAACTCATCTATTTGGGTGATATTTGCAGCAGGATGCCTGGACCTAGATGGCTCTCACGGTTCTCAGAAAAGGTCCAGCAGACGGTAGGAACTTGTGGTCCCTCTGTGGCGGAGGCAGGCACCTCTCTCTTTTTTGATGGAGATTGAAACAGTGGGATATGAAACGGGTGCAGTTTGGCAGTAACATGTCAGACAGTCTACTGTCAAAGACTGCAGGGAACACCTCTCAGGTTTATGAATGTCTACCAAGGTAGTTACACCCACTCTTGTCCATATACTAGTATGTGATAGTGCTTTGAGTAATATTTTTTTTAGAAGTATTATTTTATAGTTATGTTTGAGCCAAAACATAACATTGTTGTGTTATACATTGTGAAGAACTACCATGTATGTGATTGTTGTGGTGGTGGTTGGTAGGGCCGATAGCGCAGATTTGCAGCAGCCTTGCTTCTGTCAGTCTGTCCCAGGGCAGCTGTGGCTGGAATAATAGCTTACTGCCACTGAGTGTGAAGTAAATGAATGATACACAAAATTGCATTAAAATAATGCACAAAAAGTTACTGTGAGTGTCTGGCAAAGTCAAGTCAAGTAATTTTATTTATATAGCACTTTTAAAACAACCGTAACAAGTTGCACCAAAGTGCTTTACAGCATTAAACAAAACATAGTGAAACAATAGAACAAAAATATATAAAATATTACATGAAAAAGTGGCTTAATACACAAAGGTAAAAGTCTAAAGTTGACAGCTTCAGAGTAGAGCTCATGGGCTGTTGAATGCCGTTTTGAAAAAAATTGTGTTTAGGAGGGTTTTAAAGTGAGGTAGGGAGGAGCACGATCTCAGATGAAGAAGGAGGACATTCCAGAGCTTAGGGGCCACAACAGAGAAAACTCGGCCTCCCTTGTTTTGAGGCGGGATGGAGGGACGGACAGAAGGTTGAGAGAGTTTGACCTGAGAGACCGAGGGGCAGAGTGTGGGGTTAAAAGATCAGTGATGTACTGTGGCGCCAGTGAGTTGAGTGATTTAAAAACAAGTAATACAATTTTAAAATAAATTCTTAGCTGAAACTTGAGAGAACACAATTTTTTTTCCAAAATTATAGCCATGAATGGTAATTTGGATATGGGCCTGTAGTTTGATACAACCTCAGTGTCCAAATTAGCCTGGGCCACTCCAGAAGGCGTATTTTCTTCTGTTTGAGCCATTCTGTTGTTGATTTGCTTTTATGCTTGGGGTCGTTGTCCTGTTGCATCGCCCATCCTCGTTTGAGCTTCAGTTGGCAGACAGATGCCTTAAGTTTTCCTGCAAAATGTCTTGGTACAATTTGCAAAGCAGCCCCAAACCATGATGTTCCCTCCACCATATTTCACAGTTGGGATGAGGTGTTGATGTTGGTGTGCTATACCTTTTTTTTCTCCACACATAGCGTTGTGTGTTCCTTCCAAACAAGTCAATTTTTGTTTAATCTGTCCACAGAATGCCAGTACTGCTGTGGAACATCCAGGTGATCTTTTGCAAACTTCAGATGTGCAGCAATGTTTTTCTTTGACAGCAGTGGTTTCCTCCGTGGCGTCCTCCCATGAACTCCATTCTTGTTTAAGGTTTTACATATTGTAGATATATCAACAAAAATGTTTGCATGTGCCAGAGATTTTTGCAAGTCTTTAGTTGACACTCTAGGTTTCCTTCTCACTTCACTGAGCATTCTGCACTGTGATCTTGCTGTCATCTTTACAGGACGACCATGCCTAGGGAGAGTAGCAACAGTGTTGAACTTTCTCCATTTGTAGACACTCTTACTGTAGACACATGAACATCTAAGCTTTCAGAGATACTTTTATATCCCTTTCCAGCTTTATGTAACTCAACAATTCTTGATTGCAGGTCTTCTGAGGGCTCTTTTGTGTGGGGCATTGTTCACATCAGGCAATCCTTCTTAAGAACAGCTGTCTCACAACTAGTGTGAGTTTTTATAGGGCAGGGCAGCTTTAACCAACATCTGCAAACTCATCACATTCATTGGACCCCAGGTTGGCTGACACTTGGCTCCAATTAGCTCTTGGAGAAGTCATTAGCCTAAGGGTTCACATACTTTTTCCACCCTGCACTGTGAGTTTTTACATTGTTGTATTCAATGAAAAACTGAAAACATACAATTTTTGTGCAGTATTAGTTAAAGCAAATGTTGGTCTATTGTTGTGACTTGGATGACAATCAGGAGACATTTTATGCCCAATTTATGCAGAAATCCAAGAAATCCCAAAGGGTTCACATACTTTTTCTTGCAACTGTATAAATTCTGTTGTACTGACAATCACTCAACAATGTAAATTACTGGACAGGGAAGAACATGCATCTCATTACATAATGTATCCATGCGTTTTCTAATGGAAAAAATTGTGCATTTCTTTTGTTTTTTGTTGCTGTTATTATTTTTATCATCTATTATTTCTCTGTTGCTAATGTTTGAAACAGATAAATAATTTACAGCAGTGGCGTGCGGTCAGGGCAATCAAGGGAAGCAGAGGTTGCCCAAGTCACTGAGCGAACTGCAACAACTGCTGTTCCAAATGTCCCATCAACTTGTGTTGTTTTGCCTTTCTACGGAAGCCTGGAGGCACATGTTGAGAGTGTGGCTTTCTACATGCGCTCTTACAACCGGAGAGGCCTGCTGATTGTTTTGATCAAGGTTTGTGCGTGCGTACTGACGACCACAGCCGGCTCAAACAGCGCATCATCCATGGGAATCGGAGATGCACTGCAATTCCAAGTAAGTGCGCATGTGCAGCAGGAGACGACAAAACTTTTCACACAGGTGTCTAAAAATAACTCGCTTTTAGTGACAAGTCATTGTAGTTTAACATTTGTAATGATTACATGTTAGTTAGAAAGTTTCAAGGCTAGTTTGTGAGAAATGGAGGATCCAAACGGAGCAGTGGAGTGAAAGCGGCTGGGGCAGCTAAGAGCCTGTCTCGTGTGTTTATGAAGGAGCGACCCCGTCAGTGGAATAACAGCACGATTAGAAACGTGTGGCGGAACATATGTCTATTATGGACCTACTCCGCGTCAGGGAAATACAAGACGTTTCTTCAGGAAAGACATGGTTTTGATTTGCATCTGTGAGAGGTGAGTGTGAGCACGCTCTTCTAACACAGGGCTGTGTTTAAGGAGACGTTTGTAACACATCAGGCTTTATTGTTATAAGTGCACCTGTCTGACCAGTGCACTGTTGTTAGTATCTCTTCATGAATGTACAGTTTTGTGTAGTGAGTGCATTACACGTGTAGAGTGTCAATGTCATATGTCATTCTATGGTTTCTGGATGCATAATAATAAATACATAATTAATTAAATTAATTAAACAGTCCTGAATACTCAGCTGCATAAATAAGGTAGAAACAAGTAGGCTACAAATAGCCCTGTTTGCACAAACAGGGTGTCAATTACAGTTTGATATATACAAATATGAATAAACTCTATGGTTTAGACTTCTCTACTTTGATTCCAAAATGGCTCAGTATACATGTAATTAATGTGAGTAAAAACTAATTTGCAATGTAGTTTGCATAAAAATACCCACACCCATTGAAGTCATTGCACGCTACTGTACTCTAGTCCAGTTATTTTTCTACAATTAAAAAGTAAAAAACATAAATCAATCACTGTGGTAAAGACGTGACCCAGACATACAACCCCGTTGTTGTGGCAACAGGACTAGCAGCATGGAGCCTGTATGGAGAAGTTTGTAAATTTACGATGGAGGGGCCATAAAGCGTGAATGGATTAATAGAGAGAGATTACGGCTGTTTCATAAGAAATCTGATCACGTGGATGTCATTGCGATGGCCGATCGCATCAGTTTAGTAAGAAACACAGTGTTTTGACGCTACAGTGCAGGAGGATTCTGCTAAAAACAAACTGAAAATAAAATTAAAGTTGGCGACATGATGGATTAAAAGGTTCTTAAAAGATTTCAGTGTGTTTATCAGTCCTCCATTTCCGGAATAAAATCCGTAACAACAGGTAGTTGTTAGGGTAAGACATGTTTACTGACATGTCTTATCCCGTGTGAATGTGCACAAAAAACAGATTATCGTGGGGTAATTAAAATTTTACAGACATCCTTAGGTAAAACTAATCCCATGTGAATAGGGCTTCATTCTAAACTAGCCATTATGGGGGCAAAACACTGGTAAATGGTCATGTTCATATATATTTTTACTTTTAAAATATCACTAGACAGCTTGTTATTTGAAAATTGTCTTTTTATTTATTTTTATTTGGTCCAAATAAGATTATTTAGTGGTACAGTTACTGGAAGTCATTGTAGTAACTTTCGCACACACTGTGGCTTCCTCTTTTCTGCAACACTGGAGGACAAACATAAACTAAAACACAACTGTTATACATTTTTATATTCATACATTTATATTATATATTTATAGATTAAAGATTATATATAAAAGTAATACATATCTGTTACATTAAAGGCCACCACACACTACAGGATTTTTCAGTCTTTAACGATTTTTAAACGGCCAACAAAAAGCGCACACCACAAAATCTCCGATCGCAAAGACTGCAGCGGGATACGGCTGCGTACCACAGGTTACTGTACAAGGTTGTGAGCGCACCTCGCGTCAGGTTTTTCCTGTCTAGAGTAAAACCACTCGCTCTGAGAAGTGTTCAAAAGATCAGAGCACTGCACTTCTAGTTTAGATACAAGTAATAACTGTGTTTTATTATTTATGAAATGTGGTAAAATATTTTAGATATGATTTTTAAAGAATAAAAGATTGGTGATAAAGTATAGAGGAAGTAGTCACTATCGCTAATCGGCAGCTTCACCCTGATCCGTGCGCTGTGTGGATGTAAACAGACACACGTGAGGAACTACTCTCGCCTTTTTACTTTCAAAGAACACCTCAAACTGGATTAATAGCGCAGTTTTGTGGACTGGATGTCATTATTTGTGGAGGACAATTTCTATGGATAATGTGCATGAGATGCTGCACTTAAAATTTACCACTTTACAAGAGGTGAGGAATAAAGTCTTCTCATTATTTTCGCTGTATCCCGAGTTTGTATCTTGTGTCTCTGTGTGACGATCTGTTTTATTGGCTGTTACCGTGGCATTGCTGATGTTTGGTGGTTACGATCTGACACTGACACCACACACACAAGGAGTGCAGTGGCTTCAAAATCGCACACGGAGACAAAAAGTCAGGTCACACCTCCCCGAACTTGGGGAGAAGAAATCACAGCCAAAATCTTGCAAATTCTCCTGTAGTGTGTGGCGGCCTTTATGCTACAACACGGATTCAGATCTGTGCGTGCGTACTTTCATTTGACTGTGTGTAGTTTGATTCCTAAAATGATCATGTTCTACGCACGCAGCTCTAGCCACATACAACACTTTTGCAGGACATACTCCAGTACTACTACTACTACTTCTTCCAATAACACTACTATTACTATTACCTCCAACAATATATCCGATTCCAAGACTGCTACTAACACTAATTTCAGTACTACTACCCAGAATACCAAGACTACTAATACTACAATCAGGGTGTGATTTGCTGGGGGGATGTGGGGGTTTTCCCCTTTGTTTTGTTTTGCTGTTCTGTCCTCTCTCTGCTTCTGTTTTTGCTATCCCTCCCTCTGCTTAATTCTTATAAAATGACCAGGTACAGACTGTGTCCCAAATGTAACAGTTGATTTGCAGTTTGTTTTTCAATTATTTTGTCGATTAAAAATATCCTCTTCATAATATAGAGCCTGGCTCCAAATTCGCCCCTGTAACCGCTAGCATCGCAAGCTTCATTTGTGTGGGGCCGAACGCTATGGGTGACGTCACACTTGCTTAGTCCACGTCTATAGTCTGTGGGTGTGTGTGCACGTGTGTGTGTGCGCTCGGAGCCGGGGCCCCGCTCGCACACACGTCATGTTGGCTTTGGGACCCTATTTAATAGACCAATAGTCTAAATAAATGTTTAAATATGAAGAAGAAAAATCACCCCCCCTTCTGTTTAGTAGCGTTGTAGTAGTAGTAGTAGTATCATTGGAAGTAATAGTCTTTTCTCATATTAAGATGGTTATTCAGTCTCTGGTCCTTACACATTTGGACTACTGCTCTGTAATCTGGTCAAGCGCATCAAAAAAGGATCTCGCTCAACTACATCTTATCCAGAATAGTGCGGCTCGCCTGGCTCTGCGCTGCCCGTATAGGACCAGTGTGAGCGTCATGCATGAGAGGCTATCCTGGTTTACTGTGCAGGACACATTTACCTGTAGCCTTATTTTGTTTTGTAAAAATGTTAAACAAATATAATGGTGTAACATTTGGCGGTGCAGTCGGTATGACGCACCAGGGCCTATGGCACATCATTGTCTGGCTTTATAAGGAGCAGCTCTGCTCTGCTCGGGCGTCTTTAGGAGCAGCTGCTGGCGGCCGACTCGTCTTTTGTTTTATCGAGGGCCACGTAGAGGCATCGTTAGTGACGATGTGTACTACACACCCACAATAACGATGTTTTGTTTTGGCGCCCCCGCCTTCGACTGCCGCCCAGATCTCTCTGCACCGGCCCCCTATGAATCCTCCTGCGGGTGATGGGTCCACGGGAGGAAGGCCACCAGACGCTCGCAGCCGAGCTCCCACCCCAGACCTGGCTCCAGGGTGGGACCCCGGTAATGCCAATCCGGGCGACATAACTGGCCTCATTGTAACACTCATCATAAGGGGCTTCTGAACTTCTTTTAGTCTGACCCACGTTAGCAAACACATACATGTAACGCATGTATGTGTTTGCTAACCACTGCGTTACAAATAGGAAGTTCGAATGCAGGCGCTTCCAGCTTCTTCTGACTCTGGCTTCCATTGACTTACATTGGAATATTGTTGCCCCTCTCTGTGTAACTGCTGCAGTGAGCCTCATCATTTTGGTCTTAAAATATTCGTATTAACAAGCTCTACATGATCCTGGTGTTTTTTTTCCACTATTTTGTCTGCTAAAAATATCCTATTCATAATATAGAGCCTGGCTCCAAATTTGCCTGTAACCGCTAGCATCGCTAGCTTCAGTTGTGTGGAGCCGAATGCTATGGGTGACGTCACAGTCGCTCACCGCGGGCAGTCCTTGTCCTCAAAGTGCTGTAGGCAATCCTAAATATCCTAAATAGATAAACAAACAGCCCTTTAGAGCGTTAGATTACTCACAGACCACCCTCTTGTAGAAGAGGATGTACGAGCTCTTCTGTCTGTTCCTGCACGCGTCCCTCCCAGTGTTCTTCTGTACGTGGAGGTCGCTATAGGACAGCCAACAGTCGGTGGGATCAAGGGGATTGGCCAGGTCTAGCCCATCAAACACGTAGTGTCCTATAGAAGCACACACACAGTAAAGATAGAGTTCAAGTTTCATTAAGACATTTTAGTAGTGTTGAGTAAAAAATCATTGTCTTACCTGAGTTGGCTGTGCTTCCAAGGTGGGAAATGACGCCCACCAGACTGAAACAGCCAGAATCCTGTATAAAGCACAAATGGCAGGTTACTAAGAAAGTTCAAAGGTTCCTTCACTAGACCTTTGGACAATTGACTTTACGTTGTTTGACGACACCACGAGGTCTCTGTTGATGTGAACGGCATCATTGACTTTCTCCAGCTGGTACGTTGGAGTGTACCTGAACCTGTTCAGGTGGAGCATCAGAACACTGCGTATGGACATAATGTAAACAATAGTTAATAAGGAGAAGGTTGTTGTTTCATTTAAATGAACGTTTGTTCCACTTACTTGGGCAGTGTTGAAAAGCTCGTTTGTTGGGAGGACATTTGCCCTCCACAGCTGCACTTGTACTCCAGCTCTGTGGTCTGTTAATGGCAAACATAATGTGAATATTAAATAAAAATACATAAAAATAAATTGAGTATTTCAAATGCCCAAGTAAAGTTACTTGGTCAGATAAATACTTGGATCATACCAAAGGAAACAGTTTGAAAATCTTACCTTCAAATAATCCTCCAGGAGGTCCTGAGTCGTAGCGTCTTGACGCACGTTCAGAGAGAGATTGTTAAACATCTCTGTGTGTTTTGATCCCTCTCCACACCTGCACAAACATTAATACAGTACATGAAGTATATGAAGTGTATATATGAGGTACATGCTACTTAAGAGTACTGTGTTTGCTGTGAGCCCATACCTCTGGCAGGTCCTGGTCTGGTCCATGTTGAAGACCATTTGCTCCTGCACTGGGCACCTGTAGGTAGTGCCCAGGCTAGAAGCAATGCTCTGCATTGTTGGTGCCAAACTTTGAATTTGTCCAAACACTGCAGTGAGGAACTCGTGAGCGTCCTGAAACACACGCACAGTAACTTTAGATTATCAGAACCAGAATATTGTATTAATCCTCAAAGGAAATGATTTAGATCCAAGAAATATCAAATATCATATTAGAATGGAGCATGTCTCAGTCATGGCTAAAGTGACTCACTTTCTGTTGAGATCCTCTAAACTCTGGAGCTTTGGAAGCCACTACAGCCTTAAAAGAATGCACCAGTGAGGTCCTCCTGGTTTTCTTCATGAAACCTCTAGACTCGTGGATGGCATGAAGGTATCTGTGGAAGAGACGTGGGCTCATCAAATAAGGCATTTCACTCTGTATGGTTTACATTACTTTTCGCTGTAATTAGGAAAAACTGTAACTGTAAACTTCAGTGTCTGAGAGAGAAAAGTAGGATAAAAAAGATAAAGCAGTGTCCTCATACAGTGACCACTGATGGTTGCTTTTAAACAGTTAGAAAATGGTAAATATGTATTTAGTAAATGGTGCGTAGTTGTTGCCTACCTCAACAGGCCTGTGCCGTTCTTCCAAACCCTCTCCTGAGAGCTCACGTTCGCCATGAACGGCTCCAGGGTCATCAGGCTCTGAACACTTGCATTTAGATAGCAAGTGTTTCCAATGTTGGGAAGTCTGCAAAGGAAAACGACATCATCTAATCTCTGTCCAGTTATTGTCCATAAGCAGCATTAATCGTAACCAAAAAACTTACCCAAGGCGCTCTAGTTTAAACTTCATTTTGTCTGTGTGCAAGAGGCGGCTTGGCGGAATTGGTGCTATAAAAATACAAACGAGAGATTACAAAAGTATTCCCAATTCTTAAAAATACTTTGTTTTAACATACGTATTTAAAAAATGCAGTAAAGTGTCGGTAACTACTTTAATCAAACGTCTATTGACGTAAGACAAATGACCCCTGACTCAAAACTCTCACTAAACATGACTCATTTGAACCTAAATCAAACTAATGTTGCAGTTGACTACAGATAACTGACCTGTGCACAATATATGAGGCGTCTGAACAACTTTTTGTTGAAGTAGTGAAACTACTTGGAGAGCTCAAGAAAAGTGTGTGTTTCGTTCGACTGACTTTTGGAAATGAACTTGGTGAAACACTCACCTTCACATATATACACATATATTATATAACGTGATGACATCACAGAGTAGAATATGCAGAGTAGAATATGCAGAGTAGAACGTGTCTCCATGACAACGTCATGGAGACACGTTCTACTCTGCGTTCTACTCTACGTTCTGTGCAATAGAATGTAGATTAAAACATATTCAGTATTTCAAATGCCCATATTTGTATGTGCCTTCCTAATGTAGTTAAGGACAATAACTGTTTAAAAAAATGTACTTGTTACTCGCTCACTTTTGCAGTGAACATAAACAACCCAGCCAAACATGTCTCAAAATTGGGTAGCATTAATAAGGGTTTAAACATAAGAATCAGCACACCACAGTAAACTAAATAAACAAAGCTGCAACATGTATATATTTTACCAGTGAATCTGAGAATGATCATATTTTTAGTTATAGATGTGGTATGATATTGTAATATAGTTTCTACCTAAAGCGCATTGCAAGAGCAAATCCATATTATTTATATATAATTGTGTGTACAATCAACTGTTTTAAAACAGCTTTGCAAAGTAAATATAACTAGTCAATGACTTGTGAATTCCACTGGAGTCTCAGTGCCTATTCTGACTCACTTTTACTTGTTTTTTCATATTATTAAGTCTAATGAAATGGAATGTGAATATGTTAATTTCAGCAGGGGGTGTTTTAATGTTGAGTAATTGTCTATAGTTTAATCAGAAGAAAACTACACTAAAAATCTATTAATCAAACACTGTAAAACTGGTGGTGTGCTCCACTTCTCAGTGAAGTGATGCACAGGACACTCAGAGGGACCATAAACTGAATTACGCTTTATTATATTTAGTGCGTTTTACTAATTGCCATTATAACTGTGTAATCTCTATGTCATTTCATCAGGCACAATGAATGAGTCAAATCTTTTCCAAAGAAGAGGTGATTTGGATGGTGAGTGCTCAGGTCAGTTTGATGAAAACCTTTAACCTGGTATTTATTGAAAGTAAACAAAAAAGTCTCCTCTTTTTCTGTGTTTTTGTTGCAAGGGTCTTCATCAAAAAACATGGGCTTGTACCTATCTTCAGTGTTTTGTACACACTGTATTCCACTTTGCGATTGTAAACTTTGTCAATAATATGCTATTCCCAGCAGATCTTTAGACGTCTTTGCATTTTATAACTTTTAACAGTGTGAGATCAGAGAGAGAGAGAGAGAGATACTTTATTGATCCCGAGGGAAATTCAAGTATTGCTGCAGAAACATTTACACTGCATGTCTCAGTCGCCTTTGTGTCTCAGTCAAAGGTCTCAGTGCAGTTTAACAGGAGGACTGGTCAGGTAGGGTCAGCAGATCTGTGTCGGGGCTTTTTGAGGAGAGGAAACAAGGAGACAAAACACAAAGCACAAAAGATTGTCACCAGATTTATGCTGTTTCCATAGTGATTTCTTATTTTTGCTTTTGGCCAATCAGAGGTAGGCAATGTAAGTATAAGTTCTATGGGCTGGAAAGGATTTGCTGACAGAATCTGCTGGGTTCTTCATTACTTCTCAGTGTTTTGAGCTTTCCTTCAGATCATGCGTCTCTTGTCTCTCCGATAAGCTCTCCTATAATCTTTTTCCAGGTCAAACGCAGATGATCCCACAGGCCTTTCAGCAGGTCTCTCACCTTAATAAAAAATACTTTTACTTTTCAGTCCTCTTCAAAAATGTAGTGGAGTAGAAAGTACAGATACCTGCTCTCAAATGTAGTGAAGTAAAAGTAAAAAGCATATACTTTAAAATCTAAAGTAAAGCACAGATACAACATTTTTGACTTATGTACAGTACTTTACTACTTTTACATTCCACCACTGGAACTAAGGTTTTTATATTTCTTTGAGAAGTAGTATTTTGTTCTGCTAACTAATGGTGTATTTTGCTTTGCCATATTAGTAATTTAGCTTTTAACTGTAATGACATTATTTGGTTACAACAATAGAACTTGCGTTGAGCAGGAATAGAACCTCACAACCTTTTCCAATGGTTTCTGCTGTAGAAACTGTCCAGTGCCTGCCCTCTCCAGCACACAGAGCCTCAGAAGAATCTCATGATGCTACAGTGGGTTCTGAGGAAGCATCCAACATGAGAAACTTCACAAGGTATGAATAGCACGCAGTAACCTATAATCCATTCGTTTTCTGATTCCTAGTCTAAAAGCCTATTCGCACGGGATTCGCTTTACCTGGGCTCCCCTGGTAAATTGTAATAATTACAAATGTCGTCTGTGTTTCTAGTCCCGTGCAAACAGTGGCGGTTCTAGGATTTTTCTGAAACAGGGGCCATTAAGGGGCCACATGTTACTTAAAAGGTTTCGGTGTGTTTATCAGTCCACCATTTCCGGAGTAAAATCCGTAACAACAGGTAGTTTACTGACATGTTTTATCCCATGTGAATGTGCAAAAAAAACCACTGACGCCGTGGGGTAATTAAAATGTCACAGTTTACAGTCCTTAGGTAAAACTAATCCCGTGTGAATAGTGCTTCATTTTAAACTAGACGTTTTGGGGAAAAAACATTGGTAAACGGTCATGGTCATATATATATATATACTTTTACTTTTAAAATATCACTAGACAGCTTGTTATTTGACATTTGTTTTTTATTTTTTTTTATTTGGCCCAAAAAGATACGGGGTGGCATTGTTACCTTGGTGCATCCTGTCACCGGTCATGCTGCTGTCTGGAATATAAAATATCAATCAAATTTCAATGAAGATAATGCATCATATCAAATATACATACCTGATGATTTGCCCAGTATGGGCCCATGAATCTGCAAACAAGATCATTTAGTGGTACAGGTATTGGAAGTCATTGTAGTAACTTTCATGGCCATTCACACAAACTGTGGATTCCTGTTTTCTGCACCACTGGAGGAAAAACAAAAACTAAAACACAACTTGAGATGTAGATGTAGAATCCCTCAGTCGTCCAGGTAGAATCCATAGCAAAAGGAGAAATTTAATTTGTCAACTGGACATAGTTTATTTGGTCGAATACGTTTCGCAGCTCATCCAAGCTGCTTCTTCAGTTCTGGTCAGATGCTGGTGGACACTGCTTTATATCTGCCTGAAGGGAGGAGCTTAATTACAATGAAAATTACTCTGAGACAACACATATTTATTTACAGTTTCTGTTAGTCAGGTGAGTCTATTCAATATGGAGTGGGAGTGGGGGAGTAGTTAGCATATCCATTCAGGGCCATGATGGGTGTTTTCACACCTCTGGACATGTCCTGGCTAGTCCCATTGTTTTCCCAGTTTGTTTTGATTTAGGTTTGAGGATAGAGTTATAGATGGGAGACAAATGATGTCTGAGACCCCCATTTCTGTTCAAGGAAGGATTCTCTTTCTTGACAAAAATAGCTTCTTTAACTCCCCTCTCAAACCAGTTCTTTTCTCTGGCCAGGATCTGGACCTCACTGTCCTCAAAGGAGTGGCCTGTGGCTTTTAGGTGGAGATGTACGGCAGATTGCGGCCCACCCTGGTTTTCCCGTCTGTGTTGATACATCCTTTTGTGAAGTGGCTGTTTTGTTTCTCCAATGTAGCGCTCACTGCAGTCTTCACTACACTGAATGGAGTAGACCACATTGCTTTGTTTGTGGCTCGGTGTTTTGTCCTTAGGATGGACCAGTTTTTGTCTTAAAGTGTTTGTGGGTTTGAAATAGACTGGGATTTCATGTTGTCTGAAGATCCTCTGTAGTTTTTCGGAAACGCCAGCCAGGTAAGGAATAGTTACACCCCTTCTCCTGGGCTCTGGTTCTCTGTTGTCCTGTTTCTTTGCTCTCTTCGTTTTATTGAAAGCCCATTTAGGATATCCACAAACGGAGAGAAGCCACAGGCCACTCCTTTGAGGACAGTGAGGTCCAGATCTTGGCCAGAGAAAAGAACTGGTTTGAGAGGGGAGTTAAAGAAGCTATTTTTGTCAAGAAAGAGAATCCTTCCTTGAACAGAAATGGGGGTCTCAGACATCATTTGTCTCCCATCTATAACTCTATCCTCAAACCTAAATCAAAACAAACTGGGAAAACAATGGGACTAGCCAGGTCAGGTCCAGAGGTGTGAAAACACCCATCATGGCCCTGAATGGATATGCTAACTACTCCCCCACTCCCACTCCATATTGAATAGACGCACATGACTAACAGAAACTGTTAACAACTCCATATTGTATCACCTGATCAAATGAAACTGTATTTAAATATGTGTTGTCTCAGAGTAATTTTCATTGTAATTTAGCTCCTCCCTTCAGGCAGATATAAAGCAGTGTCCGCCAGCATCTGACCAGAACTGAAGAAGCAGCTTGGATGAGCTGCGAAACGTATTCAACCAAATAAACTCTGTCCAGTTGACAAATTAAATTTCTCCTTTTGCTATAAAACACAACTGTTATACATTTTTATATTTATTTTTATATTATATATTATATATAAGAATAGTTCATTTTTGTTACATTAATACTACAACACGGATTCAGATCTGTACGTGTGTACTTTCATTTGTCCGTGTGTAGTTTGATTCCTAAAATGATCATGTCCTACGCACGCAGCTCTAGTTAAACACAACATGTTTGGAGGACATACTCCAGTACTACTGTTATTACCACTACTACTTCTAATTACTACTATTACTTCTAAGAACATTACTATTACTATTACCTCCAGTAATACATCCAATACCAAGACTGCTAATAACACGAATTACAGTATTACTATCTTGAATACTAGGACTACTAATACTACACTCGGAGCAATTTGCTGGGGGGATGTGGGGGTTTCCCCCTGTTTTTTCTGTCTTCTCTCTGCTTCTGTTTTTGCTATCCCTCCCTCTGCTTAATTCTTATAAAATGACCAGGTACAGACTGTGTCCCAAATGTAACAGCTGATTTGCAGCTCCAGCTCTGCTCTGCTCGGGCGTCTTTAGGAGCAGCTGCCGGTGGCCGACTCGTCCTTTTGTTTTATCGAGGGCCACGTAGAGGCATCGTTAGTGACGATGTGTACTTCACACCCACAATAATGATGTTTTGTTTTGGTGTGTTCTTCGCTGGCATCTGTGCGTTTGTGTGTGTGCGTCAGTGCGTGTGTGTCTGCGCTCAGAGCCGGGGACCCCGTGTGCACACACGTCATGGTGGTTTGGGGACCCTATTTGATAACCAAATTGCCTAAATAACTGTTTAAATAAATAAATAAACTTAGTAGTGTAGTAGTAATAATAGTAGTTAAACTGTAGTAGTATCATAATAGAAGTAATAGTAATTAAATTGTAGTAGCATCATAATAGAAGTAATGAGTGTTAAATTGTCAGTAGTAATACAGGAGTATGCATCATTTAGAACAATAACAGCCCTCTAGAGCATCAGGCTCTAGTCACAGAGCACCCTCTGGTAAAAAAGGATATATGTGCTCTTCCATCTGCTCGTGCACAGGTCTCTCCCAGTGCCCTTCTGCACGTGGAGGTCACTATAGGACAGCCGGGTCTTGCCCATCGAACACGTAGTGTCCTTTAGAAGCACACACACACAGTAAAGAATGTAAAAAATGGAGTTCAAGTTTCATGAAGACATTGTACTTGTGTTGAGTAATTTTGTCACCACAGTCAGCTGTGCTTCCAAGGTGGGAAATGATGCCCACCAGACTGAAACAGCCAGAATCCTGTGTAAAGCACAAATGGCAGGTTACTAAGAAAGTTCAAAGGTTCCTTCACTAGAACTTTGGACAATTGACTTTACGTTGTTTGACGACACCACGAGGTCTCTGTTGATGTGAACGGCATCATTGACTTTCTCCAGCTGGTACGTTGGAGTGTACCTGAACCTGTTCAGGTGGAGCATCAGAACACTGCGTATGGACAAAATGTAAACAATAGTTAATAAGGAGAAGGTTGTTGTTTCATTTAAATTAACGTTTGTTCCACTTACTTGGGCAGTGTCGAAAAGCTCGTTTGTTGGGAGGACATTTGCCCTCCACAGCTGCACTTGTACTCCAGCTCTGTGGTCTGTCAAAGGCAAACATAATGTGATTATTAAATAAAAATATAGTAGCATAGTGAGTATTTCAAATGCCCAAATAAAGTTACTTGGCCAGATAAATACTTGGATCATATCAAAGAAAACAGTTTGAAAATTTTACTTTCAAATAATCCTCCAGGAGATCCTGAGTCGTAGCGTCTTGACACAGGTTTAGAGAGAGATTGGTAAAAAAAACTCTGTGTGTTTTGATCCCTCTCCACACAAACATTAATACAGTACATGGAGTATATGAAGTATATATGAAGTACATGATACTTAAGAGTACTGTGTTTGCTGTGAGCCCATACCTCTGGCAGGTCCTGGTCTGGTCCATGTTGAAGACCATTTGCTCCTGCACTGGGCACCTGTAGGTAGTGCCCAGGCTAGAAGCAATGCTCTGCATTGTTGGTGCCAAACTTTGAATTTGTCCAAACACTGCAGTGAGGAACTCGTGAGCGTCCTGAAACACATGCACAGTAACTTTAGATTATCGGAACCAGAATATTGTATTAATCCTCAAAGGAAATGATTTAGATCCAAGAAATATCAAATATCATATTAGAATGGAGCATGTCTCAGTCATGGCTAAAGTGACTCACTTTCTGTTGAGACCCTCTAAACTCTGGAGCTTTGGAAGCCACTACAGCCTTAAAAGAGCACACCAGTTTGGTCCTCTCGTCTTTCTTCATGGACCATCTGGACTCGTGGATGGCATGAAGGTATCTGTGGAAGAGACGTGGGCTCATCAAATAAGGCATTTCTTTCTGTATAGTTTACATTACATTTTGCTGTAATTAGCAATGATTAAAAAATAAATTGTAACTGTAAACTTCAGTGTCTCTGGGAGAAAAGTAGGATAAAAAAGATAAAGCAGTGTCCTCATACCATGACCACTGATGGTTGCTTTTAAACAGTTAGAAAACGGTAAATATGTATTTAGTAAATGGTGCGTAGCTGTTGCCTACAGGCCTGCGTCTGTGCTGTTCCTCCAAACCCTCTCCTGAGCGCTCACGTTCACCATGAACAGCTCAGGGGTCATGAGGCCCTAAACACTGGCATTAAGGTAACAGGTGTTAACAGTGTTGGGAAGTCTGCAAATGAAAACAACATCATCTAATTTCTGTCCAGTTATTGCCATTAAGCTGCATCAATCTTAACCAAAACTTGCCCAAAGCGCTCCAGGGTGAACTTTTTTTGAGGAACAGGCTTAGGGGGATTGGTGCTATAGAAAGACAAACCAGAGATTACAAAAGTATTCTTAATTCTTAAAACTACTTTTTTAATATCTATCTATAATCTCTTATTAGAAATACTTGTGTACCTTGTCAGGCGCTTGACTTTCGATGGAATGTATGGAGGAATGTTCTGTCCCTTGATCAGGTCTCCCCCTTTCAGTTCATCAGGGGAAATATTTTCTCTTCTCCTTTTAAAGAAATAAAAACATTACACACTGAAGCCAGTGATGTACTAGTATATTATGTAATGCATGTAACTGAAACCTACCTGTCCGCAGATGGGCTCTGTGGACTCTCCACCCCTGAAACAAACACATGTCATGTTATTTTACATTAAGACTTTTAATGACGTATTAATTAAAAACCTATAAATGGCCAAAATGAGTGCCTGCCAGGCCTGTGCTGGAGTCCTGGCCATATGTGTTGGGTCTGGTTCTTCAATTGGAGATGGACAAACCCTGTTTTTCCTCTGTTAAAGGAAATAAATATTTTATAAAGAGCAAACAAATAAAGTCCTGTTTTCATATTCTTCAGTTATGTTGTGAGACTTGCACTTACTCTCCAGAACCTGTGAGGTCTAGTACTACTACTAGCCTCCTGTTGTGATGGAGGTCGACAAGAGTCAAACATCAGGTACTATTTTAAATAAATACTGCATTTTAACTGTTAAAGTGATATCGTAAAGTGTGACATACTGAAAGAAGCCTTAGCCACGAAAAAGTTTTGGGGGCCGCACACGGCCAGCTGTCCCCTGAGACATCTGGACTCTGGGTTTGCACATCCTGCTAAAACAGAAGAAAATAACTTTGTGAAAATGCAGTAAAGTGTTGGTAACTACTTCAATCAAACATTTACTGACATAAGACAAATAACTCCTGACTCAAAACTCTGACGAAGCAAGACTCTGAACCTAAATCAAACCAATGTTGCAGTTAACTACAGATAACTGACCTGTGCACAATATATGAGGCGTCTTTTTTGCTGAAGTAGTGAAACTACTTGGAGAGCTCAGAAAAGTGTGTGCTTCATTCGACTGACCTTTGGAAATTAACTTGGTGAAACACTCATCTTCACATACATTACGTGACATGACATCATGAGTAGAATATGTAGAGTGATGGAGACATGTAAATGTGGAGTACAATGCCCGGCTGATTCAACCTAAATCACAGTTTACACACAAACAGGACTGATATTTTCTTTCTGAAATCATTCAAATTAATATGTTGTAATGATCTCACTTTTTCCATTTTTATGTTTAATTCTAAAGAGCATATGAAGAAAAACAACACTTAATAGTTATATGTAGTTGTTACCAACAGCCTACAAAGTTCTATAGAATAATATCCAATCCAATCCAACTTTATTTCTAATGCACTTTAAAAACAACACAGCTGACCAAAGTGGAGTACACAGTAATAATGAAAGGTAATAGTAAAATAGGCAGATTACAAAAAACTTAAGACATATAAAAACACACCAGACACGAACCTTCAACATTAATCACAGTGAAACACTAAAGTTAACACATGAGTTCTGAGAGCTGATTTAAAAAACAAAAGTGACTCAGCCTGTCAAAGGTGAAATGCACAGTGAATTCCACAGTTTTGGACCCACCACAGAGAAGGTGCGGTCCCCTCTAAGCTTTCTCTTGGATTTTGGGACCACAAGCAAAGAATGATCTGCTGACCTGACTGAACATTCAGGGGCAGATAGCATGGGGCAAGGCCATGGAGGCATTTAAAAACAAATAAAAGGATTTTAAAATCAATAAGATAAGAGACAGGGAGCCAGTGCAAGGACATTAAAATGGGTGTGATGTGGTCTCGTCTCTTAGTGCCAGTCAAGAGGAGGGCGGACGCATTTTGGACAAGTTGACGCCGTGCGATGGACGTTTGGTTGAGTCCAACATAAAGTGGATTACAATCATCTCGGAGGTTAGTGACAAAAGCATGGATTAAATTCTCAAAGTGATTCAGTGAAAGAACAGGTTTAACTTTACAACTGTGCTAATCTGGACATCAAGCTTTAAATCACTGTCCAGACACACACCTCGACCACTACAGGTTTCACATACTGTGCCAGAGCACCCAGATCACCACTGGCCCTGGCTGCCTCACTCGCCCTGAATACCATGACTTCAGTTTTAAAAACAGAAGGTTTAAAGACATCCAATTTTTTATTTCCTTGACACACTCTAGGAGTTGTTTGGCACTGTATGCATTTTCTCGCTTATAATAATTCTAATAATAATAAATACTGAAATATTATTGACTGAATAACAACAAATCGGTGTGTATATGCCTAAAAACATCATTGTAATATATATAAAAATGATTTATGCTACAGAAATTACTAACTACTTAAAAATATGAACATATATTGAACATGTGTTTCTTAAGCATCATTCTGTCATCTCTCTTCACTTCATGTAGCTTGAATGAATTCCACTTAGACCAACAACAGAATGTCAAAGTTTTACTCCACCCAACTTCAACAGCACCAATAGTACACTGTAGCAAAAAACATGAGCAAGTCCAACACAAACTGTGACTGGCTGTTTCTGTGCACTTTAAGTATTTTAGGGTCAAAGCACTGCAGCAGAACAGCGATAACCACTGGAAAATTGATCTGACAGGCCAGCTGTACAAATCTAAAGCTAATCCTCCTGATTTGGCCTCATATATTTGCTTCAGAAAACTCCCAGTCTCATTCTGAAATTGTGTTCCATTAGGTCTGTCACGATAATTACTATATTGACTTATCGTTCCATATATGATTACTGTAACAATATTTTAGCTCTTTATTTATTGTGTGTAAATGTTATTTACAATAATGGGGAGTTTTTTGTTTTTTGTTTGTAATTTTAATTGTAATACAATACGATTTGGACTGTAGAGGGTTGAATAAGTAACTTTTATGGCTTAATTATTGTTTCATTCTGCTTTTATTTGTTGCAGCTCAGGCCTTTAAAGGTGCACTGCGCAACTTTTCTGGTGGAGGTTCCGCTACCTGTTTGCATCCATGAAGATGTTATTGCTTTGCCTGTAATGTTGGTATGACATTAAACATATCTATATAGGATTTATTCATTATGGGTGTTTCTGTTGCTCAAAAATACAAATATTCCTTCTGTGAATAGGAACGACTCTCCACAGATCTGAATTGTAATATAGCGTAGTGCTGTAACCTGCTTGTCTCCTTTGTGATAGGTTCAATCTGTACTGTGGAACATTATAGCCAAAGCAATAACATTTCCATGGAGATAGGCAGATGACGGACCCTCCACTAGAAATGTTACGCAGTGCACCTTTTAAATGATACTCGGATTATCTTACTTTATTATAGTGTCAGTGTTGTTTTGACATTATCATTTATTGTTATATTTCTTGTAGCAATATAGCACGCTTCAAATGTTTTTATCGTGACTGGCCTACGTTCCATCAGTGAGAAGTTTCATGCGCCCTATATTCTGTTAGCACTGTTTGCAAAATCTGCAGCTACACAGGAAGTTTGGGCTGTACATAAGCTGGCCCCGGCGATGCCATCTATTACGGAGTTGTGGGCGTCCCATGCCACAGTGCACTGCTTTAAAATGAAAGAGGAGAGTGATTTGATTTGTGACGCTAGATTCCACTGCACCCACTGAGGCTCCAACTGTGGCACAGGTGCACATCTGGTTAGAACGTGCCGAATATAGAGCACTGGAAATAGCAACTTCAGAGGCATCCAGGCAGCACTCATCATTTAGTCAAATAGAAGAACTACCACGGAATAAGAAATCGTAAAAAGCAATAAAAAAAGTTAAAAGTTGATTTTTGATGTATTATGCATCCATCTATCTGCATGTGCTTTTCAGTTCTTTGTCAAGGTGAAATTATTATTCATGGGTTTCAATTACGACACTGCTAGCCCATGATTGAGTTATGTTGTACTGAATGTTCCATCACATACAAATGAATGGTACCATCACCATATAAAAGTACACAATATGTTTATGTATTTTTGTCAGGTCTAGTCCAGTGGTCACCATAGAGCCACCTTCAGAATCACCATCAAAGATCTCAACTTAAAATGTGTTAGTTTTACACACTCAAGAATTATTTTTGACCTATATGAGTTTCAGCTTTCGCTTTATAGGTGCCATTTTGAGGACCCATAGGTATATCAGGCTAAATAAAAAATATATATGTAAAGGAATAATTAACCATGTCTCATTGGTGGATTGGTTTATTTATCATTGGGTGAAAAGACTCAAAACGGAAACAAAATCATCAATTTAATTCACTAACAGTGGGCAAGATTTGAACTGGATACCCTTTTGGTGTATGCTTAACCATCTTCACCGCTGTAACAAATGTCAGTAGGGGATGGCAGTGTTTTTTAATCGGTTTGATGTGGTGACCTCTGTGGAAAAAGCAAGCAACAAGATATGAAATAAATATGATTAAATAAAGGCCTGTCATTGTATTCAGAGTTGTAAGCTGCCCTCATTTCAAAGCCTGGGGGACATATATAAGCCTTTTACCTGGTATGAACCTGCAGTTACACTTTAAAATCCCAATTTCTCCTGATCTCCATGACTTTGAGTATTAGTCCTTATTGGAGCTGTCCGCGGTGCTGATCTGCGGGAGTTGATTCTGAGCCCATCTTAATATTTCAGAAAGAGTACTGAAATTTGACCTTAGTCTGTGTGTAGTGTTGCCAAGACTGTGGACACATGGAGAGACAAGATGATACTTGAAGAAGACCTATTGTGCTTGTGTCTGTTATATAGTTATAATCTATAACACTGGTGGATCATTATGTTTTAAATTGGATATCAAAAATTGCAATATTGATCTAAAACAACTTGATAAAAGAAAGTCTGTTGACCAATGGGAGCTGACGTCGCCGTAAATGTCATCATAGCAAAGAGTCTGCACCTTCAATGCATATAGTGCTGTAAAAAAGTATTTGCCCCCTTCCTGATTTCTTACTTTTTGCATGTGTGTCACACTTAACTGTTTCAGATCATCAAACAAATTTAAATGTTAAACAAAGATAACCCAAGTAAACATAAAATGCAGTTTTTCTATGATGGTTTTATTTGTTAAGAGAAAAATACTATCCAAACCTACATGATCCTATGTGAAAAAGTAATCACCCCTCTTGTTAAATGATGATGAAATAACTGTGATTAATCATATTATTGAAGAAAGCTGAGTTCAATTTCAAATCAACTTTAATAGAACCTGTCTGACAAGGTGGAGTAGACCATATTGAACTCAAGACATCATGCTGCAGTCCAAAGAAATTCAGGACCAGATAAGAAGAAAAGTAACTGACATGTCTCAGTCTGGAAAAGGTTACAAAACCATTGCTAAATCTTTGGGACTCCAGAGAACTACAGTGAGAGCCATTATCCACACATAGAGAAAGCATGGTACCGTGGTGAACCTTCCCAGGAGTGGCCGGCCTACAAAAATTACCCCAAGAGCACAGCAATGGCTGATCCATGAGGTCACAAAGGAACCCAGAACAACATCTAAACAACTGCAGGCCTCACTTGCCTCAGTAAAGGTCAAGGTCATGACTCAACCATAAGAAAGAGACTAGGCAAAATAGAATGCATGGCAGAGTTCCAAGGCCACTGCTGACAAAAAAAGAACAGAAAGACGTGTCTCACTTTTGCCAAAAAATACCTTGATGATCCCCAAAGCTTTTGGGAAAATTTTCTGTGGGCTGATGAAACAAAAGTTGTGCATCTCGTTACATCTGACGTAAAATGAACACAGCATTTGATAAAAAGAACATCATGCCATGGGGGTGTTAGTGTCACGGTTTGGGGCTGCTTTGCTCCTTCAGGATCTGGACGACTTGCTGTGATTGAAGGAACCATTAACTCTGCTCTCTACCAACAAATCCTGAAGGAGAATGTCCGGCCATCAGCTTCTGACCTCAAGCTGAAGCGCACTTGGGACACAGCAGGACAGTGATCCAAAGCACACCAGCAAGTCCACTTCAGTGGCTTAAAAAAACAACAACAACAAAATGATGGTTTTGGAGTGGTCGTGTCAAAGTCCAGAATCCCTCTCTACATAATCCATTCCATCCAAAATAAAGGGTCAATTTACAGTTATGGAATTGCCACTATGTATGTCATATCTGCTGCCTGTGTCCAACCAGAAAATAAAACTTACTTATTATTTATGCAATAGGGCTGGTGGAATAACTTGGACACAACTATGGTTGTGCAGTGCACAAATGGACAATGTACATGTACAGTGGGGCAAAAAAGTATTTAGTCAGCCACCAGTTGTGCAAGTTCTCCCACTTTAAAAGATGAGAGAGGCCTGTAATTTTCATCATAGGTACACCTCAACTATGAGAGACTGAATGGGGGAAAGAATCCAGGAAATCACACTGTAGGATTTTTAATGAATTAATTGGTAAATTCCTTGGTAAAATAAGTATTTGGTCACCTACAAACAAGCAAGATTTGTGGCTCTCATAGATGTGTAACTTGTTTTTTAAGAGACTCCTCTGTCCTCCACTCGGTACCTGTATTAATGGCACCTGTTTGAACTGGTTCTCAGTATAAGACACCTGTCCACAACCTCAAACAGTCACACTCCAAACTATGGCCAAGACCAAAGAGCTGTTAAAGGACACCAGAAACAAAACTGTAGACCTGCACTAGGCTGGGAAGACTGAATCTGCAATAGGTAAACAGCTTGGTGTGAAGAAATCAACTGTGGGAGCAATTATTATAAAATGGAAGACCTACAAGACCACTGATAATCTCCCTCAATCTGGGGCTCCACGGAAGATCTCACCCCGTGGGGTCAAAATGATCACAAGAACGGTCAGCAAAAATCCCAGAACCACACAGGGGGACCTAGTGAATGACCTGCAGAGAGCTGGGCCCAAAGTAACAAAGGCTACCATCAGTAACGCACTACGCCGCCAGGGACTCAAATCCTGCAGTGTCCCCCTGCTTAAGCCAGTACATGTCCAGGCCCGTCTGAAGTTTGCTAGAGAGCATTTGGATGATCCTGAAGAGTATTGGGAGAATGTCATATGGTCAGATGAAACCAAAATAGAACTTTTTGGTAAAAACTCAACTTGTCGTGTTTGGAGGAGAAAGTCGAGTTGCATCCAAAGAACACTATACCTACTTTGAAGCACGGGGGTGGAAACATGATGCTTTGGGGCTGTTTTTCTGCAAAGAAAAGAATGAATGGGGTCATGTATCGTGAGATTTTGAGTGAAAACCTCCTTCCATCAGCGAAGGCATTGAAGATGAAACGTGGCTGGGTCTTTTAGCATGACAGTGATCCCAAACACACTGCCCGGGCAATGAAGGAGTGGCTTCACAAGAAGCATTTCAAGCTCCATTTCCAGATCTCAACCCCATAGAAAATCTTTGGAGGGAGTTGAAAGTCCATGTTGCCCAGCGACAGCCCCAAAACATCACTGCTCTAGAGGAGATCTGCATGGAGGAATGGGCCTAAATACCAGCAACTGTGTGGGAAAACCTTGTTAAGACTTACAGAAAATGTTTGATCTCTGTCATTGCCAGCAAAGGGTATATAACAAAGTATTGAGATGAACTTTTGTTATTGACCAAATACTTATTTTCCACCATAATTTGCAAATTATTTTTTTAAAAATCAGACAATGTGATTTTCTGGATTTTTTTTTTTTCTTTTCTCATTTTGTCTCTCATAGTTGAAGTGTACCTATGATGAAAAGAACAGGCCTCTCTCATCTTTTTAAGTGGGAGAACTTGCACAATTGGTGGCTGACTAAATACTTTTTTGCCCCACTGTATCCATAATGTATCTTGTGATAAATTTGGACTGTTGTCTGACTGTACTTTATGTGTGAGTGTAACTGTGTTTTTAAGCTGCGGGCAGTGAGCCCAAAACATATTTCCCCTTTGGGACAATAATGTTTATCTTATCTTAAAACTTCACCAACATTAAACAAAACAAAACAAAACCAAAAAAAAAACAAAAAAAAAAAAAACTATGGCATTCAGTGAAATCAGTAATTTGCCCAAGATCAAGAACATGAAGGACTAGAATGATAGTAATGCATTTTAAAAAAAGTGAATAAATGGAACATAAATGATCAAGTGAATGCTTTTGCTGTTGTCTTCTTGTCAAACATTAATCTCATATTGTCACTGCACAAGTCCATTATCCTGTTTTGCTATTGCGGTTTTGTGGTATTAATGTCCCACATCTGTCAATTAATCACTGTAATTATATAGACTTATTTACCTAATAGAATCCATTTAGCCCTGCCACTCCCCTGGACTATGATGCATTGCTCCTTCTGATGGGCTCATTTCTATAAAGTGCTTGTGTTCCCTGTAATTGTCCTCATTGCTTCATTTCCACCATCTTGTCACAAAAACGTCTCCTTTATTTAGCAAACACATTAATTTGAGCAAGGGGTGTGGGACAGAGCTGTTTGACAGTTTGGAGATTTCAACATCATATACTGTAGATTCTGATCAATGCGACAATAATGGGGCACAGGCTAATAAAACACTGATATTATATTAAAATATTAGATTATCAAATAATTAATTGAACTTTTTTGGGTGGAACTTAAAGGTGCTTACCTGACAGCAGGGAGCTTTTTCCATGGCACCTGCCACTATTTTTTGTCACCTGGCAGTATTTGTGGCACCTGTCAAATATTCATGGCACCTGATGTGGCAAGTTCTTAGTATTTGTGGCATTCCAAGCATCCTAATTATTCACTGTGATGAATTTATCAGTTATTTCCACAACTCCCAACTCCCTTGACAACCAGAGCAGAGTTTTATCACAAGAAAAGTTACACAGTACCTTTTTAAAGAGGTAAAATTATTAAAGGTCCTATATTATGTTATTTTCTGATCTATGTTATAATGTTTCCTTGTCAAAAACATACCTGGAGTTGTGTTTTATTTCATTCACACATGTTTAGCACACAAAGCCTTCATATTTTGGCTGGGTTTCTCTTTCAAACAAAACACTCTGTTCCACCTTGTGATGTCTTGTGGTAACAGAAGAAGTGCTTCAGCATGTTTTTAAACTCCATATACCTTCACTAATCATTTGGATAATTTCAGCCCTGGAATTGCCCATCTCTACTGAACTAAAGGTAAAGGGTTGCAGTTGACATGAATAACTACTGATTGGTGTCATCACAAGGTGGAACAGAGCATTTTGAGCTTTGGAGACATAGACAGACTAATAATAAAGGATCACTCAAACGTGTGAATGAAACAAAACACAACTGCAATTATGTTTTCGATGAGGTAACATTCTAACATGGCTTAAAGCTCACAAGAGTCAATTTCACAGAATATAAGGTCTTTAAGGACACTAAAATTATAGATACTCAAGTACTAAAGAGTATAATACGACGTGAGGCGCCACCAGTGAACATGCCACATCCTGACCTCTCCTTGTCCTCTCCTAACTTCAGCAATAGTTAACATCATAATGCAGCTATTTATGGCACCTGTTAAATGAGGCAATATCTCAGGATCGATTTTTCCTCTCCCCTTTGGCACTCTATCCCAACACAAGGTGGATTTGATAACTCAAGCCCTATTGATTTTCCCATAAGCCCAAAATAGTCTTGTAGAATCATAAACACAAAATATTGGTTACGTCCACATATTTTTATGATTAATCAATAGCTACTATGACAAAGAAGTTGATACTGTCTATTTTTAAGATTGGTAGCAAAAGGAAACCATGATGATGTCCTGCTGTAGAAGTACAATTTCATATTCTTTTCATATAATGTCTTTGAAGAAGTACAATTGTTAAAAATAGGCATGAAAAATATATCTTTCTTTTCCACTGTTAATCTGGAGCTTGTTAAACACTCAACAAATAATAAACAAAGGTGCACTGTGTAATGTTTTTGATGGTGGGTTGGCTGCCTACCTGTTTCTGTGGAAATGAGAATGTTTTGCATTATGTAACATTAAACATTTGTCTTGCATTTATCATAGGTGTTTTTACTACGCAAAAATCCTTTGAAAAAACATCATCATTCTTACTGTGAGCAGAATGTCATAACTGGCCTGGCCTGGGGCTTATCACCATAGAGATAAATACACTTAAAGACATACTGTCGAACACTGCAGGCAAAGGAATAACATCTCCGTGGAGACAAGCATGTAGTAGATTTTTCATCAAAAAATTATGCAGCGCCCCTATTATTCATATTAAAAGCGAATGACCTTAAGTGCTCATTCACAAAAATACTGAGAACTGCAAGTAACCGAACAATTAACAAAGACAAATTTGGCTTTCTTAACTTGTTTATCTCTTGTTTTTCACACAAAATGTCTTATGATTAAAATTAAACCAAACTAAATCACACTACTCCAACTACAATGTATCCATGGATGCCATATGGTCCTGGCTGGTATCATTTGTCATTGGAGTCTGTTGCTGCTAGAACTACAACATGGCATAGACGCTACTGCTGTCAAAATGCAAATAGAAACATCCTATACACAGCAAAAATGGAAAACTTATTGGCATGATTTTATATGGAAAAGTCTCATAGGAAAGTAAAATGAGCAGGTGTGACACTGAAACAGACTGGTTTGACACAGACTATAATGTGTTGGTGTGTGATGAGAGATTGGGCTAACGAGATAATGATGCTATGAGCGGGCCTGTCACGATAACACATTTTGAAGTGCGATAAACTTGTGTTGCTGAAGTAAATTTAGACTATTTATGATAATATTGAAACCAAACCATAAAGCAGAATTATTCCTAAAAAAAAAAAAAAAAATAATAATAATAATAATAATAACTATTCTAAAAGTACAGTTTTGTTAAAACATGAGCTGCAATAAATAACAGAATGAAACACTTAAGTAATTCGTTTGTATCTATAATGAGTCCCAGTCCTGTCCCAGTCTATGACATGGATATTGAACAGGTACAGTTGATTTCCAGAGAGAGAAGCAACATGAATTGAATTGGATAAACTTTATTGTTTTTGAGAAGGAAATTGTCTACAGAATTGCAATAAATAATAAAAGACACAGTACAATACAATACAGACAATAATTAAAGGTCCTGCATTACACAAAATTTACTCTGGTAAGTTTTAAGTCATGCTCGAATGTTGTTACATTATATTTTGTTATTATATGAACAACACAAAGGCATTGAATATGCAACTGAGCATGTTCAACAGTGATTTGCTATTTTGCTTTTACTAAAACCCCACCACATCAGCAGATCCATTAGCCACCTCCTGCTCTCAATCTTTGTCCCTTCCCCATAACCAGTCAGTGTCTAGGCCCTGGGTAAAATATTTCCTCTGACACATTTTACTCCATACAGGGTGTAAAAGAACATATTTGTGACTAAACGGGAGTCAATGATGTTGCCTATTTTTTAAAAGGCATTGTGTAGGATGAGAACCTTAATGAAGTTCACCTTATCCAAATACAGTGTAGTTGATCCTGTGACTATTCCAGGCTGCTGTTTCTCTGTCATGGTTCAACATCAGAATGAGAGAAGGGACTAAGTGAGCGTGGCTAAAAGTTCACTCTGAAACATGTTTAAAGTGCTTATGACAGATTAGGCTACACAGTTAAGTCAATGTATCAGTGTACACAGAAATTATCATCTTGCAAATACAAAACACATTTCTTTTGATGAAATAATGTTTAAAGTATCAAAAATATAGTAAAATATGTCTAACTTTTGGATAGAATTCTCACTAGTGTGATCTCATTAATATCAATGTTTTAGAACTCTCTATTTCCTGTAATTTTCAACACATTTTTGAGCTTTCTTTGCAAATTGCTTCCTGATTGGTATAAAACTATAATTTATATTTACAGTAGTTATAATCCCACTAAATTAAGTCAAGATTAGAGTGTCATGAACGTTTGTCATATGCATTTTAAAATCAAGTACAGGGCCTTTAAAGCTTATAGTGAGGTCTCTCTGGGACATGCTCGAGCCTGAGGAGGTTTGTAAACTTAAACCTGACTCGCTGTGGTCCATAAAAATGCTATTTTGAGTAACACGACAATTGGCATTTGTGTAAATGGCACAGGTCTAAATAAGCAGCAGTGAAGTGTGACCAGAGCAGTGAAATGTCAGCTCCATCTACACAAATGTGATGCTGATAAACTGAGGGCTGCTAAAGTGCAATGTAAACATGACATAGGACAAGTACCAGAGTGGATTTGGATAAGAAAATGTCATCTTATTTTATTTATATTCATTTTTTTTTTTTTGCAGATTTCAGGTTTAATTTCAAGGGTCACAAAGTCAAATCATCTGCGTTAAAAGTTTGTTTGTTTTTACATTTCTTTATTTCATCTTTTATTTTATTAATTCTTTTCTGTTTTGAGCATAAATAGTACTTTCCTTGCCTGGGATACTGAATACTTTACAAAGATGTGAGTCTGGTCATCCATGGCAAAGGACAAATTGAATTTTCCTCCTCGAGTTCAGACGGGTGTGATTGACAGGTGGATTTGTTTGTATTAAAACAAATATGGCTGCGTATGAGGAGAAAAAAAAAATCACAGGACATTAATTATTATTATTATTATTATTGTTATTATTGTTATTGTTAATATTAATAATATTTGGCCCCTCCACTGAAAACGCACTGAAAAACATGGCGGATTTGTGCAAAATCAATGAGTGAAGCACTAAACTCTGTTAATCTGATGTGACATTTGTTTGATTTTGTTCTAAATAATAGATGACCACTGAGAGCCCTCCTTTCACATCCGTCTGTGAAATAAACAAGTCGTATTGCACCATTCTATCTGAATCTGGCTTGAGGCGTGAATAAGAGTGCAATAACTTTTATTTTTTATGTCTATCTTTATTGCCTGCACACAGATGGATCATTGCCGTTCAGTTTGGGAATTGAACCCACAAACCCACTCTAAAAACTACATTAGTTTCATAGTGCTGACCATGATCAAAGTAAACCAATGAAACAAGAATTAGTGCAAATTTACCGATACTGTAAATTTGCTGGATCTAATATCGGCTTCTAAATATCAGTTCTGCCGATATCCTGAGTGGACAGATAAATTGATGCAATATGACTATTTACTTACCTTACCTGGGCTAGAAAGTCTCATGTTTGAACTTTTATTTACACAAAACTGATCTGTAGTTACCTGAGAGATGAATAACAGCTGCCACATTTGGATCAGTTTTGTCTTATTGTATTTTTGTTTTAAGAAAATAAATACTATTTTCAATCTCTGTACAGGTATCATTTGATATCATGTACGTGCAGATACTTGAAGCTATAGTATCGGTACTGAAAGTAAAAAAAGTTAGACTAGTGCATTCCTAACTAAAGTGTCATATTTACTCTAGATTGACACTTTATGGGTCTATTATTTGGCCTCAACCCACAGCGATGCCACACTTGTGAAAACATGAGCCTAAAGCAGTACATTCTATACTGTTATCCGCTCATAACAGGTCCAGTGGGAGTACTTCAGTGCACAATAACAAGTCCCTGCATCACTAGGACCATATGTGCAGGCTTCTCCGGGGACTGTGCCTATCTGCCACTTGGATCTCCTCACCACGCTGCCTTCCTCTGAAAGTGCCCTGACAGCTATATGAGTGAGAACTGATGGCTTGGATTAAGACGCATCATTATCCCATCCCATCAGAGAAATTACACAGAAAAAATGGAAATGCAGGTGGTGATGTCTTTATGAAGTACAATGGGGAGCAAGTTAAAATGTAAATTGTACAGTGTATGGACTTGAAAACATAGAGAAGCACTTCCTGGATTATCACTGAAATGTCCTGTCATGATAATGCATTTTGAAGTAGGATATATTGCAAACGATAATATTGAAACTGACGTATCCCACTGACACAATGACCAAAAAGAAGGGTTATCCCAAATTTTCTAAATGGACAATATAGTTAAAAAATATTAGCTGCAAAAAATAATAACAAAATGAATTACTTTAGTAGTTAAAATACATCTATAATGAGTCATAGAAGTTATTTATTCAACACTCTACAGCTGAAATCTCATTGTAGTACAGAAACGGAACAAAAACTCGCCCACTAGTACTAAGAGTAAGTACCCACCATGATAAATATTGATTCCAAAAATAATCGTTCCATCTTTCATATATTGAACGATAAGTTGATTTAGTAATTATTGTGACAGGGACTTCTTACTGTTTTGAGCGACATTTAGCATGGTTTGATTTTGTTTGTACAGGGGCAGTGTACAGTGTAACAAAGAAGGAAAGATGCCTATACCAGGTTATAGCCACATATGCCAATTTCCACCTAATTAGTCCCTGGGCATGTTGATGTTACATGTTGTTTGCCCATGTAAAGGAACTGTATGTAGCCTGCTCTCTTACTGTTCTAAAAGTGTACAACAATCACAAGTGAACTTGGGTTGGGAATTCCTAAACCTGCAGATAGCGGACACATCCAAGTTTTATTCATTCTCAGTATATGGACGGGCTATGCTTCATGTGAAAGCTCAAAACTTCCAGAATTCACGTATGAAGTAGACAGAATAAAAGATGCAATGCTGAGGAACATTTGAGGCAAAGCAGTACCATCTCTACAGAGTCAAGAGGCAGCAGGGCCTTAACCAGAAAAGTTGCGTAGTGCGCCTTTAAAGCTCTGTACCAAGTTTCTCCTATTTCCATGTTTTGTTTAATTATGGAAAATACTATCAGTTAAACCCATCTTTGATTTGAACATGTCTGTCTCGTATATGGAAACAAGTAATGTTTATAAGATGTAAAAACTGATGCATTCAGACATAATTGAGTTAAAGGGTCTAAAACTGCCTGACTGACTCTAGGATGAGATCATTTTTGCAACAGTGGCAATTATGGGCGGTCGTGCACACAGTAGCTATTAATTAAAATGCTACACGAGTTTGACCATTTTCAGTTCATTGTCTTGTTTGAACCAAGCGTATTTGTAAGTTGGCAGACTCTGTTATATACAGCGTTCTTCAGAATTAATTGCTCAAACGAGTAGGATGGTTTGTTTATATTTTCTCCTTCTGCTTCATTATTGAATTAGAGCACACAATCCAATTAGCAGTACATTAGCCTTTTTCTTCAGTTTGATTGAACAACTAAAATATTACAGACAATACACCGCCAAATGACACTGTAGAAGAAATCCCTCATATTTACAAGGACTTTTATTCATTTTTAACTATTATTCTACACTATTCACAAGCTGGTCTGTTGGGTACTATTCATTTACATAACAGAATTACAAAAATACATTTTTTCTTGTGTCAGGTGTCCAGATAGAATCCTGCTTGCTGTCTAATAAACCTCTGATTGAGCTGAATGCTTCTATTGTCAGGGCCAGTCTGTAATACTCTCTTCAGTAATGGGGTTTTTATTCAGATCAGAATGTCAAGACAACTACAATTTGAACAGCCCTGCCTGCAGTGTATGAGGAACATTTTATTTATTTTTTGTGTAAGACTTTGCATCTTATGTGGAAGCCTGCCAGGACATACTTCTCTTGCAAAATATCAATATACCAAATATACTGATTTACAATAAATGTGTCATAGTTTATCTAATTTTCTTATGATAAGCAAAACCTCTTTTTGGATTTTAAATGGCCCATATTTTCTGATCTATGGTATATATATCTATGTTTCCTTTGAAGTTTTGTTTCATTCACACGTGTTTAACACACAAATCCTGCATATTTAGGCTGAGTTCTTCTCTCAAACAGAAAACACTCTGTTCCACCTTGTGACGTCATATGGTAATGCAGAAAGTGCTCGACTATGTTTTCAAACTCCATACACCTTCAATAGAACGATTTGGAACATTTCAGCGCTGGAAATGCCACTCTCTATTGAACTAAAGGAAAAATGTAGCTGTTAACTTGAAAACTACCACTTCATGACATCACAAGGTGGAACTGAGCATTTTGAGCTTTGGAGATGTAGACAGACTAATAATAGAAGGTTTCTCAAATATGTGTGAATGAAACAAAACACAACTCTAAGTGTGTTTAAGTTAAAGATGCATATATATAACTCGTGGTGGAAGGTCCGCAAATTGCTTTTCTCCATTTTGCTTTGCCTGAATCCTCCACAGTATAGCATTAACGTATCTATATCCATATATCCATCATATATCCATATCCATATATATGTTTTTTTATCATGTAATAGAAAATAAAGACACATTACATTTCTATAAAGTTATCATTATCATCTTTGTGTAAGTCTAAAATGGTATAGCTTGGAGGTGCCATGGTCTCAGCCACAGGGAGTTTTGTATGTCACAGCACATACTTTTACACACTGGAGGCACATGTTTTGTTTGGGAATATATTTATTTTGGAGCAGGAGGTGATGTAGAACACACTGGGCATGTTTGAGTGCTTGTTTAGATCACAACATCTGCTCAGGAAAACATGGAATCTTTTACCAAATAAACTAAACCAAAAATACTAAGAGTCATATTTATCATAATGTATTGAACGTTATACGATATTGTAAATATATGATAAACAATCCCTAAATTCACACATGCATGGTGTTTAAACTGTTGTTCTTGTCATATTCATTTATATTTCTGGTTCTTCATTGCTGTAACCCCCAATTTACAGCAAAGTTGTAATGGTGCTTAGTTATAGCATTTAATATGATCATTTGGACAGTCTACACCAGCAGTGAGGATGGCCACAGTGGCCGCTCAAACAGGATGCACAGCCGTTCAAACTTGACTGAGTGTATATAGCCACTATCATGTCTAATAGACTTTATCATCTGGATCACTATGACAATCACAAACTGAAAATTGTTTCTGAAATTGGGCTCTTTCAAATGAGAACTGCCCCAGGAATATGTTATGTTTGTGGTAAGTGCACAAATACAACAGATGGATGCCGTCTGTAGTCTGTATTTTGAATGGGATCTGTGCCATATTCATACACACAAGGTACTGATCCATACATGTATTAAATGCCAGTGCCGTGTCCCTTCCCATTTACCTTTTAATGTTGGCTAAATGTGCATTCACTCATTTGGAGTGTGTGTCTCTCCAATGTAGAACACATCTACGCTCGTATCATTCAGAACAAAATATAACTTCTTTTACCTCAGATAAATCAAAGTTGGCATGTTGATTCTGCAGGAATCTGCATGGTTGTTTCAAACTGCTGCCAGTGTGTCTTTGGAGTACATTTATCCTTTCCTGATCTACTCAACCAAACTGTGGGTAAACACAAACACAACACAAACACATGAGGAAATGAGACGAGTGAAGCAGAGCATCTATTTGAAATAATAAAGTGCACATACAGCGCCTCACCATAATGGAGGCCCACTGTAGCGCTCAGCGCCTCGCCCCCCAGGGCTGAGTCAGATTGAATACACCATATGTTTGTTCCACTGAGGTTCTGATGGCACACATTTGGCACTCCATTCGCCTTTTCCAGAAACACAGCCAATGCTGGAGAAATGGTGTGTAGCGTTAAGGTGCAAACTGTACTTGTGAGATAGAAATATGTAGTATAAAGTGAATGTAACCCTGTGTTTATTAAGAAACAACAAGACTGAATGTTGTATGTCCTCTCTCATTTCTAACTCTATTGCTGTCATTGGTTAACCAATCAACTCTAAAGCGGTTTATATAAATACATGTTTTCACTTCCTTCTGTCAGTATCTAAACTGGTTTGTGCCAGTTTAATAATCAATGTGGAACAACTCTCTCTGAAAGTGATCAGAAAATGCAGAATGTCATAAAGAATATTTGAATCTGATTAGTCGAAGTGTCAGAACAGCAAAATAAGCCGAAAAATAACTAACTTTAGTATGTCTGTCGACGTTGCCATGTTTGTTTTGGGTAACTTTGGAGCTTCTTTGGCTTTCTCACAAACCTCAATGCTGTGACGTGATCGGTCCTTCCAAATTAAACGTACAGGCGCACTCCAAGATGGATTCCCATCAGTTTGTGAATTCACAAATTTCATGAGAATCCATCTTGCTGTGCAAGGTTAGCCAGTATCATCTTCTTTAACAAATTTCCAATGTCTTCTCCAGTGGCGCTGTGATCGACTCATGTTAATGGGTTTTCAGTCACATGATCTTCTTTCCTGTTATAGACGCCTTATTTGATCATTGCTATGGTAAGAGCCCTAATTTAGTATCACGCTTTAAGACATTTCAAATGGTGTGAATGAATCTTTGTTATGTATGGTGTCAGATGTTGGAACCAAACCCTCCCATCGCTGTGAGGGGCAGCAGCTTTCACCCAGAGTTAGTTCTGCTCGTGTCACAACACATATTTTACACTTCGAATGCACATGTTTTGTTTGGGACTATTTTTATTTTGCACCCAGAGGTGATGTGACGGAGGCACAGGATGTTTTTGTCAACCCAAATCTCTTGAACACTTTACAAAGTGTGTGGAATATATAGCTCATAAGGCAATAGAGCTGTCCCGCAAGTTAAAGCATAAATACCTCAAATGAACTCAAATCTATTAGTGAATGACGATGAAGTACATTAGCAATTTCATTTCACATGCATTTTTGTCTATATATTTATTTATTTATTGAACAAAACCATAACACAACAAAAAACATATAGGAAAAATGTAGCGCTGTTAAACCACAATTCAAAACTCGATTTTGATACTAAGGAATAGACTCGATACCAATTCCGATACTACAATGATTATATATTAAAAAAATAAATAAATAAATAAATTCCTTTAGACAACAATAGAATGTATTATGATTTAATGTTGAAAATTACATTCTTTTATTATCTCATTTCTATACTAGTTTTAGTATTTAGAATCAGATTTTCGATACTTTTGACAAACCTATTTGGTAGTACTCGATGTAAAAAAACATTTTGAACCAATATAAAGGTATTCTAACACTCGAAAGGTTTTTATTCTGCACTCTTGTTTATTTAATGTTAATTTTATGATTATTATTTGTGTTTTGATTTGTTTTTATTGTGATTTTAAAGTCTTTCTCACTCTGTAAATCACTTTGAATTACTTTGTGTACAAATGTATTTATTTATTTAGATTTATTTACGAAACATATCATATACAACACGCATAATAGTTCATACAATTCTATGGAAGTCTTGTAAAAGGGAACTCCCCGGATATGCACAAAAACAAAATACATAGTTAGAATTCCATATTATCCCCTACCTAACATCAAACCTATCACCCCAGTTCTACAATTGAGCTATATAAATAAACCTTGCTTTGTCTGCACTGTTATTATTTTTCTCTTTTGTTTTTCTTGTCAACATCACATTAATCTGTTCATCACATCATTTATTTTTCACACCGACAGACAAAACCCTACATAAAACGCTTTGAGCTAACACGTGTGCAGCAAATCTTCCTTGCTTTCTGACACCTACCACCTACCACCTCTGGATATTACCCTGTCATACCCCTCTCCCCCCTCACCTTGCTGTGATATTGGCTTGTCCTGCCTGATCACCCCCCCTCCCCCCTGTCCTCCTGCCTGTGCCGCTGCTCCTGCCAGGCGGCCATTTTTAGCCCCGTCGTTTCCTTGGCAGTGTGCTCCTGATGAGGTTGCTCAGGGATGAAGACTTCTATTAACTCAAATGTTGTACACGGAGAGAGTTGTGGACCCATAAAGCTGGGGTCCTGCCAGTGTCTCAGGTGAGCTGTAGCATGAAGAGCGTTCGCAGAACTTTCACTGCCCGAGGGGAGGCCGGAACTTTGGAAAAATGTGTTTGATTTTCCCCTTCACTTCCCCTGAATATAGGTTCATGTGTGGTTTAGTGGTACTTTCAAAATGTAGCATGTGTGTGAAATATATAGGAGTATAAAACGCATTATGTTTGGCAAAGAAGAAATTCAATTTGTCAACTGGACAAAAGATTTTTTGGTCAGATACATTTTGCAGCTCATCCAAGCTGCTTCTTCAGTTCTGGTCAGACGCTGATGGACACTGCCTTGTATCTGCCTGAAGGGAGGAGCTAACTACAATGAAACTATTCTGAAACTAACACAGTGGGGATGTGGGGAGTCATATTAGCATAATCCTCTGCTATCCCTATTGTTTTCTTTGTTTTGATTTAGGTTTGAGGATGGAGTTGTAAATGGGAGACAGATGATGCCAATTTGTCACACATCAAAAGTTGTTATCGTGATAGGCCTACAATAAGGACAAAAAAGTGGATACAATTAACTGTAAAAACTGAAGTACCACCTGAAGGAACTTGCGAACAAACAGTGGTAAATATACTATAGTGATAAACACTGTAAAACTGTAACAAATGATTATATTATTGGCTGGTTTATATATTTGACCTGGTGAGGAACATTTTCTCTGATAATGTAATAACTGCAGCCATTATACATTATAGGCTCACCACAGTTAAAACATTATTGACCGGTTATTATTATATGGGCTTATTACGTTAAAACTTGGCCAAAATGATTACTTTGTTGGCTGTTATTAACCTCACTCATGAACAAGACCCCGAGATACTTGAACTCCTCCACTTGAGGTCACTGTATCGGACCATTGTGGTGGAAAAGGAGCTATGGCAAAAGGCAAAGATCTCAATTTACCGTTCAATCTAGAAATTCTAAATCTAAAATTCAACTCAAATGTGTAGGATTAAAAAAACAACAACAAAAAAACAAATCTGAGCTATCTAGAGAGTACAATGCAAAAGTAAATGTAACAAATAAGCACAAATGGCTTGATAACAAAAATTGGTTTCACAAATGTTCCTTATTTGTCTTTATAGCTGAAAGTCCTGAAAGCTGAAAGTGAATAATGCATCTCTTGATGTTGTAGAGAAATCATTTCAGCTTCACTTTTGCTTTTGTATTTAGTGGCAGTTTCTGTTTAGTATAGGGAGAGTGTTACAGGAAAATCAAACATAAATCAGATCAATAAAAACAATAAATGACTGCTAAATAGATATGTTTAATGCCATATTCTCGAACATTCTTTAAGCAATAATAATAATGCACCTTTAAGTTACCTCAAACATCACTTCTACTAGTTACTTTTTTCTTTAAGTTTGTTCGAGTTGCCCCAAAATGACCCAATAGTGAGTGTGATTGCTGTGGCTCCCCCTTGCTGTTGCATTTGCATCTATAACCAGTGCCAACATTCTCTGTGGGAGGATAGAGACAATCCTGTTGGCAGAAGCAGCAGACCTCCATGCATGAAAACACTCCCCAGATCCAGCCAAACACAGGCCAGGAAACGTGTAGCTTTTAGTGAGCTTTAGGACGGTGATTGATGTGCCAAGTGAACCAAAATCACTGCCCAAAATGTGATGTAAGAGATTGATTTTATTAAAAAAATCAAATTGCCTCAAGCAGTGGCAGATTTTTTTTATTATTTTTTTTTTACTGAATTTTAGAGATGTAATATTTTCAGCAATTACTGCTATTTAGATTTGAGAATTACATTATCATACTCATGTGATTAGATGGAAAAAGAGATTGATTACATTTTCCACTGTCTGATGACACCTGTACTGGGTGCATTCACACGTACACACACAACATAAATATATGATCTTAAACTGGGACTAAACACGGAACTAAACCAGATCCAAACCTAATTTATGTTAGGACTAAACTGAAATCAAACCACGACCAGAGTAAGACGATTGTGAACACATATTTTTGTTATTTTATTTCAAACTTTCAAACGTTTCAAGCTTCTTTGTTGAGCTGCTGTTCTGTCTGGTATCATGTCAGTGTGTTGTAGGATTTCAGGAGATTTCAGGTTCTCCAGGGGGCGGGGCTAGTTGTGTCAATCAGGTATGAATGTATGTCCGACTACTGAAGTTTGAGACATTTCTTCTTGTCATTTACGCACTCTGTATGTCTGTTGAGAGTGGGATTTGAACCACCACCTTTCGGATCAGTGGAAAAAAAAAAACTTGGGATAAACAACTTGATTAATAAGAATGATTCAGGCTCAGTAACTGCTTAATTTGGGGGTAGGGTTAAGAGTTAGTTTATTAAGAATAATTCAGGGTAAGTAACTACTTAATTAAATACCTTATGTGTCTACTACAAATTAAACCTTCTTGCTTTATTAAGGCTAATTAAGATGTAGCTATTATAAAGTGTTACTGCTTCTTAATTAAAATAAATTCTTCACTATGATTGGTTGAAGTCGCCTGTCACTCACCTAAAGCCCGACGAAGGCTGAGCTGATCAAATTAGTGGGCAGGGGAAAGCAGACGGTATGTGTCTGTGTTATGAATGTAAAACTGCATTCAATAGTAAAGCACTAAATAAAAAATAAAGTATATTTCCTCATTTGGCAAAAATAATAAATAAAAAATCATATATTGAAATTAAAAATAATGGATATGGCTTCATAAAATTAAAAAATTCCCACTGAATACAAGGTTTATAGCTTCATAAAATCTCCAAAAAATTCCTACTTACTACACTGGCTTTGACATACACAGCCAAGCCTAAGCGCATATTCCTCCCACGTACAGAAGTGCATGCGCCTCTAATTCGTTTGATAACCTGCTCTGTATGTCAGCAGCTGAGCATTCACACAGAGGTTGAAGAGAGTAAACAAGTGTGATTAGGGACTCCTATCTATTCTACCTTTTGACACCCGTACCTATGTCTGTCGACGGGTTAAGAAGACACCAGCTGTCACACAATAAATCTTCATTCTGTCGCTCCAACTGTGTTTATACGAATAGGACTGAGGGGGAGGTGGTTGTAACATTCAGAAGAATATACACCACTTTTTCAGTGAAGTAAATAGGCTTTTTTGTTTGTCTAGACCTGGTAATACTACATGTGTTATCCTCCCACCTGTTTTCTTGGAGTTATTATGGATAGTTTTACTTTCTCTCTCCTCTTTTCAAGTAACTCCAATATAGAAGGTAGTTCCTATCCTGTGAACACTATATACTAAATACTATAATGTGATTGTTAAAGTAAATTAATAATACAACAGAATAATGTTATTTAATTGTCACTGTCAGTGCTTGGGTCTTTTTAATCGTCGGTAAAAACGTGATCTACAGCAGAGTTCAGGGGATGAAATTTGAACTGTTTTTGTGTCCATGCTGTTAAAATGAGAAAGAAAATTGTGATCCCTTTTTTGTCATATTGCTGACCCTAGATTAGGGATGTTAAGATTAACCATTTTTTTCAATTACCTTGAATATTTTTGGCCACGGTAGGTTAATCATAGGAGTTTCTGTGTGTGTGTGTGCGTGCGCGTGTGCATGTGCGTGTGTGCGCGCACGTGTATTGAGTGCGTCACTCACTGCTACAATGAAAGGCAGAAGTCCAGGAGTCGCACCCACTCAATAACAAGTCTAATATGCAAATCCTTTCATTGTAAAATTACAGCCAAAGTCACTGTGATACATCTGTGAGGTAATTATCTATTATGGTTTGTTCAAGTAAAGGTAAAAAGAGAATAAATGGTGCAGAAAGCATCACGAGGCTCACAGCCAAAAGTGCTGTAAGAGCTACATTTGATGTAAACTGTGATCCGAAAGTGAAAGTAAGAAGTGAAGCATGTGGCCACGTGTTGATATAGAAGAATAGGCTATTGATATAATAATACGAATTATTGTCATTGAATTATAAAAGACTAAAGACTATTATAAAATTTCACTAATTGAAAATCATGCATGTTTTATAATGAAAAGTATATATAGTTTGCTTGTTTGTCAATAATTGTGAATAATCAAAATTGTGTTTTTCCTCACAGTAATCAAAAAATTGATATTGTGACATCCCTAATCAAGAGCCTTGCAATTCCACCACAGCCAGCTTTATTCTTAGTATAAATCACACACCTTTAGCATTAACTTATGTATCAGTGTCTTCCAACTATGTGGTGATATAATGCAATGACTTTTGAAAATTCACACTTGTTATAATCTAAACAAGTGTGACTGATTTAGTCATGTCACCTGAACACCAGTGAAAAACTATACCAGATTACTCAAACTCAAGTTAGCTGCCAGTATAAAAGACTGGATTAGCATAATGTGAAATATGAATGGACTAATCTGCAGAGGAGGTAGAAGCCTGGGCATCTGTAGAATATTCCAGTACATTAGACAAAGGCTGTACCTGTGAAGCTCCTGTCTGCAGCTTAATGAGGGCTGGTGTGGTGGGCTGTTAGCTCAGTCCAGATGAGGATTATGATTAAAAATATGACAGAGCAGATTGTTCACTAGCTCATGATTCTAGACACGATGGATTTCCTCTTGAATCCTCTTAAATAGTTCTTTCATCGCCGTCACACAAATGTTGCGTATCTCTAATGCTACTTACAATTTTAAAGGGCCCATATCACTCTATTTTCTGATCTGTTATACTGTTTCCTCATCACAAACATACCTGGAGTTGTGTTTTGTTTCATTCTCACACGTTTAACACACAAACCCTGCATATTTAGGAGTTCTTCTCTCAAACAGTAAACACTGAACAAAATGTAAAAGGTAGCGGTTAACTTGAAAATTATAACGTAATGACATCACAAGGTGGAACAGAGCATTTTGAGCTTTGGAGATGTAGACAAACTAATAATAAAGGGTTAATCAAACATGTGTGAATGAAACAAAACACAACTCCAGGTATGTTTTTGAGGAGGTAATAACATTATAACATGGCTCACAGCTCACAAGAGACAATTTTGTACAATATAGGACTTTTAAATGAGTCTTGTCACATGGAATTACACAGCAAAACTAAAATCGAAGCTAGCAGTGGATAAAAAATCCAAATGACTGAAGCCTGCCCCTATTTTTGCCCGAATTGCCGATTTTCAAGTGTTCACATGACACTTGCCAGTAGTATTATTTTACTTACTGATTGGTGATCTTGAACCATAGGTTCAGTGCCTGGAGTAGCTTAGCGTAGACACAGGTAACATGAAACCTGTGTCTACGCAGGTTTCATGCATCTTGCTGTGATGCAGGAATCCTAACCATTCTTTTACCATGCCACCCAGTTAACTAAATAAGTTGGATAAAATACACGATTTCTTTTTGTTTATGCTTAGACTCTGACATCTTAATATAATCTTTCATTCAGGGCTGGCAGTAGACCAGTTAGAGCGCTCATCCTCTGATTTGATGGCGGCGGTTTGAATCCTGACCCTGACTCAGTGGTGGTAGAGAGGTGATGCAATTCCAGCGCCCACAATGTCTTGCTCAAGAACACTTAACCCTCCTCACCCCTATGGGGTGAATGGGCGAGTGGTTCCTTGACAAAAAGCTCTTTGCCTTGAAAGTCGAAAAGCACTTTATAAATGTGGCACTTGTATTGATTTTAAAATCTACAGATCTTTTTTCAGGCAAACTTTTTTTTTCCATACCTGACAGTTTGGACTGCTCATTCAGTCTTCCTCAGAGTGTACATCAGGGAAACAGGGTGGGTTTTCAGTACACGAAAAAAAGAAACATACAACACAATATTAGAAAGAAACAGTAAAGGTGTGCACACAAACAAAAAAACCCAAAGTAGAACAGGAACAGCTCAAATGAGCGCATATTTTGACCACATTATTGACAGGGACGGAGCAAATAACACTGGGACAGAGGACAAAAAACCCCAGCATGGATTAAAGAAGCAATCGAAATACAGAAACATGCCCTTGGGACTATAAACCGGGACAAGGGCTTTTTTTCACACACCTGAGATACTGTCCAAAGAATGCAACAGGCCCTTGTAAATCAACTGACCAGACACATCACAGCAACATCACTGGTCAGGTATGAAAACAAACGAAATGTTAGTGTGAACAAATAATCTGTTGGAATAAATCATCTGACTAAATGAACCTCACTTGATTATTTTTAAATCGGTACAAATACACAATTAGCCTGACATAAACCACAGTATAAAGTGTGACTAATTCAAACATTCCAGCCAAAGTAAGATGTTTGCAAACTCCGTTACAACCACGCCATAATTCATCCTCTTGCTCGTGTCATCTATAATAACAAATGCCTAGTGGTGTCTGGTTGGAACTCTGTGTCAGAAACGCCCCAGACAAGAAAAGAGCTCATTTACCAACCATTCCCCAACCGGAGCGGAGAACACTTGGTCTAATCCATCAAACGTTCCAGGGCGAGGTGGCGCGCTTCCGGCCATTTGGACCACTAAGACTTTAACCACAGCTCTGCCATGAGTGTTATAGTCATAAACTACCCAAGTGTAATCACAGGGATCAGTATATGAGCAGGTGGAGAGGGGAGTGATGGAGTGGCTGATGTGCATGGACCTAACCCTCCCTTTCAGCCCTCGTCGAATCATTTGGACGTCATGCTGTTGTGGAGCGATATAAATATAGATTGTCCAGCTTGCCGTGGGGTCGATCTATACTCATGACCCCAGAGCTTTGATCCAGAGCTAACTTATGACCAGGTTTGTTGTTGTTTGCTGACGGTAAAAGCGAAAGGTGCTGAAGAAATGTATGGATTGGATGAGTGTGGGGTGATTTAAAGGTGGGTGGTTCAGGAAAGGGAGGGGCAACAAGAAAGAAGACAGATGGAGGTGGACTTCAGGCTATCTTGTAAAGTGAATGTTTCTTTGAATGTGGACATACTTTTGTACAAACATATGAATTATTACAGACATTGATTGGAACCATTCTATAATAACTGCATCTTAATTGGCATTTGACTTTTTTTCATAATGAACAAGTAGTCTATAAAGAATGATTCGGGCTCAGTCACTAGGAGTTAGAGTTAGATGGGTGTTAGGATGGCATTAACACAGACCCTGCATATTTAGGCTCTGCTCTGCTCTACTCTGCTCCACACTGCTCCACCTTTTGATGTCATGTGGTAATACAAGTGCTGGAGTTGAAATACACGTAAAAGGTAGCAGTTAACTTGAAAACTACCACTACATGACATCACAAGGTGGAACAGAGCATTTTGAGCTTTGGAGATGTAGACAGACTAATACTTACTCAAATGTGTGTGAATGAAACAACGTACAGGTATGTGTTCGATAACAGTAGTAGTTACAACATCAACAGCATTATGAAATGGCTAACAACTCACCAGAATGTGTAATATAGGACCTTTAAGGCTAATTAAAGTGCACTTATTAGGTATTACTGACAAATTTCCCTTCGCTGCAGATGAATCAATTTGCATATGCACTGGTATTCTTCTAGATCACAGTGCGGCACCATATTAGAAATGATGAACCCTATAAAAATAAGCTGAAGACCTGCGCTTAGAATGATCATCACTCATGCTTCACAGCAAGAAGGTTCCAGGTTCGATCCCCGGGTCGCCCGGGCCTTTCTGTGTGGAGTTTGCATGTTCTCCCCATGTCTGGGTGGATTTCCTCCGGGCACCCCGGTTTCATCATACCATAAAAACATGGACCAGGGACGACAGGTGGAAATTAGCTCTAGTGCTACAACCTGCACAATGCATCTCTCTTGTTAAGGTTAATGTAGACTCTGCACTGTCCCTGTCTCATAAATAAACTAAATACATAAAAAATTGGATGAGTTTGAAATTTTGTTATGTTTGTGGAATACATAATAGAATAGAATAGTTTATTCTACCACGGGGACATAATTTTCCTCATTTTCCTGGCTGATTAGAGTACATCCACTTACTATCAAGTCAAATTGCTTAAAGTTCCTATATTGTACAAAATACATTATTGTGAGATTAAGTCATGTTATAATGTTGTTACCTCATCCAAAACAGACCCAGAGTTCTGTTTTGTTTCATTCAAACATGTTTGAGTAATCCTTTATTATTACACTGTCTTCATCGCCAAAGCACAAAATGCTTTGTTCCACCTTGTGATGTCATGCAGAGGTGGTTTTCATGTTAACAGCTTCCTTTTACTTTTTGTTCAGTAGAGACTGGCAATTCCAGGGCTGAAAACTATGAAGGTGTATAAAGTTTAAAAACACGGTGGAGCACTTTCTGTATTGTTGCGTGACCTCACAAGATGGAACAGAGTCTTTTCTGTTTGAGAGAAGAACTCAAATATGCAGGGTTTGAGTGTGAATGAAACAAAACGCAACTCCAGGTATGTTTGTGATGAGGAAACGACATAACAGAAAATAGTGTAATATGAGCCCTTTAATGCACACATCCCTATAGTCTTTGCATTATTTTAACACGTTTTAAATTATTTGGATTATGACAGAAAAGCTGCATATTCACAAAATATTGCAATAAAAATCGTACCGCGAGATGGATATCATGAAAATATCGTATCAAGAGATTTGGATACCATTACATCCATACTTATAGGACATCAAGACTTCTGTGTGTAGTGGACATTACATTGACTGTTGCAGAGACTGACCGTTATCCTGTGTATCTACAAGTTCTAACGGACACTCTCTTTCCCCTTGCATCTCGTTTTTAGCAGCATTAGAGGTTATCCACATTCAGTGCGTGTACCCAAAACAAGCGTAGGCCAGTGAGGTTAGGCCAGTAGTAAGAGTAAACAAGCCCTCTTTTGTAGCGGGGCTCGAACTCCTGGTGAATGTTGACATGATGATGGAGGGAGACCGGATGAGAGCACGTCAATGTACCCCAGATCCAGCACTGTAGCAGGGTCACGGGGTAGTCCTATAGTCCCCTCCCACCTAGCATACACACAGGGCACGTTCATGGCGTTGTAGTGAATAGATCTGTTGTCAATTTGCCAATGTCAGTTTCGGTGATTAACATTTGAACTGTGGCGCATCAAGAGTCCCGCGTGGTTGAATGGTCATTCTATCATCCTCATTAGGGGGGACCTATTCAAGGGTGCCAAGCATAAATTGCCCAGACCCAACTGTTAAGCATGGGTGGAGAATGACAATGGGTGCCCAAAGTAAACAGCCGTGCCCGGGCAGATCGTGCCAGTCCCCCGGTAAACAACATTCAGAGCCAAGATAAGCAATGAGCGTCTTAAACTGATGGAGTGTGTCATAATTAGAACCACATATACTGGAGTCGTGTTGAATCGTTGCTTTGTGAAAAACACCATGTGACTGGCAAACAGGTGGCCGGAAATCGAGCAACAGATACCCAGGCCATTGCTCCATGCTCAACGCTCATTAGTTTATGATAATGGGGTGAGCTGTTCTGTTTAATTAGCAGTTTTTTTGTAGCTGGGTTATAGATGTACATTTTGGCCTAAGTGATCCTAAGAGGGAAAGCAATGGTTCGGTATCTCTCATCATTTATACTTTAAAATTAAATTTGTATACTGACTATTTGTATCAAAGATGAAGGTACTTGTAATCTATCTGCATAGTCTACATAAAGTCTACATAGGATGGGACAAAGTTCATCAAATGAAAACCTCCATATATATTATATCAATTATAAATTATAAAATTCTATACATTTAGTTGTGTATTCTGTTTTTTTGCCAGGTTATTCCAGTGGACTCCAAGACTTTTCATGGTTCATTGGTTGTTGAGAAGCGTATGGGGCATTTCAACCAGCCCTTCTCAGCCCTACTTGGCCTGATTGTGTTTCCAATTTCTATAATTCAATCTGGTACCGTATCCATGGAAAATGCCCATAACAATATTCAGAGAAACTCCTGCTTGGCCTAGTTATAGAACCTGGGTCGAATGGGTACCAGTAATCAGTAAGTAATCAGTACCAGTTAATAAGGGCTGGCGGAAATACTTCAAGCAGGTAGAGTAGAGTGGGGCCAAGTAGGGCTAGTGGAAATGTCCCACTAGTCCATCACATAAGCCACCCAGCAAAGGAACTTAATTTTGACTGCTTGTATCTGCGATTTATTTTTTTCATCCAGGCCCTACGTAAACTCTCTTTACGGTTAGCTGTCAAATTTTATCGAATGCTCAGCCCCCAAGCCTTTGTCAGTCATGCTCTGCACGGCAATTTTCCATAAATATACAAAAGTATGATACACTACAACTTCACAGACCTGATGAGCAGTAGTTTCATTAGTGGAATATACATAGCAGTGTAATACCCCCTCTTTAATTTAAACAAAGCCACTGTTGAATCATTCTTCTTTCTATTCTTAATGTTTGCTAATTGAAGGGTTTGCCTACAATTATCCACAAACAAATTATTGTGTTCCTAATCGGAGGATCTAACCCACAACATCAAGAGGCAGGCTGCTCTTCTTCAGTATAACGTCAGTGAGGAATAAAATAAAATGTTGTCCTACCACAAATCAGTGAGTCATTATGAAGCCATTCATTTTACCCACTTGGGCCCCTAAGCAGTTCACCAAAACATGGCATTTTCTGCAATTCACAAGACTAATCATCATAAATCAGCCTTCTTAATTCCCATTCTAAGTGTTTAATCTACTCCTTTGTTACCAACATACATTACATTAGGGCAGAAGTGGCACTGCTTGTATTGTAATGCTTAATCAGACTACATCAATGAACCAAATCTGCAGACAGAGCATTCATGTAATCACGAGTACAAAAATGTGATAACCATAAATGAATTCATAAGGGTTTCAACCATTTAGCACAAAATGGCTGCCGCTATTTCAGATACTGCAGTCTCATCCACGTTCTAAGTAGGACCATTTTGACATTAAAATTGTTCATGCTTAGCTATTTCTCTCTCATATTTGTTCTCCTTTTCTTTTTTGCTGTCTTCCTTAAAAAACAGTATGATGTTTGTTTGATAGACATGTTTACTGAAGCTTTGGTTGGAATTCATTAGCTGTAATTAAGCGTTTACTTGATCAAGAGAGGGGAAAAAAAGGATTATGTGAAGTTAGATTAAAGGGAACTGAGTGAAACCAACGCAGAGATTATCAGACACTGCCAGGCAAAAGGGAGCGCTGCCTTTTGGAGCCCAGCCCGCTCTGATCTCTATCTCTTTACTGCTTTATTCGTCAAGCACAAGTCTAATGCTTCGTAAAATATCAAACTTTCCCCATCCAAATTCCACAGCAGGACACAGGCTTTAAAGCTGACCGGTGGAGTGGACGCACCATGCAGTTTTGGTACATTAGAGGCAATCGCTCGTTCCACATTTGTATGACTAATGCCCACCTATTGCGAGCTACTGATGGATTTTACATGTGTTTAAGCTGTTGGGCCTGTGAATCAATGAATGAAGCAGGCTTGTTTAAGTAGACTGTAATTTAAAATTTAACAAGTGTGTGGAAATCTGTATGTAGTCTGCACAGTTAAAATGTTCAATCAAACTGAACCTAGGTTGCCAGTGCCTAAACCTACAGATAGAGAACACATGTACACGTTTTTCTCATTCTCAGTATATGGACAGACCATGCCTTATGTAAAACCATTGAACCCGATGAATTCCGTCAGTGAGCCGCAAAGCCTGCACTAGCACTAATTCATGATTGGCTGCAGATGCTGGGGTTTAGTCAGGTTTCACATTAGAGAAAGGCATTTTAGGTTTAAACATACTGGATTTCCACATTGAAACTGACAAAAATAAATGAGAGGCTCATAGAGAATCAAAACACCAAATTAAAATATTAACTTGAAAATCATGTCCAATGGTTTTGTAATTGAGACTAAATCAGCATTGCAGTTGCTACCAGTAAAAGCTATACTTGATTTGATGGTTGGCCTTTTTTGTTTGTGTCTAGAAAGTGTGCATCTTCCATTACTATCAGTCAGGTGTGATTTATTGTTCCTGTGGGGAAATTTGTCTTCTGCATTTGACCCATCTGTCAATGTCCTGCAGTAATCTGTCAGGAGAGACCCATCTCCAGATCTTGTGCCAGACTTGGTCAAGACTTGCTTAAAAAGATATTGCCTATTGTGTAACTTTATTTAGTTTCATTCACACACAAAGCCTGCATATTTGTGTTTTCAAAGTGTTTTCTGTTTGAGAGTTCTTCTCTCAAACAGAAAACACTTTGTTCCTCCTGTGATGTCATGTGGTAATACAAAAATTGCTCCACTGTGTTTTTAAACTCCATACACCATTAGAATCATTTGTATGTTTTTAAAGAGATAACAACATTATAACATGTCTTACAGCTCACAAGAATCCATTTTGGGAAATATATTACCTTTAAGCTACTTCTTTCACCTCAGGAAAATTGATTCTCATTTTCCCAGTAAACAATGAACAGAATGCGGTATAGTCTAGTAGAGAATCCATCATGCGAGACAAGCCACATCTGCTGCTAATTCATCTGTCCATACATGTGCGGCAGTGGAGATGAACCATTGACCTGTCCAGTGCCCGCTCCACCGTGACGAACTTCTCCTTCAAAAGGCAACGCGTTTACATGGACCATTGACTCCATCCTGCACCACCAGCTGCCTGTCTGACCTTTCCCTCCCACCTAATCCCTATACTTTGTCTAATTATCGGTTACAAATTAAAACGATCTGGACTTTCTCGAGTTTTCTAAGTATAAGTATAGCTAGCTTCACTTTTGGCTAGCGTCCACTCCTTTGCTAACATCAGCACAGTAATCCCTGGCGTTTCAGTTTGTGCACAATGAAATCTTAGCATGCAAGCAGCTACAAATAAGGAACGCACAGTCCAATAAGCAAACTACACCACCAAGTTTGACTGCGTGGCAAGAAAAATAAATGAGCTTGTAGCGAATATTTGCACATCGGAGCAAAGCCGTTGGTTATTGTAATTACGACGTGCAATAAATCAAAAATGAAATGCGTTGTACAGTGGCCGTTCTGTTTTGGAATTTTTTTATTTATTTATTTATTTTATTTTTTCCAGAAGATCCCACTGCTGAACTAGCTTTTCTTGAGACAACAAGCCCCGGAGAATTGCGCATGTCTCAGCAAATATGAGGAATCGACATTGGGGGGGTAATGAAGTGAGTGAGACAGGACTGCAGGCTGCCCCGGTGATGGATTTCCTCCTGCGGATCAGATTTTTAGTATAGTGATCATTGCGTTAGTGATTGCCTCATGATTCACATAAACACCATCTTATTCAAGAGGCTGAGCTGGTCCCGTGTGTTTATGGAAGCACAGGGAGAATCCTAAGTTGTTCTGGAGTATACTGTACTGAATGTTGTGTGAGTGTGGTGTCAATATAGGCTCCAGCACTATAAGAAATTATGGTAACACTTTATTTTAGGGTACACTTATTAGCATCTAACTACTTGGAGGGGAGACTGCTGGGAATTCCAGGTGCCACAGTGGGGCGCCAGTCACAAAAACTGTCACTGTGTCCTGTGTCCTTATGATGATTCTAATAAGCTTTGGATGCAAATAAATAAAAACTACATTTCTTGTGCTACTAATCCTTAACAACACCCTTATTACCAAAATCTTATTAGAGTCATAATCCAGGAACAAAAATGGCCTAGTATCATACTAATATGCAGTAATAAGGAGTGTATTAATAGAAAAGTGTTTGTAAATGTCTAACTAATATCAGAATAAGCTTATGGGGAATTAGACATCAATAAGGGCTGAATAAATACTAATTAATAACAACTTAACCATTTACAACTATGCTAATTAGCAGGTAGTTTGACGTTAATAAGTGTACCCTAAAATAAAGTGTTCCCGCAATTATCAATTACAATTTCTGTATTTTGTGTGGAAAATAATAAACCTAATATTGCATTAAAGTATCATATCATGCCTTCATATCTGGAAGGCATGATAGAACTAATTATTACATTTTTCTGTTGATAAAAATACTCCTATGTATTGTTCTGATGTGCCAATTCACATAATTTCATGCGGAACCAGGACTGAAATTATTATTGTTACAAATTCATCACAAAAATTCAACCTGTAAAACAAACTCTTTTCATTGGAATTCTGGGTTAATTATTGTTATGTAGAAAGTCAGACTGCAGTGAACTACAGTAATAAGACTATTGCACTAAAGTATTGATGTCAGTGCATTTAAGCTCTGATCTGGAAATCATGATACACTGAAAAAAAAAGGTTGCTGGATTTGCTTAAAAAAATATGGAAATGGGTTGCGTGCAATAAAATTATGTTTAGGCTTTGAAACTCCCCTGTACACATATTTTTCTCAGAACATGAATGTAACTTTTTCTTGTTGATGAAATGTGATCAAATCATGCTGAATACGCATATTTATCTTAGTTACCTTATCTTGAAAATTTACCTTTTTTATGGTTTTATTTTGTATATATTATTTAATTCTGTCGACACGATTACTTTAATATGCAATGTCAAATGTCCTTAAAGGGTTTTAAAGTAAAAGAGTACAAAAACAGTCTTTCGTTTTCTACAGTTCTGTATTGTCTTAAACAGAATCAAATACAAAGTGAGCACAGGTACAGAGACACACAGATTGGAGTTGGACAGTGTGAAGATTTATTTCAGTGAAGACACTGTGGTCTCTGCCTGTGGATGAACACATTATGATGATCTACTCTATGTTTAAATATACTTTAAGTACTTCTTATTCTCTAATACAATAATGGACCAGAAAAGAATCACGTGAACAAACAAAGTCATGTTTCCTCAGGGTGATTAAAATACACATGTCTAACATCGGCCACAATCAAGCGACTTTTGTAAGATTTAAACATGCCGACAGAGGCTCATAAAAAAGTCATGTTGTCAGATTTGTGTTTGCAATTTGAACAACCCTTCTTGGACCATTTTTTTCAGTGTGTAACTATTAACATTTTTTATCAATAAAAATATTAAGTTAATACTGTCACAAGTTCACCACAAAATAAATGCATGAAATTAATTTCAATGAGTTAATTATATTGTTGTATAGAAATTCAGACTGCAGTGATATTGTAGAATAAATTGAAGTTGCCTGAGAGATGAAGAGGAGGAGAAGTTTATTTACCATCAGTACAGGATGTGGAGACACGAGCCCTTAAGACATTATGATAGTGTATGATAGTGATTCCAGTCTAGTGCAGTCCAGTCTGGTCACAGCCTGGTCCAGCCTAGCTACGCTTCCATTGTAGGTCAAGATAACAATGACTGAGCCGTCAGCCCTTGACACATCAGAAAAATGCAATTTCTCTAAAAAGTAAAGTATATCTGGTATGATGATCTGCGTTATTTGTAACTAAATGTTGTTATTGACTGCTGAAGCAATTCCAAAATGAAGTATATCACACATAACTGTAGTATAAAAAGGGGGTATTTTACTTGGGGGATGGGGGTTTAACTGCTAACACATAACATAGATCACCATGTTACTTTTTAAAATCCTATATTCACCTAAAACAGTCCATTAACACGTTTTATAAGTTTCACTTTTGTTTTTGATCTGAATCTCCCCTCGCTCGGTCTCTCCTCCTTCAGAGCACTCTCACAACGCAGCCACCGTGCACTTATGAAACTACAGCGCAACGTTATAACATGGTAGAAAACACAGAAAAAAAAGATTTTAATGCCCCCTCTTTAAATCCATCCCTCTCCCTATTGTATTAAAAGTTACTAGAACAATACTATCTTTTGTCATATTGCTGTACCAGTGTACAGCAATATGACAATGAGCACATGTAGCTGGAGGGAGAAACGAAACTTCTGTATCAGAGGTGTGATGACCCACCAGCCCAATAATGTGAGATACAGCCGGCCACCTCCAGGTTTTTCAAACTAACTGAGCATGTACTTTTAAATAAACCTGTATTCACATAAAGCCACCAAGAGACTGACATCCTATTCCGTTTTGCATTTAGATCCACTAGTGCCTTTTTGCTTGCCACACAAAATGTCGGGACTTACACCTAGCTAAAGGTAAATAAAATGTGCTTCACTTGCACTTTTTGCCTTGATCTTTCTCCCGGCTGCTCCAACAATGATTGGAGATTTTCTTTTTACAGGGGACATAGTGTAAAATAAACTATTATGAGCTTTTTATTATAACATAATATACTAATATCATCGTATCATTTAGCTTACTCAAAATTGTATATCAATTAAGTCATACATGTCTGAGCAAACCTGCATTGTTCTGAATTTGAGACTTGAGTGCTTAAAACATGTGTTTTAACCCCTATCTTTGCATACATCTGCGTATTTCAGACTACAGGTCACGCATGTAGGGTTCAAAAATTTAAATTTTCAACAATAAAAAAAAAAAACAAAAACAAAAAAAAAACAAATTAAAATCTACTGTTTGATAGGGTGAAATGCTAATTTCTTGGATTTGTAGTTTTGAACAGCCTAGTTTTGTATCAAGCCTTTGGAACAGAAAGTAAAATTATGAAAATTAACCTTAACCCTGTGAAAGCTGTTCTGAAAATATTTTTTTGCAGAGGGATAAACAGGACATGGTCTGGCTCTTGTGGCTGTAGGGCACATGTCAGATTAGGTTAGGGCAGCAGAGGGATTCCATGGCCTTAGGTTTAAAGTGTTTCATGTGAGGGGAGTTGGCCGCTGCAGAGCACACTGCTGCCCCTGAACCGGCCCGCGGGCCAGCAGCTGTCATCATCGCTCGGCAACAAAATTCAAGCCTCCAGTTTGACTGTGGCACTTTACAGGGTGGACAGTGTTGTGTTGTGGTGAGGAAAACTTCTCTGCCACATCCTCTGTTTCTGATGTAGCTAAATGTGTTACTAAGTATTGGGTGTCAAAAGCCATTTTGGGTTCAGTCAGTGGTGTTTGACATACAACCTGTACCAAACGAATATGCATTACTGCACACACTGAGTGAAATAAGACTACATATAGGTCTATAATCATGGAAACTGCTCCGTTCTGCTCATTTCTGAACCATTTTTCTAAAAATGCATAGTTGTTTACAGCTAATAATCCTGAATGAGCTTAGCACTGTCCTTGTTACAGTCCTTTTTAAACTTATTTTAGTTTCAAGAAAATAACACGATGCCATCATGAAACATGTGCCCCTCGTGATCCAGACAAGTTTCCATGACAACCAAGAGGTCCTATTTGTCGACTCTGAATTGTCAGTCTCAATTACAAAATGGCTGATTAGCATCAAGGAAGTACTAGAGGCTTTGAGACCGGCAAGCAGCTGTGCCACGGAGGGGCAATCAGGACCTGTGATTGCTGTCTCTTCATAAGGAGCCTGTTTGTTTTACAGATGAGTTCAAAATTACTGAGGTCAAAAATGTCTTGATTTTCAAGTGGCGACTTGAACTATCAGGCTCCAGTTTGAACTAGTTTCCTTTTACATCCCAGATCTCATTCAGTGAATGAGTTTGTATTAAAGAGACAAGACCTGCAAGATTCCAAAATTAATTGCAGTGCCCTTAAGAGTGACTCAAAGTAAATAGAAAGGCTCTTGGGTCTGCAGACTAATAAGAACAAGACAACATTTTCCCAAATCATTGGATTTGTTCACAAATCATTTGACTAAGTGGGAAATGCTCTGCCAGGATATTATCAGGTTAATAACAAAATGTCCTCTGATCCAGTGACTGTGGTCTGAGAGTGTAAAGTCTGTATCCCCTGGAGTCACACATTAGTGTTGTGTCTGTGTCTGGGGCAGAGCTGAGGTCAGTCTCTCTAAAACCACAGGCCTTCCATGTGTTTGGGTGTGCGGCCCGGGGCTTTTTAACGCTCTATCACTGCAATCTTAGCAGAAAGCATTCAAGTTGCCAGTTGCACCATCAGCAGCCTGATGTCCCACTGTACCCCAGTGAAATAGAAGCTAACGTAAGCTTTAGCTCAAGCACTCTCACCATGACAACCTCAGCGAGTATATTTGTACTGCCAGCCATAAAGTGTGCCATCACATTTTGCACTGCTGTGTAATGAAGATCCTTTAAAAGCACACTATGTATATATAGAGCCAGACCGATATGGATTTTTTTGGATCTGTTATGATACTGATATAACAGGCTTTGGAGCTGTTGAGAGCCGATATAATAGTTGAAAATTCACTGTAAGTCTTCAACTGATTCTAAAACTTAGGTTTAGCTCTATTGGATTTTAAATTGGGTTTATTTAGACTACATTTACTGTTATTCTGCCACTTTACAGTTATATTTAAAGACAGTAGGTAGGCCTAATGGTATTTTTGCATGAAATTCTTACCTGTAAACAAAGTAAGTAAACTACCGCTATTAGCCTTTAGCGGTAAATGTGTGCGCACTGCGGTAATAAACTATATGCGTAAATGCAGACCATTCACACCTCTATTCACAGCTCATTTACATATCAGTGTGTGTCCAGTAACGTGTATACAGCCACTATAGTCACTTTACAGTAGGTCAATGTAAGAGAAAACAGGCTGTTTAGGTGTGGTAGTTTACAGCAGCTAATCGCTAACCAATGAGAAAGAACGAAAAGGAGCTCCAAAACCAACACATTTGCAACACTCACCGCTCACACAGGCACCTCTCAGATCACAAGTCTTCACAAATAAGTGTCCTTTTAATCCTGACTCAAAACGATCGTCCATAAAAAGAATATAATCCAGCATGTTGACAGCAGCTGTGTGTCCTCTATGGGACAGTCCTCTGTCTGTGGGACAGTCCTCTGTCTGTGGGACAGTCCTCTCTTCTCCGCACTCAGATTTTAATAAAAAACATGCAGTAGTTTTGTTGCTTGCCTAAACTGCGCTGAAGTTAATTTTTATTTATGGTCAGTATCGTGGATCAGACACAAGAGCATTTAAAGCCAGCGCCTCAGTGCTGCCTCAGAGCGGACTGGCGTAAACAAGCACGTGAGTCACGTGACTCTGGGGGTGCATTCAGGTGCAGTACGGCACCACAGACAAATTACTCTGCAGATAAAAATTGATGCGACGTCACATATTAGAACATTTATTTGTTTGTAAATTGGATTAAATAGACATAATACAGAGAGCCTAAGCTTTATAACAAGGTACATCATGCCCACGTGAACTATCGGCCCATATCAGCTAGATTTAGGCCAATATGTCTCCAAGTGCCCATATTGGCCGATAATATCAGCCAACCGATATATTGGTCGGGCCCTAGTATGTAACCTAGCCAAAAATAACCTGACTCTTTTTTGACCTGAACCTCTTCCAGCTTGTTTTCCATGAACATGTTGTTCCTCTGGCTATAATTGTCTTCACATAGTATGGGTTTAATTTTCTATCTCCATGGAACAGGTGACGGGCCTCCTCCAGAAAGTTGCATACTATGACTTTAAAGAACATCTTATTTGTCTATGTTAAATTGTTCATATCAAGTTTGGCTATTGATCCACCATGGCCATGACATTACAACTTTTCCAGATAACTTTGTAACCTTGAAAAAAATCTACAGTATACATGCAGTTACCTTTAGTCCAGCCTCCTCCTTGCATCATTACAGACTTGAGAATTGTAGGGCTGTGTGTCTCCCAGTGGGTGCTCTGCTCGGTGTCAGGTGTCAACTGGAGTTATCTGTGGGCCGGAAAGTGCACTGCATTGTTTGTCATTGCCACAGCACATCTCTCACTCCAAGGTGAGATGGAACAGGAAGTTTTCTAAAGTGATCTGATTCTGGGCTGGAGCAGGGGAGACTGCGAGGGAAATACTGTTTACTTGTGCATTAGGCCTCGGTGTGTTTGGGAGAAGCATCTTGTACCTGTCACTATAGTAACATCAGTGTAGTGTCGGGGCGGGCAAGGGCTATTGTATAGAGACAATACAGGATGTGGAAGTTTTAGGACTGTACTTAGAACTTGCATATTTAGTTGTATTTTTACTTGCCAAGCCAACAACCTTTTCACTTTTCATTATATTGCACTTTTTTGTATGATATTGGTAAGGCTTATATTAACTATGCTGTTTACAGCTTTAATAAATCATGAAGCAAGACTTACTTCACATTTTTATTAAGAATGATTCAGGCTTGATAGCTAACTTAATTGGGGATTAGGATACTAATTAAGTAGTTATCAAGCCTGAATCTGAATTTAAGCATATATTAAGAGCTTTATAAGGCTAATTAAAGTTGGACTAAACACCTAAACTCCACAACCACATTTTAAATAGAGCTGCTAACTTGGGCACTACCTGGAGGAGTAAATGGTAAGGGAAGAGGGGGAATAAGGAACACTGTGATTGGTCGAACAGGTACCCAAATTTCAAACTCTGCCCCTTCAGCCAAACCCTAAAGACTAAATCAACTCTTTGTATTAAAGAGTTTTAGTGTTTAGTTTCACTTTAAGGTATAGTTATTACCTCCGCCAATGAGGTTATGTTTTCACCTGAGTCTGTCTGTTTGTTTGTTTGTTTGTTTGTTTGTTAGCAAGATAACTCAAAAAGTTATGGACGGATCTTGATGAAATGTTGATGAAATGTTCCTAATGGTAAATCCAACAGATGATAAAATTTTGGTGATGATCCAGAAGAAATCCTGGATTCTGGATCACTTTGAAAACTGAGCTGCTTGGCGGAGGTCTGCACTCTCTGAGTGCTTTTCTAGTTATAAAGTGTCGCCATATTCTTTAAATAAAATTATCGCGTTTTGCTTATACATCAGTGCCCACACTTACTGAGCTCTAATATAAGGTGCACTATGTAACTGTTTCGTGGAGAGTTTGCCACCTGCTTATCTCCATGGATATATTATTGCTTTTATAATATGGCATTAAACATAGACTACCTTTCTTTGTGAAGACACAGGGTCAAGTATACAGTTTAGAAAAAAAAAAATCAGCAATGGGTCCAGACTAAACTGACTGAGGGTGCATTCGAGTTTCAACGGGGTGCAAAGACAGTGTTTTTTCACCAAAATGAGGGTGCAAACATTTTTAAATGAGGTTGCAGTGCACCCTTTTGCACCCCTGTTTACCTGGGCCTGAATTTAACATTGCAGGTGACAGAACCCCACCAGAAAAATTACACAGTGCACCTTTAATTCACAATGACTTCTCTTATGTAGAACAGAGTTAGTCACACTGAATATAATCACTGTCTGTATTTGTTTACGCAGTTGTTTCACAGTTGAGTTCCTCTGCTGACATGCGCTCACTGTCAGATTACTGCAGCTCCGAGGTTAAAGTGACCTGACAATGAGGGCGTGACTTTTCCATGACCCCAGTCTTAAGTTTACCCATCCTCTCCGCATCAAAGATTATCCCAGCACAAAGCAGGGGAAATAAAAAAGGCTAGCTTCCCGAATGGGGTTTTTGAATTGAAAATGAGGGATGGCATTGTGATAACTCATAAATTGAAGGATGATAAAGTGGAGTGTTTTATTCAGTGGTTGGTGAATTTACAGGGTCACCTTGCTGCGAGCATAACAGCAGGGGGGAGTGGCGTGGAGAAGGTTCTTATCATATTCAGAACTTGGGGCATTTATTTCACAACATGAGTTTCAGGGCTGTGTCTGTGTTGGACTTGATGACCAGGTTGGGTACTTCTAGTGTTGGGATTTCTGCATGTTTTTGTCTGGTCAGTTCACATTAGCTTAACTGTTAAAAAAATGTGGTTATGGCAAAACAAACAAAAAAAACATGAAGAGTTGCTGACTTATTTTAAAGGTGCATTGTGTAGTTTTTCTGGTGGAGGGCCTGTTAAATGCTTTTCTCCATGGAGATGTTATTGCTTTGTCTAGAATGTTTCACAGTGTGGTATTAAACCGTTCTATCTTTATGGAGACCAAACCAGACCAAGTTACAGGGCAGATCTGTGGAGAGGCAACCCTGAGCTCAAAAAACAAACAAACAAACAAACAAACAAAAAACCTTTAATATCAAATTTGAATATTTCCACTGCCAGTCATGTAAAAAGCCTTTTTTCAATATTTCTTACTTTTTTTTAGAACTCTTAATTCCATTATTTGCAAAACTGAAAAACGTATTTATTAATGTGTATTGTATGTTCAAATATTGTATGTATATGTATGTTCAAATTGTGAGTTAAAAATGCTTAGTGGTTTGGTAATACTTTCGGGTTTATTAGTCGCTAACTGAATAGCAAAATGGTTGTTCAGCTATTACTATAACTTCAATAACAACTTAATAATAACACTTAATGCTTATTAAGACATAAGCAGCTATTGCTAAAGATGCTAATGGACAGTTTTAAATTCCCAAATGTAATGGCTGAATACTTATTAAGACCAAGTATCAATAAGTACTAGAAGAGACATACACTTTAACCATTAATATGTGGTTTTACACTTTACCCATAGACTAATAAATATATAATAAATGGACATAGACGGGCCAAATAGGAAGGTCGCATACAAGCTCTTCCTATTTACGCTGGCTCCCATTGACTTACATTGTGGCCCCTCTGTAACTGCTGCTTTGAGCCACGTCATTTTGGTCTTAGAATGTTCGCATTAACTCGCTGTACATGATCCTGGTGTTATTTCGTTAAAAAAAATCCTTTTCCTAATATGGAGCCTGGCTTATCTTGAACCTTTTCATACACTTAGATAATGTATTTAGGCGTACTGAATATACAACGTACTGTATTCCTAGACGTGAACAAGGCTGGTGATGAAACCCCCATCTTCAGCTCAAATAATAATAATAATTGCTCCTGTAAAATACAAATAATATAAATAATATATACTTACAACAGTGTTATATTCCTGAATTCAAGTATTTTACCCAGTCGAGGCTTCATTCATTTGTGCGGTGCTGTTGGTGGCTGATCCTCGCCCTTGCCTGACACAGGGTGGTATGATCTCTCAAACTGACGTGCCTTCTGGTGTTTACAGCAGGGCAGCGCTGATGTATGAGAGAAGGAGTGGAGACTTGCCGAGTAATTAACAAATGATGTTTTGGCTAACGAAGTATGGCCTTGATGAGAGCGCATTACTTTGAAGCAGCCCCATAGCTAACAGAGCACGCCACTTAACAGACTGGGAAGAATGAAATGTGACACGGGCCAAGCAGGTGGAGCTGGAGAAGGGCAAGAGGTAGTCTCAGTTTGAAAAAGTCCTCTAACTGGACTGGGGACTTTGTTGGCAGGGGGAAAAAACTGTGAAAAACTGTATTCACTAATGAGGTAATAATGAGAACATTCCCTAGGGGTGTGATGCTAACTGTAGGCACTGCTCTGTCTGAAGATCTGTTAAATTAGACTTTAATCGGAACGTTATTTTAACTGACCGTAAAGAACAGATTTAGCTGGAACTACAACAGATAAGCTGATTTGTGCTGTTAAACAATTCCCAAGACATTGCAGTCACAAGATATATCTAGCATTAGCCAACAGTTTTCACTTTTTTGGTGAAAATCAAACACCTAAACAGGGCCTTGAATGTGCATATTGATCACAGGCTCCTGAAAATGGAAAAAAAAAACCACACACACACACACACACACACACACACACACCTGGAAAAAAAACAGCTTGTGTTTTGTTTCATTCACTCTTGTTTAACACACAAACCCTGCATATCCTTGTTCAGTTCTTGCCTCAAACAGAAAACACTGTGTTCCACCTTTCGAGCTTTGCAGACGTAGACAGACTAATAAACCAGGATTACTCAAACATATGCGAATGAAACAAAACACAACTCCAGGTAGCCTATGTTTTTTGAGGAGGTAATAACATTATGTTTAAATCTTACAAGAGTCAACTTTGTGTGATACAGGATCTATAACAAGGCATGTGTAATTGTAAATCACATTCTGCATCTATTCAAAGTGCTGTACTGTTACTATCGCCAGTGTATGTTTGTCCTCTGTGTGGTACTGCGTACAGTATATGGAGAAATACACACTTTCCTCAGTAATGTTGCCTGACAGATTAGCAGTGGAGGCAAAATACCAAAACATCATCAAAGAAAATTAGCATGTACTCCAAACCCAAAGCTAAATATAGTGATAAGTGAGAGCCTTCTAATGACAGCAGCATCAAAGGTGTCTTTATGCAGCGTGACCTTTGGCTTGTGGCACCAAAGATGAAACACAAAAACATGTATTTCTTGGTTAAGATAAGCTTACACTGAAAAGGGTGCAGATTAAACATGGTAATGATGGTGCTGTTTTTATATTAGCTATTGCAAATCCATGCCTCAGAACCTAAAGCTAACTGCACATGTATTTTAACTGTGGCTGAGTCGTCCTTTGATATTACTGTATATTAACAATTATAAAAATACAATACTTAAAGGGGCCATATGTTTATGATCGCAAATCTGTAATTAGCACTGGTGCACTGTTGGTAAACTAAGTTGGAAAATATGCTGTTAAGTGAGATCAATTAAATTTGATCAGATCTTGAGATGCAACAGAGGACACAGCGACCAGACTGTGTAAAAAAAAAAAAAAAAAAAAAAAAAAAAAAAAAAAAATAATAATAATAATAATAATAATAATAATAATAATAGCGCAATATCATTCTGGATCTTTCAGACAGACTACTACTACTGTTACTACAACTCCTATTTCTACTACCACATAATTGTTCATAGTTGTGATACATGAAAACATTTATTGTGTTGTGTACTATGGGGAGTTTGTGTATATTAGCCCTCATATATCTAGCAGACATGGATCTACTTGCGTAACATGCAAAAGTCATTACTCTACTACTACAACTACTAGTACTACAGTGTAGTTCATAGTTGTGGAACATCAAAAAATGTCATTGTTCTACAGTGAAGATTCCATATGTCAGCTCTCACACTGAACACATATGGCCCAGCATGGCGGTCATATAATGTAAAAAAATCATTCCTCTATGAAGCATATTACACCAACAATATGAGAACACAATAGAATGTGACCTGGGGAGCTAATCTACACAATAACACGACACATTGCTTAGTCAATGAGAGATTTTGGAATAAATTAACATGCGAATTTCCCCGGAGGACTTTTCTAATCAGAGTATACCATCGCTTTCTGCCCGTGCTTAATGAATCATAGGAATTATACTCATATTATAAATGGTGCGTCTTTGCAGGGCTATTAGTTTGTTTCTTTAGGGTTCTAATAGAAGACATGCTTCATTTGGGGCACTGTAGTCTCCCGCGGCAACAGCCAATGAATTGCATTATTCCCAACAGCTGCCATTTTGCGATGATCTTATCAGGAGAAGCAGAATGTGGCGGAGGGAAGTTATTATTCCGGACCAGGCGTCTCACTCGCACTGCGTAATAGCATTCATCTCTGGGAGCAGGTCTTTTACTTCCAGCTTCCCCATTCTCACTTCACATTTGCGGGGCGTTCGTTCTTAATTACAAAAAGATGGATTCGGTCGGTAGTAGATACATTTCTGGTCAAGACTTATCTGCAGCTAGAGTTTGGCTTTAACTTTCATTTTGATGCTAATGCTGCAATGCTATTAGCTCCCATGTGGATAAAGCTTGTTTGTGGGAGCAGTTGAATGCAATAATACCTCATTGAGTAGCTTGATTAAATTTTAGTGCAGCTAAAGAGGTGTCTGTAGAGATTTTACTCTGTCCCGTATCTGGCTCCAGGCACTTCTGCTGTCCTATAGAGTTGCTTTATATTGATGCTGTGCACTAAGAGAGGGTATAATACCAAAAGTTTGCATGCACTAGTAGTTACATTACAGAGATTAATACTTAAAACTCAACATATTTTTTATTATTATACAACAAGTGCATACTGCTCTTATCTCTTTGGCCAAGACACATCACCCATCTATCGTAGATAGAGTGAATGAATAATGCAATGTAAAGCAATTTTAGGTATACAAAAAAGTTTATTTTTCTACTTTTTCTTATATACACACATTAAATAGACCTTCTCCAAAAGTTCTTCACCCACTGCCAGTTTAGAATTGTCTGCAAACAAAAACTAAAATCTAAACTGGAGTGACATGTGGCCAAAAACAAGCCCTGAACTGACTTTGAAATGAACTTTTCTCCAGTTTGGGAGCAAGGAGAACCATGCTGTAGCACCATTCAATCTATCCTGAATATTTCACACTAAAACAGTGGCTGGCGATTCATGGCGAACATTTGGACAACAGGACAAACCAGGATAACAAAGATGAATTTGTAGTGCTGTTTGCGGTGAAAGATGCTACTCCAACACCAGCATGAAAAAGAGTGTCTGATTACTTAAATAAAACATGAGAAATTGAGTGAACTTATTCAGGAAGTGGCAGGTCACCCAACCGTGTGGCTGAGACTGGTGATTAAAGTTTGCTTGGTATTTGAATAATGAACAAACATGGCGGAGAAGAAGCCCAAATTAACCTTTCATCAAGTCATCCTGATTTAAACCGCACAGGAGTGGCTTTGTACAGGCCGTGGGTTATATTTTACAGAACATTAAGAGTAGAATTTACTGCGCTTGTCAAAGGGCTTTAACTTATGATTGTACATTGTCAAAGGAGAGACTTAAAAATGACAATGCAGTTTCAACATAAGCATTGTTGTTTGACTGTGTGCACTTCTGTGTCTTTAGTGTTCAAAACTGATGACATATTTTTGGAAGTTTGATTTGGAAGCTTTACTTGAATACTGATATTTTCATGGAGAAAGTGCAAAGAAAGTGCATCTATTGATACTTTGTAGTAACATCACGCTATTGGCAGAAATGAGCTACCATGGTGACACAATGCACACATTAGCAAACACAGACAAAAAAGTTTTAAGGTTGTCTGAAGATTCAAGGAAAAAAATAAAAAAAATGATTTAAACAACATATTTTCAGGAGCCTGTGATCAATATGTGTTCATGGTTGTGAGAGTGACTAACTGAAAAATTGTTGGCTAATGCTAATGAGAGACTTGGTCAAATACAGATTACCTGTTGTAGTTCCAACTAAATCAGCTTTTTCTGGTCAGATTGTGTTAAAATAAAGATCAGATTAAAGTCTAACTTGAGTAACAGAGCTTCAGACGGAGCAGTGTCTACAGTTAGCATCGCACAGCCAGGGAATGTTGATGATATCAGCTGCAAAATATAGTATCATTGGTGATTGTAGATAATAATAATTTAATGAACAACTATAACTATTACTGTCACTCATCTACAAAATATCTAAATGTCCAAAATATCTAGATGTGCAAAAAGTCCAGGTGGAGTTACGCCGACTGCTTATTTTTCCATGGAGATGTTGCTGTTTTACTCGGAATGTTCCACAGTATGTCATTATCTATCGCAATGTGAACAAACAAATGTAGCCACCAGATCAAGTTACAGGTCAGGTCAAAGGAGGCGAGCCCACACATGTATTTTAAGGTATTGTTAATAATAAAAAAGCTTAAATCCAATATACTTTTAATGCCATAGTGTGGAGCATTCTAAGCAAAATAATTACATAGAGACACATAGTTTTTTTTTTTTTTCACATAGTTTTTTTTTTTTTTTCCAAAGTCTTCATTTACACTCACTGCATACTTGTTTTGTTAAGAACACATTATTTGAGCTTGCACAACCCCTCATGTTGCAAATGACTTCCCCTTATTCCATCCTAGGCAAAGGAGCTTGTTCAAGAGGAAAAAAAACAAACAAACAAAAAAATTGAAGTTGAATCATCAGAGAACCCAGTCCTCCATGTCCTGTCCCAGTGCAGTAATTGGACGGAAATGAGGGGTCTTTAAAAACGTGTGAATGTTTCTGAAATAATCATGTCATTTTCAAGGAAATCGTTAAATGAGTCAAGAACATCATGTTATTGCTATTTGCAGCCATTTCAGTTCAGTTCCATTCAGTCAGGCTTTGGCAGATGGTGGGGACTACTGTGAGTGCATGAAAGCATCTGCAAGCAAACATTTGTCCCAGCGATTGGTATTTATTAAGTCAGAATGCTTTTAGCGGTGGAATAAAAGAAGATATAGAAGCGTGATTGACTTTAATGTGGCTGGAGAGGGACTATAGACGGACAAATAGTCGACTATGTAAAAACATGGCCTCCCTCCAAAACACTGGGATGTAAGGATGAGAAGCTGCCAACAAGATCTGTGAGGTTTTCATCTTCAGCATATGGCCGCAGACAGGAAGTGAGGAAGTGTGCTAATCAACACCAAAAAAGGTGCAAACTCGTGTAAACAACTGCTCTTACTGCCATCTGGGGATAATTTCGCCAGTTGCACCTTTAACGATTTCCTGAAATATGAAGTTTAGGAATCACAAATGTTTATATTTGTATGTGATGGAAACAGTTTCAACCGTGCCAGTTGGCTGAGGGAGGTACTCAGCGAAGTCATGGGGTCAAACTCTAGATCAGTGCTTTTCAAACACTTCACAACAAGTACAATATTTGGGTTTTTGAGTATCACCAGATCAAAACCTGGACTATATCAGGTCCATAGACTGTATATATAGATGGACATAGCTAGCCTGCTAGTCAGCGTGTTACAAATGAGAAGTGAGCGTGTGTGTTTTGCTTTCATTGACTTGGCTCCCCTGTCTTGTAACTGCTGCTGTCAGGCATATATATATATATATATATATATATATATATATATATATATATATATATATATATATAAAGTCGTTATTTCATATAGCCTAATACGAAATAACGACTTAATATATATATATAAAGTCGTTATTTCGTATTAGGCTATATGTTTAAGATTTTGTTTAAAATTGAATGTGTATTTGCATAGACATATTTTTATCATGTTAAATGTGCTCATATCACATCACATTTGATTGATGCATTTGCCCTTTGAATTTGCTGGGCCAGAGCGAACTCAGTGGAGTTCTATGGGAGAGCCTGAAGTTTTGAGAAAATCTGACATCAAATCTGTTGCTCCTGCCCATTACTTTACATTGCAGCCCTGACATACATCCTGGGGTGTAGCTCAGGCGCACTCAAATCAAGTGATTGGTCTTCATTAACGTATATCACACACCTGACCTATAGTGATTCAGCATGCTAGCTCTCTGCTGCCTAGCCCCAACTCTCCACTGGCGGCATGTTACTATTATAGGCACATGAATGGATAACCACAGTGCGTCCGAGGAACAGTTTGTAGGGAGTAATACGTATAGAAAAGAAGCATTAAGCTTGAATGAATGCATCTGACTGCGGTGTATATCCTATGACTCTTATTTTAAGATAAGATAAGATATGCCTTTATTAGTCCCACAGTGGGGAAATTCCAGTGTTGCAACGCACAGTTCAAGAACAGCAGGAAAATGGTAACATGCAATAAAACAAGATAATAGATAATGGCTTAAAAATCATTTTAAAATAGACTTAAAAATAGACTTTGATTCACACACTGGCTAGTAAACCTCCACACAGGAGAGCGAGGGAGAGACACCGCTCATGACACCCAGAGCAGCGGAGACACAGACACAGACCTGCCGCCAGGACCTAGGGCACTTGCTTGCTGCTGTATCAGTCCTCTGCGACCAGCTGGTGCACTCGGCTCCTGGACCTCGCTGGACCGAGACTTGGACCAGTTTCATCTCTTCATATTGGACAATAATACACTTTTAGAGACAGAGCCAACAGGACAGCGGATAGAGGATACACTCTGCTTTAGTCCTCTGGAGAAGGTAAGATGCTTGTTTTTGTTAGTTTTGGGCAAATCTGAGAATGGAGTCTCACAAGTAAATAGTGCGTAAATGAGCTTGTGGGTGCAACAGAGCTGCCCCGTGTTCTGCCGTGTGTGTTGTAGCAGTGGCACTGATGCCATGTGTTTATGTTATGACCGTAGGCTCTTTGTTGTAGTTTTGCTGACGTTGTTGGGGCTGGTTGTGAGCGGTGTGTCAGGTTGTGCTGCTGCGTAAATATTGTGTTTGGCTGTGCGTTGTGCTCTGATTGTGATAACCAAACAGTGCAAGCATAGGACAGGGGACTGATGAAAGACAAATTATTTATATTAATTCAAGATATAGTTCAGCCAATAGTGACCAAAATAATATATTACTATATAGCCTATATATAATACATATATTTATAATATATATTTATAATTTTGGCCTAGGCACCCCTCCAAATAAAAAAAAAAATTATAACACCAGCCACCCCTGCCCAACTTGATCCTGGAGTTTTTATGTTACTATTTTGTCCATTAATCAAGATATGAACATTGATAACGGACCAATCAGGTGCCTTCTTTCTCCGAGGTCAGCTTCTGCTAGCATTAGCAACAGCTGATGCACAGCTTTTATACCTTGTTGCTAAGACCCCACCCCCTGCCAAACCTGCTCCTGCTCCTGATTGGCTCTTTGGCTGCACACTTTTTTTTTTTTTTTCCAGTTTTGGAACTTGTCTACAAATTAGCTGCTCTAACTGCTAGGCTCAATTGGCTTCATTTGGCTGGAGCCGAACTCTCTGAGTGACACCACACTCCTTCTTCTGTAATGTATGATCTGGGCTAAATGATTATCCAAACCATGGGTAGCTCTACTTAATGATTAACCCGAAAGAGGGCAAATATCTTGAGAGATTTGTTTTCAAATTAAGCATAAATGTATTGTTATGACCCACTCATCTCTCAATGCTCAATCATGTTCACACCAGCACATAACCACAGTAGCCCTTCTGCAGTCCTCAGTGCAGGAGGAGCTAGGATTTTGGTGGAAGTAGCCTGCAGGAGGACTGGTTGTGCTTTTTTCTTTTCTTTTCTTTTTTTTTTTTTTTTTTACAGAGAAAACTTATTGAGGAATGTTGAGGAAATAAAACTTCTACATTGTTGAGAGGATGTGCCCACTTGCTCTTTTTGCTCTGCCAGTATCACTCTTCCACTGAGTTTGGAGAAAAGGTCACAGTGAAGTCATCCTTTAAAAAGTCCAACTACTTTCAAAGTCCCAAAGAGAAAATGAGACCAGGTAAAACAAGGGCAAAACTACTAAATTATAATTACCTGTGTGTAATAGAGAGCAAAATTGCTTCAAGCATATTACATGCTTTATTTAACTAATCTCGACATTTGCAGAAAACAATCCTTTTTGTCGATGCCTTTTATTTTCCCTCTTATAAAAAAAACCAAAAAAAAACAAAACAAAACAGTTTAAAACAAAAATTAAATGACAAATCTATAATTCAAGGGTTAGGATAACCCGTACACTTTAAACACAATATGGTTTGACCAATTAGAGAGAGAGAGAGATTATATTTTTTTACTTTTACTTTTTATTGGTCATTTCCACTGCACTTCTCAGTCACCTTTATGTCTTAGTCAAAGGTCTCAGTGCAGTTTAACAGGAGGACTGGTCAGGTAGGGTCAGCAGATCTGTGTCAGGGCAGTTAGAGGAGAGGCCCAGCCCAAAATGTCCCCCTCTGTGCCCTGCAGCATCTGTTGTTTTTTGTGGTGATGGGCCATTCCCTCAGAGTATTTCCTCTGGAAGGTCTTCTGCCACATTTGCTGCCACATATGGTAATACCTATAGCATTTCAAATGTCCATAGCTAGCTCCACAGCTAGCTCCTTAGGTAGACTCTTGCACAGTCTCCATGGATACTGGAAAAACAAATTATTCTTTTAACACAGTCCAACAGTCCCTTACTTGTGTCCTTTGAACTACACATGCTGCATTTCGTAGTTGACTAAAATGACATGATATGATGTTAAAAACTGAGCTCAAAAATCAAAAAGTTTCAAAAACTGCACAGTGCGTGAGCCAGGTAGCCACAAAACCAGCCAACCACTCCGTTCCCATATAATGGGCCATGCATTTCTCATTATTGTTCCCCATGTGCATGCACTGATCTGCAGCAATATTGGACTGAAGCATTTGAGTTGAACAGTGACGGCTGGTCAATAGAGAGGGCATGTGCGCTGCACTCCCTAACTTGACCTAGATAAAAAATGTATTAAGTCGTTATTTTGTTCTGGATATTTTTTGTTTCATATTTTGTTTAAAATTGAATGTGTATCTGCATAGACATATTTTTATCATGTTAAATGTGCTCATACCACTATTTGATTCATGTGTTTGCCCATCGAGTTCGCTGAGTTCGCATTGAGTTCCATAGAACTCAATGGAGTTCTATGGAAGGGCCTGTGAGTGGGGGGTCAGGTTGTGCTGCTGCGTAAACTTTGCGTTTGGCTGTGCGTTGTGTTCTAATTGTGATAACCAAACACAATGCAAGCGTAGAACAGGGGACTGATGAAATATGAGACAAATTATTTATATTCATTCAAGATATAGTTCAACCAATAGTGACTGTCTGTCTCTGGCATTCATTATAATACTATACAGCCTATATATAATACATATATTTATAATATATCATTTTGGCTTAGGCGCACCCCCAAAAAATTATACCACCAGCCGCCACTGGAGTTGAACATACTGTATATTGCACTACTAATCAACAGTGAACTCAGGCAGCCTATGATTATTTATTCTGTGAAGTGGATCATGAATTATTACTAAAGCTAACACAAGATAATTTTACACCAGAGACCCTGTATAAGATTCACATCTTAAACTGCAGCTTTTCTCAGATTTGAGCTAACCATCCTTTGCAATTTCCAATATGTTATTTACATCTAAATATATATCAGGGCCTATATGAAACTGTAACTTGTGTCAGATGGCCATAAATTACAGGAATAAGTTGTAATACCTATGATTATACCATAGATGGACACTTTTCAATCGTTTGCTATTATAAAAAAGACACTATATGCTCTGTATATTTTGGTTGGTTACTGTGGAAACATGCAGATTTGGGGTCTATATTCCTCCTGCTTTTGCTCACTGCCCTTAAGTTATTCCTGATAAAAATTCACCTGCACATATTGAGTTTCCATACATACTAGACATTACTTTGACTTGCATTTATTTCCTGGTGACTGATCCTAACTGTGTCCACAATAACTACTTGCCTAACCTTAACCTAAACCATAACTTTAACCTGTTTTAACCCATATTTAAACCATGTTGTTATTGAAAAATAAAGGGTTTACCTGAGGGAGGCATTTGTGATTTGTAATTTATTGTTCTTTCCTTCACAAGTCAACGTGTCAGGATGATCATTTTCTTTGACATAACACAAAAACACAGAAAGACAAGACACACTTAATGATGAAAACATAACCTGCTGCTTTACAGGCTTTTTGCTTCCTGTGGACGCACGTCTTCTGCTCAAGTCATATAAACTAATCGGCTTTAAGGATAGCTAATGAGTCAGATTAGGATTACTATATAATCATAATATGCTACATAATATATTGTATAATATGCTATACTATATAATATAATGGGATTTATATAGCACTTTTCAAGACGCCCAAAGTGCTTTACAGTGCATTATTCATTCATAAATCATCATAACATATTCCCTTTTCACTTTATTTGTGTTTCAAATCGAATAAAAAATATAAAAATTGTTGCCATTGCCAAAGAGACAATAAAATACAACTACAAAAAATACTGCATAATACTACTACTAAAGTTACATAAACATTATAGCCATATGTTGGAATGAACAGTAATCCCACAAACCCAGCATATTTAGCTAGCAAAAACACGTCTGGTTGTATTTCCTGTTATATCATCTTTTAATATAGATGGTGCAAGGGTCTGGAGCACAGCTATAAATATTAATGTGGATTAGAGGCTGTGGCTGGGTCTGAAACAGCTGTTCTGTCTATTGTTCTAAGATAAAGAAAGTATTTAATGAAGACAAATATGGTGCATTGTGAAGCCAAAATTAGGGAAAAAATAATGTATTCACAGCAACTTCGTGTTTCTTGAATAGGTTCTGTTTAGTGACAAGAACGCAGCTTGCAGACAGTTTCAGGAATGTTGTATTTAATGGTTATTTTATTGGTTGTTATTTACGCATAACTAGTTTTAGATGTAGCTACTATGGATATAAAGTGATATCAACACTTAACATGTAACATTAAAGGGTCCATATTACGCTATTCTCTGATTTATGTTATAATGATGTTTCCTCAGTACAAATATACCTGGAGTTTAGTTTTATTTCATTCATATGTTTAACTCACAAATCCTGTATTTTTCTTCTTTCAAACAATGTGATGTCACGTGGTAAGACAGGAAGTGCTCCAGTGTGCATTTAAATTCCATACACTTTCACTAGAATCATGTGAATAATTTCTGACCTGGATTTTCCAATCACTACTGAACAAAAGATGACATCACAAGGTGGAACTGAGCATTTTGAGCTTTGGAGATGTAGACAGACTAAAAGTAAAGGATTACTCAAACATGTGTGAATGAAACAAAACAAAAACATAAAACTATTATAAAAACTTAGAAAAAAAAAGAAAAGAAAAAAAAAAGTATCCTTCCAACCATTTTCCTCTCATGTCTAATTTCTCATCCAGAGTCCACAGCAAAAGAAGTTTGGCCTTTAACAGAATGTAACCAATTTTCATGAGCTTGGTTTGAGAATTTTTGGGTAAAAGTGAACAAAATATATATTTTTTGGCTATTCTCTAATATATAAAAAAAAATAAATCTCCAGTATTGCCAATCCCCTGCCACATCCATGAACTGCCAGAAAACACATGTCAAAGTGTGAAACCATGTGCTCTAATACCCTTTCAGTCTTCACCATTTTAATAAGGTTAAATAAAGGGCAATCCTTTTCTCTCCCTCCTCTTCACTCTCAGTGCCTTGAGCTCCATCTGAACCTCTGGAGCCCGTCACACGTTGAACTCGTCAGACAGCTGTGGTCTCAGTGGCAGCGTTGGGGGGACAGGTCTCGTCAGGACAGTCCCAGCTGAGACGAGGAGATCAGTAAAGTGGAGTGTCCCAGAGGCAGGGCGTCCGTTGGGGGACACTGGAGTGACAGTGTGTGTTAGGAATCCACAGTAGAAGAAGAAGAAAACCTGTGACACCATGAAACTGAATGGCCAGGGGCTTGGACACTTAATTAAGACCTCACACTTCCAGTCAATTCCCATTCAGATCATGCTATTCTGCCGGCAGTCTTTAAAGGGCCCCATTACGCTATTTTCTGATCTATGTTATAATGCTGTTTCCTCATCACAAACAGACCTAGAGTTATTTTGTTTCATTCATACGTTTAACACTCAAACCCTTCATATTTAGGCTCACTTCATCTCTCTCTCTCTTTTTAATTTGCAATTTATTCAGTGCTTTTTTTCACATAGAGTTAATATCACTGTAAGAGTACATGAAAAGAAAAATAAATACTAACAGACATTTTAATAAAATTTATTATTATTATTATTATTATTATTATTATTATTATTATTATTATTATTATCCTTTCTTTCATTTAGATGCAGACAGTACACAGAAGTCTCATCTTGACCTCGAGCATTTTTTTACAATACTCTACTGGGTCAAGACAAAATGTTTCTCAAATACATGGAGCAAATCAGGTACAGCCACTTAAATTACTTCACAAACAAAGGAAAAATTATGAAATTTATTGAAGCTTGATTCAGCAGAAGAATCATCATGCTAATCATGATATGCACCAATCACAAACCCCCTCCACTCCATCTCTATCGCAGCAGTAGAACCATCAGCCTCCTTAGCCTCTCCATCTCATCGCTTCACCACCAGTGTTGTATAGTGCTCTCACCTACGGATGCCCCGATACAGATACTCGTATCAAATATTAGCACAGATACTGTAAAATTAGCTGGATCAGATATTGGTTCCATGATATTGATTCAGCCAATATCCTGGTTGGGCCTTTAATTGGATGAATTAAGACTATTTGCAAGCTAATTTGGTCTCAGAGTTTCATAATGTTTTATTTATTTTAACGTTTTATTTATATGAAGCTCTTCTGTAGTGATGTGAAGGATAAATAACAGTGACATAACACGATTGGATCTGTTGTGTGATAAGTTAACTGTGTTTTAAGGCAATAAGTGTCATTTTCCATCCCTTCACTGGTATCGGTTAATATCGAGCATTGGCAGATACTTAAAGTCAAGGTATCAATATCGATATCGGAACTGAAAAAGACGGATCGGTGCATCCCTACCCTCAACTAAGTAGTTAAAATTTCTCAACACCTTCTCACACCTTTTTTTTTCTTTCTTTCTTTCTTTTTTTTTTTTTTGGTACTTTCTGCAGTTTTCTATCATGGCAAACACTCATGAGCCAATAGAAAACAAAATACACATTGTTACCTGGGGGAATATTGGTGTTCACACAAAAAGATCTAAGAGCGCACATCTTTATTATAAAAAATGATGCATATGGATTGAATTTGCAACCTGAAAGTGAAACAGCTACACAAGGCTCCTGAGCTGAATTAACTAAATATTAAAATTAAAGAAGCCAGGCCTTATGCAGTTTTAACACACTTCACTGTCTGTAAATGTTTAAAATATCAGCTATTTCCTTGTTTTAAATTGTTTACCTGTTGCTATGTTGATGTCATGGTGATAATAGCAGAGCAGTGATACAGAATGTGATTTAACTACTGTATTTCCGAACTACCTGTGCGTTATACCGTCTTAACGCACAGCAGCCATTGGAATTCTCACTGGCTGTGGTATAAATTGTAATATAGTAAAATATATGGATGCTAATCTATATTCAGCCTCTAATAATAAATAATATTTCTCAAAACCCACAGTATCCACAGTAAGTATCTGAAAGAGAAACTATAAAGGTTTGTGATTGGCACAGTGTATTGTTTTTGAGAACCTATCATCTCCACTGTTCAGATTTGAAAGAAGCAATATCCTAGCAGCCCGAATGTAATACTTAGACTTTAATTTTTTATACTGTATAAAAATTGTTCAGTGCTATGAAGGCTGCATATGATTCTTTTTTTCACTCTTGAGTTTCCAAAGTCCATTTCTCGGAGTGAAAATCCTCTTAGACTCATTTAGTTTGACAGCTAGCAGTTTTCACTCCAACTGTCTGAGTCCATCATTGGTAATCAATGGTCATTTTTGGAGGAACAGACTTCAGAAATGCTCAAACTAGTTTCAAGACATGAAATTTAAGATGGTTTCTAAAGATTGGGTTGCTGGTAAGTTAGTTGGTTAGTTAGGAATTTAGTAGTAGACTTGAGCTTTGACTGCATTTGACTCATACTTCAATCTGTTCTGCAGTGCAACTTGTCAGGAGTATTTGCATTTGGTCAACTTGTCTAATAGAGCCATGCGCTTGTCGTGAACATAATCCACAGTTCAGATTTTTAAATTCTCAGTGAAGATGACTTTGGATTAATGGTTTGAAGTGCATATGACAGATTAGACTACTTGTTTTACTCAAGTTAAGATCATTATATTTAAGATTTTCACAAAAACATTCACACTCTTTTTCCCAATTTGACAATTTTACTTCTTAGATGGAAATCGTGACATCACACGAGGGAATTCCATAACTGTTACCTTGTAAAACGTCTCACATGTACATAGAAATGATTAAGAAAACGCCTTTATTTAGTAATAATGTTTAAAGTATCACAAAAAATGTGGTTCTTGCATGTAAAATGTGCTCAACTTTTGGATAGAATTCTCCCTAGTGTGATGTCGTCAATATGTTTTTGGACTCCTTCTTGTAATTTTCAGAATATTTTCTACGCAAATTGCTTCTTTATTGGTGTAAAACCACAATTTATATTTACAATAGTTATAATCCCACCAAATTAAGTCAAAATTAGAGAATCATAAAAATCTGTTTTATTCATTTTAATGAAACAAACGTGAATTAAGCAAAAATACAACTTCAGGTATATTTTTGATGAGGGGACAACAATAGAACATGGTTAAAAGTACAAAAACTTCCTAGTTTAGATTTCAAGTTGCGTATGCTTTTGTCGTCATGTTTTATGGCTGTGAATATTCAATACAATCTTGCAGCTCTGACCAATTACGATCTGCAGACGGGCCTTTTGTTGGTGAACCACAAACCAATTTCTAAACTCTCTGTGAGCCAAGTGACTCATCATTCACTACCTGCTCCTCAGCATACAGCCAACACGCAGCTGCCTTTGAAACTGCAATATTTCTCATTTAAATAAATCAGTTTACGCTCGGGTCATGAGATCCGTGGCATCATTCAACTGTCACTCCTTTCAAACGGGAATCAAAATAGTGCGATTCAATGGGAAAGAATTGTTGTAAGGTGGAATGAATTGAAAGGTTCCATTAAGCAGAGCGCCTCATCAGGTCTGAATAATAATGACATTGGTGGCCGAGCGTAATAGGGCTGGGCTTTATGTAGCAGACGGCTGGAGCGGCCAAGGCTCAAATTGAATTTGCTTCATTTCCTTTGGCTGTCTAATTCCTTTGTGCGGCTCTCCTCACCTGCATCGATTCTTACTTGGATACAACACAAGTCTGGGCCTCGCTCCAGACAGAGGTGAAGGGGAGAATGTGCACAACTGACTTGGAAAGGAATGTGTTTCATTTGAATAACAAATATATGAGTGCATTGTTAACAGATTAGCTGTTTGATTTTCAGCCACATCAGTAATTAAGAAGTTAACTGAAATATAAATAGATTCATAGTAGGTCTGCGCAGCAAATGACATTTTAATTAACAGTGGGATTCACTTGTTTTAACTGTCAATGATCAGCTTGACTCTTTTCAACCCCAGGGTCCACAGCCAGTCCTCTGTCCGTAAAAGCATGCTGTTTGGTCCAGAAAAATATTTGACTATTGTTTTGCTTGTTTGGTTTATACAGTGGCCGACGGGGGCCAAACGCACTGCAATGGCCCAATGCGTCTCAGTTAGAGAAAACGGCTTCAAGTACAAAAACGATGCAAATTCATAAACTCAACACAATTTTAAACGAGGTGCAAATGGGAAAAAAAAAAAAAAAAAAAAAAAAAACGAGCTGCAAGGAACAAAGACAAATGTATCATCATCAAATGCGCTGCAAACAGAGAAACGATGCAAAGCACAAAACGACGAAAACCAAGAAAACACTTGCAAACGAAAAACGCTGCTTAAAGTGTCACCACAACGAAAGTGCTCCAAACCTGCAGGGGGCGCTCTCAGTACCTGTGTCCATGAACCACAAAGGTCGTACCGAAATGGGACCGGTGTAGCCTACGGAGCCGCTCCCTTCACCCAGCAGACACGCTGCTAACACTAATGCTAACAACACGCACCACACAAATTACACACATGGATCAATAACAAAGATTACGCAGGGGTAATCAAACTGTCAGATTTTGAGAAGTTTTTCTAATAATTCTCATCCAAATGTTATGGTTAAAATAAACAGCATGTGATATAGTCAGTTGGTCGTTTTCTGTCTCTCTCATAGGCAGTCTTTCTCTCTCTCTCCATCCTGTGTCTCTCTATTGAGCTGTTACACTGAGAGCGCCCCCTGCAGGTTTGGAGCACTTCCATTGTGGTGACTCTATGCAGCATTTTTCGTTTGCAGGTGTTTTCTTGGTTTTCGTAGTTTTGTGCTTTGCATCGTTTCTCTATTTGCAGTACAGATTTGTACACATTTGGTACATTTGTCTTTGTTTCTTGCAGTGCATTTTTTTTTTTTTTTTTCATTTGTACCACGTTCTTTGTTTCTCTAACTGAGACGCATTGGGCCGTTGCAGTGCGTTTGGCCCCCGTTGGCCACCGTAGGTTTATAGTGAAGCTCTTCTTAGGGATGAGTGTGATTTGAATGATCAGTAGAAAGTAAATTGTGTGTGTGTGCATATGTAGAGTCTTGCTGGAGGGTCCAGGAGCTAAGGGAGCGGGTAATAGTGCATGTGCTTATGTGTTTGGCTGTGTGTGGTTAACTTGTCTATATACTTTGAATCCATATTGTCAGTATTTCCACCAACCTGCTCAGAGACTACAGGTGTAAATGTAAAAAAATGTAAAAAGTTCATGCTATAACCTGGCACCAGCATCTTTCCTATGACTTTTGTCTTGGTTAACATATTATTGTGCATTGTTCCTGTACAAATACAAAGCATACCATACCTAAATAGTAAAAGCATGTTTTAATGAGACAAAATGAAACCATGTTAAAAACTGTGATTGATCAATATATTTAAAAAAAATCAAATTAAGATTAATTAATTATTTTGGGTCATTTCATTCAGCCCTGTTTAATAGCACTTTTTAATAATATACAGGACATCATAAACTCCTACTCATGGTTAATAATAAATAATACATCAGACTTATATAGCACTTTCCCCCAAAGATGCTTTACAAAGAACAGGAAACAGTATTACTTGGAAAGGAAGTCTCTGGTCATGTTTTTGTGTGAAATCTGCCCCATGGGATTCAGGAATCAAATGAGCGACCTTCTTTCTGTCTCTTATTTTCATATTGTCATATTGCTCCGATATGTCCAAAACGCATCAGCTTACAGCCTGTATTATTATTCACTGTCAAAGTCATCCTCTGATCTACTACAAAACTTATGACTGCATCCTGCCAGTAAGTGTAGCCTTGGTAACGAATGAACTTTCTCTCATTAACCGTAACTTTTAATTACAGGCAAGACTGAACCTGAAGGACAATGGACCAATTTAATCCAGGGAGTCTAGTCTTTGGCATTTACTATAGTACAAATGGTGTTGCTTTTCATTGTTTTAGCGTTGGCCCCAGAAGCATCTGTGTTTTAGCTAATTAGCAAGTGGTGTTAAGGGTCCAGGCTGTGGCCATGCTTGTGTCCAGGCTTTGGGGTTCTTTTTAGTGCCAGTAATCCTCTCCACTTTTTCTCTGGACAGCTGCTTTGGCATTTGCCCTCCGATTAGTACTAATGTCAATAATGATCGCACAGTGCAGAAAAACATCAGAGACACGCTAGCCAAGTCTTTAGCACCACTTTGTTTAAACATGTCTCTCAGGACAGGGAAAATCCATATTAGTACAGAACAATTGAGCGTGATCCTCCAAGCCAGTCATTATACTTTAAGTTCAATGCTGAGTGCAAAAAGCTGCTGCTCTTCTGCCAAGCCACTAGGGGCGATGCAAATGGACAAAGATACACTGTGTACTGTAAGTCTGAACGCAGATCAATACTTTTGTATCTTGAACACTGATGTTTGAATGGGTGAGGAGCTCCTATTCGCAAAGCTCTGGAGGTGAAAAAGTGTATAATAGTGTGTAAATGTGAGCATTTAATAGTAATGAAAAAGTTTTAAAATCTATTCAAAATATACATTTTTATTATTACTGTTTGCAAACCTTAAAGGCACTGTGCCTTATTTTTACTAAAATCATGAAAAACAACACAAAAAACTAGTTCGTTTTAAATGGTTTTCAGTGGTCCAAAGTTATTCCTTATTTTATGTGTAACTTTCTGAGTTTTGCAGTCATGGTAATGGTAACAACGACTAGCATGCTAATGTGCATTTCCTGATTACTGGACAATAAAAAGCTTTGTAATTCGATGCAAATAGTACACAGCAGACTTATTTATACCTTAAAAGCTGCTTGTACATTATATATGTACTAGGGCAAGACAAGAAAGGGAACTAGATAACTAGGGGAATATTAACTAAATAATAGATATAAATAATACAGAAAAAGGGCTAATTTGCAAACATGGGGAAAATATACATTACCCTAGAATTTCAGAATTAAATTTTCATGTATACTTTTTGTTTTGCTTTTGTTGCTAAATCCTGTGTATTGTTAGGCAAGTCACTTATTATTTCTGATTCTTAAAACAATATGAAATCTGGTACGTTAACCGCACATCCAGTTTGTGCTATAGTTAAACCCATCTATAAAATGCTGGGCCCCTCATAAGTATTCCAAGTTGCGAGAAACTTTCCGCGCTCCTTTCCATATGCTTATCGTATATTGACGTGGCAGGTTTTCAAAAGGAGAGGAGGCCGATTCACACATTAATTGGGTCATACCTGAAGAGGGCTGGAGGAGTTTGTAGTGAAATCCCATACTGTGTGGATGTGTGCGCAGTTCAGATAAGCCTGGGCTGCATGGATTCACCATCTTATCTGCAGCTGGCAATAGGCCCGTGAGATGGAATAATCTGGAGAAAGCTGCGGAGCAATAGTTCAGGCATCCATAGGTTCTTAAAAGCAATTTGACAATGCTTCCCCATCTAATATGTCTGCCAAGGTCCCTTATGTCAGAGGAAGGAGGACCCCAAATATAGGAGGGGCCAAACTTACAAGCAAAAGTAATGTAACTGTGTAGTTCAATGTCAAGTCAATGTCAGACAGCCAGGATTCATGAAAAGTGCTATGTTTTGTTATTTTCAAGTAGCGCTAAAATGTTAAATATTCTGGGTTTTTTGTACTTTATCTCATTTCCATAATGTTTGATGGTGAAATTTGAATATTGTTGTGTTCATAGCCAGGTCTAAATCATTTTGACCTTGCCATATTTTTACTTAGTGTACTTAAAAAAGACCAAAATATATTCAAAGATAGACGGTAAAGATAAACATGATGATAAGCATTAAAAAAAAATAAAAATACTGTTTTTACTGTCACTGAAACAGACAAAGTTGTGAGGGGCAAAGGCATTTTTATGACATTTTTTATTTCTTAAAACTGTTATTGTCTTTTAATTATGTTTGAACTATGAATTGGGAGGATGGAGCATACATATTATCACATACCTCGATCAGACAGTAGGGGGCGGAAGCTCTCGTGGTAAGTGAAGACATGTCACTGTGGCAGAAACATAAAGAAGGTGAGCAAATGCAGCTGTTGGTTTATAATCTAAGCTATGCAGAGTTTTTAGTAGCCATTTTGAACCATGAGTGTAGAACATTCGTAATGAACTATAAGCGTACTTTGTCCTTTCTCAGACAAACAACTGTATAGAAATGTGACAGTTGTTTCCACATAGCTTCCATCCAACAATGTTTTGATTGGGTAAAATTGCCACTCCTTCACACTTGGTTCTTATTCAAAAAATTGCCTTTAAAAAATTATTGGTAATATCATTCAGTCACATTTTTATTTATTAAAAACCTGCTTTTACAAAATACTGAATACAGTGAAAGGTGTTTTCCTGGAATGAAAGAAAACAAATTAGAAACTCTTTAATACATATACTGGTAAACAACGGGGATTGCCAATGTAGGCTAATAACTCCCATTAAAACTATAGTGCAACAGACCTCAAACCAACAGCAAAACATGGCCCCTCTGAAACATTATTTTTAGATCCATAATCATCACTTCCGTGGCTAGTGAAGTATAGCAGCTGCCAGGAAAATCTGCACTGTTTACTGGAATGTAAAGATAAGGAGGGGAGGCTCTGAAGTGTTGAGTGAAGCAGCCTAAATTGAACTTGAGCTCCGTCGCACCAGTCAATCAGATAAATAAGCGCTATAATGAAGTCAGGGCCCTCACATGCATAATTCATATAACACTCAGCCCCGTATGTTCTCACTGTGACTGGGCTGTTCAGGACAAATTGTTGTGGATTTAAGACCATGATGGGAATTAATTTCTCCTGTCAAATGGGCTACAGGTTTGAGCCCACCGTATTGCGTCAGTTTAATGAAAGCTGAAGTATAGGACGAGTGTATTTTTTCATTCTGCCCCCAAATCTAAAATGCATCAAGACGTAAGTGGAAGATGGATAAGTCTGAACAAACATTAGGCTTGTGAAACGACTCTTGACATATGCAAATAAAGATAGGAGAGGGTCTGTGAGATTTGAGCTCAATTGGAAGTCTAAATCTGTGTTATCAATGGCGATGACTATGCAGAAATTACATCATCTTTTTTTTATTTTTTTCCCATTGGTTCTAGCATTCTAGCATGCCAATTGTGCTTGCTATTACTGTGACTTTAAAGGTCCTATATTATGGAGAATTGACTTGTGAGCTTTAAGTCATGTTATAATATTGTTATCTCATCAAAAACATACCTGTAATTGTGTTGGTTTCATTCACACGTTTGAGTAACCTTTTATTATTAATCTGTCTACATCTTCCAATTTCAGAATGCTTTGTTCCACCTTCTGATGTCATGGAATGGTAGTTTTCAAGTTAATAGTTACCTTTTACCTTTTGTTCAATGGAGATAGGCAATTCCAGGGCTGAAATCATCCAAATGATAGTGAAGGTGTATGGAGTTTTAAAACACAGTGGAGCACTTCCTGTATTACCACATGACATCACAAGGTGGAACAGAGTGTTTTCAGTTTGAGAGAAGAACTCGGCCTAAATATGGCCATAAACATGTGTGAATGAAACAAAACACAACTCCAGGTATGTTTGTGATGAGGAAACAACATTATAACAGATCAGAAAACAGAATATTATGGGCCCATTGACTTTGATTGTTCCTTCATTAAAAACAAACCTCAAGTGTTTTTATGTCATCCATGCATGTTTTTATATCTATTTGAACCCTCCTTACGGTTGGCAGTACAAGTCTGTAAAAGTTCAGCCCACATGGCAATTGTTCATAAATGTACAAAAGCAAGACACAAAACAATATACTACAACTTCACAAAGTTGATTCACAAACTTATGCAGTAGTTTCATTAGTAGACTGCTCTGAAGGGGAGTGGGGAGCAAAAGGACTCAGAGCATCAAAAATGAAATTCAAACTAATTAAACAAGTTAATACATTATTTTTTGGCAAAAATAGCATTTAAATAAAAGTAAACATGGTGATCTAAATTTGTTATGCGTTAACAAGTAATATAATTAAGTAAGTTAAGTAAGTAAAATAAAACACGTCTTTAAACAAAACAATACTCTATGATACACGTACTGTAGATTAGCAGATTACATTTTGTTCATTTTAAAACGCCATATTGATCTATAGCTGGATAATAATAGAAACGGATCCATTGACTTTCAGCTCAAAAACGGGGGAACTAAATCCAGCAAAACACAAAACGATTTTGTTCTGAATGTTACAAGGACATTCAAGAGGAGACGTCTTCTGCATTTGAGAGACATTCAAGATTGCTACAAATTAGTAGCTGTGATTAGAAGGTCCTAAAATTGTTATGCGCTTTATGGTCTGTGTCCAGATCCTTCTGCATTCAGACAGAAAGTATGAGAGAATGGCTAACTAGGCAACAGAAAAATGGGTCAAAATGAAGAGGAGTAATTTTTGGGGAGACAATAAAACGCATTTACACAAGTCAGTAGGCCTAAATGTTTATTCTAAATGTATAACATGGTTAAAAAAACACAAACTGCATTAAAGAAACAGCAGAATGAAACACTTTAGTAGTTAGTTTGTATCTATAATGAGTCATAGAAGTTATTTATTCAACACTCTACATTTCAAATCTAATCGTAGAAGAGAAAAATAACACAAAAAATCCCAACAACTACAAAGAAAAAGTATCCACAATAAATACTGGCCACCAAAAACTGACCATTGTGAGAAACAGCTTGAATACTAACACGTGAATGCAAGCTAGCTAAATGCTCTGTTGGATTTAAATTTTTCACATCCACGGACGCCATGATTATTTTGAAGATGCAGGAATTGTGATGGATGACACGTCACGGGGGCCTGATAGTGCTGATATATGGAGCCGGTGGGAGGTGCACTGGAGTCACCTGGGTGGAGAAAAATCGAGTGTTTTGGTGTGGCGCTCCAGTCCTTGGCAGGTGTAGAAGCAGCTCACTCTCACTGCACGGACCACCTGCTGCCAAATCTGATTTACTGCAAGGAAATATTTTCTCCCCCAGACCCTGCCTTCAGTTTCGAAGGCCAGGCTGCGTGTTGTGAAACGAAGTAGGCTGCCAAACTAAACGGGTTGTCATTTGCCCACACTGCGTAGCTATTGATTTACTGCTCAGTGCTGCTGCTGCTGCTGCTGGTTTCCTGAAGGGAACTGGAGGCCTGAGAAAAAAATAAAAAATAAAAAGTGCCTGTGCATGCTCCATCAAAAGACAGGTTTCCAGGGCCAGACCTCCCAGGAGGCTGAGCTCTGCCCGTATGTGGGAGCATCAGGGGGAGAGGTGATCAGCAGAGACTCCAGCCGTGCAGGTAATTACACATGTGGTCGCACTGAGCAATGCACGGGGAATAACATTTTTCTTGTAAAAACTGCATCAACCGCTAGTTACTATACTATGTACTATGACATGAAGACGGATATTAAACTTGTTGACTGGCCAGGCAGGGCTGTTTCATATATATGAAGAAGTTTGAGTGAGAAATGGGCATGAAATAAATACTACAAATACTAATATATTACTACAAATATTACAATACTGCAATACTACAAATACTATTACATTATGACAAATATTACAATACTACAAATACTAATATATTACAACAAATACTAATATGCTATCAGATCAATATCATCAATGTACTGGCATGTCAGATAAGGAGAGGTTAAACTAAAAACATGCTTTTCTTTATTTTATCATCATGCACAAATATGCACTGGTTTAATGTCCAATATTTGTAATATTTGAAATTCCATTAGTATTAAAAAAAAAACTCTCTAAAGGTGCTTTCACATCAACAGCAGTTGGTGTGTACCAAACGTTCCATTCAAACCAGAAGCTCTTAGTTTGGTTCATTTTCGTTGGTGTTACAGCATCAGTCGCACTCGGATCCACACAATCAAACAGACCTCTTTTTTGAGGTCTCAGTCCGCTTGATTTAGTGCGGATCAGAGTGCGATTGATGCTCTAAATGCCAAACTCTGGTGAGAACGCGAACTTGGGTCCAAACCATAGACAGTAGATCCAAACAAACTATTCGAAATGCATTACGGGAGGGAATACAAATGATTTTATTTCCTGTTTGTGGTGAATGAAGAAGACATGGGGCGAACCTCGAACCGTGGCCCAACGTGGTCCAAGTAACGGTAAAACGATCAAAGGAACCATAACTGATTTAATGAGCCATTCACAGTTTCACTGTGTGTGTGTGTGTGTGTGTGTGTGTACTTAGACTTGCATGGCTTAACAAGCATATGCTACTGGCAGGATCAACCGGGTAGCCCTGTCCACGTGCACCAGGCTAGTTAAGATGTGTGACGGTGGCCGGGGGTTTGAAAGTCCGAGTTCCCCAGGCCAGGGAGGTAGGGTTCAAGAAACTGTGTCTGCCGGAGACCGGCCTCCGCTTGGGGGTATAGGGACAGGGCCGCACCATCTGTAGGGGCTCCATGGGAAGGCCACTGGGCAAGATGGTGCGTCTCGGACTCACTTCCGAGATGTTTGGCGTGCGGGGGAGCCTCAGCGTCCCCAAGCCACATGCAGTCGAACCCGCTGTGCACAGGAGCCTTGGATATACGTCAGTCGGACCAATTCTGGTTCGTTTGCAGGTCTGAAAGCGGTCCACACTGGAGTCCATATGCTACATAATAATAATTTTATTGCCTGGTGTGAACCAAATAATCGAACAAGAGGTATGAAAGCGCCCTAAGATGACATGTCTACTGTATATGATTTACATATTCTAATGACTATTATATAGCATTATTTATTGTCTTCCCCTCACATTTCTTCTTAGTCATCATTTTCTGCTGATGGAAGCTGCTCTAAAGTTGCTTGCCTTGTTCATTCAGTTTGGATGTGATTAGTGTCGGTGTCTGGGGCGCTCGGTGGTTGCCCGCTTGCATATGAAGTGATGCCAGCGCTGGTTATGGAAATAGACTTATAACAGTGCTACCTGATGTTGCTGCCCGCTGAGACAGAGGGAGGAATCGCATTCATTTAGCAGCTTCCAATTAGCGCTGAGCGTGGATCATCATCAATTCACATAGTAATTGTCCCACGCGGCCCGCTCACTACACCGCCATCTGTGCACCACTGCCAACTCTGGAGCCGACAATTATTTTTAGTATTTCAGATAAGAACAGCGCTGGTACAGTAGCGCAGGTGTGCAGGTTTCAACAAACAAGGTTAATCTGATATTACGATTATTAGTAAATACAATAGATGTAGTGAATGTTGTTCTGTAAGTAGTAATTTGGCATCTTATCCACATATTACAACTGATACTTTGCACCTGATGACATAAGGTTAGTAATGATTGTACAGATTCAGTAATACATTCAATAAATTACTTTTCATTTGGCCATCCATTAGTGTTGCAAAGCAGCAGATGGAGAGAATGAAGTGGCTATTGGTTCTGCTGCTGCGATGCAGGTGACAAGGAGGTGTCTTATTCAACAAAAAGGTGAGAGTGACAAAACTGTGAAAAACTGTTGGCTAATGTTAGCTAACATGTAACTGTAATTTTATATGCAAGAGACATGGTTAACAGCACAGATCAGCTGACCTGTTGTCAGGGGTGGGGCCAGACATTTTTGGGGTTGCTAAGGTCTTCAATGGGGATGCACACTTAACATCCAGATTCAGATTAAGTAGTACCTTCAGTTAGCATCACTCCCCCAGGAAATGTTGATGACATCAGCTGCAAAGTATCAATTGTATGGCTTGGGAGAGGAATGGTTGAGAAACTTGAGAAGGGCACAGCCTATGATTTGCCCCACCAGTAGATCTCAAGAAGAATCTCATGAAACAATTTGAATTATTGGTGAAACACAAAAACTGTACATTTGCTGCTACATAAGTCCTGAAAGTCCCATAAAATAAAATATGTGGACCGGGAATGACTGTAGCAGTTTACCTTAGATTTAGTGGAGAGGACCTTGCTAACAATCAAAAGTGGATTGCTATAAAACTGTGCTTTATTGGCTTGGCACTGTTGTAAAAAACAAAGTTGTCATTGTAAAAACCTGAAAACATCTTTAGGGCCTTTCCTCTAAAACCTCCTTAAAACAACATTCACTTTGTGGAGTGTGTAAAATTGATGCCGCCTCTGAGCAAATTCAATTGTGTTTTTTATGACTAAACTCAGAGTCAGACTGATTAATTAGAACTGTATTAGTATTGTAACGGTGCACTGACTCCATAAATCCAAACCTATTACTCCTGGAGACATGCCTGTACCTCCTAGACACAAACACAAGTCAATTCACTCCTTTCTTGTTCTGTTCTTGTACTTTCACAGACCCCATTGACACAGAGAAAGCAAGTAAACAACCTGAAGTGTCTCTATAATACATTATCATTTTTGCACCGCTTATCTAATTTCTATTTTTTGTTTTGTTTTTGTGATTTCCAATACACGATAGCGTCTGGCAACCTCACTGTTGGCGTCACTACTTCCTGTCTAATTTTATCTCTATGACGTTTTTGCTGAGTCATGCTAAAATGAATGAACATTTAAAGATCAGGCAGTGAACAAGGAGCTGCAGCTGTGACTGACATTTAAAAAGTACACAAATATAATGAATACTTCAGTGGAGGACACACAGATGTTTGTGTCTCAATGCTAATGCTAATGTTAATTTTGAGTCATAATACATATTAAAACAACTCCACAAACGCAAGTATTCAACATATACAAATAATTGGGTGGCCTCTATTTTAATTAATCTGAATTTTAATGGGCTGCTTGTTTTATGTTTTACAAGTTTAATAAAAGTGACTGTTAGCTTTGAGACACAGTGAGCTAGCCTATGAGCGAGCCTATTTAGAGAGGTTTTAGACTTAGACAAACTTTATTGATCCACAAGGGAAATTATTTGGATACAGTAGCTCACTCATCACAATATAATATAACAACAGAGAGTAGCAAAAATGGATGGTATAGCAAAAAAAAAAAAAAAAAAAAATTAATTATAAAAAAATAATAATTATAAAAATAAATGTATATGTAATGTATATGTACAAGTCAAAATAAAATAGAATAAATAGGTAATAAACTATAAAATAAGCTATAACATCGCAGCTATATAAAAGAGACAAGAACGACAGTGCAAATACTATGCTGATTGACGGAGCATAAGGTTATCCAGGTTTAATATTGAGAATTCTGGAGTGGCAATGTTGTGTTACTCAAGTTTGACTTTAATCTGAGCTTTGTTTTAACAGTCTAAGCATTACATTACAATCACAGGCTAGCTAGCATTAGCATTACGTTTTGCCCCAGTACAGGTATAGTCTAAAAGAGGCTCATAAGGTCAAAATGAGAGAACTGTGTGCTGTCTGCCTCTAATAATATTAGTATTGGATCTCAATACATCTACACACCAGTGCATTCCTTGCTCTATATTTTAATCTAGATCACACCCTATATGAAGTCTGTCACCTACCTGCAAACTCAAATGATTCAATACAGCCAATAAGCTTTACGTTTTCTTTTTTTTCATTGGAGTTTGCTTGTGTACCACCATCCTGGGTCACTCAACCCCATTCCAACCGCTTCTCATTCAATCTATAGCACAAAGTTGGCCTGTGCTTTTTCTTTTCTACGACCGGCAGACCTGGCCATTGGCTTTGATAAAAACCACAAAGAGGAGAAATCCCTCACCCTGATAACGCTTTATGGTGTCAAAGAAGATTATTTACAATAATGATGTGGCATTGTGGGAGCTAAATTGTGTTGGGATAGAGCTCTGTGGCTGTGGAGTTAATAGAGGAGGACGAGGATCAAACCAGGCCCAGCTAATTATCTGCTCCAACCAGCTGCCATCTGGATATCAAATAAGCACGAAGGGAGTTATAGGTTTGAACATCAGTATAAGAGCTAGTGCATATACATAGATGTTATAGTTTTTGCTTTTATGAAATCTAAATGCGAATGATTGTATTTTATGACAACAGTGGAATTTTGCATAGACATTTAATTATCTGTCATTACAATTGCGGTTAATCGTCACATACTTCTCAACAAACTAAATGACTACAGCCTTTCCACGCACAACCAAAACTGGATTAGGGCATATTTGAGTGTCCAGCATCAGTGTGTCCGGGTGAATAACACTTTATCACCCTTTAAAGCCACCTTCTTTGACCTCTGCTCTTTAGTATTTATATAAATGATCTCCCTAATGTGTGTACTGATGCTGCTATAATAATGTATGCTGATGACACAGAGAAATTAATTGGAGGTAACAGAAAAATTGACAAGGAAAATGGAAAAGTTTGCAAATTGGCTTCAGACTTCCTGCCTTACCTTAAATATTGATAAAACAGTTTCAGTGTTTTTTACCAATAAGCGTAAATCCCCACAAATTACAAATTTTAGTAAATGGACAAAACATCAGGAATGTAGATGAATTTAAATATTTGGGTGTAATACTTGACTCAAAACTTAATTTTAAAAGTCACATTAAAAAACTTGGAAACACACTGAAGCTCAACTTGAATTTTAAACATGTTAGAAATTCTTTAACAACTGAGGCTTCATATACATATTTTAATGCCATGATTGTCTCACACCTTCGATATTGTATTACGAGCTGGTCTCAGGCGTGTAAAACATCTTTAAAGCCTATCGAAACATTGTATAAACAAGCACTAAAAATCCATGATAAAAAGTCTCACCTGTACCACCACTGCTCAATACTTGCTTAAATTTAATCAAATGTTAACCTTATTTAAAACCATTCATAATTTAGCTGCTCCCCCATTGAGAAAGTTTGTGGTACTCACTTCAGAAAAGTCCTGCCGAGCCACATGGTCCACAGCCAGAGGAGAGTGGAGTGTTCCAAGATGCAGAACCTCTTTTGGTCAGTCACCAGAGGCCTATGGCTCCTACAGAGTCACAGGCCTCTGGAACACCCTCTCAAATGAAATTATATCATGTACAAATTATGAAATGTTTGCACGCCTGGCCAAACAATGGCTTTTAACAAAAAAAAAACAAAACCCTGTACACATTAATTTGCTCTTTAGCAATGCAGCAATATGAACTGTAAATATGTAAATAGTGTGGATGGATGTGATGACTGAGACTGAATGGGACTAGTTTTACCTATTGACTGATTAGATGAGTCATTGTTAAAACACATTAGATTTACTTTATTGGGAGGTACGCCATTTATGACATCAACCTGTCCACGTACTGAAGGTGGAAATTAGCAATAATGCTATAATCTGGCACAAACATATGACCTCTTTGTGTAGCTCAATGTTTTTATGAGCATTGTCCCTGATAAATAAACAAATAAATTCAATTCAAATCACAAACACTGTGGAATACATACATGCAAACACATAAGAATGCTTCCTTTTATGTTTAAAAGTCCTAAATTACGTAAATTTCACTCCTGAGAGCTTTAAGTCATAATCTTATAATGCTCCACAAAAACATACCTGGAGTTGTTTGTTCATTATAACATGGCTTAAAAATCACAAGAATCCATTTTGTATAATATCTGTAAAGTACAAAAAAGTACTGTTCCTTCCATAAGACCCTTTACTTTTAACTTTGAAATGACCAAAAATAAATAATTGTTTGAAATAACACTGCTCTCATGTGATAACAGATCAGAAACAGTGAGAATGGGTTAATCAATAACCTTGTTGCCTACGACAACAGTTGAGTTGAGTTGGCTTGTATTACATAAGACATTATACAACTGGTCATTAAAATCGCCACCCTCTGTTCCATCCCCTTTAGCAATCATTATCCCAATGATCTCACGTCTTAAGTAGGTAGTTCTGATTCACTGACTTTCCCTGTTCTCATCCCTCGGAAATAAAGTGAATATTAAAGGTCCTACACAAAATTGACTCTGAAAAGCTTTAAGCCATGTTATAATGTTACTTTCAGAAACATATGCAGAGTTGTGTTTGTTTCATTCACACATTTGATTAACCTTTTATTATCGGTTTATCTACATTGCCAAAGTTGAAAATGCTCTGTTCCCCCTTGTGATGTCATGTAATGGTAGTTTTCAAGTTAACGGCTATCTTTAGTTCAGTAGAGACAGACAATTCCAGGGCTAATGTCGTCCAAATGATTCTAGTGAATGTGTGTGGAGTTTAAAAACACAACAAACAAACATGACATCACAAGGTAGAACGTGAGTGTTTTCTGTTTGAGAGAAGAACCTAGCCTAAATATGCAGGGTTTGTTTGTGTGTTAAACATGCATGTAACAAAACACAACTCCAGGTATGTTTTTGATGAGAAAACAACATTATAACAGATCAGAAAATAGCGCAATATGGGCCCTTTAATGCTTCTTAGTCATCCTTTCAACAGAATCATTGATCACCAAACAATGAGCCTCTTGGAACATTAGTCCATCATCACCATGCCTCATTCACTACCTGGAACTTACAGCCTACGATATGAATTTCCGCAGTAACCTTGGCGACCCATTTCCAGGAAGTCCCCTCTGGTGAATATCTCTCTCCAACAATGGAAATATCATGTACCCTATGCGAGTGTGGAATGTATAATCCGTATTGATTTTCTATCTTCGGTTTGGTGAGAGCGTGGGCTGGAGACATGGGTGCCCCGAGATGTTCATCACCGTTCAAAGACAATTACGGAGAGAGAACTTAAGGCGAGCAGAGGCCAATCCTTTTACCAGTCTCCCCGCTGGCGTCCTAGCGCGTATAGGCTAGCAACGCCATATTGACTTCGAGCACTCTCGTCTGGCCCCAAAATTACCTATCGATTTAGCCCTTTGACAGTTGTTAGCTGGAAACTTTATCACAGCGACCTACATTGTCATATAAAGTACGATGCTGCTCGCGCCCCTGCAGTTGGGTCCCCTTCAATGTTGGAATTAATGATATCAAAGTATAGGAAATCAATATCGGGTAGTGCAGTGGTAGAGGTTAGCGACAGAATGCTAGGAGCGCTATGCTATTATTAATCTTTGGCACAAGAAGTCATTATTTACAATCCAGAGTGACACCTTCAGCATTATAATAATACAAAGATTGAATTGGCATTAGAAATGTATCTGTGTGTGTGTATTGAGAAGAGAAAACCCAGCAACATGGAAAGATATAGGCTTTCTCATCACTTTTACTGCTGATGTGACAGAAAACACAAGCAAATGGATTAACAGCCTCCCGGGTCCACACCTGCCGTGACCTTTGACCTCGAGGCTTCGGGGTAAAAGAGCAAAGAAGTAAATAAGTGGATTGTGAGGAATTGCAGAAATATCTGGCATAGTGGGATGGGGGGGTGTATATGTGAGAGCAGTGTTCTTGACAGTACATTTTGAAGGTCAAAATCACTGCAGTCTTCTATTGTACTTTTTCAGAGTAAACCAAAAATATGCTGATTGTTAATCATACCACTACAGCAATAGTCACTGTGGGCAAAGCATGTCAGATATGTGAGGAAAAACTAATTGTTCTTAGTTATCTCTTTTTTCTACAAATACAAATATTTCGTGCATTTTGTGTTGTAATATATTAGTGCTGTCAGAAATACCGGACTATTAACGAGTTAACGCAAAACAATTTTAAAGGAAGATTAATGCTCTTTGTGACCTAGTGAACTATTTTTTTAATAAGCTGTGGCCACTGCTGTAAACACGGCTGTAAACAGAAAGGAAAACAGTTTGTACAAAACTGAGAATTCCCGGCTGTAGGAGGTGGGCCAAAGCACAGCACAGCCGCCCGCGCACACAGACACGCACAACTTCACCACACAAAATGATGATTCAAGGGACAAAAATGTGTGATTAATTTGTGATTAATCCCAAGTTAACTATGACGTTCATGAGATTAATTGTGATTAAATATTTTAATCGATTGACAGCACTATAATATATTATTGTGTGATACATTATTATACATTTCATATGTTTCTGTACCTGGGGTCGCTGGAACATATGCCCTTGGCAAACCAAAGGCACAGATTAATTTAAAAGAGTGCATAAAACAACATGAATGGTGAGGATAACACTGTTCCTCATAGGCTCTCTATGTGTGACTACTGCAGTTTTATAATGTAAGCCCATAGAAATGTACTGTGTTTACCAGCCAGCAAGGCATTAGCAAAAAAAAGTAGAAATTCAAACTAGTGTGATAAACTAGCATTAGGCTATCTTCAAACAGGCCTCGGATCCTTGCTGATGGGTACTTTGGAGCCCTGGCCTCTGTCTGCAGTGATTCATCACTACTGGAGTGAGGCGCGGCTGTGAGCAGGCTCACAGCACAAGAACTCTGAGATCTCTGATATGTATTTGAATTGAAAAAGGCCTTAACAGGTCTTGGACTGATCCATGTTTGAAGATTTTCTTCTTTAAGATCCAGACCATCAAAGCCCACGCAGGAATGTGCCAGGCTTTTATGTGTATCAGCTCGTCTCTGATTGCAGAATGGTCCAAATCAAACACGTGAACACGTGAGTCCACACATGTTCTGCTCTGCCAAACTTGTAACAGCATCTCAAATGTTTGACGACCAAATCTTCTCATTTGCATTTAAAATAAGACCAACTTGAAGAGTGTACCTTGTATTTAAGTGTACAATACTGCCGGGAGGGAAAAGCACACATTAATGCTTGTAAAATAATAAATAAAATGAATTATCAGAATGAAAAGTATTTTGAAGTTGTTCCTTTGAGCATAATCGTATCTGGAGGATTTTTCCTGACAAAAAGAACCTGTGATCTGACCTGTTTTATCACAAACGCTCCTCTGTAGCTTCACTCCTTCATTCATTATTCATTGTCAAAGCAGGTTTCTACCACTCAAAACTGAGCTAGGCAACAGTATATTTTACAAGTCTCACTTGACAATATTTTTGTGTCTTTTATTGTAAAACTATTCCACTTCTGCTGTTGTTTATGACAACCAGCCACCTTACTTTAAATATCACAAACCATCAGACTCAATTCTTTAAGTGTGTGTTAAAACATTTCATAAAACTGCAACAACATTAGTTACTCCAGGCACGGGGCACAAATGTCCAATCTACTAATCTGCATAAACATTTTCTATAAACTTCCAACATATACTTTCTACAGATATTTTCATATCAATTGTTCCTGTTTCTGATTTAAGAAATTTATTATTTCCTTGTGTATTATATATATATATATATATATATATATATATATATATATATATATATATATATATATATATATATATATATATATATATATATATATATATATTATTATTATTATTATTGCTGTTGTTGTTAGTGTGACAAGGTGTTGATTTTTTTATTTATTATTATTATTATTATTATTTTTTTATTTTTTTTTTAATACTTTTGTCTATGAGGTACAAGGGCTATTATAATGGATTTGTTGTTGTGTGTATGACTGTTGCTGTTTGTGCTTTGTCTTCATTTGTATTTTTTTTGTGATTTACTTAATGTTTGTTATGTTCTGTGATGTTTTCTTTTTAGGACCCCCTCGCAAATGAGATGACACATCTCAAGGGGCTATCCTACTAATAAAATTAAAAAAAATATATATATATATATAGACATATGGACAAAAGTGCAATGCTGTGGGCCACAGTTGTCACAGTATATTAAAAGATCTTGTCTGCCCTGTACTAAAGATTGATAGTGTTTTCCCCATTATATTTGACTGCACGATGCCTCTCAGCTAGTCATGATGAGCACAAATGTGTGCTCTCCCTCACCGCTGGATCACTGGCTCCTCTCTTCCCATTACCCTGGGCATTAGTGGCTGTTTGCTCTCAGCACCCAAGCTTGCCACTGTAATAAACTCTTAATTTTTCACCCTATCTGACAGAATATCATTATGCAAGGCCATAAAGGAGAAATGGCAAATAAAAGCCTGGCATTCTTATAGTAATCTGGAGCACAAGTTTAGTAATAACAATAATTATACCACTGGGAGGCAAAGGCGGATGGGTGTCTCAAACCATAATGTTAGGGAGTTATGGAGCAGCGTCCAAGGGCTTTCAGTATACTACAAAAGATCTGTGCTGTGGGCGATATAGAAAAGACAGAATATAGCCATTTCACTCATTAAATTTGCAGATTTTACAGCTTAGACAAAATATAGTGGGCCTGTGTGTACCCAAAATGATACTGCAACAAAATAAGATAATAAGATGCTACTGCCTAGGGCTGAAGGGGCTCACACACTAGCTCTAATACAACTGCATCTGATGGTAAAGATTTCATATTGAGAGAATAGCTTGATAGGTGATTGGTTGATAAGCAAATGGCATGCTGTGATAGGTTAAAAGCCCTATATTACACAAAATTTACTCTTGTGAGCATTGAGCCATGTCATAATGTTGTTACCTCATCAAAAACATACATGGAGTTATGTTTTGTTTCATTCACACATGTCTGAATAATCCTGTCTACATCTCCAAAGATCGAAATGCTCTGTTCCACCTTGTGATGTCATAGTTTTAGTTTTCAAGGTTACAGCTATCTTTTGTTCAGTAGAGATTGGAAATAATAGAGGAATATTGAAACAACATTATAACATGGCTTAAAGCTCACAAGAGTCAATTTCATAATATAGGACTTTTACGGCCTCTAAATCTAATTCACAGACCCAAGTAAGTAAGTTTTTTATTTATATAGCACTTTTCACAGACATATGTCACAAAGACACTTTACAGATTCATTCAGTCCATACCTGGTGGTGGTAAGCTACTATTGTAGCCACAGCTGCTCTGGGGCAGACTGACGGATGTGCGGCTGCCAGTCTGAGCCATTGGCCCCTCCAACCATCACCATCACGCACGCACGCACACACCATTTTCATACTAGGCAATGTCGCTGAAGTGCCTTGCCTAAGGACAGAATGAGTTTTTGCGACTGGTGCCCCACTGTGGCACCTGATTTTCCCAGCGGTCTCCCATCCAAGTACTAACCAACCTCAGCCCTGCTGAGCTTCTGAGATCTGACAGAATAAGAGACTTTGACAAGCTGATATGGCCGTAAGTAACCCAAGTAACTACAAAATTACCATGTTTGGTAGGAGATTAGATTCCCACAGAAAATTAGTACTACTAGTACTACTATTTCTGTTAGGCCCTTCTATCTGGTTTCTCTCCATCTTTGAAAATAGCATAAAAAAAAAAACTACTCACTGATCTTTTGGGAGCGTCATTTGTGCATTTATTCTGCAGTGGACACAGAATGTTCCTGGCAGCTTGTAGACCACAGTACACCACAGAACAGAGTGAAAAGCAACGCATATCTGTCCATCTCCAAACCCCGAGATTACAGCCCAGGCAGCTGTTGTGGCAAATGGCTCCCAGCTTACAGAGGTACCCACACAAGATGGCTGTGATAAAATAAATTACCTGTGCGACGGATCAGGACTTAAGAACACTGTCTCATTTCAGTTTTTTCACAGCTATCTGAAGCAATATCAGGAGAAATTCAGGAGGATTAGAAGGTTTTAAAGACACATGGAGTGAACATAAGGCCTGTTTTTCAGAATGAGTGGGTGAAACAGTTAAAATTATTGCATGTTTTACTGCTAATGTATAACATCAATGTTTACCAAAATCTTTGTATTATTGACTGCAATGTATTTTTTGATAAGCCTAGGACAGTTTTTGCCACTCATAAGCAAGCAGTATAAAGTAGAAATCCTTAAAAGAAAGACAATCACATATACATTTAGAATACATTTTGACGCACATAGTGCTTTGGCCCATGACTGCACTTATGATCTTGGGCTGGACACCTCTGCACCCGTACTGGAAGGACAGCTGTTCAATACACTGAATCATTCTGACCCATTTACAAAGCTACAGAGCTCCCATATCTTTAAGGCTTGTAGCATTCATTTTAGGTCTTTATCACAATGCCATGTGATGTTTTGGGGTTTTTAGTGGTAGAATCACAAAAGTTTGCTGCAAAAAAATTATCCAGTAGGATTGCTGAGGGACACCTCTGGCCCAACACATATGCAGTGCTCTATGCTAACTTGAGCATTATGAGATTGCGCTGTGCTTTCTATTAAAACACATATACAGTATAATTACATATTTAATTATAATTAAATAATTCTATATACATATTATTCTAAATTCCTCTAAGACCACCACTAATCACTCACTCACATAGGCTACCCCCATGTGGGTGGGTTATGTGTCTAGTCAAAGTAGTATCCAGTGGGATAAGTTTAGTGAACAAAAGCTTTTACCATAGAGATTTTTTTTAATTTGGCTTCTGTTTAGGACTTCTGTCTGAAATTGCTTTAGCTGAGCCTGTAAATCTTGCATGTCCCTAAAGGGCTACCATAGCCATTCATATGCAGTTGAAACTGTACAGTGTGGATTTGCCATCTGCACATGTGCTGTCATATGTCACCAAAAGTTCACACATTTCCTCTACATTATTTCCAAAAGTGTTTCCCTCGGCACAAATGTCACAGCAACACCCAGCCTGCCCCCGCCATAACTTGGTGCTTTTATAATTCCGCCCATATTCTTATCGGCTCCCCCAAGGCTGTCCCCGTGGCTAGAACAAATAGGGAAAGGCCAAACTGGTGCCTGGCCCTCTTCACGTGTGATGTGGTGGGGCGGCTGCACTGTAATCTGTACAATTCTCTCTCTCTCCACGCGTGCACTCAGAGCTCAGAGCAGAGGCTTTAAAGGAGCTCCCTTATCAGTGTCCTCCAGCTCCTCCACCTGCACCGCGCCTGGATCCAAGCGAGCTGAGGAGGAGAGGGGGCTGGCACGCACGCAAACAAAGGCAAAATGCTGGGAAAGAATACGACAAGGTGTTGAGAACAGAATAAAATACCTGCACAATGGGAAGAGACAAAAGCATTGATTGAGTGTACAAGGTGGTTATTAGATATGCCTGCACGATGCAGCGCTGAGGCCTGCTTTTCAAAAATGACAAAGCTATCAATTTATCAGAGCCATCTCGCTTGTCATATAGAAGGAGATTAGCACAGACCAGATATGCAATGTGACAGAAGACCACTCATCCAAATGGAGAATAATGTACGACGTTCACCACAGAAGTGAGGTGGCATTTAGAATTATAAGGATAGCTGTCGGGTTGTTGAGTTGGTTAAAGCAGTTTGTAGTGTCAAGCAGTAATTGTTGCTAAAGGACTCCTGGGTAATAAACAGCCTCTTATAATGTCAAGCTAATATGAAGCTTCTAATTTAACACCCACAGAAAAGTTGATACCAAAAGATGATTACATGATTTCATTGTCATTGTGTAAACTTAACACTTAACTTAAAATAAATATTGGATTATTAGTATCATCCATACACATACAGAAATTGTTCAGCAAACTAAGCTGATTGACCAAAGACTCTTGACTCCATCTAGTGGTAGTTCTGATATGTTGGAAAATAAAATTGCATAATGTCATGTAGAAATCAGTGCACATTTAGTGAACCACTGAAAGAGAATTATTGTAACTTATGGACAATTAGCATATACATCTATTCATATATCATACAAGGATCGCACCTCAAAACTTAATAAAACCCAGTATAAGAAGAATTCCTTTTTTCCAACGCACTGTCCCAGAATGGACTTAGACTTAGATACACTTTACTGATACACAAGGGAAATTACTTGGACACAGTAGCTCACGCATCACAATATTGTATAAAAATCTAAATGGTAATAATAAATTCTAAATATGTAGCAAAAATAGCAAGAGACTGGTGTCAAATAAGGCATAATTATATAAATGTGTATGTACAAGTAAAAATAAAATATAGAAATACAGTAATATAAATGTATCTCAGCTATACAAGAGGTCGTAAGGAAAAACAGTGCAAATATGATATGATTGACAGGACATAGGATTATCTATTACATAAGGAACCAACTACTAACTGACTAGTTTTAAACCTTAACATTTCACACTCTCCCTTTCATCCCTTCATCGGCGTGATATCCACTTGGAGTTTGCCGATTTATCACCCAGGACTAGAATCATTTGAAGAATGCAGGACATGAAGGTTCAAGATACAAACTGGTATTAGCCTTAAGAGTGTTGTACCAACCTAATTTACTGTATATTTCCTGGTTAGTGCAAATTCTTTCATTTGCTGTATAATAATGACCTAATATGGTGCACTTACTGGAATATGACTTTTTACTTACACTTGGGAGGACTTTTACCGAGGCCAGTTTTTAGTTTTGTGAGGGCCCCGTGCAAGATGATTGTTGTAGGCCTTTAGCTTGACAAAACAGGAACCTTCTGTACACTTTTATCAAAATTTTGTAGTCTTTGTTTTCTTTGGTGTTTATGAGCCAAAACCTGTTTTCTATTTCTATTGTGCCCTATGAGAATGTTGCCGTGGACACTGCAATCGTCATTGTGTTACTTTACATGGGGCTACTGATCTTGACTAGAGATCGACCAATATGGGTTTTTTCATGAAAGATGCCCATGCCAATTGTTTAGAATCCAAAGAAACTGAGGGCCAATATTTTTGGGCCAATATATGGGGCCAATTTTGATTATTTTCCTCAAATCATGTAATTAAAATTTTCTACAAACATCCATAGCCCTTTTTTTTTTTTTTTTTTTTTTACCATAATCCTTTAAGAGACACTAAAGCTTTGGTGTATTTTTTTAGGCAGCAGATCACCCAAAACAAAATACCTGCCTTTTGCTGGAGATTTAAGGATGATAGCAATAAAAAGTCAAAATATTGGCTCGATTTATCAGCCAAACGACCTACATAATAAATAATAATAATACATCAGACTTATATAGTGCTTTTTTGGACACTCAAAGACCTATCACTAATCTTGACAGCAAAGAACTGACTTTGTTTGTTTGTACGCTGTGCCTATACCAGGAAACACCCCTGGATAACATGTGTTTGTTATTTATAATTTTCTATTTCTATAATCATTCATGAGATGTGCATTTGGATAGCAACAAGGTTAAAATGACAGACCTAACTGTACTAGACTTAAAACAGGAGAAAGCCCTGCAGCCACTGGACTGAATCAGAGCTAATATGGGTTTCCATCAGTGCATGCTAATTTCGCCTTCTCTCCGGGGGCAGATTACCTTACACAATAGGCTGCCAGGACACAAATACAGGCTCCTTCAAGTTAGACCTAAAAATACTGGGGCTTCATCATGGGAGGAGGTCAGGCTGTTTGTCCGAAGAGCACCGCACAACAGAGACAATGCCAACTACATGAAGGTCACCAGGCAGAATATGCTCCCTATTTTATCGGAGGCCACTTCTTTGTGATATTTTTTTATGTTTTAGTAGGAGCTATGGCAACATTAAAATGACAAGTGTTCAAAATGGAGGGCAGAGTGGGGAGATATTTTGCAAGACATAAATTGTAACGTACTGCAGATTTAAAGTGATAGTATGTAACTTTCTGGAGTTGAAAAGTCAGCTGCATAATTCAGTGGAAACAGACAGTTAAAATGATACTTCGGAAAATTCTCGATGGAGATAGTTAAGTTTTATGCCATACTGTGAATTATTATAGTCAAAGGAACAATATTTCCATGAAAACAAGCAGGAGACAGCCACTTCTGTGGAGAGACAAGCCCTTTCACAAGGATGGCTGTGTTTTTTTTTTTTTTTTTTTTTTTTTTCAGTACAATAAACACACCCATAATATTAACAAAACATGCTTTTATTGTTGTCTATTTTGGGGCAAAAATAAGTTAAACCTAGGGAAACCGATCCCGCTTTTTCAGTTTCGATACCAGTTTCGATACTGTAGCTTTGAGTATCTGCTGATACCCGATATCTATTAATATCAGTGCAGAGACTGAACACAGCATTTATTTCCTATAAACTAAAATAAGACTAAACACATCCAAATGTAGCAAAGGTTATTTATCTCAAGTAACCACAGAACAGCTCTATAAACAAAGTTCAAACATTATGAGACTCTGGGCCAACTACGAATGTCTTATTATATTGAATTATACGTCTAACCAGGATATGGAAGCTGATATCTGATCCAGCAAATTTTTCAGTATCAGCACCGATTTCTGATACGAGTATTGGACTGGTGCATCCCTAGTTAAACCCCAAACTACTACATAATAAATACATCTTAATTAGCATTAATACAGCATGAAGAAAGACTTATGTCATATTGAACAAACAGTTTATAAAGAATGATTCACGCTTAGTAAATACTTATGTCAGGGGTTAGGGTTAGAAGTTAGGGTTAAGGGATAGTAGGGTAGTTAAAGGTGCACTGCGTAACATTTCTAGTGGAGGGTCCGTCACCTGCTTGTCTCCATGGAAGTGTTATTGTTTTGTCTAAAATGTTCCACGGTATACATTAAACCTATCTATCACAAGGGAGACAAGCAGGTTACAGCACTATTCTGCATTACAGTTCAGATCTGTGGAGATTCGCCCCTATTCACAGAGGGAATTATTGTATTTTTGAACAGAAACGCCTGTCATGAGTTTGTTTTAATCTCATACCATGAAACATTCCAAGCAAAGCAATAACATCGCCATGGAGACAAGAAGGTAGCGGACCCTCTGCCAGAAAAGTTGCGCAGTTACTAAGCCTGAATCATTCTTAATAAACCATTTGTTCATTATAACTTAAGTATTTCTTTGTGTTTTAAGGCTAATTAAGCAAGGCACTTCACTTTTCGCTCTTTAGTGTGAGAGTGGGGTCAGAAAATTTTATATATATATATATATTTATAGGCAAAATATTCATGAATTTTTTCCTGCATGTTTTGATTGTTGATTGCCTGTTAGTACTATTCTAAGCATTAGTTCTAATGATGCCTTGAATTTGCATTATGTAAGTGTGCATAAATTGAAAGCCAGGGTTAAACAGCTCAACCTTGTTTTGCTTCGCTGAAAAATAGCGTCCAAATGCTGCTTATGTTTATGTTTTCATGTCCGTTTAAAAGCTTCTTTATTACTTTGGGAGCCTCTTTGAAATGCCAGATAGTGTTTTCTGGTCACTCTCATGCATATGGTTAATTAATGGAGACTGTAGCTATGAAACGAAAATAAACACTTTTTTCAATTATGATACACCCTTTGTTCCAATACCGTCACATTTAGACATAGGTGGATAGTACTTAGTTACATTTACTCAGTTACACTTACTTGAGTAACTTTTTTTTAAGACATTGTAGTTTTGGGACAGCATACATTTATTCCTAATTGAGTAATCTTTTGTTTGAAGTAACAGTACTCTTACTTGGGTATATGTTTAGGCTACTTTCCTCATTGTGAGTAAGTCTACAAGTGACAAAATGTTGACAGTATTAAATTATATGAATATTTTATGTTTCTTGCACCTCTCCTTCATATAAGATTTAGTTTTCCTCACTTTTGTTTCTACGCTTTGAAAAGACAAAGGGCCATGATTTTTCATCTTTTCAGTAGTAGATTCCCTAAATACTTTTTAAAGTTCATCATAAAATATGTGCTAAAATCACTGCTGTTGCTGGAATTCATGTAACCTGCAATGCTATACTAAAATACTTACCTTAATTAGGCTAATTACTTAAAAATATATATTTCTAGCATAGTTTTTCTACTTGTCTCTTTTACCAATTAGTACTTACCTGATATAATTTGTTGGGCCTATTTTTTGGTTATAAATGCCGTTTTCTAATGTAATGCATTAAGGTTAGGGTTACCTGGGTTTGTTAAAGCTTAATAGTATGTATATACAGTAAGTATTATTATTTACGCTGGTGTTATATTCTGTTTAAGGTTGTTGACCAATGGTAACAAGTCAATAATGGATCACAAAAATTCAAAGAGGCTACTGATCTGAGTGTATCAGTTTCAAACTCATCCTCTTCAAGTTTAGGAGCTGTGCAGGATGAGAATAGATACATTTGACTACTTCACTACTTAATTTCTTGTACCACTACTTTACTGTACTTTTACTTGTGCAATAATACTTTGAAGCAACATTGCTCTTACTTAAGCACAAATTTGAGCTACTCTACCCCCCTCTGTATCTAGACAGAAACAAATAGAAACTAAGGTGACATTGACAACTCCTGGCAGCCATTCATAATTGTGATCTCTTGTGATGGAGCTACAGGAGACACTTAGGGGCAGCCAGAGGAACCAATGAGAGACACGTCCCAGACAATGGGCGGAGAGTGTTTATTCAGAGTGTTGGGGTCACTCTGCTGAGGACACACTGTAGTCATCCATTTGAGAGAGATGACAGCCTAAAGTTTGGACTCAAAAATGCATGTACAAAAGAGCTGTGATTCATGGTGTGGCTCTACTTTTTAACCCTGATCCTGGTGAGAAAGACTCCTGGACAAAACCTCAGCTCATTGTTTCTCAAACTGTGGTACAGCTCCTTCAGGTGGTATGTGGATTTCTTAGCAGTCTGATATTTACAACATTTAGAGTCATATCTATTTAACACACAATTTATTCTAGTCCTTAGTGTTTTCTTCTTTTAGACCTAGTATTGATATTTTGCAGTGATCTCACGCTGGGGGTGTTCTACATGTATCTCTAATGGTGGAATGTTCAGCAGTTACCATGGTGACACAATGCACACATTAGCAATCACTGTCAAAAAAGTTCTGAGAAACTATTACCTAACGCTAGCTAGCTTGTGACTGTGATTTTATGTGTGCGAGATTTGTTTAACAGCACACATCAGCTCACCTGTTGTAGTTCCAGTTAAATCAGTTCTTTATAGTCAGATTGTGTTAAATTAAAGTACAGATTAAAGTCTAATAAATCCTCAGACAGAGCAGAGCCTACAGTTAGCATCACACCGCCAGAGAATGTTGCTATCATCAGCTGCAAAATATCAATAGTGCTGTATAGAACTTGTTTAGATATGGAGGTACTCAGAAGCTCAAATATTTTCTTAATGGTACTTGATGTGAAAAGTTTGAGAACCACAGACGTAAACGGGGAAAACGGGGCGGTTTGAGACCAGTTCCGACCAGTGCATACTGCAGTAGTGTCCTTAGGCAAGACACTTAACCCTCCCTGTCTATGTATAACTGTAGTGTGTGAGTAAAGATTGTCTCTGCAGGTCACCCCAGGGCACTTGTGTCTTTAGCACTGCTTTAGGTGGAGAATTAATAAATAATGCAATGTTAAGTGGTTTACACTTTATAATAACATATTAATTATCCAACATATTAATTATCCTTAAAGCTGCACTGTGTAACTTTTTGGTTTCTATGGATATGTCATTGCTCTGCCTGAAATGTTCCACAGTATGACATTAATATGACATTTAACAGCTCTACCTTGCATTTATTCACTTACAGGTGGTTTTATTGCTGAAATATCCGGAAAAAACATTCTATCTGTGAGCGGGTTTGCCTCTCCACAGATCTGACCTGTAACTTGGTCTGGTTTGGTCTCCATGAAGATAGAAAGGTTTAATACCATACTGTGAAACATTCTAGACAAAGAAATAACATATCCATGTAGAAAAGTATTTGACTGGCCTATCAGAAAAGTCACACAATGCAGCTTAAATAAAGCACGAAGTCTTAATTAAATGACTGGAGTAACTGTTAATAAAACATCAGTGATTTCTTTGTTTATGCCTTATTAAGGCTAATTAGGTGTTACTGTAAAGTGCTTCAGTTGAAAGCATCAGTATTATTTTTTATTAAATGAGAGCATATACAGTTTCTCTAATTGTCTAATTTCTCCACTTCACTGTATGCATTTGTATATTTGTAGCGTTCTTCACAGACAAAACATATACATTAATCACCAAATGATCAGTGAGTAAATGCTTTGCTTGTTCACTTGAGCTGCCCAGCCCTAAGATTGTCAGCATACTGTTTCCCCATGTGATTTTGTCCTTGTGATTCAGATTCAGTGTATTGCCATTGTACTTGTTGAAGTACAATGCAACAAAATGCAGAATTAGCATCTGACCAGTGTGCAATCAGTAAGCATTAGATATAAATATATAATGGTTAATATATCATATATCATAATACATCATTCACTACATTTACATTACAAAAATGCATCAAAAAATGCATATATTTTAAAGTGCATAATTTAAAGTGCAGCCCTGGGAAAGACACATCACAATTTTTCATTTACCAGATAAAACTTGAAATGTCAACATGAGCATGAGCAGTTATAAAGAATGAACTGAATACTAGGTGCGTTTCTAAGCATACTAGATGCTAAATATACTTGCACATCACTTCATTATTTTCCTTGTGGATCCATCAAACCTCTAAACAAGCACCCACATTGCTGTTTAAACTATTACCAGGCAATGAAATGATCCCTCCGAGCCACCGAACACAAATATAAATCTACCTATTGGAGACAAACCATCAGAATCACACAGACAGATCCCCTTGAAATGACGAGTGGGTTTCGTGGCGCATCAGAACAGCGAGCCAGGTGAGCCAAATCATTAAATGGGACAGATTTATAGCTTCATGAAACTTGTTATTACCCTGGGAGTGCTCCACTGGTGTTTAGCCTGATGTCTTTATGAGCAGGCTGAAACTCACCTTGCCCTGACTGCCACAGGCTTGATTAGAATACAGTGCTAAGAGAATGGAGATGTACCTATATACGCTGTTTTAATCCTTTGCAAGTTTGAGAGCAGAGGTGAGAGAAGTAATTAGAACTTTAAAGGCCTCGTAATAGGGGTATAATGTTGAAATTATCCATCAAAAATTAAAATGGTGACAAATTGTAGGAATGAAAAGCTAATTCTGTTGTATATTCCATCATCAAATGCCAAAGGGGCATTCAGTGCCCTTAAACAGAGCTCTCAAAACACCTCAAACTTTTCAAAAGACAGGTCGTATTATATTATATTTTAATATTTCTACATCCATCTTGGCCTCCTCAAATTGACTGTTGAGAATGAGATTTAGTTTGACAGCAAACATTGGTATATAGATACTTACTGAGATATTGAAAAGTATAGATTTTATTACATTTTTCTGAATTTTGGAAATATGTGTGAGTCAGTAGTCTATATAATTTAAGAGTGTTCTTGTCATTTTAAAGCACACATTTTCTGAATTTTGGAAAAGACAGTTTATGCTCCTCTTTACTGTTTGTGGGTATCAAATTGGTCCAAAATAGAGACACCTGGGACAAATCACTGGCTTTGGAAAAATCTTCTGAAACAGGGGGGACAGGGACTCAAAACTGGGACTGTCCCTGGTAAATAGGGACATAAAGTCGCCCTAACTATGGGAAATATTGCTCACTTACTACATCTGAGACATGTTGGTGGATTCAGTGGCCGTCTTCAAACCCACACTCTCTTCACATGTGACTTCCACTACAGTGCCAAGAGGACCTTGTTATCTGGCATCTGTGACCTGAAAATGGGAATTCCTCAGTGTGTTGTGAGCTTAATTGAAATGTTTCACAAGAGCATTCACACTCTAGCACAATTAGCACATATGTTCCAATAGTAACATCTAATGAAGTAATTACTGCCAAATGGCAACTGCACTAACACTATTAGAGTAAAGTGTCAGCACCATGGCGTTAGCACTCTGTCAAACTAATGCGATTTAGATGTTATGCTAGCTGGATAGCATGCACGCATTATTGTTACAGTCTTGTTGTAAATGTTTATTGCTTAAGATGTTTATCTCTTTCTCTCACTGTTGAATATTTTCAAGATGCACAATGACAGTGTTTGCCATATGAACTGTGTATATGCATGTATGCATTCTCACTGAAGTGATATATATATGAAGCAAAATTGACTCTTGTGAGCTTTTAGTCATGTTAGAATTCTGTTATCTCATCAAAAACATGCCTGTATTTTTGTTAACAGCTTCCTTTTACCTTTAGTTCAGTCAGTTCCTAACAAATCAGAATTTCAGGGTTGAAATTATCCAAATGAATCTAGTGAAGGTGTATGGAGTTAAAAAACATACTGAAACACTTCCTGTATTACCATATGACATCACAAAGTGGAAAAGAGTCTGTGTGAGAGAAGAACTCAGCCTAAATCTGCAGGGTTTGTGTGTTAAACATGTGTGAATGAAACAAAACACAACTACAGGTATGTCTGTGATGATGAAACACCATTATAACATAGATCAGATGAGGCCTAGATGGGCCCTTTAATAATGCCTTACACAGCCTTGCATGTTTGTCCCTGTGTCTGAGTTTTTACCAGACAGTCTGGTTTCCTCCCCAATGTACATTGACAGGTTGTCCCAGCAGCATTGAACGATGGGTCAAATACAGAGGACAAGGTTCTCTATGCAGAAAATAAAAGTACCAACCGATAAAGCCTCGTAAATTGCTGCATGCTGTCATTCTACATTCACTCTATACTCTGTGATCGTGAGCTACTTCTGCATCCACAGCTGCTCCGGAAAAGACTGGCAGAAGTGAGCCATGTCAAGCTATGCCACTGGCCCCTCTAACCACCAATCACTCACTTATACATTATACACGACCACGTGTTTTGCTGCTCAAAAGGAACTGAGGAGATTGCAGTGTGTGACTAAAATCACAGAATGACAGGATACTACATTGTACTACAGTACATTCTAGGAATGGTGTGGTGCACTGAAACCATGTTGAACATAAACTAATTCAAAGTGGGCATATTGTGCAAAATGTATAGCATATTTGATATTTTCTCCTTTTCCATTTGCAGTGCAGCCATTGGCCTTCTCCGAGCCTAATCAGAGGCAGACATCAGCACAGATATCTGACACTGATGTTACTTGGTTTAGAATGACCAGCTAATCTCTGAGCCCAGTGCGAGCCTGTGGGTTTTCTCCTGCTCAGTGCTGTTCACGAGGACAGATCGGTGGAGCTTAATTTAACACGGCAAACAATGGAGAAACCGCCACAAATAACGGCAGCCTTCACCAGCTTATCAGCCTGAGCGCGGATTACAAGGGAAATGAATCATTAATACTATTGCCTCTTGAATGCAGCTAAAGCATGATTGGCAGGTAGGAAAGCTGGGTGGTTAGAAAGGAGGAGGAAGAATAGGGCAGGGCTGTGGTTGGACATAGTGCTAAGAATTCTGTGAAGAACTGTTATTATCGGATAAGAGAAGCAAAGGGCCAAACCCACTGAGCAATACAATAAACTCTGGGGTAAATTGCAGACAAACTTTTCATTGGCGTTTCTCAGTTGCAGGATGAAGTTGTATTCTATATATCAAATTTGTTATGTTTAGTTTATGTGCCATGTCATTTTAGCAGCTTTTTTGCACATTCTTTGTATGCTTTCCACCACTAAATAGACTCATATATGCTTAGACTGAGATTTGAGCTTTTTGTCACCAGTGTATAGCTTCCATTATTCTATTCAGTTCCCTATAGCTCCATTGTAGCCACAACTGCCCTGACGTAGACTGACACAAGGGTGACTGCCAGTAACCTTCTAAAACCAAGCACATTCATACACAGGCAAGGTGGGTGAAGGGTCTTGCTCAAGGACACAATGGCAGGATGCAATCATCAAAGCTGTGGTCATTTTCTCCACAGTTTGTAGAAAACTTTTATCCAATCACCGCCAATTAGCATGAACAAGAGGGAGCTGGAATCACACCACCAACCCTCCAGTTACAGGGATGCGCTCTCTATCACCTATGCCACTGATGCTCCATAAACAGTGCTATCTATCAAAATAAAATAAAAAATAAGTGCTATGTCAGTAAAATAACAATTTAGACAACAATAACATTAATAGGCACAGTGGACACAACTTATTTAAAAGGCCAACATCAAAAACACATCCTAAGAAAATCCAAAATGTAAGAGAGAGCCTTTTAACAATCAGACATTAAGAGCATTAATTGTACAAGGAATAAAATGATGCTATAATCCATCTAATCACCTCAAGAGACAGGGTAAGCCAAACTTTATAATAACACAATGCTTTTTGTGATACAGAAAAGAATTGGGTCGAACAGCGAAAACACAGATGCGAGTTGATCTTTCTGAACGCGCTCCACAGCCCATAAAGCACTTCTTCTTGACAGCAGGTGTTGAAATGCTGAATAATTCTCCCACTATTTTTGGCTCACTTTAGACTTTTTGTAATAACACGAGAGCTCCGTTGTGTTCATACCAAAGAGCGCGCTGCCGAACCACGCTCCTCTGTTCTGTGATGTGATACCAGGAATGTTTTTTAATGGCTTTATGGAAAATAGTGGAGATGGCACGCTGGTGAAGGGGATTCTGGGTCATGGAGGGATTTGTTAAGTTATTACCGTGTCTGGAGCAAGGCCCTTATCGGCACCTGCCAAGTCTGTGGCCGACCCAGTAGGATTGCACTGACCCTGGTGGAAGTAATGGATATTGGAAAATCTGCCCAGCTGTGAGGGAGGGGTGGAGAAAGAGGAAGAGGGATAGAGGGAGGGCTGGAAAGAAAGAGAGAGAGAGACAGAGAGAGACAAAGAGAGACACAGAGAGGGTGGGATGGGGAGAGAAAGGGAGAGAGAGGAGGAGAGAGAAAGAGAGGGAGGGAGACAGAGAGACACAGAGAGAGAGAGGGGGAGAGGGAGGGGTGGAGAGAGACAGAGAGGGCGGGTGATGGAGAAAGGGAGCGAGGAAGGAGAAAGAGATACAGGCTCAAGGACACAAAGCTACACTAAGCAGTCGAAGTGAGGAGAGATCCGCCAGCCGCAAAAGGACACCAAATAAAGATAGGCGGAGAAAGTTTATCTGATCTGTGATGTAAAGTGAGAACTCTGGAAAACTTTGAAAGGCCGATTGCGGTTCAAGGTGTGTACTTTCATCTCAAAAGGCTTAACTTTGCTCAAAATACAGGTGAATGATTTCTATTGACTTTGGTGTGAAATAGAGAAGAGTAAACAGGTTCAGTGTACAGTTTAAGAAGCTGAGGTTTCTGAGTTATTTTTGGTCAATGTGGAAAACAAAACAAACATAATTTGGAAATGTATTAGTGAATGTCTCTTAGTGAATGTCTCTTTCTCTCTTCAGCCTCCTTTAATGCTTAAAGGGCTCATATTACACTATTTAATAAACTAGCCATTATGGGGGCAAAACATTGGTAAATAGTCATGTTCATATATATATATATATATATATATATATATATATATATATATATATATATATATATATATATATATATATATATATATATATATATATATATAATCACTAGAGAGCTTGGGGTGGCATTGTTACTTTGGTGCAGCCTTTCACTTGTCATGCTGCTGTCTAGAAAATAAAATATTCAAATTTCCATGAAGCTAATGCATCATATCAAATATACATACCTGATGAATCTGAAAACAAGATCATTTAGTGGTACAGATATTGGAAGTTATAGTAGTAACTTAAATTTTTTACATTTATATTTATATATTAAATATTATATGTTATACATTTTTATTACATTAATACTACAACACGGATTCAGATCTGTACGTGTGTACTTTCATTTGACCGTGTGTAGTTTGATTCCTAAAATGATCATGTCCTACGCACGCAGCTCTAGCCACATACAACACTTTTGCGGGACATACTCCAGTACTACTACTACTACTACTACTTCCAATTACTACTATTACTACTAATAACACTACTATTACTATTACCTCCAATAGCATATCCAATACCAAGTCTACTACTAACACTAATTCCAATACTACTACCACGAATACCAAGTCTACTAATACTACACTTCTTATAAAATAACCAGGTACAGACTGTGTCCCAAATGTAACAGTTGATTTGCAGCTCCAGCTCTGCTCTGCTCAGGCGTCTTTAGGAGCTGCTGGTGGCCGACTCGTCCTTTTGTTTTATCGAGGGCCATGTAGAGGTTATATTGTTGTATTCCTTATTATGCCCTTATTCTTTGTTCTGGAGTTCACAACTATGCGACACTGTGTGTAACTATAGCACCACTTTTAACAGACTCAGATCATTTCACACAAGATGGGTCCCACAAAAGAGGTTTTGGGGGTCCTGAGACCAAACAGGGTTGAAACTGAAGACCCCAAACTCGTAATGTCCCGAGGTGTGCACTAATGAAAAATCATAGTAAGAAAAAGGGAGCAAAATAATTGCAGTGGACTTCCTGGACTATTTGTTTTATTGAGGGCCACGTAGAGGCATCGTTAGTGATGATGTGTGCGTCACACCCACATTAACAATGTTTTGTTTTGGCGCGTACTTCACCGGCATCTGTGCGTGTGTGAATGTGTGTGTCTGTGTGTGAGGCCCCATGCGCACACACATCATGGTGGTTCGAGGACCCTATTTAATAACCAAATAGCCTAGATAACTGTTTAAATATAAAGAAAAAAAATCGCACACCCCTTTCCCCTTAGTAATGTAGTAGTAGTATCATAATAGTAGTATAATAGTAGTTAACTTGTAGTAGCATCATAATAGAAGCAATAGTAGATAAATTGTAAGTAGTAATACAGGAGTATGCATCATTTAGAACAATAACAGCCCTCTAGAGCATCAGGCTCTAGTCACAGAGCACCCTCTGGTAAAAAAGGATATATGTGCTCTTCCATCTGCTCGTGCACAGGTCTCTCCCAGTGCCCTTCTGCACGTGGAGGTCACTATGGGACAGCCAACAATCGGTGGGCTCCAGGGGACTGTCGGCCGGGTCTCGCCCATCGAACACGTAGTGTCCTATGGAAACACACACAGTAAAGATGGAGTTCAAGTTTCATTGAGACATTTTACTTGTGTTGAGTAATTTTCTCACCACAGTCTCCTGTGCTTCCAAGGTGGGAAATGATGCCCACCAGACTGAAACAGCCAGAATCCTGTGTAAAGCACAAATGGCAGGTTACTAAAAAAGTTCAAAGGTTCCTTCACTAGAACTTTGGACAAGTTTGGACCAGTTTGTATGAAATGGAGGATCTGAACGGAGCAGTGGGGTGAAAGCGGCTGGGGCAGCTAAGAGCCTGTCTCGTGTGTTTATGAAGGAGCGACAGTGTCAGTGGAATAACAGCACTATTACAAACGTGTGGAGGAACATATGTCTATTCTGGACCTACTCCGCTTCAGGGAAATACAAGACGTTTAGGGTTAGGGTTAGGGTTAGGGTTAGGAAAGACATAGTTTTGATTTGCATTTGTGAGAGTGCGCTGTTAGAGTTGTGTTTAAGGGGACATTTGTGACACATCAGGCTGTCTGACCAGTGCACCTGTCTGGCCAGTGCACTTTTCTTGTTAGTCTCTCTTCAGAATGTACATTTTGTGTAGTAAGTGCATTACACATGTGTCAGTGTCATATGTCATTCATATGGTTTCTAGATGCATAATAATAATGACAGATAACAGTAGTACCGAAGGCTCATCTGGATAAATAAGGTTTAGGAGTAGGACAAATCTGTGAAGAAACAAATAGCCCTGTTTGTCCAACAAATATTATATTTGTAACTCTATTATATAACTATGCAGGTCTCTAATTTGACTCCAACATGGCTCAGTATATATGCATTCAATATGACAGTAAAATAAACTCATTTGCAACGTAATATGTATAAAAAGTGGCATTATTAAATTGTAATTGAATAAATATTAATGTCCACCCCAAGTCTGCTTCCCTACCCAAAAAAGTGCTACTGCTTTAAAGAGTCTAAAGTAGTAACAGGAGTCTAGTATAATCATTTTCATTTCCAAACTTCTGCCATTCCTCTTCTACCCAAAAGACAAGGCAGGCACATTTGACTGGAGACCCTGTGTTGTATTTCCTGTTTGCAACGCCACTGGTTTAAGTAGATACATGTAAAATACAATAGTGTCACAAACCCCAACACTATGTATATCAGCTACATGTTCCATTACAGTTATGCATTTTCAGAACAAATAGACAACTTCTTCTCTCAAGGTCAACACCAAGAATTCTACTGATTTGTCCTCAACACCATAATATATAATATATTCCGAAACAATACAAGTGAAACATGTCTTTTCGTTAATTTAACAGGGCCAAACAAATCAAAGCCCGAAGCATTAGATGTTTCCCAGATTGTCACATCTGTTCCTCAGTAAAAATGTTCTGGCTTTTGTCTTTATGCTAATCTTACAGCGAGACACAAAATACTTTCCAGAGGATGAGGAGCCAGGAAGGAGGCAGGATCAAGTGACTCCTCACCGAGATGCAAAAATAGACCAAGGGCACACGGATCTTTTGGAGTTGTGAGGCTTTAAAAGTTGCTCAGTCATTTCACATCATGAGCTTGGCGCTGGTGATATTTATGGATAAGGGAAACCATTGATAGTCGAAAGTAATCGGGATTTAACAGGTAAACTATTGAGACTGCTAATGTTTCAGAAGGCTTAAAGGTGCATTGCGTAACTTTACTTTTGTATTTAAAGGGGGTCCATGTTACGCTATTTTCTGATGTACAGTATGTTGTAATGTTTGCTCATCAAAAACATACCTGGAGTTGTGTTTTGTTTCATTCACACATTTCACACACAGGCTTTAAAAGTTGCTTAGTCATTTTGCTGGTGATGTTTATGCATAAGGGAAACCATTGAAAGTCAAAAGCAATGGGGATTAAAACAGCTAAACTAATGAGATTGCTAATGACCAAAGTGTGCAGCAACAGCCAGTGACAATGTGTGTGTTGATTAGCAATTGCTGCTTTGATGACGATAGCTTTTTCATTTTCGAAAAGAATGTAGGACCTCAAATAAAGGGCTTTGTACCTGATATTTCTTTCATGTACCTCAGTAAAAACGCTTCAGAACAGATATATTGTATTATCAGCTCTTGAAGTCACAATGTTTGCATCTAATTAGAAAGCAATTTATCAAGAAGAATCGGGAAGTGTACGGTTAGCATGTTAATTGTCGTTAGCATTACTGTGATGACAAAATTCCGCTCTTACCTCAGAGAGTTATAAAAAGTTTTTAGTCAAATTTATTTTTAACACATTTAAAAACAACCACAATACACAATATACAGCAAGAGAAAAACAAGATTAACAATTTAGGTTAACAAAATAATATAATATAAGGTAAGTGGAGAATAAATTTGGACCATTGCAAACTGTTTAAGATGAAATAGTTCTGTTTTTCACATTTAAGACTGGGTCATCGCCTTTAAATTACAGAATGTGTTAGGCTACCTGATCACAATGTATTTTACCAATGTACAAATCATATTTTGCTCCTGCCATATGAAGTTTTATGAAACATGTAACAGCTAAAACAGTGTGGTAAGAGGGTTTGGGTTATTACTCATGTTAAACTTTTTGTTAAAGGTGCACTATGTAACTTTTCTGTTGGGGATCCACCATGGAGATGTTACTGCTTAGCCTGGACTGTTCCACCTTATGACATTGTTGAAAATGTTTCTTATAGCTCTAAAATACCTTGAATAACATGTATTATTATTGCAAGCGGGCTCTGCTCTCCACAGATCTGACCTGTAATGTGGCCTGGAGACCTCACCTGATTGTCTCCAGTGAGATAGATTTAGATTAGAGATAGACCGATATGCAATTTTTTCATGGCCAATGCTTATACCGATTGTTTAGAATCCAGAGGAACCAATGAGCTCTGCCGATATTTTTTGGCTGATATGTAGAGCCGATTCATTTAGTTTTTTCCAAATTTTCAAATTAAAATTTTGTACAGAAAATGTGGTTATTAGCACAAAACACAGCACCATGTCTGAACACCAGCTCTAACTTGTAGCACTTCAGTTTCATTGCACAGGGAGGTTCTTTGAGGTAACAGAGCCCATTGTCCACTCTTCTTCTACTGTGTAAGATAAGCACAGGTACTGAGTGCTGTTGCTTTGGAGAACCTTGAGGATTATTTTCTTTCTTCTCGTCACTCCTCGTGTAAGACAAGAAACAGAGAAATTAGCCAGCAGTAAATAGATGAGTTTGATAAGGCCCTCTAAACACTCGCCTTATCTCTGTCTCATTTTGAAAGCGCTGCTGTAGAAATGGGCCCCGCTGTCACTCAAGATTTTAATTAAAACCTGCCTGAGACAAGAGTTTGTTTTAAGTGTGTTCAGACTGTTCCCAGGGGAGGCCAGTTTGAAAACATTCACTCACACTTTATGTTTATCACCTCCACACGACCTTACCGCTGTCTGGAGGTTTCGTTTAGCTTGCAAGTGACAGTTGCTAAATGGGACTTTGTGTATATGCTGTTTTTACATTTAAAGGTCCTATATTACGCAAGATGGATTCATGTGAGGCGTTTTAGAAAGTTGGTACCTCATCAAAAACATGCACAGAGTTGTGTTTTGTGTCATTCACACATGATTGAGTAACTTGTTATTATTAGTCTGTCTACACCTCCAAAGCTCAAAATGCTCTGTTCCACTTTGTGATGTCATGAAGCGATAGTTTTCACATTAACAGCTACCTTTTCCCTTTAGTTCAATAGAGAATGGCAATTCCATGGCTGAAATTATCCAGATGATTCTAGTGAAGGTGTATGGAGCACTTCCAGTATTACCACATGACATCACAAAGTGGCACAGAGTGTTTTCAGTCTAGAGAAAAACTCCAAAATATGCAGGGTTTGTGTGTTAAACATTTGTGAGTGACACAAAACACAACTCCAGGTATGTTTTTGATGAAGAAACATAATAACATAGATCAGAAAATAGTGTAATAAGGGCCCTTTAATGGCAAAAGGCATTGTACATAATTTGTAGGTATCCTTTTTGTGTATTGGATGAGTTTCGCACTTTGGGTTACCAGACTACACAACTAAAAACAGCTAGAAATAAATCCGGAAGGGGTCTCTCTGCTCTGAATTTTAATCTGAATTTTGATTTTGCTCAGTCTTGGCTCAGTCTTGGCTTAGTCTTGTTTTGTCCCTGCTTACTAAATTTCAACCTGCATCATTGACTCACTTTGGTTGCCTTGTTTTACTTTTCCATTAGCCCTATTTTAATCACAGTTCATCCCAGAATTAGTTTAACTCCACCTCATTTTCCAAGAACCTCTCACATCGTAGCATCCAAACAGCTCCCACGCGAGACTAGCTAAACATTTACCCAAACCCCACGTCCGTCACCTCTGGACGACCTCAACATCGCCGCATGCCAATTCCCTTTAGCTTGTGTTTGACAGCTGGCGAATCAAAACAGCGTTTGTGATTAAGCCAAGGGAGGGAGCAGGTGATTCGCCCTCATGTCTATTAATCAACATACATCACCGCGGCGATAAGGACAAAATGCTCTGTTCCACCTTGTGATGCCGTGTAGTGGTAGTTTTCAAGTTAATAGTTAGCTTTTACCTTTTGTTCAGTAGAGGCAATTCTAGGGCTGAAATGATCCAAATGATTCTAGTGAAGGTGTAGGGAGTTTAAAGGTGGATTGTGTACCTTTTCTGGTGGAGGGTCCGTTAACTACTTTTCCCCATGGAGATCTTATTGCGTTGTCTTGAATGTTTCATAGTATAGTATTACACCGTTCTATCTTCATGGAGACCAAACCAGACCAAGTTATAAGTCAGATCTGGGGAGAGGCGCCCCCGCTCACAGTCAGAATGCCTGTTTTTCTAGTTTTTTTGAGCTATAAAACCACCTGTAATTGAATAAATGTAAAGTAGAGTTGTTTAATGTCATACTGTGGAACATTCCAGGCCGCAGGTAGGTAACAGACCCTCCACTAGAAAAGTTACACAATGCACCTTTAAATACACAGTGGAGCACTTCCTGTATTACCACATGAAATCACAAGTGTTTTCAGTCTGAGAGAAGAACTCAGCGTAAAAATGCAGGATTTGTGTGGTTAACATATGGATGAAACAAAACACAGCTCCAGGTATATTTGTGACAAGGATATTTATTATAAGATAGATCAGAAAATAGTGTAAAATGGGCCCTTTAATGGCTTATATTCATGTCTCCTTTTTGTGTTTTGGATCTCAAGCTGATTATCCAGAATGAGTCTGGCAGCTTGTATTTGACAGCCGGTGAATGGGAGCTGCGTTTGTGAGCGAGCCAATGGAAAGAGCAGGTGACTCGCCCTCATGTCTATTAATCAACCCACATCACCACGGCGATAAGGACACTTGTCGTCAAACGGGTGGAAGAGACGTCCGCCATCTTGTCCGAACGCGGAGATGCTAGTAATAGACAGGGGCCCGGGGAACATAAAGGCAGTGTCAGAGCAGCCTGATAAGAGAGTGAGTGAGTGGAGAGCCAGCTCAGGAACAATTGGAACAGAGACTGATAACATGAAGAGGGGCTAAATGTGATTATGGCCAGTCATCAGTTGTTACCCAGAATTCTTAGCGACGCCAATGGATTCAGCGGCGGGTGGTTGATCAGAGGGATGACAGGAGACAAAAGGGCCAGTCTTCATCAGGTTTAATGATGTGGTCAGACTAAACAGAGACACTGGTTGATTCAGAACGCAGAGAGCTGGATGAGGGTGAGGTTGAAGGTCAGCCAGTAGCCCACTGTGCAAGGTTTGGGCAATAATTAGCGCTTTTGTTGATTGAAAACACAAGATTAGAGGTTACTGTTTTTTGACCATGGGAAAGACACACTGTGCACTTCAGTTATATTAATGTGCATGATTATGAGTGAATAGGTTACCATGGAAATTTCTGATTAAAAAAAAAAAAAAAAAGCATTTGAATTAAAATATTAAACAAAAAAACAGAACTTTGATTAGAGAAAAAAACTGAAATTGATGTAATATTATCAAACAATAATTGTAATTTGGTGATACTATAACTACACTTGATAAAGCATGAACAAAAACTTATTTTATAATGAACAAATTAGTTTATTAGTAAGTGATTCAAGCTTTGTTGCGGATAAGTTGTAGTACATTTAAATTACATAATTAGAGGAAAATCAGCCATTGGATTCTAAAGTACTGGCTACGGTCTTGAAAAAAGCATTTTGTCTACCAGATTTTTTTTTTTTTAATTTTCTTAAAAACGTGAAAAACAGAACTAGCATTCTAACTACGCACTTCCTGATTAATATATCTATACCAGGGCAAGAGAAAGTTGCTGTTGAATGTTTTCCAAGTAGCCTACACAACCACAACAAAAACTTTGGCAATTATGAAAACCCCGTCAGTGCATTAAACAAAACCTGTAAACAAAGCGGCAAAATAATCCCAGCTTGTTCACTTTACCTTTACACAGCTTCACTCATTCGAACAGTGTCTCTCTGAAGTCCCCACTCCTGCTGGATTTCCTCTCACTCAGATGCAGCCCCAGAAACACACAACAAAAGTCTGTTCTTGATTTGGTGAAAACAGAAAATACAGCTTGAGATTTCACTCCCAGTTTATAGCTCAGGTTTGAAGTTAAACATTCAAAGTGACGTTACATTAAAGGCTACAACAATGTGGGCCACTGTTTACTGCTGATAAAACTCTATAGGGAGCTTTTATTCTCAGCAACTAAAAATACAGGGAAGGTCATTTATACTACATGAATACAGTCAGTAAAAATCTTTCAACGTAAAAGAAAATGGAAATGAGTTTAAAACAGACAGCGATTAGAGATGTAAATGAAATGATTAAACAAATGAAATCCTATAGACCCTGCCATGACAGACGTGTTCAAAACATTTGCACACACAATCCACAGAAATATTTCATGTCTTTGAGAAAATGACCAAATACAAACATGCAGCTTGAAGTTTTTAGACATAACAGAAAGACAAATATTCGGCATGATTTGGCGAGAGTCAATATTTAACTTCCAGCTCCAAGTTATTTAAGTAAGATTTGTGGTCTATGATTAAATAAAATTCAAATTTCACTGTCAAACTGTTGTAATCAGCTGTATCTTTTGTGCATTATTGCCCAGTATAATGATTTAAAGTCGTTAGCATTTCTGTTTATTTCAGAGCAAATCTACTTTGTTAATAAACTAAACTCTTTTACACCCAGTCATGTTTTCTAAAGAGACTCTAGTGTTACTCACATGCGGCTGAACGGTTGCTATCCACAAAAACAGGTCTGGTTTTTGATACTTTGTGATGTTTAGTGGCTAACACTAACCCGAAAAGGTTCAATCTGTAGCCACAGCTGCCTCAAGGTGAGCTGGCATAAACATGGCTACATAAAAATGCAGCTATATACATACTGTAACCAACTTGGTCTTGCATGTGTCTTGCCTACAGACACAACAATAGCATTCATCGCGCATGTCTTCACTGTCTAAAGTGAACTGTACGGCCCAGTTTGAGGGGTCCAAAGCACACGCTCAGATATACTAGCTCCCAGAGGGATCTGTGACGAGGCGAGGTTGAAACGAGAGATGACTGGACAAGAGAGAATATAGCAAATATAAACAGAAAATAATAATTTCTCACTCTGACTTGATTTTGTGATAGACCATAGTATTTCCAGTGCATAATGCAAGTGCCACAAACTGGGAATTACTAAATGTTTTTTTTCTGAATTGCTGAGACCGGCCTTATAATTGTGAGTATCATTCAGATATTATGTAGATTTAATTTATTAAGAAAACATGAGTTAAGTTTGGGTGACGTCAGTGTCTCACCAAACAGACCAGCTCCACGACAGCCCAAAGCAAGCCGAGGCTTATGTCTGCTGTTTGAAATAGGTAGTTTGAAAAAGGCAACCAATCATAGACTAATGGTAGCATTCAAGCCTATAAAATCCATATCCACTAACACATAACTTGTTGAGCACCACAGAAGAAAAATCCTTTCTGCTAAGGTAACACCATTTCTCAGCTGCCTCTCATGAATTTTCTCACCGTTTCACAGCGTCTGAGTGTGGCTTCTTCTCTCGTAAATCAGCACATCTCTCTGTTTGTATGCTACACTTCGTCACGTTGGATAATTCTGTTCTTTTCGTTCTGGTTCTGGTGTGATGACAAAGTAGGTCTGAGACAGCTATTACCTTCTCCCTTCCTCCATTTACCATTTGTTCAGCTGTGCAGGCCTCATTGTTTTAATTTCATGCAAGACATACTTTGGTGTTTCGCTTAGATCAGAAGTCTATTCAGAAATGAGAGCGAGGCGGTTTACTTTGGAGGGGATGATAAATACGGGGTTTATGCAAAGAGCTGGCTTATCAAGGTTAGGGCACTGTAAAATCTACATACAAATGAAAGGATTTTCAAATGTTGCAAAATTTGTATATATTAATATTAGGACTTTACTTTAGGATGTATTTTGTCTGACCAGCCAGTCCCTTCTACATTCTGATCGAATTCAGAAGGGAGTGGTATCGGACCATAGGTGAAAGACCCCTCTCTAAAATTCTAGTAACATTCAGAACAAGATATATCATTGCTGTAACCTGAAATAAATAGGAGTTTGGTGCTTTGGTTGTTGATTTTGCAGAAGTCTGTGCTGTTTCTCAATCCTCTGTGTTGCTTTTTCCCCCTTAAGGAGCCATGTTTGTTTAAGACATGAACAGAGCATGCATCTCTCTAATTGGTTAATCTGCCTGTCAATCAAGCCCCTCTGAGACAGGATACGGCTGCAGATCACTCGTCTTTGTAAAATTTTGTCAAAGCGGGCTGTTCTGGCTCGTAAAAAGTCATTCTAGAATCTACTGCAGGAACTGAAATGCAAATTCGAATCGTCGTAATTAGCAGGCCAACACTGTATATTTGTTCTGAGTGACTGTACACACTTGCTCCAGTTATTTATAGTTGGTAAAATCAGTCAAAATGAGAGCCTTGTGTGCTGTCTGCATAATATTTTTGTATCATCCACAAACCAGGAAGTGCTAGGAAATGCTAGTTCTTGTTTACTTTACGGTGACAGCAAAACGTCACTCCTACAAAATGCCTATAAACTCCTTGCGGTGAATAATTAGGAAGAGCCCATATTGCACTATTTTCTGATCTGTTATAATGTTGTTTCCTCATCAAAACATACCCAGAGTTGTGTTTTGTTTCATTCACAGATGTTTAACACAAACCCTACATATTTAGGCTGAGTTCTCTCAAACCAAAAACACCTTGTGATGTCATGTGTTAATACAGGAAGTTTATTATCTCCAGTGTTCATGCTGCAGGATGTGTCTACTACTTACAAAAACTTACAAAAAAACCCACTTTTTTTCCCAAAGTCATGTCGTAGCCTGCGTTCCATACGATGAAAGCGTCCAAATGTCTTTATACATTGAACATAGTGCGTCAACAGTTTTGCAAACTGAAAGTGCTGATTTAATTTGGTATTCATTTAAATTAAGCCAGGAGCCCGAGCGAAGCCTTGATGTATTTGTGCGTCTCATCCGTGGACTAGAGACAGATTTCACATTTGCACGCTCATCCAAAACCACCCACTCCACGCATCCACAGCCACTGCCTGATCAAACGCACTGCTAATAGGGAAAAAGCGCAAGGGGGAGTTTAATTACCAACCTAAAATAGTCTAAAATGTTTGCCTGTCGCCGCAGGCTACAGACTGGCGGTTAGGAGGGGCCATCTTTAGAGCGTATCTGAGGCAGGCTCATTTATTCACGTGCTTTGGGATTTGGAAAGCAACATGGAGCCCGGATCAATAAGGTGTAATAGGTCTGGGAATGAAATGATGCCAATGTGTCCTGTATCAATGTGTGTGCTTATCTACGCGTGCCAAGCTCTAGTCCGCTAACCCGTGCGTACTCACTTGTAGATTAGCGATAGCGGAGACTGGAGACTGTCAGTGGTAGCACAAAGTTCACTGTGCTCTTGACTTATCAGGGCAGCCATGAGGGACTTCTCCTCCTAAAGACCGTATAGAATAGAGGCTGAGTCGTGTATTTTGTTCTCAGCGTAGGTGTGTGGGTGTGTGTTGGAGGAGATAAGTAGTTTGTTGAAGTTGAAATGGTTGCAGTATCAACTTAAAGGTGCGCTGTGTAACTTTTCTGGTGGACTGCTTGTCTCTTGCTATTGCTTTACCATCGATTTAACAAAATAAAGGTGTTGTCATCATTTTGTCAACTATTTTTATCTGTTTAATCATAACTGTTGTGCAATTTAAGTTTTGGCCATTGTTAATATTATGGTTGCCAGGTAACAGAACTGGAATTATCTCTACATACTGCATGTCATATCTGCTGTCCTTGTCCGACCAGGAAGTAAAATAAAACATGTCACCAGAATTAACTAAGAAATATGCAAAACTAGGTAAAAAAACAAAACAAATGTAGTAGAATCTTAAACATAATTATGGTAACTAGTTTTAGTAGAAAAGCATAACTTTTCTGGTGGAGGGTCCGCTACCCGCTTGTCTCCATGGAGATGTTATTGCTTTCCCTGGAATGTTCCATGTTATGACATCAAGCACATCCATCCGGCAATTATTAATTACATGTGTTTCTATTGCTCAAAAATACAGTAATTCCTTTTGTGAATAGAGGCGACTCTCCACAGATCTGAACTGTAATGTAGTGTAGTGCTGTAACTGCTTGTCTCCTTCATGATGAGGTTTAATCTATACTGTGGAACATTCTAGACAAAGCGGTAACATTTCCACGGAGACAAGCAGGTAGCGAACCCTCCACCAGAAAAGTTGCGCAGAAACAAACTTGTTTCCATGGAAATATTTTTGCTTTGCCTGAAAGGATTCATAGTATGGCATCAAACTCATCTCTGTTGCATTTATTCAATTACAGATGTTTCACTGCTCAAAAATACTACAAAAACTTTCATTCCCATAGTGAGTGAGTTCACCTCTCCACAGATCTGACCTGTAACTTGGCGTGGAGGTATTGTGTGCTTGTCTCCATGCAAATAGATGAGTTTAATGTCATACTGCGGTGTGTTCTAGAGAAAGCAATAACATTTACACAAAGACAAGCAGGCGGCGGACCTTCCACCAGAAAGCTACACAGTGCACCTTTAATGCACTCATTTTCTAATGACCCATTTTAATTCATCCCACCCACCAGCTCCTCTCCTCCCCCTGCCTCCCTCACACCCACACCCACACCCTTCCCTCATGTCTGTGTCTGAGGTTGTAACATTGTGAAGCGCAGGCAAAGCCCCCTCTCCTGGCAATGGCCGATAAGACACGTGAACATTCACCGCGCTTTCTTTTATCGGCCTGACATGCTCGCGACGCCCCCATGCTACGGCTCATCCTGACACGAGCACCCATTATTAGCAGGGATAAGAATAGGGTTTTTATTCAAGGACCAAGGACGTGACCGCCATAGTAACCGTACAAAAGCAGGGGCGTTCATGTCGTCACCCTGCCAAATGCGTTTTCAGGTGACTCGGGGTGTATGGGCGCTCGGTGCGAAGTGCTAAAGCGGAGGGGGCAGTGAGAAGACAGCGTGGAGCTGGTGCCTGTACGGTCTGAGCACGTGCGGTTCTCTGTGCGTCTCATTTGACGCCATGAAGGCTGGCTACGAGTGAGAGGTCATAGGAGATAAGAGCCAGGTTCCTCTAGGTGGGATTGTATAATACCAATTCATGTTACACTGTGTGTGAGTAGTAAGGAGGTGGAGGATATGTTTTTTGAAAATACAATGTGCCAAAAAGAAAGAAAAAGAAAAGAAAAAGTCATTATTATTCATTCTTGTAACTTCTTTTTGATTCTTTACATCCAGGAGACATTGTACTTACATTGTACCTGATGAGCTTTTGTGTGCTATATGTCTTCTATACAACAAAGAGCCGTGAAGTTGTCGGTATCTCCTGTGGATAGCTGTACATCATGCTAGTGAGTTGCAGAGTTTTTCTTCATTTGTACCAAAATTCTTTTCTGTACTTATAACTGCACTTATTCCTGCTTTTACATCGCACTATATCTGCACATCACATCAGGTTTGTCAAGTTGCTGTGTATAGTTTTGTATTGTATATTGTCGTGTGGGAGCATGGATGACTTGCACAGAAACGGATAACCATAAGACGAGCTTGAATAGGGCCCGGAAGGGAAAGCTAAAATACTCAAACATGCATGGATAACATCAAAAGCTCTTCAGGCATATTTTTGATGAGGGAACGTTATAACATGGTAGAAAGATTTAAAAAGAAAAGTACCCCTTCTTTAAAAAACACACATAATGCATTATTTGTTACTAGCCTTTAAACATGCTCTTGCCTGAATTATTCTTATTTAAGGTATGAATATATGCAGTTTTAGTGTCAGTGTTAACGCAATGACTTTTGTTTAGGGTTACCTTTGAGAACTTTCTCTAAGTGATTTATAAAAACACATTGAGATCTGCTTGTTCAAAAATTACTATGTACATATACTTGTCCTTGGCCATGCTATTGAAAAATAATGCCAGCTTAGTTATTGCAATAGAAATTCAAAAACCTTTCAGCTGTTCATTCAGTAGCACCAGCAGAGTAAAGGTGATTGGCCTTAACTCTGGCATTAACTCATTGTCTATTTTCAATACAGAACACTTAAGCCCCTCTGAATGTGGGTTACTAGGTGCAAATAGTTTTAATCATAAAGTGGTTCACATATCAGCATGAGCAGGCTAATCATACAATTGAACCAATGTTGGACCAGTATTCTATAACACAAAAGCACACGGATAGACTAGGATTTTCCATCTATGCAAGAGCTTTCTAGAAAGTAGCAGGGATAAGAGGATTTGGGGGGGATTTAGGTAACAAAAGATGGAAGGAAGAATAGCAGAAATGTATTACAATTATTTAACATAAAACCTTTGTAGCGCCTCTGGGAATGAGACTTTTTAAACATTTTCACCAAAAAAAATGTAAGTAAGGGGTAAATCATTTCTGAGCTATCTGATTGAGCGCTGTAATCCTTGTTTGTTGTTGCTGGATGAAAATGCGTTCATGCCGAGAGAGAAATATTATACAAAGCTATTCAAAGTCAATATGAATGTGCCTGCTGTTAACTTGATGAAAAGTACAGAGTTTAACAAAGTGTCTTTAGACTGACTTCTATTGTTTAATATAGCCTAGCTCAACTTGTAGGCCTATGTTCTGACTAGGCATAACCATGATACTGATACTTTGCAGTGACATCACGCTGGGGGTGTTCTACATGTATTTCTATGGTGGGAGGTTTCTGCAGTTACCGTTGTGACCCAATGCACACATTCGCAATCACAGCCAAAAAAGTTGAAGTGAAAAATGAAGACTCAAAACTCAAGATATTTTCAGGAGCCTGTGATCAATGTAAGTCTTCATGGTCCTGTTTAAGGGTTTGACTTTCAACAAAAAGGTGAGACTGAAAAAAACTGCTGGTTAATGCGAGCTAGCTTCTGACTGTTTTTGTGTGAGAGAAGAACAGTAAAAATGCTCACCTGTTGTAGCTCCAGCTACGTCAGTTCTTTATGGTCAGATTGTGTGAAAATAGAGGTCAGATTAAAGTCTAACTTGAGTAACAGAGCTTCAGACAGACCAAGACAAGTTGATGATGATGATGATGATGATGATGATGATGATGATGATGATGATCAGCTGCAAAGTATCAATAGTCGTGTAGAAACAGCTTCATAGTTTGTGTTACTTAAAGGTCCATTGTGTAACTTTTCTGGTGGGGGATATGCCACTTTTGGCCTTCGTAGGCTTTGTATGCTTTGCTTGAAATGTTCCACAAATGAGTTTATTCAGTTGTGTGTGTTTTTTTTTTTTTATTTATTCAGGTGTTTTTTGTTTTGTTTTTTTCTTTCTTTATTGCCTTGAAAAATGTGCTTTGGGTTAGGCTCTCCACAGATCTTACCTGTAAATTGCTCTGGCATTGTCTTCATGTTTCCATGGAGATAGATGCATTTAATAGCAAAATTGGCATCATTGGCAGCAAATAAGTGCAATGTTAACTCATCATTGGTAGAGAGGTTAGATCTACTGACTCACAGGTCGGCGGTGCAATTCCAGCACACACAGAATTGTTGTATCGTTGGGCAAGACATTTAACATCCCTCACCCCCGGTGTCTGTGTACACTGGTGTATGAGTGTGTATGTGAATGGGTGAGTAGTTCAGTGTGTGTGTGAATGGGTGAGTGGTTCCTTGATGTAAAGCGTTTTGAGTGCCTTGAAGGTGGATATTTGCGCTGTAGTTGCAATGTAACCGTCAGCTGCTTTGTTGGTGGAGATTTTATTGCTTTGCGTGAGATGTTCCACAGTATAACATTAAACTTCTTTATCTCTATGGAGTTGCCACTAGGCCAAGAACAAGTCAAACCTGTAAAGTTCCATAGGGCACCTTTATTAAGACTATGCTTACACCAAAACTTACTTGATGTCCCCAGCACAGCAGCACCTCCAAAACAGGCCATCTGCTCCTCTGAGACACCACTATCATTAACCTTAGCCCCCCCGCTGCTTTTACAGTTGTTTATAATTAAATTTGACCTTGTGGGCTTGCTGTAGTTCCACTCTGAGCCAGGGGTCACCAGCAGCACATGGCGGGTGTTGATTCTCCTTGTCACTGTAATCATGTGAACACGCTTGCTATTACAACAACAACAGGCTGATCTGAAGTCACCCACTCCTGTTTTAAAACCTCTATCCCCAGCCAGTCCTTTCCTCCCACTCTGCTCTCTGTATTGACCAGGATCATACCAACATGCACAAACAAGCAACTTTAAGGTTATTTAAAGGACAGTGATCAATAACGCTCCTGTAACTCCTACTTAATCTCCATAATGAGCTTTATTGCGGCAATTAATCATGCCTTAGCAGCCAGTGGCCAGCCTCCCAGAAGAAAACGCCAGAGGAATAAAGGCCAGGCTACTGATAGTGCTTCTGCTGCTGACCACTGCTTGGAGCGAGTGTACGTGCTGTTCCAGGAAATAGACAGGGACGCCCCATTCAGACTGGAGTGGAGTTGAATAATTCTAGACTAACTCTAACTCTAACTCATGTGAGGTTTAAAACATGTTAAAATGATCTCATCAAAAACATACCTGGAGCTGTGTTTTGTTGAGATTTAATAAAGCTTGAAATGTAGTAATTTTGGTAAAGATTTGTGCTGAATTATGTTCAACAGAAAACAAGTGAATCAATCTTCTTTTTCCTAGCTGTTTTTATGTGTGTATTTTTGCTAGCTCAAATTATGAGAATATTACAAATAAAACCTCAGCCCTTTCTGCAGGGCTATAATAAAAAAGTACTTTTACTTTTCAGTCCTTTTAAAAAATGTAGTGGTGTAGAAAGTACAGATACCTGCTCTCAAATGCAGTGTAAACATAAAAATACCTCACATTTTTACTTAAGTACCGTACTACCGCACATTCCACCAATGATTATTGGTCTGTCTACATCTCCAAAGATCAAAATGCTCAGTTCCACCTTGTGATGTCATGAAGCGGTAGTTAACAGCTATCTTTTACCTTTAGTTCAGTAGAGATTGACAATTGGGGCTGAAATAATCCAAATACTTCTAGTGAAGGTTTATGGTGTTTAAAACACAGTGGAGCACTTCCCGTATTACTACATGACATCACAAGGTGGAACTGAGTGTTTTCAGTTTGAGGAAAGACCACAGCCTAAATATGCAGGGTTTATGTGTTAAATATAAATGAATCGAACAAAACACAACTCCAGGACTGTTTTTGATGAGGAAACAACATTATAACATAGATCAGAAAATGGCATAATATGGGCCCTTTAAATGATATCAGAAAGATTACATAATGGGACATAACAGTAAATGACAGTGAACTGTTATAGATATAGCCAGAACTAATCATTTGTTTCTTTAATGACCTTTTTTTTTTTTTTTTTTTTTTTTTTTTTTTTTTTACTAACTACTACTACAATGCATTCATATTTAAGTACTTTTAAGATGTTATGGGTAACTACATACTGCAATTGCCAAGATTATAGATTATTGGCCAGTCCAGATCATAGCATTCTATCTCAACATTTTTATTTTATTTATAATTTTATTTGAGATAATTCATTAGTCTATTCTTACCATGCTTTCAATTCCCACAATACAAATGCAGACTTAAAGGTGCATTATGTACCTTATGATGGAGGGTCTGCCCCTGCTGGTCTCCATGGAGATGTTCATGCTTTACCTGGATTGTTTTACAGTACAGTATTAAATTTATTGATCTAACTTACAAAATACAGGTCAGATCAATGGTGAGGCAACCCCTGCAGGAATGCATGTTTTTATAAGATATTTCAATAGCAATAATAACATCTATACTTAAATCATTGCAATGACATAGTGTGGAACATTGAAGTCAAAGCAATAACATTTCCATGGAGACAAGCGTGTAGCTATAATTATGAGAATAACAGTAAGAGATAAACAGTCCTGTCACAACAGAATCTATTTCAGCTTCCCCACAGACCTACACTTTGCTGAATATTTTTGTCAAGTTAAAAGGTGTCCATATTTGATTTCCCCAAGCCTTTGTTCTTTATATTCACAATTAATTAGGAAGAAAATTCAGTAATAGAATTCCTTCACACAATTCATCTTTTATCTTTACTATAGCATCACCCTCAATATCTCTGACTTCCACTGAAAGCCAATGCTTTTTCATCTGCTCCAAAGTGCCCCCCCATGTTCAACAAGCAGATTAGCCTCTGTCAGTAAAGATTAGCATTTGACAGGCACTTGATCAAGCCTCATTCGGAGCAGGGTTATTATGGGATGGCCGGTCATGTGTGCTTGTGTGACGAATGACGCTGCTACATTTAGACTAGTATCGATTGTGTCCCAGGTCCCTAATAGAAGGTGATGATGGCGCTCCGGTGAATCCATTACCGAAGGGGGAGACTGCGTGGGATTTGTACGGCGAGCTAAAGTATGTCCTTTCTCATTTGTCATGAGCTGAGTATACACAAGAGAAGGTCTGTCCTCTGTGCACCTGCAGACAGCACGCCAGGATCCAGCACTAGTGATTTGTCTTCTAGCAAAAAGGACAACATATAAAATCCAGGCATTAGAGGTGTTTTAGTAGATATGCTTGCTTATATTGTCAAAATTGAATTGATAAAGTTCATTATAGAGGGGTAATTATTATGCAAAAAGTATTTATTTTTTAGCGTTCTACCAAAAAAAACATGCCTGAAGAGGCTTTATATGTCATCATGTTTGAGTATATTAATGATCTCTCCTGGACCATATTCGTGACTCGAGATTCTTTCCAGTTCTCAGCTCACAAGTCCATGTCATCTAAGCTCCCACACAACAATTTCCCATAAATATACAAAAACATGATACAAAACTGTACACAACAACTTGACAAGTCTGATGTGATATGCAGTTTTCTAATTTAATTGATGTGTTCCATTTCTAAATTAATAAAAAGTGCATTGTAATGCTATAGAACAATTGGAGTTAAAGGTATACTGTGTGTAACTTTCTGATTAATGGTCCCTCACCTGCTTGTTTCTATGGATATGTCATTTCTCTGCCTGGAATGTTCCACAGTATGACATTAAATGGCTCTACTTTACATGTATTATATTACAAGTGGTTTTATTGCTCAAAAATACATTCTGACTGTTGCCTCTCCACAGATCTGACCTGTAACTTGGTCTGATTTGTCCTCCATAAAGATCGAAAGGTTTAATGCCAATCTGTGGAACATTCCAGACAAAGCAATAACATGAAGTAAAAATTAAGCCTTTTTAGATACATTCACTTAAATGTGTTTTGCTGCTCAAAAATACCTTGAAAAACATATTTTCTTTGAGCTAGATGGCCTTTTCACAGATCTGACCTGTAACTTGACCTGGTGGTATCAAGTTTAATGACATACTGTGGAACATTCAAGGAAAAATAACTATAATAATAAGAAGGTGGTGGAACCAGCGACCTAAGACTCACCTAATTACACCAAAAAGGCAGAAAAGTTACATAGTGCACCTTTAAATGTACATGAATCATGAAAAAGTCCAAATATAATCTAGGCTCCAAGAAATTGTAAATGATTTTTTTTTTAGCATCCTTCTGCTTGTTTTTGGCACAACCACAGCACACACAAGTCCAGTATAAACCCGCTCTAAACTGCAGTTACTCAAGTTCTTCTCTATTTTTAAAAAGTTGAAGCGTTTTTGAGCTTGTGATTGTACCTACATTGAGTCGCCCCAACTACTGTTCCTGGCAGAAGAATGTGTGTGTGTCCACCAAACAGAGATGGAAAACAAAGTGCTGTCTGCTGGGTTAAGATGCTCAGTTGGAGGCAGAGGAGAACAGACCAGGACTCCGCAGTCAGTAATTCCTCAGGGTTCCTCGGTGTTTACGGACAAACAAGCTGCTCTGACCACACACTGTCCCTCTGTGTGCACTAATGGGGCAGCTGACCACACATGGGCACAGCTACAAGCCAAGAGTATGTTCTGACATAATTTAGGAGCATTGTCACAGCAAATCTACTACCAGAGTAATTACACTGTGGATACATTTTGAAAGAACTCAGGGACAGACTGAAGTGAAAGGTCCTGTATTACTCAAAAGTGTTTCTTTGAGCTTTGTCATATTGTAATGTTGTTAGCTCTTCAAAAACTGGAGTTGTATTTTTGTCATTCACATTTGTTTCAGTAATCCTTTATGATTAGTCAAATGCTCAAATACTCTGTTCCACTAGAATCATCCAAATGATTCTTCCCTCCTGTTGTCCATTGTTTAGTCTGTAAGTATGTTGGTGCCAAATTATTGAAAAACAATCCACTAATCTTAAAGGGCGTATATCTTACATTTATTTTTCTAGATCAGGTAAATGCCCTGTAGGCTACACCATGCAGTGTAATGTAAAAGCAGCTGTAACCATATACGAGCGAATGCAAGAGATATTTTTTGTCCAATCAGGAGCATTGTTGGGTCAGAACCATATAGAAAAAAAAATGACTTTCCTAGTTGTCATGGTTCAACATCAGAGTGAGAGAAGTGACTGAGGAAGTGGGTGGGGCAAACTAAAACATGCACTTCACACAGTTGGGTACAGCACCTTTAATGCCATACAAGCCATTGTAGCAAATTATCCTACCTGTGGCTCAAATAAAATAAAAACGTAATGTGACAGAAATAAAGACTAATTATAACTACTCACCTTTGACAAGCTTTATAAACAATGTTGTCATGAACATATGTTTATTAAAAACACCTTTTAATAGATTTCCATTTGTGATGATAGATGTCAAAACTAGATACTGTTGGTGTTAGTCTTAATTAAAAAGATAGACGCAAAACTACTATAGTGCTTTCAATATAACAAATGAGATCATTACTTTCACTGTTTAGTTTAAATTCCATTCAACCACTAGCCCATTTCTACATAAAGGTTTGGTCCACTTCCCGATAGTTAACTTTTTCCAGTCTGTAGACTTTGTCAGTATTCTAACATTGTCCAATTTTGTGCTCAAATGGAGCTGGTCAGAGGTGCAGATGGACACAGTTACAGAGATTCTACAAAGTCCTCTTGATGTCCTTCATTGTTGCTTTACCTCTGCCATGGCCACAGGCTGCAGTCCAGTGTTTCTGTGACATTTGATTGTAAAGCCGTTGGGACTTTGTGCATGCTTTTGCCTCACTTGTTTGAAGTGTTTGGAGCTCAGTGGAGCTCTATCGGCAGCAGCTGTGGAGCCTGGGAGGCCTGTTCCATTAGGTGTCCATAAAGGAGTGTAAAGGAATATTTTCTGTACTTAAGGCTAAACTGCCTCTATTCACTCTGATTTCAGCCCCACCCTATCATCCACTAACTGCAAAGGAATACCTATGGAAATAACTTTTTTTACTTGTGTATTTTAGGGCATAACATCCCACTTGTACGATAACATTACAGAGACATCTCCATAAACCCTGGCCTGAATGAGCATGTTCCTTTTTTGCTCTAATTGAAGACTACAAATAATACACACTTGGAGATATTTTAAAATGAGATAAAGTACTTCAAACCTTTTACTCCATGAAAATATGCTACTTATACAAGGGCTATAACTAAATAATTTAGCTTTGCTCATGTTATAATGTCCTAATCAATAATATGCTTGGAGTTGTGCTTGGGTTCATTCAATCATGTTTCATTTCATCTTCTTTTCTCGGCCCTTCAACTTGGATTATATTTTCCACATGTAGATTCTGTAGAAACTAGACACAGGGAGTCATGGGCAGTGTTTAGTCTGTGCAGCCCATGTCAAGAGCTCACAGTGCTCAGTTGGGCGAGCCTGAAAAAAATGATACAGTTTGGCTGCACATTTGGCTGTAGACCTCGCGGATGTGTCAAGAATAAATCAAGCTTTAGTTGTCACCATTTCTTTTTTTATTTTGTTTATTTGATTGTAGGATCCCCTTTGAATGTAATATATTGCACAAAATTGAATCTTGTGAGCTTTAAATCATGTTATAATATTATTCCCTCCTCAACATACCTGGGGTTGTGTTTTATTTCATTCACACATGTTTGAGAAATTTTGCATTATTAGTCTGTCTACATCTCCAAAGCTCAAAATGCTCTGTTCCTCCTTGTGATGTAGTAGTAATTTTCAAGTTAACAGCTACCTTTTGTACCATGATCAAGCACAAGGGTGTCTATCAGTGCATGTGGCATCAGGACACCATAGGCCGGAGGTCGATGATTGACTTTGTCGTTGTGTCATCTGACCTTCAGCCGCGTGTCAGGTGAAGACTCAGGTGAAGAGAGGAGCAGAGTTATCAACTGATCACCACCTGGTGGCGAGTTGGATCCACTGGCGGAGGAAGGAGGAAGCTGGAAAGACCTGGCAGACTGAAGCGTATCATGAGGGTCTGTTGGGAATGTCTGGCAGAGCCCTCTGTCAGGGGGACCTTCAACTCACACCTCCGGGAGAGCTTCTCCCAGATTCTGGGGGAGGCTGGGGACATGGAGTGGGCTATTTTTTCGGCCTCTATTGTCAATGCGGCCTTTATGGCTTGTAGCTGTGGTCTCAGTGTGGTTTTCGTCCCGGCTGCGGGACACTGGACCAGCTCTATACTCTCCATCAGGTACTTGTGGGTTCATGGGAGTTTGCCCAATCAGTCTGCATGTGCTTTGTGGATCTGGAGAAGGCATTTGACCGTGTCTGGGGAGGGTGCTCTGGGAGTATGGGGTCCGGGGCCCTTTGTTAAGGACTGTCCGGTCCCTGTATGACCGGAGCAGGAGCTGTGTTCACATTGCTAGCATAACTCAGACCTGTTCCCAGTGCATGTTGGACTCTGCCAGGGCTGCCCTTTGTCACTGATTCTGTTCATTGTATTTTTGTACAGAATTTCTAGGCGCAGTTAGGGGCAGTTAGAGGTCCGATCTGGGGACCACTGGATCTCTACTGTTTGCAGATGATGTTGTCCTAATGACTCCATCGAACCAGGACCTGCAGCATGCACTAGGGCAGTTTGCAGCCGAATGTGAAGTGGCTGGGATGAGGGCCAACTCCTCCAAATCCGAGGTCATGATTCCGGAAAAAAGTGGCTTGCCCTCTCCTGGTGGGTGGAGAGGTTCTGTCTCAAGTGGAGGAGTTCAAATATCTTGAGGTCTTGTTCACAAATGAGGGGAGGATGGTGCGTGAGACTGGCAGGCAGATTGGTGGAGCGTCAGAAGTGATGCAGTTGCTGTATTGGACCGTTGTAGTGAAAAGGGAGCTGGGCCGAAAGGCAAAGCTCTCGATTTACCGGTCAATCTATGTTCCTGTTCCTTTGGGTAATCACTGAAAGGACAAGATTGTGACTGAGCCGCTGCTCCTCCATGTCAAGAGGAGCCAGTTGAGGTGGCTCGAGCATCTGTTCCAGATGCCTCCTGGACGCCCTCCCTCGGGAGGTGTTCCGGGCATGTCCCACTAGGAGGAGGCCCTGGGGAAGACCCAGGACAGGGACTATGTCTCTCGGCTGGCCTCGGAACGCCTTGGGCCCCCCCAGAGGAACTAGAGGAAATGTCTGGGGTGAAGGAAGTGTGGGAGTCCTTGCTTAGACTGCTGCCCCCACAACCCGACCCGAATAAGCAGAAGAAAATGGATGGATGTAGCTACCGTTTACCTTTAGCTTAAGCGTTTTAGAGATTGGCAATTCAAGGGCTGAAATCATGCAAATATTTCTAGTGTATATAGGGGTATGGAGTTTAAAAACACTGAAGAGCACATCCTGTATTACCACATGACATCACAAGGTGGAACTGAGTGTTTTCTGTTTGAGAAAAGAACTCATTTAAATATACAGGATTTCTGTGTTTAAACGTGTGAATGAAACAAAACACAACTCCAGGTATGTTTGTGATGAGGAAACAACATTATAACATAGATCAGAAAATTGCACAATATGGGCCCTTTCACTGTACCCCAATGAATAGATAATCTCAAAATAATCTCAAATAAAAGGCTAAGTAGACCAAAGAAGTTTCAAATAAGGCAAAAGGAGAAATTCAATTTGTCAACTGGAGAAAAGTTTATTTGGTCGAATACCAGTTGACAAATTGAATTTCTCCTTTTGCCATGGATTCTACCTGGACGACTGAGGGATTCTACACACAAGTTTCAAATAATACATAAATCACCTTTAAACATACTTCATTTTACATGTTGCAACAAGCAGGCCACATAGCTTGTATTTACTGCTATAATATCATCCAACTGCCAAGCCTTTTTCTGCCTGTGCCGACTGAACTTTTTGCATTTCTGTGTGCTCATAATTGATTCTCTGTTTTATCAGCTCCAAAATGCCACAGCGATAACAGCAGCGTGGATGCTATAGGAGCCTGAGTGAGGTCTGATAGACTGTTACATCTTATCAGGCCTTTGAAAAACTAAGAGGGAGGAGAGGAAAGAAGAGGAGAGGAGCCAAGCGTTCACTCCACTTCGCCGTCTCCAAAGGTGTTCCAAAATTTTCAAAGTGAGCCGTCTTCAAAATATCATTGGGTAAATTTCAGGATTCTGGCAAAACTAGGATTACGCGAGATAGATAGTAGCATGTGACAAAGTTGAGATTTGAGAAGTTTTTCAGCTGTGTCGAAGGCAAGATGGGGGTGTACAGATCTGCAGGTGGATGTGAGGTGCTACTGTACTTGTTTTATTTATTTCTATTTCCAGGTTGAGATGAATTCACAGGCAAGTACCTTTTCAAATGATGAGGATATCTATGAAACCAGGTGAATAGTGATTTATGCATGTTCAAAATGGTTGTATATTTTGAGTCAGTCTGTTAAAGGTAATTTCATGAATAGACTTTACCTATGGTGTCCTGGTGCCACGTGCACTGATGGACACCCTTGTGCTCAAACATGGTGTTCGTTATGGATAAATCATGGCTAGCGCAGAAGTCCAATAACAGGACACCGCTTGGGTTCAGATCAGGGAGGCCGTTCCTCCCAATGACCCCTCTCCAGGTATCACTGTCATTGTTCACATGGGCATTAAAGTCCAGTAGAACAACAGAGTACCCTGTCGGAGCACTGTTCAGTACCCCTCCCAGGGACTCCAAGACGGCCGGGTACTCTGCACTGCTGTTCGGCCCGTAGACCGACACAACAGTGAGAGACCTGTCCCCAACCCGAAGGCACAGGGATGCGACCCTCTTGTTCACTGGAGTGAACTCCAACACACGCCGGCTGAGTTGTGGGGCAATGAGCAGGCCCACACCTGCCTAGCGCCGCTCCCCGCGGGCCACACCAGAGAAATGAAGAGTCTAGTCTCCCTCAGTTGGGTTCCAGAGCCCAATCTGTGCGTGGAGGTGAGGCCAACTATATCTAGTCGATAACGGTCTGCCTCCCGCACGAGCTCGGGCCCCCCCCCCCAGCGAGGTGACATTCCATGTCCCCAGAGCTAGTCTCCATGTTCGGAGAGCCAGTCGTCGATGACCCTGCCTTCGACTGCTGCCAAGATCTCCCTGCACGGGCCCCCTATGGATCCTCCCGCGGGTGGTGGGTCCACGGGAGGACGGCCCCACATTGCTCCTTCGGGCTGTGACCGGCCAGGCTTTTAGTTTAATTAAATATGATATCACTATAGGGCTGAATACCAGATTGATACTTGGTTTTGGTCATTTTTAAATGTTGTTTTCATCATCTTCTGCAGTGCTCTCCCAGTATTCACCATGCAGGCAAACGAAATTGTTATGAAAAAAAAAAAAAAAAAAAGAACACACATATTTTCCTGCAGCAGTTTTTTGTACTATTTCTCCCTTTCCCACCAGCTCAATGTTGAGCGTTTGGTGGGACACCAAACGCTCGACATTGAGCACCCACCCAAGGCCTGGCTCCAGCTTTCAGCAAACAAAAATATACAAATAAAAACAGCTAAGAAAAAAACGATCAGTTCAATTGTTTCTGTTGACAAAATTCAGCATAAATCAAAATCATGACTATATGCCTTATAAGACCTCAAAATCTGAGCAAAATACTTTTACTTTTTACAGTTTAACTACATTTTTAAATGGGTTCTTTAATACTCTAACTTAGATGGATATTTAATGTGATACTTTTACTTTTATTTGAGTATTTCTTGCTCCAGTGTTTGTACTTTTTCTTAAATAACAAAATGAAGTACTTCTTCCACCACTGCAAATAGTGGTACAGGACCCCCCACATTTGGTTGCAGTAAGATTCTTCTATAGCCACACCTGCCCTGGGTAAACTGACATAGTGTAGCTACCAAGTCTGCCTGTTATAGGTGCCCTCACACACTACCAATCACTTACTCACAACATTAATGGATGAAATTATCTTGGCCAAATATACAACAACATTATGCCCTGGTGGAAGCTGGTATTGAACCAGTTCAATAGTTTGGTGTTTAGTTTCAAATTGTTTTAAGATATTGAGACTGACGCGCTGACACCCCTACAATTTGGTTATTGGCATATATTGTGTGGATTGAATGAAATCAGTAGTTTTAAATGCAAGAATATGTAAGAGGTACACTGTATAAGTATGTGTTGTATTAATGTGTGTAAATGGGTGAGTGAATGAGGTTCCTTGATGTAAAGCGCTATGAGTGCCTTGAAGATCTGAAAGCGCCATCTAAAAATCTGACCATTATCCTCATTGAAACAGGAAGTGCACTGTTAGTATGTTAGTTGTTTTTAGCATTACCGTGACTGTAAATCTCTGCTCTGGTCTGCGAAAGTTGCAAAGGGCACTTATAAACTCATCTTGATGTATAATTAGAATGCTAGGAATGTGCTGGAAAAGCAAGGGATAACTTTGGACCACTGCAAAAGGTTTAAACTTGAACTAGAACTGTTTTTTGTTTATCATGTTTGAAGACTGTATAAAGCAGATACAGCCCCCTTTAAAAAGACATTCAGCACCACGGACAGCTCCACACTCTCCGACTCAGACTCCACTCTCTCTCAAGCCCCTAATCCCACTAATGCCTTGTGTATTTTCAAAGTTAAAAACTGCACTTTTTCTCTCTCTCTCTCTCTCTGTAACACTAACTGTTTCGTGGCCTGTCACTGCTAATAATTATTTTTCTTCTAAAGATAAACATAAAAATAAAATTTATCTGCACACAGCGGGTACAGGCGTTTGATGTCGTTTTGGGAGAAGTTGGGACATTAAAAGCTTGTGTTGACAGCGTGAGTCTGCTGTGCGCACCCCCTTTCCTTCCCCTTAGCAATCCACCATCCCCCCTTCCGTAGCCTGCCCCAAGCGGTTCATCCTGTCCCCCCGCGTGCATTTGAGCAACTTAGCTGAGTTTACTTACGTCGCGTGGATCCACAGATGTCACTTTTCATATAAAGTGGGGAAATTGAGTGTGACAAAGTTCTTCTGGGGTTTTGCTAATCAGGCGTGGCGCTGCTCTCAACATGTTTAAAGACATCAAATACAGACTTTTGATGTCAAATGGTTGGATGATGGGGTTTCAAAACGGCCTGGTTGTTCTATAACAAGATTGACATGAGATATTTTCTATTGTGTAAAAGTGTTTTTTAAAATACTTTTAAGGCACTGCATTTGTGTATGTAACTCTTCTGGTTTAGGGTCCTGATAGTGTGCATGGAAATGTGATTACTTTGCCTGGTGTGTTCCACAATACGTTTTTTTTTTTTTTTTTTTTTCACAGAATACTCGCAGAAGTGTAGTTTGGACTCACACGAAACTGCGATTCCTTCATTTTGATAAAGCTCAGACTAAAATTTTAATTTACTTCGAGGTACAATAGTTGATCTTTTGTATTATAAAAAACTTGTGAACTAAAAGAACGGCTTCTTTGGTACTTTTTAAAATCCAAAAATGATAAAGAGCCGCTGCACATCTCTACCCTGAAATAGTGTCAGGATTTATTTACACAGTGTATGTTCACCTTTCTCTCACCCAGCTCACCTGCCCCGAGAGCAGTACTGTCCACATACTCTGCTCGGCTGGATCCCTCTATACCTCTGTGCTTCACTGGCTGCAGGCCAAAACAAATACTGAATAATAGTGTATGTGTGTTGCATAATGGAAACTAGGCTTTTTGAAGCTCCGTCCCTGACAGAACACCTGAGACGAAAACAAAGCAGCGACCCTTCACCCTGCAGCCCCGAACCATGACCTGTGACCTCGGAATCTAGCCTTTAGCCGGATAGAGCTACTGCGTGACTTACCTTGGAGAGATGGAGGGAAGGAGAGAGGGGGAGGGATAGATGGATAGACAAAAAGAGAGAGAAAGAGTGTTTCAGTGGTTCTTTCTTTCCTCAGGCCCATTGCATGTGTGACCAAGAAAGTTAGACTGCAAAAAAGGGGCCTATGTGGCATACACTACACAATGGATTTTTTTTTTTTTTCTTTAAAGAGGGAGTATTTTAATTCTATCGGGTATTAACTGCTCACACTTTACATATTTAAATCACCCATGTTACCTTTTATTGTTTTGAAAATAGTATATTGTTGTTGTTTAAGTGTCTCCTTTCTTTGTTGTTAAAGGTGCATTGTGTAACTTTTCTGGTGGAGGGTTCGTCAAATGCTTTTCTCCATGGAGATGTTATTGCTTTGTCTAGAATGTTTCACAATATGGCATTAAACCTTTCTATCATCATGGAGACCAAACCAGACCAAGTTATAAGTCAGATCTGTGGAGAGGCAACCTCGTTCACAGGAATGTAGAGCTGTTTAATGTTATACTGTGGAACATTCCAGGCAGAGCAATGACATTACCATAGAAACAGGAAGGTGACTGACCCTCAACAAAAAAAGTTACACAGTGCACCTTTAAGTTTTTAAATGTGCTATAGGAAGTTTGACTAAGCTTTTAAGATTATAAGATTCTTAAGATAATAAGATTTATTACTGTTTATATATTATTTTACCAGTGTACTTTGTGTAAGAATAGAATATCTATGTCAAATCTGTGAAACTTTTATTTATTAAATTTTACGTTACACACCTTAGTTTTGCCTCTTCCTTCAAATGATTTTTTTAGTGCCGCTATGTATGTTTAATTCTATCTGTTAAGTTCCGCCTCTTTGACAATATAACAAGCTTCATCTCAAACACAATGCTAATAGTCTTACTGTGTGGGTCTGTAATTGGGGGCACAAAGTGTCCAGCCCCCTGGTTTGTTAAAGCCTGTAAAATAATGGCCATAACATGACCCCGGTGCTCCAGTGACAGTCCAGCCCCGCTCTCCTGGGGAGAGAGTGAGGGATTTTGGGGTTAGTGAAGGTGAGTGGCCCCCTGTATCCCGCTTGGAGGTCAGAATACACACTGCTACCAGGCCCCTCCAGCTATACACATACAACTGCTACCACTGTACACCACATGAGTCATGCAATCAAGTATGAGGAATGTTACTTCAAAATAATACTGCTCAAGTAGAAGTACAAAGTAGTGGGCCAGGAAATTACCCAAGTACTAGTAAAAAGTATTTGAAGTTAATGTAATGTGAAAGACAAAACATTAAATAATGCACAAAAATCTGGTATTTTGAAAGGATAGACACAAAAATGAGGAATGCTAGGAAGGAGCGGTACAAGAAACATAAATATTTAAATCATTTTATATTGTCAACATAAAGCTTTTGTCACTTGCAGACTGAATCTTTACTCAAGTAAGAGTAATATTACTTCAAAATAATACTACTCAAGTAGAAGTACAAAGCAGTGGTCCAAGAAATTACTCTAGTAGGAGTAAAACGTATTTGGGAAAAGCACTGCTCAAGTTAAAGAGTCAACATAAAGCTTTTGTCAAAGTAACAAAAATTTTTACTGAAGTAAGAGTACTGTTACTTTAATAAAAGTATTGCTCAAGTAGAAATATGCTGCTAGAAAAGTACTCTGAAAAGTACAATTTCTTTATTTAGTTGAAGGGACCATATTCTGCTCTTTTTTCATCTATGATATAATGTTGTTTCCTCATCATACTTCTTTTGTCTTTGGACCCAACATGCAGTCACATTTTTTATTGGATGTGCATGTCTCTATCAGTATTGTTTCCTCATCATAAACATACCTGGTGCTGTGGCTTTAAGCTCACATGGGTCAATTTTGCACAATATATAATAGCTCAATGAAGCTGAGTAAAAGTAGTGCATACAGAATACACAATAGTCAACAGAGCTCTTTGTATGTAGGAGAGCACTTGTGCGGTAATGGCTATTATTGCTAGCATGAATTGACGAGCATAATGAGGAAATTAAGGTTTTATTAATTTGCCCCGTGGACGAGATGTGGGAGGGATGCAGGGGAGGGAAGAAGAGGAGTCCATCTTTGATTTAAAGGTTAATTTGAAGAGGAGGCCCCAGAGTGTGCTCACACAGACCTCCTGACGTTGTGGTGAGGAGACTGTATAGCAAGAGGAGCTGCAAGACAGTAACAGTCAGTGGATGTGGAGTTTATAATTGTGTGGGGAGATTTTTATTCTTTACAATTGTCACAGTAAAAATACAGCTATAGAAAAGTCATACCAGTCAAAGCATTTACCAGTTTTCTGATTTTAGACCCTTTTGTAGTTGTTTATCTTGGTCTAGTGCAGGTTCAGTTCAGGATTTAGTTCACAATTTAGTACCCATTTTGATGTTATTTATAGAGAACAGAATTGATTGGACAGTAAGTCGAAGTCTGAATTTGGTTTTGTTAAGTTGTAATAACCAAGGGTTCACCCGTGTCCTGCTATGGTCCTGGTTTAGTCCCACTTCAAGCCCAAGTGTATTTTTGCTGCATTTCACTGGAGTCTATTGTGTAGCTCAGTATCAAAAATAAAATCCATCACTGCTTAAGGGTGCTTTGTGTAACTTTTCTGGTGGGTTGGTTAAATCTTCATGGAGACCAAACCAGACCATATCTGCGAAGAGGAAACACCTCTCACCGTTTGAATACATGTTTTCCTCTGTACTTTTGAGCTATAAAACCACTAATGTATGGTAGAGCTGTTTAATGCCATACTGTGGAACATTCCAGGCAGAGCAATGGCATATCCATAAAAACAAACAGGTGACGGAACCCCAACCAAAAGTTACATAGTGCTCTTTAAGTCAGATTTAATTGTATAGTAAAACAAAATATCCCATAAAACATAAACTATAAAAAGATGTCTGTGACGTCCAGGTAGGGTCATCGCAGACATTGTTTTAGTTAAAAAGTAAAGACACCAAACATTCCAACTTTGCACATCTGCATGTAAACACAATGGAAATGAGAGACAAACCTCCTGAGAGACCAGGAGGCTAATGAAGCCTCCTGGTCTGGGGTCCGGCTCAGGCCTCACTCACACAGAGACAATTAAAGACACTTCCTCATCAGTTACAATGCAGACACACAGAGCTGCTATAGCTCCACACACGCTGAGCTAAAGGGGCTAAAGGGGCTAAAGGGCATCTGCGGAGCTCCACTTGACTTTGACAGGGTCAGACTGAACAGCAGCAGGCGGTCGGTCTGACCTTGCAGGCGTCCAGCTCCACTCTGCTCACACATAATGAAAAGGATCTCTCCTTAAACTCTTCACATCCTCACTGACCTGTGCTCTGTCGGCTACAGGGCTATTGTGGTCCAGGTCACACCACTGGAGCTTTACTGATGAACGAGTAAAGAAGCTGGTTTTGTAGCTTAGGATCCAGGAATGCACCAATTATTTTTGAACAAATCGGACAATCATTTGTTTTTTTGTGAAATTCCATCCTGATCTAATAGAATTTTGTAAACATGCACAAGACCTGATCAAACCACCAAATGTTTGCGCCACTATTTGGATAATTGACACGGGAACTAAAAAAAAAACAAAAAAAAAAACAATTGACAGAATTTTAAATGCCAAAAAAGTCATTTAAATTCAATCTTGTCTGAAATGTATCTGAGTGAATTTACATTAAAGGTAGAGTAACTGTGGAAGTGGCACATCACCAGCGTGATAACATGGAAATAGAACATCAAAATGACACATCAGAATATTCTCTGTACTTGCCACTGTGACAAGATTTTAGCCGAAGGAACAACTTTTCTATGGGAACCAACAAGAGGAGGTCCTCCTCCAGGCAAATTAGAGTCATTTTTGTGGAGTTTTCTTTTATGGCCAAAAAAAATATGTGCTCTGGCTTTAACTTTAATTTTCTAAACTGTAAACTGACCACAGACTAAACCCAAGGTCATCTATGAGACTGGTGATGAAAGCAAATAGATTTCATTATTTTTTGATCATCCTGTGAATAACTGTGAATAATCATAACATTGTGATATTTTTTTCTGACAATATTCTTTATATTGCCTCATGGTTTGTGCTGAGAGAAGGTCACTGTTCATCTGATCCTTTGTATATTATTGATGTAAATCTTAGGTCACACAGTAAAATAAGTTTCTCCTCAGGCTTCAGTAGGGCAGCCTCCTGCGGTGACAGAAGACGGAGATTATGCTCATAATTCATGTTCTTACAGCGTGTTAAAGAGCGACCAGTCATTTTTATGCACCTTGCTGAATAATTCACACATCAGCCTCTCATTTGGAGCAGTGTGGGTTCTTTTAATTGGGCCTTGTGCAAAGTCCGGTGTGTGGGAATAAGTACAGAGAGCTGGTGCTTTAGTGCATGATTTATGGAACAGCCTAATCTGAATGGGACGTGCACTATTATATTTTTCAGTGTGTTAGAAGATAAGGCCAATATCTGTGAGCCAGGTTTGGTTTTTGGTTTTGGGAAATAATGCAAGAGGATAATAGATAATAGATAACAGGTAAACATGTTCAAATCAAATGCAGCTTTTACTGATAACAAAATCCCAATTACAAAAAATGGGACATCATGGTCATGTTATAATTTGGTGTCCTGGTTGTCATGATGATTATCCAGTCAAAAAGCAAAATGAGCCTCACACGAGTCTCTCATTTCGGTTGTCAGTTTCAATTCTGAAATCCATTTGGTTATAACTTAAAAGGAATCTGTCTTATTTTAAACCTTATCCCAGCACTTGCAGCCAATCATGAATCAGCGCTAGTGCAGCCTCTGCAGCTCAGTGAGTGAATTCTGGAGGTTCTGAGTTTTCACATGTGCCATGACCTGTCCATATACTAAGAAAAACCTGTACCAGTATTTCATCTTAAAACCCATGTTGCTAGATACTGACAGATATTGCAAGACACAGAGCAGAAGATCTGACTTCTATTCTATTCTCTAGTCTATTACCCTTTGTACTTTGCATATTTAAGGACATAATGCTCATGTGTTGTTGTTGATTGATAAACCTATACAAACTACCAGTGCTTTGTTGTTTTGTATATAGAGGTTACTGAAATGTCATACAGTTACATCTAATGTGACTAAACTGATTTCATTCTGACTGTTTTAACAACAAGATTATGCAAACAAGTACTAAACAGTGTGCTAAAGACAAAAATGAAATGATAAAGATTTAAAGGGTTAAAATAATTCATTATATTTGTCTTCCAAATACAACAAATATCCTAAATATCCAATGACTAACAAACACATGTCCCCAGGTGTGGATGGTCAGATTTCTTTTGTGCACACACCAAAATCAGATATTTATATTTATCTGATTATTCTAGTTATCTGATTTTATTGTCCCTGTAAATGTATCCAGTGTATCATTTAAACATTATTGCACCTCATTGCAATTATTTACAACAGAGCTGAGAGGTCAGAACAGGTGAGCAACACAGTAGAGATGTCTTTGTTAGCGTGGTGGCTTTAGTTTTATGGTCTGTCATAAATAACACACATAATGATATCACTATGAGCTTCAGGAACTGTGAAAGGCAGATATTGTTGAGTGACCCATGGTTTTATATTATATTGGAACATTTTTAAATTAATCTGGTTTATACATTCATTATAATGAGACACTCTGAGGTACTTCATATCCAGCTGAGGTAGTAAAGATATGCATGTAAGCTGTAGTACCTGTAGTTCAGTCTTTAATGAAGCTGTAAATCAGACAGAGCAGGTGGTCTACAGGCTACAAACTACAGAAAAATCAAGTACACACCCAAAAGGGACAATGTGGGGTACTTTCAAGACAACATATAATTTGATATATACATTGTGTGGACTAAAATCTGTATAGACTTCACACAAAAATCAGGTTCTCATGATTCCATCCTTTAAGGTTAGATGAACAACATAATGTAAAGGTCTTATATTACGCATAATTGACTTGGGAACCTTACGCCATGTTATAATGCTGTTACCTCATCAAAAACATACCAGCATTACCTCTAATCTCGGCTTTGTGATCCAATATTGCACTGTGGGATTTCATATTTCAACAATTTGACCTTTGACATGCTGTGATTCTGCCTTGAAGCTTTTTAGCTTTCTCTAACCGCATTGCACAGAGGAAAAGGTAACTCTTTCTGATTTCAGTCTACAAAAACAATCCAGGTTAAGGGATTGTAATTATAAGAAAGGGCATTATGGATTGACAATGGACAATGGTACATTTCAGAGATAATATTATATTCTAATTTTTAAAAAATGCATTCATTAAAGGTCCTATATTATCCAGAATTGACTTGTGAGCGTTACACTATGCTATAATGTTGTTACCTCATCAAAAATATACCTGGAGTTGTGTTTTGTTTCATTCTTACATGTTTGAGTAACCCTTAATCATTAGTCAGTCACCGTCAAAGCTCAAAATTCTGTGTTCCATCTTGTTATGTAGAAGTAGTCTTCAAGTTAACAGCTACCTTTTACCTTTTGTTCAATAAAAATGGGCAATTCCAAAGCTGAAATCATCCAAGTGATTCTAGTGAAGGTGTATGGCGTTTAAAAACACAGTGGAGCACTTCCTGTATTACCACATGACATCACAATGTGGAACAGAGTGTTTTAAGTCTGAGAAAAGAACACAGCCTAAATTTGCAGGGTTTGTGTGTTAAACAAATGTGAATGAAACAAAACACAACTCCAGGTGTGTTTTTGATGAGGAAACATTAAAACACAGATCAGAAAATAACATAATATGGCCCTTTAAACTGAAATGAAACAGTTTATTCACATATTAAGTCCAGTTTGACCTCTCAGTCTTTTGTAAATCCCAGCGTAAAATCTGTTGGTTGAAATATGGAGCCAGATTCTCACATTGGCAGACATTGTGATGCATATGACTAGAGTTCGTCCGACTGGCATTGTTTTCTACTGTGGAAACAAAGCGCCAGTAGTGAGCCAGCAGACGGCTACAACCATAACAGAAAAATCACTGGAGCCAACTATTGTCCAGGGAGGGTGATTGACGCAAGATTTACAAAGACGACCCCAACTCGAAATCCACAGTTCATCCTTTAAAGTGCCAAGAGTTAGCTGGAAAAGTATTCAGATTAGTCAGATTACAAAAGGTTTCTAAATATCTTGGGTTGCCAGTTTCTGTCAGATTTATGAATGTAGTTTGGACACAATGTGGACATCACCCAAAACAAGCAAAAGTAACAGAAGGTTGTGTTATCCATTTGGGCCAAAACAAAAAATGTACAAAGTTTCAATTAAAACTTTGGATGCCGAGCGGTAGAAATGAGTCCAAACTTGGAATAACACAATTTTGCATGAGATACACAATCTTAAACTGTTACATGCCTGTCAAGGGAAAAAGCAACAACAACTTTCAAATTCCAGAGTGATTTGATAGTGATCTGATAAGTCTGGTTCCCAACATCCTTTTAAAGTCCTATATTGAGTGAACTTTAAGCCATGTTGTAATGTTGTATGAGTAACCCTTTATTATTAGTTTGTACATCTCCCAAACTCAAAAGGTTCTTTTCCACCTTGTGATGTCATGTAGTGGTAGTTTTCAAGTTTACAGTTACCTTTTAACTTTAGTTCTGTAGAGACTGGCAAATCCAGGGCTGAAATCATCCAAATGATTCTAGTGAAGTTGTATGGAGTTTAAAAACACAGTGGAGCACTTCCTGTATTACCATATGACATCACAAGGTGGAACAGTGTTTTCTGTTTGAGAGAAAAAGTCTGCCTAAATATGCAGAATTTGTGTGTTAAACATGTGTGACTGAAACAAAAAATGACTCCATGGCGTGACTTTTCTGGTGAAGGGTCCGTCAAAGGCTTGTCTCCATGGAGATGTTATTGTTTTGTCTGGAATGTTTCACAGTATGGCATTAAACCTTTCTATCAGACCAAACCAGGCCAAGTTACAGGTCAGATCTGTGGAGAGGCAAACCCGCTCACAGTCAAAATGCCAGTTTTTCTAGATATTTTTGAGCAATAAAACCACCTTGAATAAATGTAAGGTAGAGCTGTCATAGAGATGTATACTGCGGAACATTCCAGCCAGAGCAACCAATGACACGTCCATAGAAAAACAAGAAGTTGATGGCCAAAAAGTTAAATAGTGCACCTTTGAAACAAATCTGAGTTCTCACACTGGCTTCTGTCATATAACCGTATATAAAAAGAGACAGTACTATGAGCGGCTCTTTAATATGAACAGATCCTAAAGACTCAAATCCCATCAAAGAGGCGAAAGTCACCATTACAGCGCCCCCTGCCCTTCATCTGCAACAATGACCAACATTACCATATTCTAGAACATGAACTAAATCTACTCATGTGAAAAATGTCAAGTGTGAGCCTGTGTCTGATTAAAGACTGGAGTAGGTAAGTGTGAGGTTGCCAGGTTGGTGCTGCTATAATGATCCTGGAGCCACTTCACCTGGGCCTCCGCTGTTCTCGTCTGCAGAGTAAACACTTAGCATTGATTAGGATGTAGTTCTCATCAGTCATCAGGGTCTCATCTCAGAGCATTAATAATGATTCCATCTGCACTCAGTCAAGAGCTCTGATTAGACCAGCACAGAGAAGGTAAATGATGTTTGGACAGAAGTTTTAGGACAATGTGAAGTTGTTTTATTGTACTAGAAAGTTTGAAAAGATCTCTGCTTCGTCCAGCATATTAGTATAGTGCCAATACTACCAATACTGTCATGATAATTATTACATCAATTTATCGCTCAATACATGACAGATGGGACGATATTTTTGGGGAGTCAGTATTTGTCGTGTGTACATTTTCTTTGCACTACTGGAAAATTTCTGGTGATTTTTTGACTATATGATAAGATTTAATAACATCTATGACTCGTATAGTAAAACAAAATAGCACGTAAGCACAGCAGCACAGCACATGAGCAGCATATGCACAGGTATCGCTTTCCATTTTAACCAGACAATTTAACGTATAACCAGCAGTGCCATACGCGCGTCCAATGGCAGTCATTACGCTACACGCTCCTCAAAATAGGTAGAAGTTCTAATGTTGCAGCGTCAGTGGAGTGTCTCCGGGCTTTTTAGCAGGGGCAAGACATGAAACAAGCATGTGGTGTCAAAATAAACTTCTGATGCCCTTTCAAAATACGTTTTCTAAAACCCTTGCAGTTGCGTAAACCCTGTGTGTCGCATCTAGGAGCTTGGGAAATGACTTGTGATGGACTACGGAAAGTTTACAGCCGTGGAGGATAAATATAAAACACTTTACAACATCAGACAGCAACTTTACAAGAACAACTTCTGAAGGAAAAAGCGTGTGGTGCAGACAACCAAAGTTAAATGGTGAGTGGCTTAATTAATGCAGCACCACAGATACAGCTCGTTATCGCTGTAAAGCATCGTCTCTCTTGTTGTCAGCGTTTGTTTTGTGATTTAAAACACATAATTCACCCAGTCAACAATGAATACATAAACAATGTAAAAAGTTTAGTGTTTAAACGTGAGAACACACGGGGGCTGGCATCAAAGGAGCAGGAACCTCTGGTGTAAATTGAAGTTTTTAAAATTACACGCGTATGCAGCTCTGCCTACGTTACATGTCGCTGACGCTCCTGGTGTAAATTCCGAATTATGGTGCAGCAACAGCTGAAAACAGAGGGAACTACATATACCATGATGCTTTGCTCTGTTTCAGTCTGTCTACTTGCTGAATTCAGCACTTTTAAATCTTTGTTGCATCTCTACCTGACAGTCAGTGTTGAGGAGGAACTGAATACATGTACCAAGAATATGTATTCTGAATACTAATTTTGAGTACCTGTATTCTGGTCCAGTTATTTTTTCATTTGGTGGTATTCAGAATGCACTTACTTTTCTTAATTCAAAGGAACACATTATGATATTTCATCATGTGATTTAGGCGTCAAATTGCACATAATCAGTGAGAAAAACGGATAGCATAGCTCTTATGGTGAGTGCCTGTGGCATTTTTCCATTTCCATCTCCAAGTATTCTGTAAGTAAATACATTTTCAAAGTATTCTTCCCATTACCACTGACAGGTTGTCCCATTGAAGGATGGGACAAAAGCAGAGAATAAATTACCGGGGACAAAAAAGTGTACCTTAGCCTTAATAGAGTTTTATCTAGATTTGAATTATGTGATTGTGATAAATCTTAGGTTATATTGTAATAGTATTTCTTTCTTTGTGATTTCAGGTTTTATAAATAGAATAAACTGTCAGAACAGTCCTCTATGTGAGAATATAGCAGAGTTAAGCTTCAAGGAGCTTTTTTCTTCTTGCATTTGTGAAAGGGTGACAACTTTAACCCTTTCCTCACTGCCGAATAGCTCTGGGGGGCTGGCATGTGTATCTTGTTGTATTGTTTCAGTGTTTGTAAATGAAAGCGTGTTCTTGTTTTTGCTTGGTAGTTAGGGACTAAATCACTTAAATGAAGATTTAAATGCAGTATTACAGGCAAAGCTACAATCAGATACTTATTTTTAATGTGATTTGAATATTTGGAGAGCCATCTATGTTGGCATCTACTATAGACAGTAGCTCAGTTGGTAGATTGTTTTACCTCTGATCTGAAGGTGGGCAGTGCGATTCCAGCTACCACAGATGAATACTGTCATTGTGTCCTTAGGCAAGACTGTCTGCGTACACTGGTGTATCAATGTGTGTGTGAATGGGTGAGCGGTTCCCTGATGTAAAGCACTTTGAGTGCCTTGAAGGTGGAAAAGAATTGTATAAAAATGTGACCATTTATCATTTTGCTGTTGATCAGTTTTAGCCTAATGATGATGCCATTTTAAAAAAGAAATTCATTCTCTGCATTTGACCCATCCTTCAACCAGGGTCAGTTCTACCTTAGCTAGAAGATTTACCTATGGTACATGTTTTAGGTTGATGGGGGAAACCAGAGTGCCCCATACTGACCAGCTCCTGTTTAATTAGGACTGTTAAATATTAAAGCTGCACTGTGTAACTTTTCTGGAGGGGGTCCGCAAACTGTTTGTGCTGTTGCTTTTGGTTTAAATTGTCTATTGCATTTGGATTCATAAGTTTATTGCCATACTGTGGAACATTTTAGGCACTTCTCCATGGAGACAAGCAGGTGATGGACCCTCCAGCAGACAATTTACACAGTGTGCTTTTAACCAATCATATCATCTGATTCTTTACCAACTGCTGAATATCTGCACCACATCCTTTAGCTCAGTGAGTTATGGTCAGAGCCACATATTTCCTTTGAAGAATGTCTGAGTGCACTTACGCCGCAAATATTAAAAATAGATTAAGGAGCCATTGGGAGGTAAGTGGTCCTATGAGCAGAATTGATGGTGCTAAAGACTATCCCAGAGACTGCCTCCATCACCTTGAGGGCCCCATCTCCGTAATGATGCCACACGCACATGCTTCACTCCTGACCCCAAGAACGGATGACATTTTTGCTGTTAGCCCTGACACTCCTCTTAAACCACTACGGGCAGTTCTAACAGTTAGAGGAGGGGCTGACAGAGGGGGCAGGAGGAAGATGGACAATGTGAGGGGACGGGTATTATATAGTCCATAATGCTACAGGCAGGACTGCATCTGTCTGAGTACAGTAAACGCTGGGGGTAGAATAATCACAGGATGTACTAAGTCATAGGACAGTACAAATGTCATAAATCCAGTGGTGGAAGAAGGAAGAAGTACTCGTTACTTAAGTAAAAGTACAGACACTGGAGCAAAACAATACTCAAGTAAAACTACCGCATGAAAAAATCTACTTAGGTAAAAGTATTAAAGTACCTGTTTAAAAATGTATTTAAAGAGTAAAAGGTAAAAGTACTTTTGATCTGATTTTGAAGTCTTTTAACTTATGAATAGTGATTTTGATAAAGATTTGTGTTGAATTTTGTTCATCAGAAACAACTGAACTGATCTTTTTTTTTAAGCTGTTTTTATTTGCATAATTTTGTTTGCTCACACTACAAATGTGTTAAAAATAAACCCCTTAGACTTTTCAGCAGGTCTCAAACAATAATAAAAAATACTTTTACTTTTCAGTACAGTTAAAAAATGAAATGGAGTAGAAAGCACAGATGCCTCGTCCCAGATATTGCAGATATAGTGAAGTAAAAGTAAAAAGTATCCACTTTAGAATGTACTTAAGTAAAGTACAGAAACCTAAATAATACAGTAAGTGCTCCACTGTGTTTTAAACTCCACACACATTCACTAGAATCATTTGGATAATTCCAATCAGAAGTCATAAGGTAGCTTTTAACTTGCTTTTAGCCACTTCATGACATCACAAGGTGGAGCAGAGCATTTTGAGCTTTGGAGATGTAGACAGACTAATAAATCAGGATTACTCAAACATGTGTGAATGAAACAAAACACAACTCCAGGTAAGTTTCTGAGGAGGTAGCAAAGTTCTCACTGGCTTCAAGCTCACAGGACTCAATTTTGCGTAATATAGAATCTTTAAATGCAATAAATTTAATGCCACACTTTGGAACATTAAGCGCTGCTCCATTTCTGCTCTATAAAAGCACCGAATCAGAACTACTGTCAATAAACCACTGCTGGGCTACAGTCTAATCTCTTTACAGTAAGTACTCCGGTCCAGTGCCAGTTGATGAAGTTTGCTAATCACTCGTGGACAACAGCTCCTCATGTTTCAGAGTTAAAAGTTGAAAAGACCAAGATTATAATGTAGTCTTCTGTTACAGTTCACTTCTTGTACTGCAGTCCAAGTTTTCTTTGTTTTCATATCGCGTTTTGTGTGTATTTTTTGCGCTCGGTTTTGCCTGGCAGAACCTGAACCACAGCTGTTGGCTTTAATCGACTTTTTCGGGTGGGAGAGATTTTCCAGTCCGGGTGTGTGCTCCTTCAAATCGGCTCAGAACCTCGGCTGGCTGCACTGGGAGTCACATTTCCACTGTCAGATGGCAAACCTCCCTCCCTGCTGGCTGGAGGAAGAAGGAAGGGTCCAGGGGAAGAGGTCTGGAAGCACCTGTGTGGAAGTCTTTATGTTGGAACAAGCTAATTGGACCAGGCATCTCCAAAGCCCTTGGAACTGGCAGCTGCCCACTCTCTCCTCTCCTCACTGTGAACTGGCTTCTATAGGAGTGCAGAGCTTATGGAAATCAAGCCCCCAATGTACCACTTTGAGAAAACTTCAGGAAGTGGGTTTGAAATCAAGGTTTCTTTATTAGTCACTAAAAGGTGTGTATTTTAACAAACTACCAGACTACAGAATAATTAAAGGGCCCGTATTACCCTATTTTCTGATCTGTTATAATGTTGTTTTCTCATCACAAACAGACCTGGAGTTGTGTTTTGTTTCATTCACACATGTTTGACACATAAACCCTGCATATTTAGGCTTTAGTTCTTCTCTCAAACAAAAAACACTCTGCTCCGTGCTAATTTGACCATGTAAATATAAAGTGGCTAGGCATGCTATTGTATATTCACCAATATTCAGAGTAGCATCATGCATTTCGAATGATTCATGCATGTTTGAGTCTCAGAGTTCAAAAGGGGTCAATTTTTCAATGATACAGTGAAAATCCATTATGAAGAGGTGGGGCCTAACAGTCCTACAGTTTTGAAAAGAAATCAATTAGTGATTTAGAGTGAGCAAAATGAAAAATCATAATTTATGTATGTTTCAGTTTAATACTAAATACCCAGAAGAGCTTATGTGTTCTATAAATATGCATTTAATTGTATTTAATAAAGCAAAAAAGTTAGCTGAAAAGTTTCTCCCAAAAATGCAATAATATTTGTAATATGCCAGGGTGAGATTCGAACCACTAACCTTCCAGATGTAGATGACAGTCCAATCCCCACTTAAATTACAAAAAAAAAAAAAAGTTTAACACCAATCAAGAATTAATTTGTAAAGAAAAATTGAAAAATATGTTCAAACATCACCACACAATATGTTCAAACATTACTTAAATTTTTCCTTTTGCTATCACCACACTAGGGAGAATTCTGTCCAAAAATTTGACACAATTTACATGTAAGAAACACTTTTTTTGATTTCAACAAAATAAAGGTGTTTTCTTATATTTGTATTTGTCAGATAATAATGTTTGTGTACATTAGAGGAGTTTTCCTTGGTAACAGTTGTGAATTCCATAGTGTGATGTTACGATTTCCAACCAGGAAGTAAAATTTTAAACCAAAAAAAAATAGCCAAATTGGGAAAACGTGTGAATGTTTTTTGCAAAAATCTTAAATATAATGATTTTAATGGTGCACTGTGTAAATTTTAGTGGAGGGTCCGCTTCTCTCTATGGAGATGTTGACCAGAATATTCCACAGTATGTTACTACACTTATTCATCTCCACAGGGCCAAGTGACATGTCAAATCTCTGGAAAAGCGAGCCCACTCACAGTAAGAATGCATGTTTTCAAGCCAATAAAAACCCATGCTATTGAGTAAATGTAAGATGGATACGTTTAAGGCCATACCGGGACATTCTAGGCAAAACAACAACAGCATGGAAACTTGGCAGATGTCCACCTCCATCAGAAAAGTTACACAGTGCACCTTTAACTGTTAACTGTTTTGATAAAAGTAGTAGTCTAGCCTATAGCCACTTTAATCCGTTCACCAAGGGATTACACAGCGATCGCTCCAACTTAATATGCCACTATGATCAACTGGTTTCAAGTACAATAAAATACAATAGGACAAACTCTCCCTCACGCAAATTATATATTGTTCAATTTCTATGACAAATACTTTTTCGTCTGTAAGAGAATGAATGAGAATGTTCCCCATCCTTCTCCCTCTGTAGCCTTTCACTGGTTCTTGTCAGAGGCCCATAGCTCAGCAGCACCAGATAAATTTCCATTGGGCGGATGTGAAATCGATATGCACACTCCGCCTCTTTTAGGGCCCTTGTTCACTCTCCCTCCCTCTTGAGTTTTAAACTATGTTAATGTAATTTATCGAACCTCTTACCCTAATCACACACATTGCCTATAATTACATACCTTGACGTCTGCTGGCTTACTAATTGCTAGTGCTTTTCCTGGAATTTGTCCTCTAAGCCTTGGACATAATGACTTCTATGGGGTTTGCAGTTTTGGTGGTAGTTAAAAGTTCATTCTATTCTAATATTTCAAGGTTAAAAAGTCATATCTAGCATGTTATAGTGACAGGATTGATTCAGAATTTAAAGGGCCCATATTAGGCTTTTTTTCTGTTATAATGTTGTTTCCTCATCAACAACCATTCCAGGAGTTGTGTTTTGTTTCAATCACACAAATTCTGCATATTTAGGCTGAGTTCTTCTCTCAAACAGATGATGTCAGGTGGTAATACAGGAACATACATAAATGTAATGCCAATTTTTTTTCCCCCCCACAACTCCCATATTTCATCTTTCAAATAATGAGCTTGGCCACTCGGAGCTCTACAAATATGGCATGTAGCTGGGTACACATTACAATTCGTTTGGATTTCTTAAAGCTACTATTTGTAATTAGACTGACTCTGTTGTATTCTCACATATGACCACTAGATGCCATCTACGGCACTGCTGCCTGATAGTGTGTCAGCTTTGGCCTGACAGAAGAAGACCAGAGAGCACAGGTGAGACTGAACAAAGACCAGGACTGCATCTCAATTCTCCTTCCTCTTCCTGGATTCCTCTCCTCAGTCCTTTTCATCTGTCAATCAAATGTGCCATATTAAGTGTTGTCTCAAAGCTCAGAGGAGGCAAGGGGAGGAAACCACAGAGGAAGCATGGGCGAGGATTCAGGAGGCAGACATCAGATCAAATAATCAAACTGTATTTGTCAGTGAGCAGTTTGTATTGTTGCAACTACACAAGTACAGGGACAGCAGTAAAGGATGTTTGACATGTGACATAATCCTGAATTTGACAATAGTTGCTTTATGGTTGGGGGTCCGTCACCTACTTTTTCCTATGGATATGTTACCTGTCTGCCTGGAATGTTCCACAGTATGAAATTAAACAGCTCTGCCTTACATTTATTCAATTACAGGTGGTTTTACTGCTTAAAAATACCTTGACTGTGAGCAGGGTTGCCTCAGATCTTATCTATAACTTGGTCTAGGTTTGGTCTCCATGATATTTAATGCCATATTGTGAAGCAATCCAGAAAAATCATCTTTGCTTTTCTCCATGGAGAAAGAAAAGTCACATTATGCACCTGTAAAACTAATATAATATACTGTATATTGAAACACATTTATCTGAAAATAAAGATGCTGTTCTGACTTGATTTAAAAGTCCTGGAATAATAATACAAAATAAGCTTTAGTATCGTCCTCACTACAGGGTCGTTTTGGACAGAACAAGCGCCTGAGGAAAGACTGTCCCATTCACCTTCAGCTCGTGTCTCCTCCTGCCTCTCTCCTCCCAGTGTCTCCTTTGTGGGACGGATTTTCTCACCCATTTCCGTGAGTGAGGAAAAAGAATGTAATGTTAAAACAAAACAAAAATCATACATACTTACAGCTTTAATGATCAGAAATAACTTTTTGGGTGTCAATTCAAGCACTTTTACATCATTATCTTTTACATAATTATAATCACTCATATTTTCTACCCTACCACAGACTTTTAGCTTTACTGCTGTGACTCTAATTCGTCCTTTCACAATGCCTCGCTTTTATTTTGACATGTTTTACTATTGTTTCACCAGGCAAAGACACACAAGCTTAAAATATTCATGCCTCTTCCTCAAATCCTCGGCAGTCCACTCACCCATGCTGAGAGGCTAATGTCTTTCTGGCTGCCCTTCCAAGTCCCCTCTCCCTGTGCAGTCCACCACCATCCAGCCACACAGTGAGTGATCCAAACGCACAAACAAAAGACCCATCAAAACAGACATTACGCAAATTCCCCCAAAATACCACTGTAATTTGCACTTCCCTCCCATTATAATCCACACTGATATTTAATACTGTGTCCATTAGCATATTTGAAGCTATTATTTTAGGTGATATTCGGCCATTTGGGTATTTTGATGGGTGCAAAAATAGGTTTGGTGGTGTAATACAGTGCCACGTTAGGTTGGGAAAGAGTCATTTTGTGGAATAAAATTCTAATTAAGTAGGATTATTCTGAGAAAATTGTCCAATGGGGTGGCTTCAATGAGAAAAAAAGGTGATTATAAAAGTGCAATGATTTTAAAAAACAGATTTTTTCCTACAATAAAGCTGTGTCCACTTGTAGGTTATCTCTTGAAAATGAGGTCAGATCACATTAAAGGCAATAAAGGTGCATTGTGTAACTTTTTGGTTGGGTGTCCATCACCTGCTTGTTTCTATGGAGATGTCATTGCTCTGCCTAGAATGTTCCACATTATGACATTAAACAGCTCGACGTTACATTTATTCAATTACAAGTGGTTTTATAGCTCAAAAATACCTAGAAAAACAGGCATTTTGACTGTGAGCGGGGTCTCCTATCCACAGATCTGGCCTATAACTTGGTCTCATTTGGTCTCCGTGAAGATAAAAAAGGTTTAATACCATACTGTGAAACATTCAGACAAAGTAATAACATCCCAACGGAGATAAACATTTGACGGACTCTCCACCAGAAAAGTTACACAATGCACCTTTATTTTGTAAGGCCTGATTTATCAAGCACTTGTTCATGTGCAAAACAGGAAAGCTGATCTAAAAGTGGAGCAGAGCTGGATGCAGTTGGCATCACAGACGTTAACAGGAAACAGCAGAGTTTTTTGTTGTGGGATTGAATGAACATGCAAAACTGGGCATTTTCATCAAAAAGTGCAAAAAAAGAATGAGAAAGCGTAGATCTAGTTCTTTAACATATACTGTCTAATTTATAACAACAAGGGGAAAAAAACTTACATTAGAGACAAGTGTAAGCTTTTTGTGGAGGAAAGACTTTAAAGGGCCCATTGAGCTATTTTTGGTCTATGTTATAATGTTTCCTCGTCACAAACATACCTGGAGTTGTGTTTTATTTCATTCACATTTGTTGAACACATAAACAGCTCCTTTCCAACTTGTGATGTCACCTGGTAATGCAGGAAGTGCTCCCCTGTGTTTTTAAACTCCATACACTTTCACTAGAATTTTTTGGATCATTTCAGTCCTGGAATTGTCGATCTACTGAACAAGGTAAGTGGTGGGTAGTGGTTAACTGAAAAACTACCACTACATGACATCACAAAGTAGAACAAAGTATTCTGAACTTTGGAGACGTAGACACACTAAAAAGGATTACTCAAATGTGTGTGAATGAAACAAAACACAATTTCAAGTATGTTTTAATGAGGTAACCACATTATAACATGGCTTAAAGCTCAGAAGAGTCAGTTCTGTGTACTATAGGACCTTTAAAATTAATTCATACTTTACCTTTTGACCCTTTTGCCTTGACTCACTCATACTCTACAGAAGAGGAGCATTTCATAGCAGCTGTCAGGTCCACTAAACTGTACATTTACTCATCTGTCCTACGTCTCTTTTAAAGTCCCGAGAGCCCACACCGATAAGAATCAAACCAAGGAGGACTGAGAACTTAAAGATATCAGAATTACAAGCTCTTGTGTTCAAAAAGAAAGTGTGATGAGCTCTCAAGATGTGTGTAGAATCCCTCAGTCTTCCAGGTAGAATCCATGGCAAAAGTGATGAGTTGTCGACTTTGATACTGAAAGGGCCCATATTACGCTGTTTTCTGATCTGTTATAATGTTTTTTCCTCATCACAAACAGACCTGGAGTTGTTTTGTTTCATTCACACAAACCCTGTATATTTACACTGTGTTCTTTTCAGAAAACACTCTGTTCCACCTTGTGATGTCATGTGATAATACAGGAAGTGTTCGACTGTGTTTTTAAACTTGCCTTGGAATTGCTAATCTCTATTTAACAAAAAGTAAAAGATAACTTTTAACTTGAAAATTATGCTTCATGATGTCACAAGGTGAAAGAGAGAATTTTGAGCTTTGGAGATGTAGACAGATTAATAATCAAGGGTTACTCAGACATATGTGAATGAAACAAAACACAACTTCGAGTATGTTTTTGATGAGATAACAACATTATAACATGGCTTAAAGCTCACAAGAGTCAATTTTGCATAATATAGAAAATTTCAGTTAACAAAAGCAATATATACCAACCTAGAATATGAGGCTAACTATAGTAAATCTGAAAAACCCAGCTCCTGAATCCCTGCCTGTATTTCCTGTCATGATAAGCCTGCGCTCCTCACACTGACACAGACGAATGGAGAGCGGGTGGTGCCAGATGGTTGCTGGGTTCTCTCCGCTCCTGCTCTCCTGGCATCCATCATGCTTTCAGCCTGATGCCCTCCCAGCACCACGCTCTGACCCTGGGCCCACTCCGACAGAACGCTCTTCTCCTGCTCCACTGTGGGGGCTCTCGGAGAACTCTTCTAATGATGCAACCAAATGAGCTGCCCCCGCCGGGAGAAGACCGCAAATATGACCAATATGGCTCCACATTGCCCATACCGCTCTGTCACCCTCTTACCTTTTTAATGGAGAGAAAATGTTAGACAAAATGTTCTAACGTTACCTTTTCAGTTCAAAATTGTTCAAAAATCTCTTTATCTCTCTTTTTTTTTTTTTTAATTTAGGGGGATATCAGTCTGGTTAGCTGATTCAAACATGGACATGCAATCAGATTAGTTTAGACAAACTTTATTGATCCACAAGGGAAATAATTTGGACACAATAATTCACACATCACAATACATATAATCACAAAGGACAAAAATATAAATGGCAATAATCAATTCTAAATAAGTAGCAAAAACGGCAAGAGACTGGTGTTAAATAAGGCATAAGTATTGTATATGTTATAAGTTGTTTATTTCAGAGATACATGTTTTATAGTCCGTTGTTTCCTTTCTTTGTTCCTCATGGGCAGCCATATTTGTTTTGATATGGCTGGACCATGTGTGTCCCTAGTTGCTGGGTTTCAGATCATAACATTTTATTTGACATTCATATTTAATTCAGATGGAGGGCAGCTAAAATCAGTATTATTAAAAGGTTGTTTGTTATTTTATTTTAATGGGATCTAAACATGAGGGCCGATTCAAGTCAATGGGCCGAGCTTTATGGTGCATGTCTCCAGGTTAGTCTAGCCCGGCCTGGTACTTCCGGTGGCTCCCTGCCCACTGAACATGCGCAGTAGTGCTCTTTTCTCCTGCGGGCACACGCCAATGCACTCGAGCATGCGCAAGGAGCGCGGTCTCGTGTATCACGTGATCGCTTTGACCAATCAGAGTGAGAGGAGCCAGAGCAGAGCCGGAGCTAATGATTAAAAGGCTGAGATTTTAAGAGAACTGAAGAATTTTGAGCTTTATGCTTTACATTTTTGAAAGCTGTAGGTGCCCTGTCAGATGAACACGAGCAGTTTGTGATTACATTGCGCTCTATGGTAAAAATCCTTTTTGGGCAGGAGGGATTTTTTCGCTGAAGTTCCAGTGAGTTGCCACAATGAGTAGTGCTTTCAGGTAGCATCACACCCCAAGGAATGTTGGTGACATCAGCTGCACAGTATCAATAGGCCTAATCCAACCAGGCCAGTCCTAATGTCTTTGAAGGGACCATTATCCGGCAATGCTCTGGTTTCTGTCCCCCTTCAGTTACATCACACCCCTCAGACTCCACTGCAGTTGTTGTTACAATCTCTGAAAGTGTCCAACAGTGTCTTGTGACCTTGCTACCTTGCTCAGTGTGGGAAAATACCATGTTCCATTGGCACCTGTGTCCACTATTGGTCCACTAAAAGTAACACAAAAAAAAGGAAAAAAGAAACAAAAAAAAAAAACCTAAAACCGTTAAGTGATTTCAGCTTCCTCCCCCGGGTGATATAGTGCACTCTGAAGCCACCCACGCAGGCCAGTCCCCACAGTAATACAGCTTGGACTCTGCAGCTTTTTTCTCAACAAGTTAAGTGATAGACTTTTCTAATGGAGTCACTGTTACTATGGTGGAAAGCAACAAGCCCCACGGCGCTTTCAAATGAGCCTGTGCCGATCTGGAGAGGGAAATAAATGTCACGAAAATGTAATTTCAGCTCTCATGTAAAGGGCCCTCCTGGCTCTCACTCTTCGAGGCCACCGGCGAGTTATTCGTACGCTGTGGTTTTGTAAAGGTTTCATGCAAAACGATGGCTGTACTGTTTTAGGTGAATTAGCTGACCAGGTAATCGACTTAATATCCCTCTTTGGTGAAAAGGCACAAAAGCAGTTTGTAGAGCATATTCTAAATCGCTATCATTTTCTTTTTATTGCCAAGTGTTCTTCTATACTGCAAGCAAGTGGGGTTTTAGATGTGTGAAATAGATGTGGAGTATCAAAAGGCATTTAGTAGACTTGTAGGATAAACAGTATATGTACTGTATTTTAAAGCTGTCTGCAGGTTTATAAGATATTTTTTCATCTGTTGCTTGTTTGTTTGTTTGTTTTTAATTAAAGTTGGACAAATTATAATACAGAAATTAACAGGCAACTAATAAAAGGAAAAAATAAATAAATAAATAAAACCGGGCGAAAACATCTCCTCATCGTTTAAATTGCTTAAATCATCATCTTAAGGGATTTGCAAAAAAAAAAAAGAAAAATCTCATTGAAAAAGGCATTAAAGTCCTAGGTGCTTTTTGCATTTGTAAATATAGAATTTTCAGAGGATAATGATGTTGTTTACTAAGAATGATTTTTTGAGAGAATGAGTTTTTATTTGCCAAATATGCTGTTGATTCTGTCCAGTAGTGTGATGTCTGGGAATTTGTAGGAGAGCCATTTGTAAATATTGTCCCAAAGAGGATTTACAGGTTCACGGTAAAAGAAAAGGTGGTCTGAGAACTTTTGACAGTCTTGAATCTGTGTTGAACAAAATCATTGGATGGATATACTAGTATCCCACCACCTGACCTTTGTTCAGGCTCACCTGTGCTCTCTGGTCTATAAATAAATAAAAATAAGAGATAAATAAAAATAAAAAAAAGTTATAAGACATACTAAGGAAGTATAATTTAGCACAGATAAGAAAAAGCCATTCACTTTTTAAATGCAATTTCGTTTAAACCTTTAAACAAATAATGACTTTTGGGCTAAATGTCCCTCTGAGGCCACTCTTCCACTGCAGAGACACTGTGGTGCTGTGACAGGGAGCTCCAGCTCTCTCCAGTATCTCCTCAGCTATAATTAGTACGCAGCGTACCTGTTCTGTGATAACGCCAGCACTAGCTAATCTGTAATTATCGTGCAGTCAGCCTGTGCCTCCACTCTCCAAACTGCAGAACCATCTCACCTCAAGAAACTTGTGCAGGAGAGAGCCGTACAAACATGTAGTTGCTTTAAAATTGATTCACTCTTTTGTATGAATATCAAGGTTCCATTCTTCCTCCCCCCTCTCCCCGTGGTGGTATGTATTCATCGAGGCTGCTGTTTCAACCAGATAAACAGACTTTTTTTTTTTGTTGATGGCAATTATTGCCTGAGGATGTCGAGAATGTGTCCTGACTGTCAATGAGTTTGCAGACAAGGGAGGGAGGTGTGATGACTGACTGGCACCGCACCATCTGCTCTACATGCTACATATGTCTGCTGTGTGCACGAGGAGAGGCGCCTTTTGGGTTTTAACACAACAAATATTATTACACAAAGAAGTGAAAAGAGAAGAATGGTGGTCGTGCAGTTTGTTTTTGATTCTCTGGCGAAAGATGTCACACCGGTGATTCATTTTGTATTTTTATTTGACCAAGTCCAGCCACTCTTTTCTTTAGAACAAAAGTACAGTTTCTGAGTTGAAATTCCAAGTTGAGATCACATGAACGCTGTATCTTCTCTCACTCTCCCACACCCTGTTGTCTGTGCGATATTTTTAAAGTCATTGTAGTTTGTTATATAGGGGCCCTCAAACTGCAATTTGCACAAGGCCACTGCAAAGCCAAAAGCAACCTTCCTCTAATCAATCCATATATATAAGATAAGATAAGATAAGATAAGATAAGATAAGATAAGATAAGATAAGATAAGATAAGATAAGATAATCCTTTATTTGTCCTTTTATTTGTATATATATATTTATACTTCTACTACCACTCACGGCCAGACAGATATGTGCTATGTGCCATATATATGAATGAATGAAAGAATAAATACATTAAGAGTCTATTTGCTCTGATCACCCTTGTTTAGGCACTGCCACCCAAACTTTGTGCTGAATCTCCCAAGACTCTTATAGTTGCTAGAAGTCACTGATTTGTCCCATGAGTGCTAGTCATCTACTGCCAACTCCATCTTTTATGCATGCTGAGGAGACTGGAACTTGGAAGAACATGAGCAAGGATGCCCTCACCAAGGACACAGGGAGAGGTTTTCCCAGTGGGCATACAGACTGTAGTCTTTTTAGTCTTGTATTAGCATAAAACATACAACTACAGCTTTACCATGTTGTAAAATAGCAACAATTACCTAATGACTACCTTGGTACGCATTTCAGAATCCAAACTGCAGTCCAGAGACCAGTAATTTAGTCCTTTCAAAGCTTATATTTACCTCTAAAGACCATTAATTTTGTGTTTTTATTTGACCAAGTACGGCTATGTTTTCTTTAGAACAAAAGTACAGGGCACTTGTGACTGGAGTAGTGTGTGTCGCGTAATCATTTGAATAAAAAGAGCTTTTCATAGTCTGTCTGTACCATGCAAAGGCTAGTCCCAAAGCTCTATTTTGAGTCTAAGTGGGTATTTTTTAGAGGACTCTCCTCTTTTGTGTTGGTACTTTAGTTTGCATTTTTATTTGGTCACTACTTGTGTTAGTAAGCAGTTTTACAAAGTACAAATAAGTACAGTATTTTCCTATAAGACTATAAGTCGCTGTGGAGTATAAGTCGCACCAGCCAACAAATGCATAATGAAGAAAAAAACATAAGTCACACTGGACTATAAGTCGCATTTTTTGGGTGACATTTATTTTATAAAATCAGAGACCAAGAACAGACATTTCATCTTGAAAGGCAAGTTATAGGAATAACAATAGAATAGAGAACAACAAGCTGAATAGGTGTCTGGTATGTGAATGTAATTCCATTGAATTCTTCATCTTTGAGGTCACTTCTGAGCAACTCCGCCAACTCTGTCTAAATCTAGCTTTTAGCTCGCAATTAGCTTTCTTTGTGTTCTTTATTGCAGTTAGAGTATCCTCTGCTTTTCGCCAGACCCTCACAAGTTTCTCGCTTCTCACTCCAAACTTTCTTTCTGCTGCTCCATTTCCGTTTTCGGCTGGATATTTCACTAGAATATGATTAACAGTTTATTGCGATGTGATAAAGTAAGTTAGGATGCTAAATTAACATTAGTGAGTGGAATACGTCTTAATTGCCCATATGTGTTAAATGCAGGTGGGTGCGTAAATGACGAGAAGAAATGTCTCAAACTTCAGTAGCTGGACATCCATGCACACCTGATCGACACAACTAGCCCCGCCCACGGGAGAGCCTGAAACCTGCTGAAATCCTACGAGACACTGACATGACTCCAGACAGGACAGTGGCTCTTTCTGCAGGAGACATGCGCAGTAGAGCGCCAAGTGACAGTGGTACAGGATCATTGAGGAGTAATAGAAGTAACAGATACTGGCACACAAGCCTAGAGCGCCCTCTCGCGGCTGTTAGTGTGAAAATAACAAACATGTGAAATTATATATTTTAATATATAAGTCGCACCTAAGTATAAGTCGCAGGACCACCCAAACCATGAAAAAAGTGTGACTTATAGTCCAAAAAATACGGTATGAGCATTGGTGTTTTTTCCAGGAAGAGCTAGATTTTCTTATTGATTACATGGTATTTTCATAAAAATTATTCAAAAAGTAAATTCACAAATGTTGAACATGATCATTTCTTTTAATGACTAGACCCAAGAACTCACTGTATTACAAAAGAAAAAGAAAAAAGGTCCTATATTACACAAAAATGACTCTTGTGAGCTTTAAGCCATGTTATAATATTGTTACCTTATCAAAAACACACCTGGAGTTGTGTTTTGTTTCAGTCACACATATTTGAGTAATCCTTACTTATTTCTGTTCAGTCTTGTGTTGTAATCAAGTGATAGTTTTCATGTTAACAGCTACATTTTACCTTGTGTTCAGTAGAGATTGGCAGTTCCAAGTCTGAAATGATCCAAACGATTCTAGTGAAGGTGTATGGAGTTTAAAAACCCAGTGGAGCAAATAACATTACAAGGTGTAACAGAATGTTTTCAGTTTGAGAGAAGAGCTCAGTCTTAATATGCAGGGTTAGTGTGTTAGACATGTGTGAATGAAACAAAACAGGAAGGAAACATGAGAAAACAACATTATAATATAGATCAGAAAATATCATAATATGGGCCCTTTAATACAAAAAGAAAATGACTGTTGAGACCTACAAACCTGTAAAATCATATGCTATATTCAGACATATTTAAAACCCTTCTCATGCTTCAGCCTACGATACACTGACTCTACAATTTAAATGCTTAAAGTGTAATTTTGCACATCGTGTATGACATGTGTTACGAGATTTCTTGTTCTGTGTGACTCTCCCTGTCTGACAAATGAGAGGGGAAGCCTTTAACTAAATCTCGACACTCAGCAATAATTAGATACCAAACCCATCATTAAATCAGCATGTCTCCTCCGCATTTGTCAACCTGTCAGGACACAGTCAGCACCATTTCAATATGCATAATGTGTAGGCTGTATGAGCAAACTGTACAGACAATACACAGGGACTCTATTAAAACACACAACACAAAGTTCGCTAACATGGAAATGAGCTATTCATCATTAAAAATGATTGCATTGTGTGTACAGTGGTAGAGGCCTGCAGCAGTATTAAACTGATTGCAGTAAATGTAGCACTGAATAATATTCCCACACAATTACAGCGGGCTGAATGCAGAGAGCCTTAATATATTCTCCAGCATTTCAGCCCAATCTGAATGAACATAATGTCACATTAATGCGCTGACATTTAATCAACAAGGGACAGACACAGCTCCAAATTGGATAAACACTTTTCCCATTTCCTGAAACAACCAACGGCGCTCTGTGCAGGAAGTGTGGGGCTATAGAGGAGGATGACTATGCTGCAAACTGTGGCAGATTGTGCACATGTTTAGTTAATCTGTTAATCTGATGAAAATCTCAGAATCTTCTTCAGTGACAATTACAGAACATAAAATAGAAGTAAAATCTCAGTAATGCTTTAAATACCTGAATCTGGAGCTGGCAAATGTGTCTGTGAAGTGGACAGTAAAGACGACAACTTCTCTTCTTGGATTGAAAAACAAATTGTGGTATGTTTTTGTGCGTTGTCTGTGGTCATGAGAGGGAAGAAGCATTCGATGGAGGTGAACACACACTACTGTCACAGCATTACATTACCATATTAGCAAGAGTAAATAATGGTAACTGTGCACTGACCACACTTTAATAAAGCATGAACAAAGACTTAATTGGTAATAATAATGATAATGCCTTACACTTGTAATGCACTTTACAGCCTTGTCAAAGCCTCTCAAAGCACTACATGGAAGTCATTATTCATTCACTCCATACTCTGTGGGGGTAACCTACTACTGTAGCCACAGCTGCCCTGGAGCAGACTGATGGAAGCGAGGCTGTGCCATCGGCCCCTTCGACCACCACCAACACTCAATGTGGGTGAAGTGTCTTGCCTAAGGACACAATGACAGAACATGGTCCAAGAGAGAATTAATCATCCTCTGACCTTCAGGTCAGCTGACCACTGCTCTAACCTCTGAGCCATGGTCATCCCCTAATAATAAACAAATAGTTCATTAACAGTGATTCAGTCATAGTAAGATAGAAGGTAGAAGCTAGGATAATAATGAAGTAGTTACTAAGCCTGAATCAGTCTTTGTAGTAATAATAGTGTTACCCAAATATCTTTCAAATCAGCAACATTTTGTAACATGCAAGATCATTTTTTGTACAATAACAATAAAGGAATGTAAAATTACTTCTAAAAAAAGTTCTCACGCTTCCTCTCATATTTCCTGCTATTTTATCTTATAGTATTCCCAGAACAAAACAAAAATGGAAAAACCTGATTACGAGCAGACACCTTCATAAAAGTATACATTGTGCCTGATGTTAAACACTCCCCCTGCAGTCCCTCTCCTCTATCACTGCGTGTGTGTGAGCCGCTAACATTATTTCCTCGATCCAGTGAGCTTGTGGGCTGCTTTGCCGGGGCTTTGTGGCTGTAATGCCCAGGAGCTGAACGTGAGGCCTGAGCTCTCACTACTGGTGGCGTTTGGTTCTTAAGCCCACGGCCAGGCTCTAGGCATTCCTGAGGGGATTTCACACCGGAAAAAATGAGTCAGTCCTGGTTTGGAATGCCGGGATGTGGCAGGAAAACAGAGGAGTCCAAGTCAAGCTCCTCTGTGGAAAATCTATCACCTTATATTCCCGTTATGTATGTCAGGAAAATTACAGCTTGCATATAACAATTCTACTTTAGTGATACTTTGCAGCTGATGCCATCAACATTCTCTGGGGGTGTGATGCTAAATGTAGGCTCTGTTCTGTCTGAGGCTTTGTTAGACTTAAAAGTGCACTGTGTAACATTTTGGTCAGGGTCTGTCACCTGCTTGTTGCCATGGATATGTCATTTCTCTGCCTGGAATGTCCCACAGTATGACATTAAACAGCTCTACCTTACATTTATTTAATTACAGGTGGTTTTATAGCTTAAAAATACTAAAAAAAAACAAAAAAACAACAGGCCTTCTGACCTGTGAAGCAGGTTGCCTCTCCACAGATCTAACTTGTAATTTGGTCTGGTTTGGTCTCCTTGCAGATTTAGCAGGTTTAATGCCATATTGTGAAACATTCCGGACAAAGCAATAACATCTCCATGGAGAAAAGCATTTGACGGACTCTCCACCTTTGCACCTTTAAATAGCAAATAGCAATAAAAAACATAAATTATTTCCCATGACAAGGATTTTTTTTATCAACACTATCTCAAACTCATGGTGTAAAGCTGATAAAGAGTTGTTGTTGACATTTGGCGAGGTAACAAAGTGACCTAATTCCATGCGTCTTAAATGGCAGGAGCCGTATGGGTCGGAGAATGCTGACATGGTGGGTATATGGGTGCTACGGGTCACCCTATCACTGGGAGACAGGCAGGGTGCTCCAGCTGCTGAGAACTCCAGATTGCATCAGCACGAAGCGGCTAAATCCCATCAGATAAGTCTGTGAGTGCAGTGGAGAGGAGGTAAAGACTGAAGGAAGGAGAGACAGAGGAGAGGAAAGGATGGAGGAAGAGGTGGGGGGAGGCATGCACAGACTGTTTACAAGGAACTGTTCAAGAAGATGGAGATGGGAGAGTGGAGGTGGATACTGGGTACTTAAAGGTTCTGTACCTGACCTGATTTTTTTCCCCATGTATTTGAGCAAAATGTGTCTTCTCCAGTAAAAAATACTGTATATTGTATAAGCAGCTCTTGAGGTCAAAATAAGTCTGCTGTGTGCTGTCTGTGTCTAATTAACATTAACATTTTATTGCATGCTTGGTTCTTAGTTTTACCGTCACAGCAACTCTGCACTGGTCTCTGAAAGTTGTTTAAAGCACTTATAAACTCTTGGTGTAAATTTGTCGTAAATTTACGATGGAGGGGCCATAAAGCGTGAATGGATTAATAGAGAGAGATTACGGCTGTTTCATAAGAAATCTGATCACGTGGATGTCATTGCGATGGCCGATCGCATCAGTTTAGTAAGAAACACAGTGTTTTGACGCTACAGTGCAGGAGGATTCTGCTAAAAACAAACTGAAAATAAAATTAAAGTTGGCGACATGATGGATTAAAAGGTTCTTGCCTTGTTTCGGTGTGTTTATTAGTCCGCCATTTCCGGAATAAAGTCCGTAACAACAGGTAGTTGTTAGGATAAGACATGTTTACTGACATGTCTTATCCCGTGTGAATGTGCACAAAAAACAGATATCGTGGGGTAATTAAAATTTTACAGACATCCTTAGGTAAAACTAATCCCATGTGAATAGGGCTTCATTCTAAACTAGCCATTATGGGGGCAAAACACTGGTAAATGGTCATGTTCATATATATTTTTACTTTTAAAATATCACTAGACAGCTTGTTATTTGAAAATTGTCTTTTTATTTATTTTTATTTGGTCCAAATAAGATTATTTAGTGGTACAGTTACTGGAAGTCATTGTAGTAACTTTCGCACACACTGTGGCTTCCTCTTTTCTGCAACACTGGAGGACAAACATAAACTAAAACACAACTGTTATACATTTTTATATTCATACATTTATATTATATATTTATAGATTAAAGATTATATATAAAAGTAATACATATCTGTTACATTAAAGGCCACCACACACTACAGGATTTTTCAGTCTTTAACGATTTTTAAACGGCCAACAAAAAGCGCACACCACAAAATCTCCGATCGCAAAGACTGCAGCGGGATACGGCTGCGTACCACAGGTTACTGTACAAGGTTGTGAGCGCACCTCGCGTCAGGTTTTTCCTGTCTAGAGTAAAACCACTCGCTCTGAGAAGTGTTCAAAAGATCAGAGCACTGCACTTCTAGTTTAGATACAAGTAATAACTGTGTTTTATTATTTATGAAATGTGGTAAAATATTTTAGATATGATTTTTAAAGAATAAAAGATTGGTGATAAAGTATAGAGGAAGTAGTCACTATCGCTAATCGGCAGCTTCACCCTGATCCGTGCGCTGTGTGGATGTAAACAGACACACGTGAGGAACTACTCTCGCCTTTTTACTTTCAAAGAACACCTCAAACTGGATTAATAGCGCAGTTTTGTGGACTGGATGTCATTATTTGTGGAGGACAATTTCTATGGATAATGTGCATGAGATGCTGCACTTAAAATTTACCACTTTACAAGAGGTGAGGAATAAAGTCTTCTCATTATTTTCGCTGTATCCCGAGTTTATATCTTGTGTCTCTGTGTGACGATCTGTTTTATTGGCTGTTACCGTGGCATTGCTGATGTTTGGTGGTTACGATCTGACACTGACACCACACACACAAGGAGTGCAGTGGCTTCAAAATCGCACACGGAGACAAAAAGTCAGGTCACACCTCCCCGAACTTGGGGAGAAGAAATCACAGCCAAAATCTTGCAAATTCTCCTGTAGTGTGTGGCGGCCTTTATGCTACAACACGGATTCAGATCTGTGCGTGCGTACTTTCATTTGACTGTGTGTAGTTTGATTCCTAAAATGATCATGTTCTACGCACGCAGCTCTAGCCACATACAACACTTTTGCAGGACATACTCCAGTACTACTACTACTACTTCTTCCAATAACACTACTATTACTGTTACCTCCAACAATATATCCGATTCCAAGACTGCTACTAACACTAATTTCAGTACTACTACCCAGAATACCAAGACTACTAATACTACAATCAGGGTGTGATTTGCTGGGGGGATGTGGGGGTTTTCCCCTTTGTTTTGTTTTGCTGTTCTGTCCTCTCTCTGCTTCTGTTTTTGCTATCCCTCCCTCTGCTTAATTCTTATAAAATGACCAGGTACAGACTGTGTCCCAAATGTAACAGTTGATTTGCAGTTTGTTTTTAAATTATTTTGTCGATTAAAAATATCCTCTTCATAATATAGAGCCTGGCTCCAAATTCGCCCCTGTAACCGCTAGCATCGCAAGCTTCATTTGTGTGGGGCCGAACACTATGGGTGACGTCACACTTGCTTAGTCCACGTCTATAGTCTGTGGGTGTGTGTGCACGTGTGTGTGTGCGCTCGGAGCCGGGGCCCCGCTCGCACACACGTCATGTTGGCTTTGGGACCCTATTTAATAGACCAATAGTCTAAATAAATGTTTAAATATGAAGAAGAAAAATCACCCCCCCTTCTGTTTAGTAGCGTTGTAGTAGTAGTAGTAGTATCATTGGAAGTAATAGTCTTTTCTCATATTAAGATGGTTATTCAGTCTCTGGTCCTTACACATTTGGACTACTGCTCTGTAATCTGGTCAAGCGCATCAAAAAAGGATCTCGCTCAACTACATCTTATCCAGAATAGTGCGGCTCGTCTGGCTCTGCGCTGCCCGTATAGGACCAGTGTGAGCGTCATGCATGAGAGGCTATCCTGGTTTACTGTGCAGGACACATTTACCTGTAGCCTTATTTTGTTTTGTAAAAATGTTAAACAAATATAATGGTGTAACATTTGGCGGTGCAGTCGGTATGACGCACCAGGGCCTATGGCACATCATTGTCTGGCTTTATAAGGAGCAGCTCTGCTCTGCTCGGGCGTCTTTAGGAGCAGCTGCTGGCGGCCGACTCGTCTTTTGTTTTATCGAGGGCCACGTAGAGGCATCGTTAGTGACGATGTGTACTACACACCCACAATAACGATGTTTTGTTTTGGCGCCCCCGCCTTCGACTGCCGCCCAGATCTCTCTGCACCGGCCCCCTATGAATCCTCCTGCGGGTGATGGGTCCACGGGAGGAAGGCCACCAGACGCTCGCAGCCGAGCTCCCACCCCAGACCTGGCTCCAGGGTGGGACCCCGGTAATGCCAATCCGGGCGACATAACTGGCCTCATTGTAACACTCATCATAAGGGGCTTCTGAACTTCTTTTAGTCTGACCCACGTTAGCAAACACATACATGTAACGCATGTATGTGTTTGCTAACCACTGCGTTACAAATAGGAAGTTCGAATGCAGGCGCTTCCAGCTTCTTCTGACTCTGGCTTCCATTGACTTACATTGGAATATTGTTGCCCCTCTCTGTGTAACTGCTGCAGTGAGCCTCATCATTTTGGTCTTAAAATATTCGTATTAACAAGCTCTACATGATCCTGGTGGTTTTTTTTCCACTATTTTGTCTGCTAAAAATATCCTATTCATAATATAGAGCCTGGCTCCAAATTTGCGCCTGTAACCGCTAGCATCGGTAGCTTCAGTTGTGTGGAGCCGAATGCTATGGGTGACGTCACAGTCGCTCACCGCGGGCAGTCCTTGTCCTCAAAGTGCTGTAGGCAATCCTAAATATCCTGAAATAGATAAACAAACAGCCCTTTAGAGCGTTAGATTACTCACAGACCACCCTCTTGTAGAAGAGGATGTACGAGCTCTTCTGTCTGTTCCTGCACGCGTCCCTCCCAGTGTTCTTCTGTACGTGGAGGTCGCTATAGGACAGCCAACAGTCGGTGGGATCAAGGGGATTGGCCAGGTCTAGCCCATCAAACACGTAGTGTCCTATAGAAGCACACACACAGTAAAGATATAGTTCAAGTTTCATTAAGACATTTTAGTAGTGTTGAGTAATAAATCATTGTCTTACCTGAGTTGGCTGTGCTTCCAAGGTGGGAAATGACGCCCACCAGACTGAAACAGCCAGAATCCTGTATAAAGCACAAATGGCAGGTTACTAAGAAAGTTCAAAGGTTCCTTCACTAGAACTTTGGACAATTGACTTTACGTTGTTTGACGACACCACGAGGTCTCTGTTGATGTGAACGGCATCATTGACTTTCTCCAGCTGGTACGTTGGAGTGTACCTGAACCTGTTCAGGTGGAGCATCAGAACACTGCGTATGGACAAAATGTAAACAATAGTTAATAAGGAGAAGGTTGTTGTTTCATTTAAATGAACGTTTGTTCCACTTACTTGGGCAGTGTTGAAAAGCTCGTTTGTTGGGAGGACATTTGCCCTCCACAGCTGCACTTGTACTCCAGCTCTGTGGTCTGTTAATGGCAAACATAATGTGAATATTAAATAAAAATACATAAAAATAAATTGAGTATTTCAAATGCCCAAGTAAAGTTACTTGGTCAGATAAATACTTGGATCATACCAAAGGAAACAGTTTGAAAATCTTACCTTCAAATAATCCTCCAGGAGGTCCTGAGTCGTAGTGTCTTGACGCACGTTCAGAGAGAGATTGTTAAACATCTCTGTGTGTTTTGATCCCTCTCCACACCTGCACAAACATTAATACAGTACATGAAGTATATGAAGTGTATATATGAGGTACATGCTACTTAAGAGTACTGTGTTTGCTGTGAGCCCATACCTCTGGCAGGTCCTGGTCTGGTCCATGTTGAAGACCATTTGCTCCTGCACTGGGCACCTGTAGGTAGTGCCCAGGCTAGAAGCAATGCTCTGCATTGTTGGTGCCAAACTTTGAATTTGTCCAAACACCGCAGTGAGGAACTCGTGAGCGTCCTGAAACACACGCACAGTAACTTTAGATTATCAGAACCAGAATATTGTACTAATCCTCAAAGGAAATGATTTAGATCCAAGAAATATCAAATATCATATTAGAATGGAGCATGTCTCAGTCATGGCTAAAGTGACTCACTTTCTGTTGAGATCCTCTAAACTCTGGAGCTTTGGAAGCCACTACAGCCTTAAAAGAGTGCAGCAGTGCGGTCCTCCTGGTTTTCTTCATGAAACCTCTAGACTCGTGGATGGCATGAAGGTATCTGTGGAAGAGACGTGGGCTCATCAAATAAGGCATTTCACTGTGTATGGTTTACATTACTTTTCGCTGTAATTAGGAAAAACTGTAACTGTAAACTTCAGTGTCTGAGAGAGAAAAGTAGGATAAAAAAGATAAAGCAGTGTCCTCATACAGTGACCACTGATGGTTGCTTTTAAACAGTTAGAAAATGGTAAATATGTATTTAGTAAATGGTGCGTAGTTGTTGCCTACCTCAACAGGCCTGTGCCTGTGCCGTTCTTCCAAACCCTCTCCTGAGAGCTCACGTTCGCCATGAACGGCTCCAGGGTCATCAGGCTCTGAACACTTGCATTTAGATAGCAAGTGTTTCCAATGTTGGGAAGTCTGCAAAGGAAAACGACATCATCTAATCTCTGTCCAGTTATTGTCCATAAGCAGCATTAATCGTAACCAAAAAACTTACCCAAGGCGCTCTAGTTTAAACTTCATTTTGTCTGTGTGCAAGAGGCGGCTTAGCGGAATTGGTGCTATAAAAAGACAAACGAGAGATTACAAAAGTATTCCCAATTCTTAAAACTACTTTGTTTTAACATATGTATTTAAAAAATGCAGTAAAGTGTCGGTAACTACTTTAATCAAACGTCTATTGACGTAAGACAAATGACCCCTGACTCAAAACTCTCACTAAACATGACTCATTTGAACCTAAATCAAACTAATGTTGCAGTTGACTACAGATAACTGACCTGTGCACAATATATGAGGCGTCTGAACAACTTTTTGTTGAAGTAGTGAAACTACTTGGAGAGCTCAAGAAAAGTGTGTGCTTCGTTCGACTGACTTTTGGAAATGAACTTGGTGAAACACTCACCTTCACATATATACACATATATTATATAACGTGATGACATCACAGAGTAGAATATGCAGAGTAGAATATGCAGAGTAGAACGTGTCTCCATGACGTTGTCATGGAGACAGCTTTGCAAAGTAAATATAACTAATCAATGACTTGTGAATTCCACTGGAGTCTCAGTGCCTATTCTGACTCACTTTTACTTGTTTTTTCATATTATTAAGTCTAATGAAATGGAATGTGAATATGTTAATTTCAGCAGGGGGTGTTTTAATGTTGAGTAATTGTCTATAGTTTAATCAGAAGAAAACTACACTAAAAATCTATTAATCAAACACTGTAAAACTGGTGGTGTGCTCCACTTCTCAGTGAAGTGATGCACAGGACACTCAGAGGGACCATAAACTGAATTACGCTTTATTATATTTAGTGCGTTTTACTAATTGCCATTATAACTGTGTAATCTCTATGTCATTTCATCAGGCACAATGAATGAGTCAAATCTTTTCCAAAGAAGAGGTGATTTGGATGGTGAGTGCTCAGGTCAGTTTGATGAAAACCTTTAACCTGGTATTTATTGAAAGTAAACAAAAAAGTCTCCTCTTTTTCTGTGTTTTTGTTGCAAGGGTCTTCATCAAAAAACATGGGCTTGTACCTATCTTCAGTGTTTTGTACACACTGTATTCCACTTTGCGATTGTAAACTTTGTCAATAATATGCTATTCCCAGCAGATCTTTAGACGTCTTTGCATTTTATAACTTTTAACAGTGTGAGATCAGAGAGAGAGAGAGAGATACTTTATTGATCCCGAGGGAAATTCAAGTATTGCTGCAGAAACATTTACACTGCATGTCTCAGTCGCCTTTGTGTCTCAGTCAAAGGTCTCAGTGCAGTTTAACAGGAGGACTGGTCAGGTAGGGTCAGCAGATCTGTGTCGGGGCTTTTTGAGGAGAGGAAACAAGGAGACAAAACACAAAGCACAAAAGATTGTCACCAGATTTATGCTGTTTCCATAGTGATTTCTTATTTTTGCTTTTGGCCAATCAGAGGTAGGCAATGTAAGTATAAGTTCTACGGGCTGGAAAGGATTTGCTGACAGAATCTGCTGGGTTCTTCATTACTTCTCAGTGTTTTGAGCTTTCCTTCAGATCATGCGTCTCTTGTCTCTCCGATAAGCTCTCCTATAATCTTTTTCCAGGTCAAACGCAGATGATCCCACAGGCCTTTCAGCAGGTCTCTCACCTTAATAAAAAATACTTTTACTTTTCAGTCCTCTTCAAAAATGTAGTGGAGTAGAAAGTACAGATACCTGCTCTCAAATGTAGTGAAGTAAAAGTAAAAAGCATATACTTTAAAATCTAAAGTAAAGCACAGATACAACATTTTTGACTTATGTACAGTACTTTACTACTTTTACATTCCACCACTGGAACTAAGGTTTTTATATTTCTTTGAGAAGTAGTATTTTGTTCTGCTAACTAATGGTGTATTTTGCTTTGCCATATTAGTAATTTAGCTTTTAACTGTAATGACATTATTTGGTTACAACAATAGAACTTGCGTTGAGCAGGAATAGAACCTCACAACCTTTTCCAATGGTTTCTGCTGTAGAAACTGTCCAGTGCCTGCCCTCTCCAGCACACAGAGCCTCAGAAGAATCTCATGATGCTACAGTGGGTTCTGAGGAAGCATCCAACATGAGAAACTTCACAAGGTATGAATAGCACGCAGTAACCTATAATCCATTCGTTTTCTGATTCCTAGTCTAAAAGCCTATTCGCACGGGATTCGCTTTACCTGGGCTCCCCTGGTAAATTGTAATAATTACAAATGTCGTCTGTGTTTCTAGTCCCGTGCAAACAGTGGCGGTTCTAGGATTTTTCTGAAACAGGGGCCATTAAGGGGCCACATGTTACTTAAAAGGTTTCGGTGTGTTTATCAGTCCACCATTTCCGGAGTAAAATCCGTAACAACAGGTAGTTTACTGACATGTTTTATCCCATGTGAATGTGCAAAAAAAAACACTGACGCCGTGGGGTAATTAAAATGTCACAGTTTACAGTCCTTAGGTAAAACTAATCCCGTGTGAATAGTGCTTCATTTTAAACTAGACGTTTTGGGGAAAAAACATTGGTAAACGGTCATGGTCATATATATATATATACTTTTACTTTTAAAATATCACTAGACAGCTTGTTATTTGACATTTGTTTTTTATTTTTTTTTTATTTGGCCCAAAAAGATACGGGGTGGCATTGTTACCTTGGTGCATCCTGTCACCGGTCATGCTGCTGTCTGGAATATAAAATATCAATCAAATTTCAATGAAGATAATGCATCATATCAAATATACATACCTGATGATTTGCCCAGTATGGGCCCATGAATCTGCAAACAAGATCATTTAGTGGTACAGGTATTGGAAGTCATTGTAGTAACTTTCATGGCCATTCACACAAACTGTGGATTCCTGTTTTCTGCACCACTGGAGGAAAAACAAAAACTAAAACACAACTTGAGATGTAGATGTAGAATCCCTCAGTCGTCCAGGTAGAATCCATAGCAAAAGGAGAAATTTAATTTGTCAACTGGACAGAGTTTATTTGGTCGAGGGGGCAGTAGAGTGGCGTCTGCGGAAGTCCACCACCATCTCCTTGGTCTTCCCCGCGTTGATGAGAAGGTGGTTCCGGTGACACCAGTCCACAAAGTCCTGCGTTAGTCCTCTGTACTCCGCGTCGTCATCGTCCGTGATGAGACCGATGATGGCGGAGTCATCGGAGAACTTCTGCAGGACGCAGCTGTCCGTGTTGTGTCTGAAGTCTGCAGTATAGAGGGTGAAGAGGAAGGGCGCGAGAACAGTGCCCTGGGGCGCCCCCACACTGCAGGTCAGTAGGTCAGACACGCAGTCCTGGGCTCTCACAAACTGGGGCCGGTTTGTGAGGTAGTCCAGGATCCACTCAGCCAGGTCACAGTCCACTCCTGCCCACTCCAGCTTGTCCCTCAGGAGCAGCGGCTGGATGGTGTTGAAAGCACTGGAGAAGTCAAAGAACAAGATTCTCACAGTGCTGCCGGGCCTCTCCAGGTGGGACAGTGAGCGGTGCATCAGAGAGATGATGGCGTCCTCCACTCCGATGCCGGGCCGATACGCGAACTGCAGCGGGTCCATCGCTGAGCTCACCGTAGAGCGGAGGTGACCCAGGACAAGCCTCTCCAGAGTCTTCATCAGATGAGACGTGAGAGCCACTGGCCTGAAGCTGTTGAGGTCTTTGGCGTGCGGTGTCTTGGGCACAGGTACCACACAGGAGGTCTTCCAGAGCTGTGGCACCACCTTCAGCTTCAGGCTCAGGTTGAAGACATGCTCCATAACTCCACACAGCTCATCTGCACAGGACTTAAGGAGCCTGGGGCTGATCCCGTCTGGTCCAGCAGCCTTCCTACTCCTTATCCGGCTCAGTTCTCTCCTAACCTGAGCTGTAGTGACAGACAAAGAGCAGGGGTGTGTGCTGGAGGTCTGGCTGAGTTCTTGATGTGGATTCGGGGGCTGGGGGGCTGAGGCTGAGGCAGAGGTGTGAAGTGGTGGCAGTCTGGGCCTTTGTGCGGGAGACAAGGTGAGCCCATGCAGCGGTGCGGGGGGAGGAGTGGGTGATTGATCAAACCTCAGGAAGTGAGAATTCAGATCGTTCACCCACTGTTGGTCTACCTTTGTCTGGACGGGCGGAGGGCTGAAACCAGAGACACTCTTCATACTTCTCCACACCTCCCTGACATTCCGCTGCTGCAGCTGCTGTTCCATCTTCCTCCTGAAGTTGGCCTTAGCCTGTCTGATCTTCTTCCTCAGCTTCCCCTGTACAGTCCTCAGCTCCTCTTTGTTCCCGGACCTGAAAGCTCTCTTCTTCTCCTTCAGCAGAGCTTTGATGTCCGAGTTAATCCACGGCTTGTTGTTTGGAAAACACCGCACCGTCCGAGAGGGTACAGTGTTTTCAAAACAGAAGTTAATGTAGTCCGTAATACAGTCCGTGATAGCATTGATGTCCTCCCCATGAGGCTGGCAGAGCTCTGTCCACACAGTGGTGCTAAAGCAGTCCCTCAGAGCCTCCTCGCTCTCTGCTGTCCACCTCTTCACCACTCGGGGCTCCACAGGCTGCCTGCGCACAAGCGGTTCGTACACAGGCCTCAAATGGATGATGTTGTGGTCTGCTCTTCCCAGGGGGGGGAGGGGTGATGAGATGTAGGCCTCCTTGACGTTGGCAAAGAATAAGTCCAAAGTTCTATTGTCTCTTGTAGGGCAGGTCACATACTGGGTGTATGTCGGCAGGACAGATGAGGGAGATGCATGGTTGAAGTTCATTGTTAACACTGTATTCTCTTTCATTAACACAAGTTTGAGTAACCCTGCATTATTAGTCTGTCTAGATCTCCAAAGCTCAAAATGCTCCGTTCCACCTTGTGATGTCATGAAGCGGTAGTTTTAATGTATTAAGACGGAACCTTTCATTCCCTCATTTATGGTAGACAAAACGAGACGAACGTCTTGGCCAACCATGGATCTATTAAAAGAACTGGACAGGGATCTATTAAAAGAACTGGACAGGGATCTATTAAAAGAACTGGACATGGATCTATTAAAAGAACAGGACAGGGTGTTGCTGCTTGTGGCTGTCTTGAGTTGGCATAGTGGCCACTCACTGGAACTTCAGCGAAAAAATCTCTCCTGCCCAAAAAGGATTTTTCTCATAGAGCGCAATGTAATCACAAACTGCTCGTGTTCGTCTGACAGGACACTTACAGCTTTCAAAAATGCCGGATTTTGTGGCGATTTTTACCTATTTTTAGATCATAAACTTTTTCTCAGCTCAAAATCCTTCAGTTGTTTTAAAAACAGTTTTTTAATCATTAGCTCCGGCTCTGGCTCCTTTCGCTCTGATTGGTCAAAGCAATCACGTGATACACGAGACCGCGCTCCTTGCGCACGCTCGAGTGCATTGCGTGTGCCCGCGGGAGAAAAGAGCACTACTGCGCATGTTCAGTGGGCAGGGAGCCACCGGAAGTACCAGGCCGGGCTAGACTAACCTGGAGACATGCGCCATAAAGCTCGGCCCATTGACTTGAATCTACCACCGCGCGACTTTACTTTAGACTTTGACTTAACGGCGCGACCGCGGAGTACTTGTTGAATGCCGACGGGAGAAAGCTTATGGATTTACAAAGAGGAAATGCGAATGTTGGAGCTGAGGATGAATGGAGGAGAGGCCGGAGGAGAGGCCAGAGGAGTGGAGGAGAGGAGAGCTTACACCTGGCTGAGGCGTGCCTCCGTATTTCTGCGAATCTTTTACAGCACAGGTAGGCTACATGCACACTGTGAACACAAGCACGTTTCATCGACATCTACTAGACATGTAGTTAAATGTCATGTTTTATACAAGTGCAATGCGCTAAATGCGTTTAATTTGTATTTAATTTTTATATATCTAATAATAATAACCAGAAGCATCCCTGACGCACGTTGGCCTACTCAATGTAAATTGGAAAGCGTGAAATGGTCTGACGTGACTGAGTTGGTCTAAATGAGTTGTTAAGAGTTGATCTATAACCTTTTGGAAGAAAAATACACTTTTAGAAAATTTCCTCATTTGACTCTTTATATGCAGGTTGAAAAATGTACTAATAGAACATTTTAGGTGCAGACTGGACAATGTTGTTTAGAACTGAAGTCTTATATGCTGATAGAGCATAATCACACAATAATTCCATGACTCAAATCCACAGACCCTATACATTGCATGCACAACATAAAGCACTGTTGCTATGTTGACATTTAGTATTACTACTACATCTCCTCTTTGTAACATACGAGGTCAGCCGCAGTCTCTTGAGCCATGCTTACGGGCCATAGTATCGCCTTTCATCATCACTGCACGCTTGACCCTGCTCTCCATCTCACCATGGGAGCCCAGCCAAACTCATCTATTTGGGTGATATTTGCAGCAGGATGCCTGGACCTAGATGGCTCTCACGGTTCTCAGAAAAGGTCCAGCAGACGGTAGGAACTTGTGGTCCCTCTGTGGCGGAGGCAGGCACCTCTCTCTTTTTTGATGGAGATTGAAACAGTGGGATATGAAACGGGTGCAGTTTGGCAGTAACATGTCAGACAGTCTACTGTCAAAGACTGCAGGGAACACCTCTCAGGTTTATGAATGTCTACCAAGGTAGTTACACCCACTCTTGTCCATATACTAGTATGTGATAGTGCTTTGAGTAATATTTTTTTTAGAAGTATTATTTTATAGTTATGTTTGAGCCAAAACATAACATTGTTGTGTTATACATTGTGAAGAACTACCATGTATGTGATTGTTGTGGTGGTGGTTGGTAGGGCTGATAGCGTAGATTTGCAGCAGCCTTGCTTCTGTCAGTCTGTCCCAGGGCAGCTGTGGCTGGAATAATAGCTTACTGCCACTGAGTGTGAAGTGAATGAATGATACACAAAATTGCATTAAAATAATGCACAAAAAGTTACTGAGTGTCTGGCAAAGTCAAGTCAAGTAATTTTATTTATATAGCACTTTTAAAACAACCGTAACAAGTTGCACCAAAGTGCTTTACAGCATTAAACAAAACATAGTGAAACAATAGAACAAAAATATATAAAATATTACATGAAAAAGTGGCTTAATACACAAAGGTAAAAGTCTAAAGTTGACAGCTTCAGAGTAGAGCTCATGGGCTGTTGAACGCCGTTTTGAAAAAATGTGTGTTTAGGAGGGTTTTAAAGTGAGGTAGGGAGGAGCACGATCTCAGATGAAGAGGGAGGACATTCCAGAGCTTAGGGGCCACAACAGAGAAAACTCGGCCTCCCTTGTTTTGAGGCGGGATGGAGGGACGGACAGAAGGTTGAGAGAGTTTGACCTGAGAGACCGAGGGGCAGAGTGTGGGGTTAAAAGATCAGTGATGTACTGTGGCGCCAGTGAGTTGAGTGATTTAAAAACAAGTAATACAATTTTAAAATAAATTCTTAGCTGAAACTTGAGAGAACACAATTTTTTTTCCAAAATTATAGCCATGAATGGTAATTTGGATATGGGCCTGTAGTTTGATACAACCTCAGTGTCCAAATTAGCCTGGGCCACTCCAGAAGGCGTATTTTCTTCTGTTTGAGCCATTCTGTTGTTGATTTGCTTTTATGCTTGGGGTCGTTGTCCTGTTGCATCGCCCATCCTCGTTTGAGCTTCAGTTGGCAGACAGATGCCTTAAGTTTTCCTGCAAAATGTCTTGGTACAATTTGCAAAGCAGCCCCAAACCATGATGTTCCCTCCACCATATTTCACAGTTGGGATGAGGTGTTGATGTTGGTGTGCTATACCTTTTTTTTCTCCACACATAGTGTTGTGTGTTCCTTCCAAACAAGTCAATTTTTGTTTAATCTGTCCACAGAATGCCAGTACTGCTGTGGAACATCCAGGTGATCTTTTGCAAACTTCAGATGTGCAGCAATGTTTTTCTTTGACAGCAGTGGTTTCCTCCGTGGCGTCCTCCCATGAACTCCATTCTTGTTTAAGGTTTTACATATTGTAGATATATCAACAAAAATGTTTGCATGTGCCAGAGATTTTTGCAAGTCTTTAGTTGACACTCTAGGTTTCCTTCTCACTTCACTGAGCATTCTGCACTGTGATCTTGCTGTCATCTTTACAGGACGACCATGCCTAGGGAGAGTAGCAACAGTGTTGAACTTTCTCCATTTGTAGACACTCTTACTGTAGACACATGAACATCTAAGCTTTCAGAGATACTTTTATATCCCTTTCCAGCTTTATGTAACTCAACAATTCTTGATTGCAGGTCTTCTGAGGGCTCTTTTGTGTGGGGCATTGTTCACATCAGGCAATCCTTCTTAAGAACAGCTGTCTCACAACTAGTGTGAGTTTTTATAGGGCAGGGCAGCTTTAACCAACATCTGCAAACTCATCACATTCATTGGACCCCAGGTTGGCTGACACTTGGCTCCAATTAGCTCTTGGAGAAGTCATTAGCCTAAGGGTTCACATACTTTTTCCACCCTGCACTGTGAGTTTTTACATTGTTGTATTCAATGAAAAACTGAAAACATACAATTTTTGTGCAGTATTAGTTAAAGCAAATGTTGGTCTATTGTTGTGACTTGGATGACAATCAGGAGACATTTTATGCCCAATTTATGCAGAAATCCAAGTAATCCCAAAGGGTTCACATACTTTTTCTTGCAACTGTATAAATTCTGTTGTACTGACAATCACTCAACAATGTAAATTACTGGACAGGGAAGAACATGCATCTCATTACATAATGTATCCATGCGTTTTCTAATGGAAAAAATTGTGCATTTCTTTTGTTTTTTGTTGCTGTTATTATTTTTATCATCTATTATTTCTCTGTTGCTAATGTTTGAAACAGATAAATAATTTACAGCAGTGGCGTGCGGTCAGGGCAATCAAGGGAAGCAGAGGTTGCCCAAGTCACTGAGCGAACTGCAACAACTGCTGTTCCAAATGTCCCATCAACTTGTGTTGTTTTGCCTTTCTACGGAAGCCTGGAGGCACATGTTGAGAGTGTGGCTTTCTACATGCGCTCTTACAACCGGAGAGGCCTGCTGATTGTTTTGATCAAGGTTTGTGCGTGCGTACTGACGACCACAGCCGGCTCAAACAGCGCATCATCCATGGGAATCGGAGATGCACTGCAATTCCAAGTAAGTGCGCATGTGCAGCAGGAGACGACAAAACTTTTCACACAGGTGTCTAAAAATAACTCGCTTTTAGTGACAAGTCATTGTAGTTTAACATTTGTAATGATTACATGTTAGTTAGAAAGTTTCAAGGCTAGTTTGTGAGAAATGGAGGATCCAAACGGAGCAGTGGAGTGAAAGCGGCTGGGGCAGCTAAGAGCCTGTCTCGTGTGTTTATGAAGGAGCGACCCCGTCAGTGGAATAACAGCACGATTAGAAACGTGTGGCGGAACATATGTCTATTATGGACCTACTCCGCGTCAGGGAAATACAAGACGTTTCTTCAGGAAAGACATGGTTTTGATTTGCATCTGTGAGAGGTGAGTGTGAGCACGCTCTTCTAACACAGGGCTGTGTTTAAGGAGACGTTTGTAACACATCAGGCTTTATTGTTATAAGTGCACCTGTCTGACCAGTGCACTGTTGTTAGTATCTCTTCATGAATGTACAGTTTTGTGTAGTGAGTGCATTACACGTGTAGAGTGTCAATGTCATATGTCATTCTATGGTTTCTGGATGCATAATAATAAATACATAATTAATTAAATTAATTAAACAGTCCTGAATACTCAGCTGCATAAATAAGGTAGAAACAAGTAGGCTACAAATAGCCCTGTTTGCACAAACAGGGTGTCAATTACAGTTTGATATATACAAATATGAATAAACTCTATGGTTTAGACTTCTCTACTTTGATTCCAAAATGGCTCAGTATACATGTAATTAATGTGAGTAAAAACTAATTTGCAATGTAGTTTGCATAAAAATACCCACACCCATTGAAGTCATTGCACGCTACTGTACTCTAGTCCAGTTATTTTTCTACAATTAAAAAGTAAAAAACATAAATCAATCACTGTGGTAAAGACGTGACCCAGACATACAACCCCGTTGTTGTGGCAACAGGACTAGCAGCATGGAGCCTGTATGGAGAAGTTTGTAAATTTACGATGGAGGGGCCATAAAGCGTGAATGGATTAATAGAGAGAGATTACGGCTGTTTCATAAGAAATCTGATCACGTGGATGTCATTGCGATGGCCGATCGCATCAGTTTAGTAAGAAACACAGTGTTTTGACGCTACAGTGCAGGAGGATTCTGCTAAAAACAAACTGAAAATAAAATTAAAGTTGGCGACATGATGGATTAAAAGGTTCTTGCCTTGTTTCGGTGTGTTTATTAGTCCGCCATTTCCGGAATAAAGTCCGTAACAACAGGTAGTTGTTAGGATAAGACATGTTTACTGACATGTCTTATCCCGTGTGAATGTGCACAAAAAACAGATATCGTGGGGTAATTAAAATTTTACAGACATCCTTAGGTAAAACTAATCCCATGTGAATAGGGCTTCATTCTAAACTAGCCATTATGGGGGCAAAACACTGGTAAATGGTCATGTTCATATATATTTTTACTTTTAAAATATCACTAGACAGCTTGTTATTTGAAAATTGTCTTTTTATTTATTTTTATTTGGTCCAAATAAGATTATTTAGTGGTACAGTTACTGGAAGTCATTGTAGTAACTTTCGCACACACTGTGGCTTCCTCTTTTCTGCAACACTGGAGGACAAACATAAACTAAAACACAACTGTTATACATTTTTATATTCATACATTTATATTATATATTTATAGATTAAAGATTATATATAAAAGTAATACATATCTGTTACATTAAAGGCCACCACACACTACAGGATTTTTCAGTCTTTAACGATTTTTAAACGGCCAACAAAAAGCGCACACCACAAAATCTCCGATCGCAAAGACTGCAGCGGGATACGGCTGCGTACCACAGGTTACTGTACAAGGTTGTGAGCGCACCTCGCGTCAGGTTTTTCCTGTCTAGAGTAAAACCACTCGCTCTGAGAAGTGTTCAAAAGATCAGAGCACTGCACTTCTAGTTTAGATACAAGTAATAACTGTGTTTTATTATTTATGAAATGTGGTAAAATATTTTAGATATGATTTTTAAAGAATAAAAGATTGGTGATAAAGTATAGAGGAAGTAGTCACTATCGCTAATCGGCAGCTTCACCCTGATCCGTGCGCTGTGTGGATGTAAACAGACACACGTGAGGAACTACTCTCGCCTTTTTACTTTCAAAGAACACCTCAAACTGGATTAATAGCGCAGTTTTGTGGACTGGATGTCATTATTTGTGGAGGACAATTTCTATGGATAATGTGCATGAGATGCTGCACTTAAAATTTACCACTTTACAAGAGGTGAGGAATAAAGTCTTCTCATTATTTTCGCTGTATCCCGAGTTTGTATCTTGTGTCTCTGTGTGACGATCTGTTTTATTGGCTGTTACCGTGGCATTGCTGATGTTTGGTGGTTACGATCTGACACTGACACCACACACACAAGGAGTGCAGTGGCTTCAAAATCGCACACGGAGACAAAAAGTCAGGTCACACCTCCCCGAACTTGGGGAGAAGAAATCACAGCCAAAATCTTGCAAATTCTCCTGTAGTGTGTGGCGGCCTTTATGCTACAACACGGATTCAGATCTGTGCGTGCGTACTTTCATTTGACTGTGTGTAGTTTGATTCCTAAAATGATCATGTTCTACGCACGCAGCTCTAGCCACATACAACACTTTTGCAGGACATACTCCAGTACTACTACTACTACTTCTTCCAATAACACTACTATTACTGTTACCTCCAACAATATATCCGATTCCAAGACTGCTACTAACACTAATTTCAGTACTACTACCCAGAATACCAAGACTACTAATACTACAATCAGGGTGTGATTTGCTGGGGGGATGTGGGGGTTTTCCCCTTTGTTTTGTTTTGCTGTTCTGTCCTCTCTCTGCTTCTGTTTTTGCTATCCCTCCCTCTGCTTAATTCTTATAAAATGACCAGGTACAGACTGTGTCCCAAATGTAACAGTTGATTTGCAGTTTGTTTTTAAATTATTCTGTCCATTAAAAATATCCTCTTCATAATATAGAGCCTGGCTCCAAATTCGCCCCTGTAACCGCTAGCATCGCAAGCTTCATTTGTGTGGGGCCGAACGCTATGGGTGACGTCACACTTGCTTAGTCCACGTCTATAGTCTGTGGGTGTGTGTGCACGTGTGTGTGTGCGCTCGGAGCCGGGGCCCCGCTCGCACACACGTCATGTTGGCTTTGGGACCTTATTTAATAGACCAATAGTCTAAATAAATGTTTAAATATGAAGAAGAAAAATCACCCCCCCTTCTGTTTAGTAGCGTTGTAGTAGTAGTAGTAGTATCATTGGAAGTAATAGTCTTTTCTCATATTAAGATGGTTATTCAGTCTCTGGTCCTTACACATTTGGACTACTGCTCTGTAATCTGGTCAAGCGCATCAAAAAAGGATCTCGCTCAACTACATCTTATCCAGAATAGTGCGGCTCGTCTGGCTCTGCGCTGCCCGTATAGGACCAGTGTGAGCGTCATGCATGAGAGGCTATCCTGGTTTACTGTGCAGGACACATTTACCTGTAGCCTTATTTTGTTTTGTAAAAATGTTAAACAAATATAATGGTGTAGCATTTGGCGGTGCAGTCGGTATGACGCACCAGGGCCTATGGCACATCATTGTCTGGCTTTATAAGGAGCAGCTCTGCTCTGCTCGGGCGTCTTTAGGAGCAGCTGCTGGCGGCCGACTCGTCTTTTGTTTTATCGAGGGCCACGTAGAGGCATCGTTAGTGACGATGTGTACTACACACCCACATTAACGATGTTTTGTTTTGGCGCCCCCGCCTTCGACTGCCGCCCAGATCTCTCTGCACCGGCCCCCTATGAATCCTCCTGCGGGTGATGGGTCCACGGGAGGAAGGCCACCAGACGCTCGCAGCCGAGCTCCCACCCCAGACCTGGCTCCAGGGTGGGACCCCGGTAATGCCAATCCGGGCGACATAACTGGCCTCATTGTAACACTCATCATAAGGGGCTTCTGAACTTCTTTTAGTCTGACCCACGTTAGCAAACACATACATGTAACGCATGTATGTGTTTGCTAACCACTGCGTTACAAATAGGAAGTTCGAATGCAGGCGCTTCCAGCTTCTTCTGACTCTGGCTTCCATTGACTTACATTGGAATATTGTTGCCCCTCTCTGTGTAACTGCTGCAGTGAGCCTCATCATTTTGGTCTTAAAATATTCGTATTAACAAGCTCTACATGATCCTGGTGGTTTTTTTTCCACTATTTTGTCTGCTAAAAATATCCTATTCATAATATAGAGCCTGGCTCCAAATTTGCGCCTGTAACCGCTAGCATCGCTAGCTTCAGTTGTGTGGAGCCGAATGCTATGGGTGACGTCACACTCGCTCACCGCGGGCAGTCCTTGTCCTCAAAGTGCTGTAGGCAATCCTAAATATCCTAAATAGATAAACAAACAGCCCTTTAGAGCGTTAGATTACTCACAGACCACCCTCTTGTAGAAGAGGATGTACGAGCTCTTCTGTCTGTTCCTGCACGCGTCCCTCCCAGTGTTCTTCTGTACGTGGAGGTCGCTATAGGACAGCCAACAGTCGGTGGGATCAAGGGGATTGGCCAGGTCTAGCCCATCAAACACGTAGTGTCCTATAGAAGCACACACACAGTAAAGATATAGTTCAAGTTTCATTAAGACATTTTAGTAGTGTTGAGTAATAAATCATTGTCTTACCTGAGTCGGCTGTGCTTCCAAGGTGGGAAATGACGCCCACCAGACTGAAACAGCCAGAATCCTGTATAAAGCACAAATGGCAGGTTACTAAGAAAGTTCAAAGGTTCCTTCACTAGAACTTTGGACAATTGACTTTACGTTGTTTGACGACACCACGAGGTCTCTGTTGATGTGAACGGCATCATTGACTTTCTCCAGCTGGTACGTTGGAGTGTACCTGAACCTGTTCAGGTGGAGCATCAGAACACTGCGTATGGACAAAATGTAAACAATAGTTAATAAGGAGAAGGTTGTTGTTTCATTTAAATGAACGTTTGTTCCACTTACTTGGGCAGTGTTGAAAAGCTCGTTTGTTGGGAGGACATTTGCCCTCCACAGCTGCACTTGTACTCCAGCTCTGTGGCCTGTCAAAGTCAAACATAATGTGAATATTAAATAAAAATACATAAAAATAAATTGAGTATTTCAAATGCCCAAGTAAAGTTACTTGGTCAGATAAATACTTGGATCATACCAAAGGAAACAGTTTGAAAATCTTACCTTCAAATAATCCTCCAGGAGGTCCTGAGTCGTAGCGTCTTGACGCACGTTCAGAGAGAGATTGTTAAACATCTCTGTGTGTTTTGATCCCTCTCCACACCTGCACAAACATTAATACAGTACATGAAGTATATGAAGTGTATATATGAGGTACATGCTACTTAAGAGTACTGTGTTTGCTGTGAGCCCATACCTCTGGCAGGTCCTGGTCTGGTCCATGTTGAAGACCATTTGCTCCTGCACTGGGCACCTGTAGGTAGTGCCCAGGCTAGAAGCAATGCTCTGCATTGTTGGTGCCAAACTTTGAATTTGTCCAAACACTGCAGTGAGGAACTCGTGAGCGTCCTGAAACACACGCACAGTAACTTTAGATTATCAGAACCAGAATATTGTACTAATCCTCAAAGGAAATGATTTAGATCCAAGAAATATCAAATATCATATTAGAATGGAGCATGTCTCAGTCATGGCTAAAGTGACTCACTTTCTGTTGAGATCCTCTAAACTCTGGAGCTTTGGAAGCCACTACAGCCTTAAAAGAGTGCACCAGTGAGGTCCTCCTGGTTTTCTTTATGAAACCTCTAGACTCGTGCATGGCATGAAGGTATCTGTGGAAGAGACATGGGCTCATCAAATAAGGCATTTCACTCTGTATGGTTTACATTACTTTTCGCTGTAATTAGGAAAAACTGTAACTGTAAACTTCAGTGTCTCAGAGAGAAAAGTAGGATAAAAAAGATAAAGCAGTGTCCTCATACAGTGACCACTGATGGTTGCTTTTAAACAGTTAGAAAATGGTAAATATGTATTTAGTAAATGGTGCGTAGTTGTTGCCTACCTCAACAGGCCTGTGCCTGTGCCGTTCTTCCAAACCCTCTCCTGAGAGCTCACGTTCGCCATGAACGGCTCCAGGGTCATCAGGCTCTGAACACTTGCATTTAGATAGCAAGTGTTTCCAATGTTGGGAAGTCTGCAAAGGAAAACGACATCATCTAATCTCTGTCCAGTTATTGTCCATAAGCAGCATTAATCGTAACCAAAAAACTTACCCAAGGCGCTCTAGTTTAAACTTCATTTTGTCTGTGTGCAAGAGGCGGCTTAGCAGAATTGGTGCTATAAAAATACAAACGAGAGATTACAAAAGTATTCCCAATTCTTAAAACTACTTTGTTTTAACATACGTATTTAAAAAATGCAGTAAAGTGTCGGTAACTACTTTAATCAAACGTCTACTGACGTAAGACAAATGACCCCTGACTCAAAACTCACTAAACATGACTCATTTGAACCTAAATCAAACTAATGTTGCAGTTGACTACAGATAACTGACCTGTGCACAATATAAAAGGCGTCTGAACAACTTTTTTGTTGAAGTAGTGAAACTACTTGGAGAGCTCAAGAAAAGTGTGTGCTTAGTTCGACTGACGTTTGGAAATGAACTTGGTGAAACACTCACCTTCACATATATACACATATATTATATAACGTGATGACATCACAGAGTAGAATATGCAGAGTAGAACGTGTCTCCATGACGTTGTCATGGAGACATGTAACTGTATGCTTGTACCTATCTTCAGTGTTTTGTACACACTGTATTCCACTTTACGATTGTAAACTTTGTCAATAATATGCTATTCCCAGCAGATCTTTAGACGTCTTTGCATTTTATAACTTTTAACAGTGTGAGATCAGAGAGAGAGAGAGAGATACTTTATTGATCCCGAGGGAAATTCAAGTATTGCTGCAGAAATATTTACACTGCATGTCTCAGTCGCCTTTGTGTCTCAGTCAAAGGTCTCAGTGCAGTTTAACAGGAGGACTGGTCAGGTAGGGTCAGCAGATCTGTGTCGGGGCTTTTTGAGGAGAGGAAACAAGGAGACAAAACACAAAGCACAAAAGATTGTCACCAGATTTATGCTGTTTCCGTAGTGATTTCTTATTTTTGCTTTTGGCCAATCAGAGGTAGGCAATGTAAGTATAAGTTCTACGGGCTGGAAAGGATTTGCTGACAGAATCTGCTGGGTTCTTCATTACTTCTCAGTGTTTTGAGCTTTCCTTCAGATCATGCGTCTCTTGTCTCTCCGATAAGCTCTCCTATAATCTTTTTCCAGGTCAAACGCAGATGATCCCACAGGCCTTTCAGCAGGTCTCTCACCTTAATAAAAAATACTTTTACTTTTCAGTCCTCTTCAGAAATGTAGTGGAGTAGAAAGTACAGATACCTGCTCTCAAATGTAGTGAAGTAAAAGTAAAAAGCATATACTTTAAAATCTAAAGTAAAGCACAGATACAACATTTTTGACTTATGTACAGTACTTTACTACTTTTACATTCCACCACTGGAACTAAGGTTTTTATATTTCTTTGAGAAGTAGTATTTTGTTCTGCTAACTAATGGTGTATTTTGCTTTGCCATATTAGTAATTTAGCTTTTAACTGTAATGACATTATTTGGTTACAACAATAGAACTTGCGTTGAGCAGGAATAGAACCTCACAACCTTTTCCAATGGTTTCTGCTGTAGAAACTGTCCAGTGCCTGCCCTCTCCAGCACACAGAGCCTCAGAAGAATCTCATGATGCTACAGTGGGTTCTGATGAAGCATCCAACATGAGAAACTTCACAAGGTATGAATAGCACGCAGTAACCTATAATCCATTCGTTTTCTGATTCCTAGTCTAAAAGCCTATTCGCACGGGATTCGTTTTACCTGGGCTCCCCTGGTAAATTGTAATAATTACAAATGTCGTCTGTGTTTCTAGTCCCGTGCAAACAGTGGCGGTTCTAGGATTTTTCTGAAACAGGGGCCATTAAGGGGCCACATGTTACTTAAAAGGTTTCGGTGTGTTTATCAGTCCACCATTTCCGGAGTAAAATCCGTAACAACAGGTAGTTTACTGACATGTTTTATCCCATGTGAATGTGCAAAAAAAACCACTGACGCCGTGGGGTAATTAAAATGTCACAGTTTACAGTCCTTAGGTAAAACTAATCCCGTGTGAATAGTGCTTCATTTTAAACTAGACGTTTTGGGGAAAAAACATTGGTAAACGGTCATGGTCATATATATATATACTTTTACTTTTAAAATATCACTAGACAGCTTGTTATTTGACATTTGTTTTTTATTTATTTTTGTTTGGCCCAAAAAGATACGGGGTGGCATTGTTACCTTGGTGCATCCTGTCACCGGTCATGCTGCTGTCTGGAATATAAAATATCAATCAAATTTCAATGAAGATAATGCATCATATCAAATATACATACCTGATGATTTGCCCAGTATGGGCCCATGAATCTGCAAACAAGATCATTTAGTGGTACAGGTATTGGAAGTCATTGTAGTAACTTTCATGGCCATTCACACAAACTGTGGATTCCTGTTTTCTGCACCACTGGAGGAAAAACAAAAACTAAAACACAACTGTTATACATTTTTATATTTATTTTTATATTATATTATATATTATATATAAGAATAGTTCATTTTTGTTACATTAACACTACACTACGGATTCAGATCTGTACGTGTGTACTTTCATTTGTCCGTGTGTAGTTTGATTCCTAAAATGATCATGTCCTACGCACGCAGCTCTAGTTAAACACAACATGTTTGGAGGACATACTCCAGTACTACTGTTATTACCACTACTACTTCTAATTACTACTTCTAAGAACATTACTATTACTATTACCTCCAGTAATACATCCAATACCAAGACTGCTAATAACACGAATTACAGTATTACTATCTTGAATATTAGGACTACTAATACTACACTCGGAGCAATTTGCTGGGGGGATGTGGGGGTTTCCCCCTGTTTTTCTGTCTTCTCTCTGCTTCTGTTTTTGCTATCCCTACCTCTGCTTAATTCTTATAAAATGACCAGGTACAGACTGTGTCCCAAATGTAACAGCTGATTTGCAGCTCCAGCTCTGCTCTGCTCGGGCGTCTTTAGGAGCAGCTGCCGGTGGCCGACTCGTCCTTTAGTTTAATCGAGGGCCACGTAGAGGCATCGTTAGTGACGATGTGTACTTCACACCCACAATAACGATGTTTTGTTTTGGTGTGTTCTTCGCTGGCATCTGTGCGTTTGTGTGTGTGCGTCAGTGCGTGTGTGTCTGCGCTCAGAGCCGGGGACCCCGTGTGCACACACGTCATGGTGGTTTGGGGACCCTATTTGATAACCAAATAGCCTAAATAACTGTTTAAATAAATATAAAGAACCCCCCCCCCCCCCCCCCACTTAGTAGTGTAGTAGTAATAATAGTAGTTAAACTGTAGTAGTATCATAATAGAAGTAATAGTAATTAAATTGTAGTAGCATCATAATAGAAGTAATGAGTGTTAAATTGTCAGTAGTAATACAGGAGTATGCATCATTTAGAACAATAACAGCCCTCTAGAGCATCAGGCTCTAGTCACAGAGCACCCTCTGGTAAAAAAGGATATATGTGCTCTTCCATCTGCTCGTGCACAGGTCTCTCCCAGTGCCCTTCTGCACATGGAGGTCACTATAGGACAGCCGGGTCTTGCCCATCGAACACGTAGTGTCCTTTAGAAGCACACACACACAGTAAAGAATGTAAAAAATGGAGTTCAAGTTTCATGAAGACATTGTACTTGTGTTGAGTAATTTTGTCACCACAGTCAGCTGTGCTTCCAAGGTGGGAAATGATGCCCACCAGACTGAAACAGCCAGAATCCTGTGTAAAGCACAAATGGCAGGTTACTAAGAAAGTTCAAAGGTTCCTTCACTAGAACTTTGGACAATTGACTTTACGTTGTTTGACGACACCACAAGATCTCTGTTGATGTGAACGGCATCATTGACTTTCTCCAGCTGGTACGTTGGAGTGTACCTGAACCTGTTCAGGTGGAGCATCAGAACACTGCGTATGGACAAAATGTAAACAATAGTTAATAAGGAGAAGGTTGTTGTTTCATTTAAATGAACGTTTGTTCCACTTACTTGGGCAGTGTTGAAAAGCTCGTTTGTTGGGAGGACATTTGCCCTCCACAGCTGCACTTGTACTCCAGCTCTGTGGTCTGTCAAAGGCAAACATAATGTGAATATTAAATAAAAATATAGTAGCATAGTGAGTATTTCAAATGCCCAAATAAAGTTACTTGGCCAGATAAATACTTGGATCATATCAAAGAAAACAGTTTGAAAATTTTACTTTCAAATAATCCTCCAGGAGATCCTGAGTCGTAGCATCTTGACACAGGTTTAGAGAGAGATTGGTAAAAAACTCTGTGTGTTTTGATCCCTCTCCACACAAACATTAATACAGTACATGGAGTATATGAAGTATATATGAAGTACATGCTACTTAAGAGTACTGTGTTTGCTGTGAGCCCATACCTCTGGCAGGTCCTGGTCTGGTCCATGTTGAAGACCATTTGCTCCTGCACTGGGCACCTGTAGGTAGTGCCCAGGCTAGAAGCAATGCTCTGCATTGTTGGTGCCAAACTTTGAATTTGTCCAAACACTGCAGTGAGGAACTCGTGAGCGTCCTGAAACACACGCACAGTAACTTTAGATTATCAGAACCAGAATATTGTACTAATCCTCAAAGGAAATGATTTAGATCCGAGAAATATCAAATATCATATTAGTGTACCAGTTTGTCTTTACGGAATCTTTATGAAAATGTTATGACTTAAATTAACTGAAGCCTTTTTCACAAAGTAAAGACTAAGAAATCTAAACCTTAAGTAAAGCCACTTTTGTAATCTATACAGGTTTTGAAAACATGTTTGAAAATATTACTAATGCATTATGTTCAATTTAAAAATGACTAAAGTGACTCACTTTCTGTTGAGACCCTCTAAACTCTGGAGCTCTGGAAGCCACGAGGGCCTTAAAAGAGCACAGCAGTTTGGTCCTCTCGTCTTTCTTCATGGACCATCTGGACTCGTGGATGGCATGAAGGTATCTGTGGAAGAGACGTGGGCTCATCAAATAAGGCATTTCTTTCTGTATAGTTTACATTACATTTTGCTGTAATTAGCAATGATTAAAAAAGAAATTGTAACTGTAAACTTCAGTGTCTGAGAGAAAAGTAGGATAAAAAAGATAAAGCAGTGTCCTCATACAGTGACCACTGATGGTTGCTTTTAAACAGTTAGAAAACGGTAAATATGTATTTAGTAAATGGTGCGTAGCTGTTGCCTACAGGCCTGCGTCTGTGCTGTTCCTCCAAACCCTCTCCTGAGCGCTCACGTTCACCATGAACAGCTCAGGGGTCATGAGGCCCTAAACACTGGCATTAAGGTAACAGGTGTTAACAGTGTTGGGAAGTCTGCAAATGAAAACAACATCATCTAATCTCTGTCCAGTTATTGCCATTAAGCTGCATCAATCTTAACCAAAACTTGCCCAAAGCGCTCCAGGGTGAACTTTTTTTGAGGAACAGGCTTAGGGGGATTGGTGCTATAGAAAGACAAACCAGAGATTACAAAAGTATTCTTAATTCTTAAAACTACTTTTTTAATATCTATCTATAATCTCTTATTAGAAATACTTGTGTACCTTGTCAGGCGCTTGACTTTCGATGGAATGTATGGAGGAATGTTCTGTCCCTTGATCAGGTCTCCCCCTTTCAGTTCATCAGGGGAAACATTTTCTCTTCTCCTTTTAAAGAAATAAAAACATTACACACTGAAGCCAGTGATGTACTAGTATATTATGTAATGCATGTAACTGAAACCTACCTGTCCGCAGATGGGCTCTGTGGACTCTCCACCCCTGAAACAAACACATGTCATGTTATTTTACATTAAGACTTTTAATGACGTATTAATTAAAAACCTATAAATGGCCAAAATGAGTGCCTGCCAGGCCTGTGCTGGAGTCCTGGCCATATGTGTTGGGTCTGGTTCTTCAATTGGAGATGGACAAACCCTGTTTTTTCTCTGTTAAAGGAAATACATATTTTATAAACAGCAAACAAATAAAGTCCTGTTTTCATATTCTTCAGTTATGTTGTGAGACTTGCACTTACTCTCCAGAACCTGTGAGGTCTAGTACTACTACTAGCCTCCTGTTGTGATGGAGGTCGACAAGAGTCAAACATCAGGTACTATTTTAAATAAATACTGCATTTTAACTGTTAAAGTGATATCGTAAAGTGTGACATACTGAAAGAAGCCTTAGCCACGAAAAAGTTTTGGGGGCCGCACACGGCCAGCTGTCCCCTGAGACATCTGGACTCTGGGTTTGCACATCCTGCTAAAACAGAAGAAAATAACTTTGTGAAAATGCAGTAAAGTGTTGGTAACTACTTCAATCAAACATTTACTGACATAAGACAAATAACTCCTGACTCAAAACTCTGACGAAACAAGACTCTGAACCTAAATCAAACCAATGTTGCAGTTAACTACAGATAACTGACCTGTGCACAATATATGAGGCGTCTTTTTTGCTGAAGTAGTGAAACTACTTGGAGAGCTCAGAAATGTGTGTGCTTCATTCGACTGACCTTTGGAAATGAACTTGGTGAAACACTCATCTTCACATACATTACGTGACATGACATCATGAGTAGAATATGTAGAGTGATGGAGACATGTAAATGTGGAGTACAATGCCCGGCTGATTCAACCTAAATCACAGTTTACACACAAACAGGACTGATATTTTCTTTCTGAAATCATTCAAATTAATATGTTGTAATGATCTCACTTTTTCCATTTTTATGTTTAATTCTAAAGCGCATATGAAGAAAAACAATACTTGGTAACTACTACACATAACTACTAACAACCTACAAAGTTCTATAAAAAAATACTCAAGTAGTGAAATATTATTGACTGAATAACAACAAATCAGTGTGTATGTGCTTTCCTAACAGTGGTGTGTGGTCAGGGCAATCAAGGCAAACAGTGGTTGCCCAATAAAATATAAAATCATCGCGTGTCAAAACTTTTGAATTATATCCAAATAATCCAGTTTTTCCTTCACTTCTGTCTGTTTGAAATATGGTTGTAGTCACGGTGTCCTTCAGTGCATTCTACTGGTCACTGAGCAAACTGCAACAACTGCGGTTCCAAACGTCCCATTAACTTGGGACTTGTTTTGCCCTTCTACAGAGGCCTGGAGACACATGTTGAGAACACAGCTTTTTACAACCAGAGAGACCAGCTAGTTGTTTTAGAGGTTTGCGCAAGCATACTGAAGACCACAGCGGGCTCAAACAGCTCTGAATAAACCCATATCATCTATGGGAATCAGAGATGTGAGGAGATTTCTAGTGAGTGTGCATATGCGGCAGGAGATGACAACAGCAGTGCTAACTTTCAACATAAGTGTCTAAAAAGAACTCGCTTTTAGCGACAAGTCACTGTTTGTAGCTTCGTGTTTGTAATGATTACATGTTAGTTAGATATACAGGCCGCCATTTAATCAAACAGTGAGGAAGTTTCAGAGCTATTTTGTATGAAATTGAGGATCCGGACGGAGCAGTGGAGTGAGAGCGGCTGGGGCAGCTAAGAGCCTGTCTCATGTGTTTATGAAGGAGCGACAGTGTCAGTGGAATAGCAGCACTATTACAAATGTGTGGCGGAACATATGTCTATTATGGACCTACTCCGCTTCAGGGAAATACAAGACGTTTAGAGTTAGGGTTAGGGTTAGGAAAGACATAGTTTTGATTTGCATTTGTGAGAGTGCGCTGTTAGAGTTGTGTTTAAGGGGACATTTGTGACACATCGGGCTGTCTGACCAGTGCACCTGTCTGACCAGTGCACTTTTCTTGTTAGTCTCTCTTCAGAATGTACATTTTGTGTAGTAAGTGCATTACACATGTGTCAGTGTCATATGTCATTCATATGTTTTCTAGATGCATAATAATAATGACAGATAACAGTAGTACTGAAGGCTCATCTGGATAAATAAGGTTTAGGAGTAGGACAAATCTGTGAAGAAACAAATAGCCCTGTTTGTCCAACTAATATTATATTTGTAACTCTGTTATATAACTATGCAGGTCTGACTCCAAAATGGCTCAGTATATATGCATTCAATATCAACTAAATGTTAATGTCCACCCCAAGTCTGCTTGCCTACCCAAAAAAGTCACCTCACGCTACTGGTCTATAGAAACAACATCTCACCTGGTGAAGTCAATCACCCTTTCAGTCTAGGGCACAGCTCAAATCGGTCTGTCTCTGTTTGAGGGCCGTTCATTTGAATCCTGTTTTTTTTCTAATTGTAGGTGATCAACACAGCACTGGTCTGCCTGTCAGTGAGAGGGAGAGGAGCCGCCCACTAACCACAGCTGTCTGTCCCAGAGGCTCTGAGGGGCCAGAGAAGAGCAGATTGGAGCTGGACAGGTTAATGAACCACACTGATCACATGCATCTTCTCCTTCACTCACCCCAATGAGCTGAGAGACGCTGTGGTGGATACAGCCATTTCAGAATGTGGGGATAGGTGCATAGAGTGTACAATATTTTTGGTCACTCATACAATACAAAAAATATTAAACTTTTTCATGATATTCTACTTTCGATACATTATATTATATATATATATATATATATATATATATATATATATATATATATATATATATATATATATATATGTATATATATATATAATGACAAAAAGCTAAATTGTGTGTAGAATCCCTCAGTCCCAGGCTAAATTAAAAACGGTAATAATACATTCAAAATAAGGGGCAAAAATAGCAAGAGACTGCTGTCAAATAAGGCATAATTACACAACTATATCGTATATGTATAAGTAAAAATAAAATATACAAATATAGTAACAAAAAAATATCCCAGGAGTCGAACACTATGGGTGACGTCACACTCTCTTAGTCCACTTCTTTATACAGGCTATGGAGAGCAGTACTGCACACCAAGATGAGGATGAGGAACGATGTGATGTGATGAGGAAACAACATTATAACATAGATCAGAAAGTATCGTTATATGGGCCCTTTAATAACTTCAAATACAAAAAGTAAAAGTTTAATCATATTTCTCTATATGTCAGAAACAGTAGATCAACGTTAGCTCCTCCAATCCTCCATCTATATCAGCGGTCATGTGATTCCCCTATAGATGTCACCACTCGCCATCACTCCTTCAATGATGAACCCCTGGCGTTTTCTCACCTTTTCTTTTCCCCCGGCACAAAATCGATACAGAAAATCATGACTTCTCAAATAACCCGCTCCCTTCCACATTATTATTCCCCACGAGCTATCCCAGACTTAATTTTTACATTAGCACCTGGCAACCCTACTCCCAGTGAAATGATGACATGCTTTTTGGTGTCTTCAGTCTATATTTGTGTAAGTGCGGCATCATTGTGCGCTGTAATGACTTGTGCTTTTCGCAGGCGCGTCTTTGAAAATGGAAAAATCTCAAGGAGGGCAAAATCAATAATCTATTCTTTTTAATGGGCTGCAGTGTCACGGTAACGAGATAGGAGTGGCTGGGGAGAGGCAGCTTTAGCCAAATCTTGGCCTGGCACACACTCAGAATGAGTACTTCTTTGCTATGAGGAGTTCAATACTGCGTGTATTTTTGTGTTGAGGTAGTCTGTATACTTCTCTCCACCTTGTATCGCACTATAAGAGCAAGCCACAGCCAAAGCACCCATATTTAGTTTGAAATGTTAAATTTGTTATTAGTCGACCCACCATGGAAAAAAAAAAAAAAAAAGAAAAAAAAGTACCTCAAAAAACTAGAGGCAAGTTTGGAACATTAGCAACAAATTATAATGATGAAGAACTGGTAGAATATATTAATACTAATGTGCAAGATTTGATTAATGTGGTTATCAAAAAGAAACCCACAAAGCAGACCATATAAATGTTTTCAGTTTAAAAGGCCTGTACCCATTTTTTATTTTTTTTCAATCAAAATTTCTCTTGTCCCAGTACCGATATATTATATAAGCAGCTCTTGAGGTCAAAATACGTCTGCTGTGTACTGTCATCATCTAATTATAAACACTTTATTATCCAATTATCAAGAAGTAAGTGCTTAGCATGCTAGTGATTGTTAGGAATTCCATGACAGCAAACTCGGCTCTGGTCTCTGTAAGTCGGGAAAAGTGCTTATAAATTTGATATTTGTAAGTGCGAAATCATTTTGGACCACTGTAAACTGTAAATGAACTAGTTCTGTTTTTCATATTTTATGAACAACACCTTTAAGTCGAAGTCCATGGCATCCTTTGAAAAAAAAAAAAGTGTCTTCATTTGTTAACTTTGTGCAAGAATTCATTTTCACAACTATAGCCATGTTTTTCAGTTATTTTATTAAAGAGGGGGTATTGCACTTCAATGGGGTATTAATTGCTAAAACATTACATATTTAGATCACCACTTTTATTCTGAATATATTAGCTGAAAACAACATATTAACAAGCAGAATAAGCTTCAGTTTTGTTTTTGACACCCTCCCATTGCTCCTCACACTAAGTCACTCCTCCTTCAGAGCATTATCACAACACAAACAGCCTGTATCCTGCTAGTGAAACTACTGCACATCTCATCAGGTTTGTGAAGTTGTAGTTTAATAACAATAATGATAATAATGCATTAGTCTTATATAGCGCTTTTCTAAACACTCAAAGTCGCTTTACAATTTGGTGCATTATTTATTCACTCCACACTCAGTGCTGGTACAACTATTGCAGCCACAGCTCACACACACCACTTTCACAATAGACAATGTGGGTGAAGTGCCTCGCCTAAGGACACAACAACAGTTTTTGCCACTGACGCCCTGTGGTACCTGGAATTCCTAGTGGTCTCCGATCCAAGTACTAACCAGGCCCAGCCTTGTTGAGCTTCTGACTTTGATGAGATCAGACTTTGACAAGGAGGTTTGGAGGTGTACTGTTGTGTATCATGCTTTTGTATATTTATGGAAAATTGTCGTGCAGGAGTAGACTTGTGGGCTGAGCATTGGACAGAATCGGGAGCGATCGCTATAAAGATGCATGGATGAGGCATCTAATTCAAATCAATCAAATTATCTTGTGTGATTATTAGGAATGAGACGAGATACAATTCCCACAAGACGAGACACGAGGTTGGATCTACGAGAACAAGACAAAACGAGATTATGACATTGTTTATAATAAATAAAATGTGCATTCCAGTTAGTCATTTTGGGCACACAATTTTTTATTTACTTTATTTAATATTTCTGCTGTATAGAGTGGACTTTTCCCTGGTGTCAGTCTAAGCTGGTAGTGCAGAACAGTTAAAATGTATTTGGCTGAAATGTCAGCGTGAATATGCAGATGAGGAACGGAGGTGCCAGCTGCCTCGTGCCCGGCCCCTCTCACTCTGAGCCTGTTAGCAGAGATGTGGACACAGTGACCTTTACCACACACTCTAATGTACGGCGTTCATGAAGACACAGATGATATAATAACTCCTCCATAATTACCTCTGGTTAGAGCTGTGTGTCTCACCTGCTGGAGCTGGAGTAATGGCTGTTCAGAGGAGATACCTGACCGTGCATCTGGTTTATGTTTGAATAACAACTGGATGATAACGCTAAACTCGAATTAAAGATGATCATTTGGTGGATAGATGTCTGGAAGGAGTGGCACAATGGCACTTGACACAAAGCATGATTATAAACTGAAACATTTTAATATTATATTGCACATAAATCATATTGTGAGCAGTGCTGATGTCAGATGCTGAGACACCCTATGAATTATTATTTCAAAATCTTAGCCTCTTAATAACAGTGTTCTGGGAATGTCTGCTTATCTTAATGTATTTATTTTTCAGATGTTTATACAAATCAACAGCCAACGAATAATAAAAAAAACAAAAAAAAAAAAGTAAGTAAAATACTACTACTTTGTATCACGTTAGTAAATGTTAGCATGATTTTAGTTCATATAATTCATAGTAAGTTTTTTTGTTCGTTTTAACTACTTATTGACAACTCACCATGATAGCAGAAACATAAAAATATTCAACCATCTTAGATTTTTTTTTAAGCCAGCTGATTGCTTCTATTCACTATTTACATCTCATGTCTCAGGTCTTGTCCCAGTGACGTTTAGAGCGCCTTTTTGTGTATTTTCAAGCATCTAACAGTCTGATTCTTTGATTATTTCTACAAAAAAAGAAAGTTGGTCATTGTAATTTTGAGGTTGGAGCTGTTTTGTATTTTATTCAAATATTTATGTGGTTTCAATATTACAGAAAATCAAAATAAATTGAAGTTCATAACTGGATCCTTCAGTTTAATGTGGACACTAAAAGTTTTATTAATCTGGCAATGGACCAAGCAGCAGTAAAAATATATTTTTTAAAATGTATCTTTTTTAAATGTGCACTATATCTACCTTTTCTGGTGGAGGGTTTGCCACCTGTTTGTCTCCATGGAGATGTTATGACTTTGCTTTGTTCCACCATATGGCATTATGGGATGTGACGCCACCAAGCCAAGTTACAAATCAAATCTGTGGAGATGTGAGCCTAGTTAAGTATACATGTATTTCTATGTTAATTGTTATCTCAAGAAGCAAAGTTACACATAACCCATCGTTAAAATCTAATTGAGAACTAAAATCACTCGTTATTTAAAAGTTGTAGCTAAAATGATTTGCCGAAAGCTTGTCAGTTTGCTGCCCACATCTTTTAGCCGTGGACGGTTTGAGTGAGAGGAAGTTGATTGGCAGCTCTTATTTATTTTGACACGTTCAGTTCAAAACCATGAGGTCTGAGGCTGTGGACTGTGCAGTGGTCACGAGGAGGGGGGTCTGTCAGGAGGATGGGGCTCTGTGCAGTGGTCAGGAGGATGGGGGTCTGTGCAGTGGTCAAGAGGATGGGGGTCTGTCAGGAGGATGGGGCTCTGTCAGGAGGATGGGGGTCTGTCAGGAGGATGGGCCTCTGTGCAGTGGTCAGGAGGATGGGGGTCTGTCAGGAAGATGGGGGTCTGTGCAGTGGTCAAGAGGATGGGGGTCTGTGTAGTGGTCAGGAGGATGGGGGTCTGGGCAGTGGTCAGGAGGATGGGGGTCTGGGCAGTGGTCAAGAGGATGGGGGTCTGTGTAGTGGTCAGGAGGATGGGGGTCTGGGCAGCGGTCAAGAGGAGGGGGGTCAGGAGAAGGAAGGTCTGGGTAGTGGTCAGGAGGATGGGGGTCTGCGCAGTGGTCAGGAGGAGGGGGCAGACCTGATCCTCTGGCTACTGGATCTCTGCCACTGTGAGAGGATCTGTGGAGTACTATATGGTGTACACACACACACTTATATTTTTACGACTTGGCAACCTCTCGCACAGATAATGAGTATTGTGATAGCAGTAATTCTGTAGGAAAGTATTGACATTTGCCCCAAGATTTATTGTTTTGGTTGTGACTGTGTTGTAATTTTGACAATATATGGACTGGAAACAAAGTGTCTATTTTTTTTGGCACATATAGATACAGTTAAAGGAGTTACCTTAAACAACCTGCACTCAGTACTTCCCGTGGTCAAACCTCTCTGTGAAAGCCCGATCTCATCAGATCTCAGAGGCTAAGCAGGGCTGGGCCTGGTATGAATGTGGTGTGTTTGAGTGTTGGTAATGATGGTGGTTGGAGGGGCCGATGGCGCAGATTGGCACTCTCAGTTCCATCAGTCTGTCTCAGGACAGCTGTGGCTACAGTAGTAGTTTACCAGAACAGAGTTAGGGCTAACCCTAAACCTAATATGGCAAATGTATAGCGCTAACCCCTAACAAATAGCTAACAATTAAATTAAATACATCTTCAGTTTTCTTTATATTATTCTAAAACAGTGACTCTCACATAGAGTTACACAGACCCCTGCCCTCCATCTGAGATCATGACATCACTGAATTCATGAACCTTATGAATAATACCATTTGCCACCAGATATTACCAAAAACTTACAATGGAATCCTTTACAAGACAGATTCTATCTTCACTTGAGTCAGCATGCAGTTTGAGCCATTTGGTCTGAAATCTTGCCTGAAAAGTGAGTGACATGAATGCCTTGAAACCCGGCTGTAGTGTGTTCAGGGGGCAGAGGCCAGAGCAGCTGTCTGTCTGTTAGAGGAGCACGTCCAAAAAGCTCCACACTCAGGGGAGAAAATCAGCACTCTGGGGCTGAAAAAGGCAGCTGCTACATGGGCTTCTTTCGGCCGTGATAGGGCCTGAGCCTGGTGCCAGTTCATTGCAGCCGGCTGATTGCTTCTATTCACTATTTACATCTCATTTCCTGGTCTTTATGTCCGAGCAGCATTTAGAGGGCCTTTTCGTGTATTTTTGAGCATTTAGTGGTTTGATTCTTTGATTATTTCTGGGGGAAAAAGAAAGTTGGTTATTGTAATTTTGAGGTTTTTCTGTAGACATTGGGTCGTTTTATTTGGCCAGAACTCCCATTCTAGATTACATAAAATAAAATAGGTTGATGTTCACAACAAGCTCCATCAATTATAATGGGGGTATGAAAAGTTTTATTACTCTGGCAATGGGCCAAGGAGCAGTGAAAATGCTAAAAAGGTAGATCTTTTTAAAGGTGCAAAGTGTAACTTTTCAGGGGATGTTATTATTGGTTTGCCTGGTTCCATAGTATGGCATTAAACTCACCTATCTTAAATTAGTTCATTTACATTACAATCATTTTTATTAGTCGAAAATACTAATAATATAATAATGCAAATCCTACGGTGAGTAGGGTCGCCTTTCCATGAATCTGACCTGTAACTTTGTTTTGTGACGCTTCTCTCCATGGAGATGCCATACTATGAACATTCCAGGTAAAGCAATAAAATATCCAAGATGACAACAGAAGGCATATGCAGACATTAAGGCCTATTTAAATACCTATCCAGTCATTTGTATTTTGATACTTTGCAGCTGATGCTATCAGCATTCCATGGGGGTGTGAAGCTAACTGAAAGCACTGCTGTGTTAGAAGCTCTGAAGACTTCATCTGATCTTTATTTTAACACAATCTGACCAGAAAGAGGTCAAGTCGCTCACATTACAGTCACAAACTAGTTAGCATTAGCCAGCAGTTTTTCAATTAGCATAATGTCACTGCTAAAGATCAGTTCTCAACAAAAAGTAACTCATTTTGCTATTCTGAATTTAAACAGTAAAGAGCAAATAAGTAAATAAAGTAACTTCTACTTCACATAAACCATAACCTTGGCTATTTCTCTCTATAGCTAAACCATTGTGTGCGTTTGGAGATATTAATAGATTCTATTCTGCTGATAAATTACATGCTTCTTTGTGGATCCCTCCATGCACTCAGTCTAATTTGTTGGTAACATCTGTGACAGAGCATCTGCTGTGTACCAAGGACACAATTAGCAATCCATCAATCAACTGTCTCTTCTGTGTAACTAAACCTTCTCTGCCAAAACTATGGGCCAACCAACCATCCAGAAAGTCTACCAGACCAGGCTGTGAACTGGCTCCTCAAACTAAACAGAAGTGAAGAGGAGCTGCCACAAAAATTATAGTGTTTAAAGTTTTGTCCCTGGAAACTATGAGAAGAATGTCATGCATGCAAGAACACTGTGATAAGTATTTAGTTACAGACTACTAAATACCTGAATTAAAATGTATTTTGTATTCTGATGCATGGTCCAATCAGAGTACTGTCATCTGAATACTAAGAATACTTTTACACCGAACTGCATTGAAATTTTAGGATAAAAACTATAATAATGACAGCTTGATTTTTAGTTTTGCATTAACTTGTGTCTAATAAGAGAAGAAAAAAATCACACTCCCACTCATTTGCATTCAAAATTCAAAATTGCATCAGTTATTGCCATGTATTCCTTTTAGTTTAGAAAAGTAAAAAGACTCGGAAACATCTTGCTGTGAGGTGAGAGTGCTATATCCACTGGTGTAGTAGTGGTGGTAGTGGTAGTAGTAGTAGTAGTGGTAGAAGAAGAAATTCATTCTGTAGTTGTTCAGGTTAGTCTTTATTTAGAACTGTTTTCATCTTGATTTGGACTTATTGTGTTCCTGATATATTTTCTTGTTATAAACCTGGCTTAGATATGGTGGTTTTGCTTTAGATTCTTATGTACAAACCTCTGTTAGTTTCATACCTTAACAGATTCAGCTGCACTCTGTCACCTTTCTCAGAAGTGTCACATGATGTTGCTGTGATGTGTGACAACCAGGTGTGAGAAAGTTGGTAAGCCCCCACATCCCAATTTAGAGTCTGGTGGGCACTTTTTCGGATCTGGATGGCCTTCCTGATCCAACAGTAGTACTTAAAGCTCTCTGTGCCTATGACCTTAGCGTTGTCCCAGTCCATTACATGTTTTCCCTCTTGCAGTGGTCTGATATTGCCGACTTAACTTGATCTTTATATATGTTGGTTTTCAGAAAGGCAAAATTGCTCTTTATTCTTGATGTGAAAACTATTTTCTAGTACATTATAATGATTCTAGTACAACATGTTGATATGATCTATGTACTGTGTCTCTGTCTGTGATTTACAGTGTATATACTGGAGCTAAACCTAGGTCAGGTTTGTAAATGAGACTTAGTTTTTAAACATTTTACTGGGTTAAATAAATCATTAAATAAAACAGTACCTTTCCCATTTATTTACACAAAGATATACACACATTCTCTGTTTAGATATTAAAAAATACAATTATCACGCCACAGAAGACATTTACTATTACACCGATACCACATCTGACACCTCACTGATAACTCCAGGAAGAAAAATTTATTGCGTCGGAAATTACACCTGCCAATCACCTCTTCATAGCTGATCTCTCCGTGTATTAAAACCCATTGTTCCTATTTCATATACCCCAAGGTGTAGGTAAGCTAAGGTCATACGCTCTTTCATCTCAGTTACAGTCAGAATCCCACAAATCTTCAACACTGATTCTCCACTAATGAGATCTCCAACCAATTACCTCCTTTCCCTTATTTGCACTCACTAGCATGTACGCACATAAAATAAATAGCAGAACAGCCCAGGAATGCTTATTAACATTGCTCAGGGGAGTAAAAAAGATGGATTTGCTCTGACTCCATATTAAGCGTCTGGTATGGCCCCCTTCACGTAGCAGCCAGCTCTCCCCACTGAACTAATCTGCAGCATGACCAAGTGCAATTATGAGGCCCATAATAGCCAGCGCAAACCCCAACCCTGTTTAAGGGCAGAGAGAGCCCCACGGGACATGGCGTGACAGTGGAGAATGGTAAAGAGGAGGACGTGTGACATACGGAGTAAGAAAAGACGTGACAATGGGCCAGTAATGGAGGGTCACCGCTCATAGTGACAACATACAGGAGATCCAGAGGAGTTATGAAAGAGGAGGTGCAACTGTGGTGGTACTGTGAACTCATACAGTGAGTTCTACATTTATGGAGCAACGGATTTATAGGTGCATCGTGTAACTTTTCTAGAGAAGGGTGTGTCAAATGCTTTTCTCCAGGGAGATGTTGTTGATTTATCTGGATGGCATGAATGGCATTAAACCTTTCTATCTTCATGTAGACCAAACCAGACTAAGTTACGGGTCAAATCAGTGGAGAGGCAACCCTCGCTAATTTAATCAATGTAAAGTAGAACACTTTGACAGTAAATTGTCAGTATTCTATATTGTGTATTTATCAGATTTTATTTTTTTTTTTATTATAAAGGGATACGATAACAGGGTATTAACATTGACATTGACTTGTGGGCTGAGCACCGGATACAATCTTACAGCTAGTCGTAAGGAGGGTTCAAATACGGCCCAGGAGAGATCACTCATGTACACTGAGTTCACAGAGGTGCAACTGTGGTACTACTGTGAACTCATGTACACTGAGTTCACAGAGGTGCAACTGTGGTACTACTGTGAACTCATGTACACTGAGTTCTACATTTAATGAGCAACAGATGCAAAAAAATATACAATGTTGTTTATGTTTCACTTGCTGTTTTGTTGTCGCTTCTAAAGAGGCTTTTAGGTCCAGTTCCATTGGTTCTTCACATTGAATGTCTAGGTATAGAAAAGACACTACAATGTATTTAAACATTTTTGAGCCCTAAACTGGCAGCATCAGGAAGGGCAGGCTTTAATATTAGCAACTGGCATGCTGACAGATCACTGCTGTCATAATGAATGATGCAGACAAACTTTTTGTACTGTTAAACAAGTCCCTCTCAAATAACATTATAGTCACACGCTAGCTAGTGTTAGCCAACATTTTTTCATTTAATTAGTTCACTTTCACCTTTTTTTTTGTTGAAGATCAAACAGCTAAATTGATCATGAATGCTTGTATTGGTGACAGGGTCCTGAAAATGTGTTGTTTAAATCCATTTTGTATTATTTCTTGAGCTTTCAACTTTTTTGTCAATGTTTGCTAATGTGTGCATTGTATTGCCATGGTAACTGCTAAACATTCCGCCATAGACATACATGTAGAACTTTCCCCAGCCTGATTCCACTACAAATAGTCAAATTCATTCACTGACACCTGGTGGTAAGCTACTTCTGTGGCCACAGCTGCCCTGGGGTAGACTGATGGAAGTGGAGCTGCCAGTCTGTGCCATCAGCTCCATCCACCACAGCCATTTACTCACACAGCACGGTCATATAGGCCAGGTGGGTGAAGTGTCATGACTGAAGAAGGATTATTGACTATTATTTGTTTGTACTTCTCAGAAGAAGGCAACCTTTTTCAATGGAGCAAAATACTAATACTATTAAATGAGGAAAGAATGTTTCAGCATGGTTTATAGAAATAAAGAGCTAGAGTATAATAGCTATGAACGTGTGCACACGTATGTAATACATACATAATATACACATATATCTGATACATGCTGATGAAGATGTTTATTGCGTGGTGTCCTTGAGTTATTGAAGTTGTTGGTGCATCCTGTTTTGAGTCCCCTGAACCAGATGCTTGGGAATTTCCCCCAGGACCAGAGTCAGAAGAAGCTTCAGACTTGATTTATTTCCTGCTGTGTAGACAATGCAAACCTCACCAGAGCTGGAACACTGTGTCCGGTGTGAGCGCAGTTATTGGAGGCTTACACAAATCCTGGGTATATTGAATCTTTCAGGCCCAAACAGGTGTGGGATTTAAGTTTGGAAATATGTTGAATTATAAAATATAAGACTTTATGGAATTGTCAATATTTATATTAGATAAAGTGTGTGTGTGTGTGTGTGTGTGTGTGTGTGTGTGTGTGTGTGTGTGTGCGTGTGTGCGTGTGTGCGTGTGTGTGTGTGTGTGTGTGACACGTATTAACATGTTTTGTAAGTTCCACCTTCATTTTGACACACTGGAGTTTCCCTCTCTCTTTGCTCTCTGTGCTAAATCACCCAACCTTTAGAGAGATATCACATCATAATCTGCGTGCATCCTGCTAATGGAACTACTGCACATCGCATCAGGTTTGTGGAAAATTGTCATGCGGGAGACTTGTGGCTGAACAGAATCCTACTGCTAACCATAAGGAGGGTATATATCCTCTAACAATTTTAACATTTTAACTATAACTTTAACTTGTGCCTCCATTGGAATTTACTGCGTAATCTGTATTGTTTTTCATAGTAATGCAGCTGCTAATACTTTACCATGATTCAGGCCCATACCAAAATCTGTTCTTCCTGTATATAGTATGGGGATGCCTTAGTGTAATTTAACATAGAACTCTAGCCGTATAAGAAAAATTTCAGACAAAATGTTCTGTTCATTCAAGCCTGGCCTCTTCCCTGTGCATCTTTAGCCCTTCCTTTTGCAGCAAGAGCAGAATATTCCCTTCTCCTCCACTTAAGTGACATTTACAAATGAGGGTAAAATCAGGAAGGCACCAGATCTCAAATTGGAAAAGGCGTTGAACTGAAGATAATGCCACAGGCTCCGTAATATCAAACCAAATGATATGAAATGTCAAATGACGTGAAATTGTTGCAGAATTCAAATTTTATGCTTTGTGTCTTATCGCCACTGCGTTTATAGTTACACAGCGTCGGCTCACGGCTGCAAAACCTGATTAGAATATTATGACGAGCTGAGTGGTTTTTTAGATCTTATTTTTTCATACTTTAATAGTTTTAATTCAAAAATAAAAGGTTGGTTTGCACAGTGTGGTGAATATTACGGCAGAGTGGAGTAGTTGAATGAAGGCTTGTAACAGCACATTACCATGCGTTATTATTTCTGTTCCCTCAGGCCAAGGCAATTTATGTTGGAAGTGGAAGACATGATTTTATATTGTTTCTTAATACAGGCAAGTTTACAATTACATGCAGCTCATGCCCCAGTCTCAGGGCCTGCACAAAACAGATGCACGCACAGCACAAATGTTGTGTTTTCCATCACACAATATATAGGATCACTTTGGGTTCACAACTTTCAAAACTTTAAACTCGTCCATTATGAGTGGAAACATTTTAGCTTTTGCCACAATATGGCGATCTGTGGAGAGTCAACACTATTCACAGTGAGAATGCATGATTCAAAATCACCTAAACACCACAAATGCTCAAATTGATCACAGGCTCCTGAAAATGCACTGTTAAAATCCATTTTGTATTTTTTCTTGAGTTTTCAGACTATTTAAAAAAATGACAGTGTTTGCTAATGTGTATCTAAGTATCAGTTTTCAGTTTTTATCTCCATGTAAACGAGCAAGAGATGAACTGCTGAAAAGTTACATAGTGCACTTTTAAAATTCAGAAATCTATAGTCAAAGTTCCCTTTTTCCCTCAAAATTCATGTTTGTTCAGTGTCTTCACTATCAGCACAAATAAACTAATGTGATTTATTTATTTATTGTCCACACCAAAAAAAAAAGTGCCCAAATTATAATAATGTGGACCTAATCACAAAAAAATATAGTTTCCATATTTGTACATTTTCTGTGGCAATTTCAAAATCAGGAAGTTGCTTATGCAATTATTCAAACAGCATCTCTCCTATCCCCACCATTATACTATTTTTCAGGTTTTTAAACACTGTATTTTTCATTTTCTTAAAGGTAAGTCTCCCTGGCACTGTTATTCACGGCTTTCTCACAGGGAATGCACTTAATCTTGGTTAATTTGTGAACCTGGGAACAGAAAAGCTCAGGTCATTGTTTATTGCCAGCAGTCAATTACAGTGGCTCTAATGAGATCAGGCTGATGAGGCCATCAGGAGGAACATGAAGCGTTATAAGGCTCAGATTAATGGACTCCTGTGAACAGTTTCAGAGTCGAAATGGACTGGAGATTTCCCACGCTTCAATATGGAACATTTCTCTATAGTAAATATGATATAATATATGTGGTTTAAGAGTGGCAGTGTGGTGTTAAAACACAACTGTTTACAGTAACACTTTGAATGGGTTACATTATGCTGTAAGCCTATATTTTTAACTAAGGAGCGAGTAGTGAGGAGTGACTTTCGGCTAGTGATGAGTGATTAGCAAGAAGTTAGACTTTTTAAAGAAACTGTACGTAACCAGCACTCTTACAATTAAAAAAAAAAGTTACAATCACAACTGAACCTGGGTTTCAAGTGTGCATCTGTTTAAAGTGGCTACTAGAATTGTAACAAATGCATTATATTCTGTCATGGTATATATCACATCTTAAATGTGAAAAACAGAAGTAGTTCATTTTCAACAGTTTGCAGTTATTCTTCACTTACCTTATGTACTTCAAGTATTCTAATTCTAATATTCACTGTGATTATAAGAGCTTTTCACAACTTCTAGAGGCCAGAGTGGAGGTAAACAATATATAAGTAGCTCAGTGGGCATCAGTAGCTCAGTTGGTAGAGCATTTGTCCACTGATCCACAGGTTGGCAGTTTGAATTCCGCTCTCAGCGGTGAGATCCACTGACCCACAGGTTGATGGTGTGAATCCAGCTCCCACAGATGAATTCTGTTGTTACGTTCTCAGGCAAGACACTTAACCCATCTTGTCTGAGGTGTATGAATGTGTGAATGGGTGAGTTGTTCCTTTTGAGGGCCGTAAAGTTGGAAAGTTGCTATATGATAAATTTTGCTGAAGCACATGAATCGGATACAGAGCCTTTAAAGAGGCCTTCTAGATCATGTAAACTGCGCCCTCCTCACTAAACGCTGGTACTGTAAACACACGTGTGAAGTCTAATTAAAGCTCTGACCTCTTAGAGTCTGATGGTTGCTACAGAAAGAGCTGAAAACCCCAGTGTGCCAGAGCCGCCTCACCTCTGCTCCACCCCTGGCCCCTGTTCCATTACATTTGATTTGGAAAGCTGTTCACGCTCCAGCGCCTGCGATTCTCTCAGGGGATTATCGACATGGAGCCCCTGTTTGTTCTAATCCATCTCTTTGAGATTCCACAGCCTCTGTCGATCGGATACTTATAATTCACATCTGTGTGCACAAAGGACAACGCGCTATACATAAACGCATATGGACCAGAAGAAGTGCAACTTTAATATTTTTGTTGAATTCATATTTATTTTATTGATCATTATTGTTTGTTTGTTTGTTTGTTTGTTTGTTATGTAACACTTTGTAATAACTACACTTTAATTAGCCTTACCAAAACATGAAGAAAGGTGTTGAGGGTTTTTAATTAAGTATTTAGTAAGCCTGAATAATTTTTAGTAAACTATTTGTACATTATGACTTAAGCTTTTGTTTATGCTTTATTATTATAGTTATTATTAAGTTTTACCTTTTAGTTTATTTGTTTGTTTGTCTTTTTCAAACTGCTAAACTGCTTTACTTTTCATCATTTCAGCAAATGCAGTCCTATAGACATTTTAGGGCTTTGAAATACTGTATGATTTTATACTGCAGGAGATACCAAAGCTAAGGGGCCCCAAAACACCCCCAAAACACACAATATTATTCAACATTACTCTCCTTAAAGGTGCTATACCTGACTTTTGCGCTCTTCAGATTTTGAAAAACAAAACTAGTTTATTTGTTTTCACAACGTTAAGAGACTAAAGCAGAGCTAACAGCAATTAGCATGCTAACAAGCACTTCCTGATAATCAGACAATAAAACCATTTATAATTAGAATTCTGCTCAAATACATGGGAAAAATGTCTGTATTTTTTATACAGAGGGATATCAGTCTATCAGTGACACATGTGAAACTAAGGAGCTCACTGGTCATCCATTATTTAGAATAAAATGACATTTCTCACACCTCAGTTGAACAGAGTTTAGTCTTTTGCTTCTAATTTGATTTGATTCTGAAGAAATCTACAATATTTTTTTCAGTTTCATATGATATTTTTTCCTTATTATTTTTGATACAGACCGACCATGTCTCTCTGATTGGCTAATCCACCTGTCAATCACGCCCATCTGAACTTGGGAGGATTCATCAGTGACCAGACTCACATTTTTAAAGTATTGAAGAAGTGTGTATTCTGCAGGTAAAGAAAATCAGCTACAAAACCTTTAAATATAGTAAAAGCCCTTGTACGCACCACTAGAACATTCCTGGTTACATTGGGGTACTTTGTGATGGATGCCACTTGGAGAGGGTCCATGTCTTTGGCTGAGCAGATGTGCATCCCTTAGCCCTGGAGCTGCCTGTGTGCTGTTATAAGAAGAGCAGTGTGGGTCTGTTTGTGGCGTAGCACTCATGTACTTAAATGTGACCCTGAGGCAGACCAGCAGATGCTCCATTCTGCTCTCTGTATGCTGCCAAGATCACAACACAACACAGTGGATATAGAAATGAAGGCGCGTACATACATGCTACAATAAGGCCCTGCAAGAATGTTGTGTATGGTGGAGGGAAAATGAAAAGTATATCTCAACAGTATATCTCAGAAGCTTTTAGTTTACATTGTGACAGAGGCAGAATTGTTATATTATGGGTGACAGTGGCTCAGTAGGTTCAGGAGTGTTCGCCCACCAACCTGAAGGTCAGCAGTTTGAACGCTTTGGAGCCAGGCATTTCACTGTGGCAAATCACAGATTTTCATTTCTGTTTTTATTGTTGAAAATAGTCTTTGTATGATCTATGTATATGACCCAGTGTAAGATTAGATTTCTTTTTTAATAATTTCAAATAAGTACAAAGAAGTGGGCATAGAAAAGGGGTAGTGAAAAAAAAAAGTCAGTCCTTGACCCACTGCTAACTTTTCTATGTAAATCAATATTAAAGTGCACAACAATACAACATATTTTAAAAAAGAAAATCAGAAATTAAAATAAAGGCAGTTTGTCTTAGATGCCCAGATGCCCTTCTTGACCCAAACCTCTACTATCAGGCTTAGTAACGCATATTAACGTTTATTTTTAATTCATTCATTATTTTTTATTATTTTTTCTGTATTGTTTTAATTTATTTATTTTCAATGTTTTTATTTTTTATTTTTTTTCACTTTTTTAAATTATTGTTATTATTTATTTATTTTTTTTCTCTCTCTCTGACGTGACCCATGCATGAACCACTGACGTAACCAAAGGAGATGACCTTGCAGATATTGTACTGCAAAACTTTCCCTCCTCATCAGTCTTAAGTCTAATCTTTAGCTCTACATTCTTCCGTGGGATTTTCGTTTTCGTCCAATCACAAGCTGCCACTCACAGTCTCATCCAATCATCTCGTAGCTGTCAGACTGTAAAGCTGTCTGCGTGCTGTCATTCAAAAGTCATTTCAGCAGCTCTCCTCCCATTACATCCTCTGCTCTGAAAAGCCTTCTGTAGCTCCATCTGAGAGCTTTTTACTCCACCAGTGTATTCTTCACATGGAGAAAGAGGGCTCCTTTCATGCACTTTTGGAATTTTCTGCGCTCTTAAAAAATACCTGAAAGATACCATGCAATCTGTGTTTTTATTTATATTTATTTACATTTCTATATTATTTTGTTGTTTTTATTTATTTATTGCTATTTTTTATTTTAGTATTTTAAAACTTGAATGGTTAAATTGAGCACTTATACCTTTTGCGCAACTTTTCTAGTGAAGGGTCCATCACCTGCTTGTCTCCATGGACATGTTATTGCTTTGCCTGGAATGTTCCATAGTATGACATTAAACATCTAGCTAGCTTTTTTCATTACATGTGTTTCTATTGCTCAAAAATACAATAATTCTCTCAGTGAATAAGGTTGCATCTCCACAGATCTGACCTGTAATGTAGCCTATAGTTGTCTCCCTTGAGATGGATAGGTTTAAACTCTGTCGTGGAACATTCTAGACAAAGCAATAACATCTCCATGAAGACAAGCAGGTGACGGACCCTCCATGAGAAAAGTTGCGCAATGCATCTTTAACGTTATCTTCATATGTGCAGCACTTTGGAAACTGTTTTATAAAATCTGAGATATAAATAAAATGGATTTGGATTTGAATAGTAGGTGTAGGTTCATTTGGGATTAAAATTCTTTAAAATAATAAAATACTGGCCTATCCATCATACAGATCATTTGGCTGGGGTTTGGTTGAATGCTGAATAATTGGAAAATAAAAAAATAAAACACCCACAATTATAATATATTTCATCTGATATAGTAGAATAAATGTCACTTTTAAAATAGGACTAAACACCCAAATTCTGCACAAAAGCACATTTCAAATCGAGCTGCTAAACTGGGCAGTGCCTGAACCATGTTGGGTAACACCAGTGTTGTAATATTGATCAAAAACGACATGAAAGAAACGGGTCCATTGAGTTTCTGTTCAAAACTGCAGAACTCATCATAAGAAATAAAGAGCCACGTTTAGTAACAATTATAGCATGCATTTATTGTTTACTTACTGATATAAATCCTGTGTCCATACACTGAATACAAAATCCCGAACAGAACAGTCGATATTGGTACCTTTTTCAAATAAAATCTCACATACAAAAGGTGTTTCAGCTACTGTCTGTTTGCATTAAGACCATCTGGACACTTACACACACACACACACACACACACACACAGATGCAGACACACACACACACGTTGAGCCCTGTGACCAGCAGACCCTGCACTTTGCTATTCCACACACATCTCCCCTCGCTAACGTTATTATGTTGCGGCACTCCCTTAGCATTTGCTCTGTGAACCTGGAGTCCAAAGAGATCTTTCTCCCCAAGGAATGCAGAGGGGAAACCTGAGGGCACACCAACCAAATCAAAAGCACTTTTAAATCCACTGCCCTGCGAAGAAAGCCTTAAAGGGCATTTTTATTAGACCGTGAGGAGGTGGTGATGAATGGAACGCACTGTAAACATTTGCACAGGGGAACACTATTAATGGCATGACACAGCACGGCGCACCCAACTGCTGGAGGAGTACTGAAGGGAGATTTTTCCTGTTATGATTTCTGCTTGTGTAGGTCCCTGAGTTTTGCTCACAGAGAGAGAAGGGCTGGGTCAGTAGAAGGGTCACCATGGAAGCCCACGTCCCTCTGTTGCATAGAGGCTGCTTTTCAATGTCATCCGTCCGCTTTTGGAAACGCAACCTCCTGCACACCTGTAAACAAGTGTATCCATTGACGACTGCCGGGATGAAAAGTAAGTGATTTGAGATGCCAGAGGGACTGTAAATTGAAACATTATGAAGCTGAAATCACAGAGGCGGCGGTGACATGCAGGGCCCAGCTTCTGATCTCACAGGGTCACCAGGTTCACTTCCATCACAGAGATTGGGTAGGCATCTGAATAGCACAAGCTTGTAGGTATGCTGTACTGCAAAACAAATACAGCCATACAGTTTCTATGACTAATAATCAACATATTTGAAACTACTGTAATTGCAAGTAAATGTCAGATTAGCTTTTGAGTTGCACTCCTGTGTTTTACAGAGTAGAGCTGCTGTAAAAGTCAATTTACTCAGCAAGCCCAGTGCTTTCATAAGTGTCATTACTCACTATTCACTTTACTGAACAAAGAAAGTTCTTCAAATATAGTGACAACACTGTGACCTATAGTTTGGCTATTGAGTTCAAGATTGTACAATACAGTGAAAAGCACAAGCTATTATTCAGTCAAACCTGTATGAAACCTGAGCAGTGCAATTTTGGTCCCAGTTGAAAATTGATACTTTGCAATAACATCATGCTGGGGGTGTTCTACGTGCATCTTTATTGGCGAACTGTTCAGCAGTTACCATGGTGAGACAATGCACACATTAGCAAATACTCTCAAAAAAGCTCAAAATGCTCTGTTCCACCCTTTGATGTCAATAAGCGATAGTTTTCATGTTAACAGCTCTTTTTACCTGTAGTTCAATAGAGATTGGTAATTCCAGGGCTGAAATTATCCAGATGATTCTAGTGAAGGTGTATAGAGGTTAAAAACACAGTGGAGCACTTTCTGTATTACCACATGACATCACAAGGTGGAACCAAGTGTTTTCAGTTTGAGAGAAGAACAACATTATAACATAGATCAAAAAATAGCGTAATATGGGCCCTCTAAAACAGGTGTTAAGATTAAAATTAGAATTCAGCCTTTATGTTATTCTTCACAGAAAAAAAATGAGTAAAAAAAACATGAGTGTGTGTTCGGGTCAGCCCTGTCATTCTCCATCACCAGTAACTCCAGCATTATCTCAAAAAGAACTGGAGCGAAGTTGAAATTGTGACTCGCTCCAACTTCAGTACTGTATTAAACGGCACACTCGTCAGTTTTAAGGTAGAGTTATTATCACAAATTACTCTGAAGACAAGTGAAGATCAGTTTGAAAGGCCCAATCAGCTGGAGTGTTTGTCTGCCCCCAGCTTCACCTCCCCGGGCCGAATACGCTGAGACATTGTTTTGATTCGAAGTGGAGCCACAGCACTTGCCTGTGTCAGATTGTCCATGAAGGGGGAAAGAAAACTGCACAGACCAGCCCTGCAATCTTCAGCAGCCTCAAGTAAATTGCTTTCATTTCGGCTAGGCCTCTCTTTGTTATAATGTGACAAGGCTACTGATTAGACGAGAGGCGGATCAATAAACTGTCAGGCTCGTGGCTCAAAAGCAGCACAAGGGGAATGGAGAGAGACTTTATCCAGAGGCTTCACACTCAAGGGTCCACTATCAGAGCCAGCATTCAGAAGGCTTGGTTCTATGATTAACTGTGGACAGGGAGATTACCAGTTGTTTTGAAATGGCCTTAAATATGCTATGCTAATGAGTTAAGGAAATAGTGCTAATCGTGATGTGAAAAGTCGCATTAGTGTGTATGATGTAACTTTTCTGTTTGGGCATCCAACACCTGCTTGTTGTCCATGAGGATGTTATGTGTTTGCCTGGAATGTTTAACATTTGCCACGTTTACATGACATTTAATTCCGATTAAAAGTAATTTAATTCTGAATAAAAATTAATTTCGCTTTAAAAAAAATCATGTAAACACTTAATTCCTAATGAAAATGATTATTTGAAATTAAACTTAATTCCAAATTCAGTAGGTGGTTTAATTCAATTTTAAAGATGAATTAATTTATTCCTCGATCATGTAAATGTTTATTCCGCTTAAAAATAATTCCGGTCGTTCGGTTCATGCTCGTTGGGTCGTCCTTCTGACGCGATGACGAGGTGGCTGCCCGGAGCAAACACTGGCCTTGAACCGAAACTATTATTTTAATAAGTGCACTGGAAGAACTACAAATAATGAAAAGAGTGGATGTTAGAAAACATAAAAACACTAAACCTCAATTCGGAATTATTATTTCCATGTAAACTCGAAGGAGAATAATTTAATTCTGAACTATTTAATTCGGAACAATTAATTTGGAATTAAAAAACATCATGTAAACGTGGCCAGTATCACATTTCATTTCTTTTTATTCAATTACAGTTTGCAAAAAAATAAATGAGTTGAATAAAATCGTGAGTGTGATCGCCTGTCCACAGATCTGACCTCTGTCTTGACCTGGTAGGGTCACCCAGTGTTGGGAAGTAACTGAATACATGTACCAAAAATACATTTTCTAAATATTCATTTTGAGTTCCTATATTACAGTTACCCCTTTGATTTGATGGTATTCAGAATACAGTTACTTTTCTAAAATAAAAGGAATACATGGCGGTCATTCATCAAGCAATTTTAGCTTTGAATAGCAGAGCATTAGTGAAAAAAAAAGAAAGCACATTCTTCTGGTGAGTGTGTGTGCCATTTTACGTCTGTCATCTAGATACAGATATAAATGAATACATAACAAATAAAAGTAAAGCTGTTTGGATATACATATATAATGTTTTTTTTTTCCTCTAATGTAGTGCAATCCAGTGTAAAACTATTCCAAGTATTTAGAATACAGTATTCTGGTTAACCCATGTAACTGAATACATTTGAAAACACATTTTGATTGCAGGTATTCATGTAATAAAGAGTTATTCTGTAATTAAATATATTTTCAAATTATTCTTCCTATCACTGATGTCACCTGTCTATCTATCTTATGTTTTATGTCATGTTGTACCACCTTCCGCCAAAGCAATAACATCTCCATGGAGATGAGCATTTTCATATAACCACCCAAAACTGATAATAGTGTATCTGATTTTTTTCCCCCATGTACAGTATTTGAGCAAAGTTTGTCTTTCCCATATATTGTCTAAGCAGATCTTGAGATCAAAATCAATCAGTTGTGTGCTGTCTGCATCTAATTAGAAAGCATTTTATTATCTAATCAGCAAGTGTTAGTTAACATGCTAGTTGTTGTTAGTTTTTACCATCACGATAAAATCTTTATAACCTTTAAGCGCCTTTCAACTGTTTAAATGCAGGACCACCACACCATATTTTAAAGTTGCATTCTGGCAACCAAAACCAATATTTCATTGTACATTTCGCTAATTTCACTGCATTTGCTTTGCCTGGGATCCAGAATACACACTTCTTCAGTACTTTATGAAGATGTAACACCTCGTTTTCATATGGGTGTGAGTGACAGATGGAGTCGCCAGTCAGGGACACACATGGTCCATCCATATCTGAACAAATAATGGAGAAAAAATATCACAAATGGCTGGAAAACATTACGGATTTCTGCAGAATTAATAAGCAGAGCACTAAACTCTGTTAATCTGAGGTGAGATACATTTGATTATTATTATTTGTAAATCATAAGTGACCAATAAGCTCCATCATTTTACATGTGTTACTGAAACAAAGGAATCTGATTTCATGATCACACTGGACCGGGCTTGAGGTTCGGTGGAGGGTGTGGGGACCATACTGATTTTGATCTGTGTAAAAAATACAGAGAAAGATCATTCAACCAGGCAAACATGTTCTATCTCATGTACACACTAGTAAACAGCCTACATATAAACCTCACTCCATGTTTAGAAATCCTGTATCACACTATAGCACAGTATAGACAAAGCAGACCATGTGCTGGACGTGCGTTGCCAGATTGTAGATTGTACCTTATGCTACATCAGTGACAGCTCCCTCCCTGCAGCCTTCAGACACCCACACCCACACACACACACACACGCACACACACACACACACATACACATACACACACACTCTCTTCCATGATACTTTTACAGTGTTTGTGCGTCCAGACATGATGGCCACTGACAGTGATGCTGAATGGACGGGGCACGTGTCCTTTTGATGTCCTCGGCACACTTATTAACTAGTCACACTGTATGGGACCACCACTCACCAAGTTTAACAGCCAGTAATAGCTGTTGTCTCCACATAATTGTTAAGAAATCATGGCGCGGAGAGGTGCACAGTGACATGTACAGCTTTGAAACACTGTCTTTATCAGTGCAGGCTCCGGCAGCTTGCTATTTGCCTTCCAATTATTTGTGGAGTTTAACAAGCACGCACCTGGAGACACTTTTTTTGTATTCTATTTTAAACAGTAACGATGAGGGACACTAATGAATGGGTGGATTTAGACACGTACTGTCTTCAGAAAGCAGCAGACCAATCAAATCCAGTCTTACTGATTCATCTATGACTAAAACGGAGACTTAAGTGGATGATTTACAATGAAGTGTGTATAGATGAAGGAGGCTTGAAAACTATTAGCTTGGAGGTAAATTGTAACTTGAATGCACTTGAGAAAAAGTTACATACTTGACTTAATAGTAATTATTTGTGCAAAGGCTTTCTTGAACTTTCTAAACTCAAATTACATCTAGTTTATAAAAATAGATTCAATTTTGGCACATTGGGCATGAGGTTGAAGTAGTAACTTAATAACAAGGTCATAGCTGTAACTAATGCTAGTAGCAGGGGTGACAGTAGCTCAGTTGGTAGTGCGTTTGTCGGTTTGTCCACTGATCGAAGGTTGGTGGTTTTGAATCTCCCTCTTAACAAAAACATCAGTATAGCGGTTAGATCCACTGACCCATAGGTTGGTGGTCCTTGGGCAAGACACTTAACCCATCTTTCCCCCAATGTTTGCATACACTGGAGTATGAGTGTGTTTGCTTGATATAAAACTCTTTGAGGTGGGAAAGTGCCATTAAAACATGTGCCCACTGACCATTAATTATGAAGTACTATAACCTAATTTTTACTGTGATAAAACATGTGCTCCAAAGTTGTTCCTCACTTACCTTATGCATTACGAGCATCCTAATTATTCACCACAATGAGTTTGAGTGCTTTTCATAACTCTCAGAGGCCAGAGCGAATTTTGATGGCATGGTAATGCAACAACTAGCATGCTAAACATGCACTTCTTGATTCTCTGACAACATAACACTTTACAATTAGATTCACACAGCACACCACAGAATTATTTTCACCTTTATACGAAGTACGGGCCCAACACCATATCACTATACTGCTCATGTCTTTAAAGCACTAAGTCACATGTTATACAAACCTAATTTCTCACTGCATAGATGTTCACTGTACCCCCTTACGAGATATGAACCCTGAAAATGAGATGAGGTGTTTCCATGTGTGCACAATGGAGATATTTAATCATTCAATGCATAACATGCAACAGAACATAATTCTGTGTATACATTTCAAATACGCTCTTTGACTTAAAGAGTCAGTGGAGGAAAGCCCAGGGGCCACTTCACTTTGATCCTGACACAAACATGGCCGCCTCCCAAAAACCACCCTCTCCTCTCAGTGTGACCCACTTGTTGGATCTAATCTCTATGGCTGTGAGTGGGAGGGAAGTGGTGTAAGCACAGGCTGTGAACACATTATGAAGCTCTTGTTTGTGTGAGTTTATCAGTACAACATGGCAAATAGAAGAGGAAAATTTGTACTTTTGTAAAATAGATGAATATGTCAAATTGTATTATAAACAGAGGACTTACCAATGCAGACAATGCAGCACCATTTTAAACCTAAATGTCAGTGTCATTAGTACATTGTTGCCCGGTAAAAGTACACTCTTTACAAACTTTACACTAGCTTATATAACCTGTAAGTTCGTTGTTAATTATCTTTAACTCTCTTCCGCGCCCACAAATGCAACATGCAATTTCATTAGACAACATGTAGTGCAGCCCCACCAAGATGATTTGTACCCAGGGCCCAGCATTTGGTACTACACCCCTGTGCGCCCCAAAAACCAAAGTAACAACAGAAGGATGGACATCACTAACCTAAAGGCAAAACGTTCCAAAATTAACCTGGAAATGGCAAAAGCTGGACAGTCAGTCCCAGGTCAAACACAAAAAGCTAACTGACTAACAGCAAGTATGGATGGCCTGGGGGGTGCCCACAGGTGCACAGAGGGCAGAGAGTGTGTCATGGATTGGCAGCCTATTTATAGTGTGTGACAAGCCACAATTACTAAATTACAAAAAAAAAAACCATTAAGATCATTTGCAAAAAAGAGCACCAGCACCTTATATGATTTTAAAGACACAGGCCTAGCTGGTCCATAGAGGTAGTGGTGCAGCTGCTGGTTGCAGTTGCCTGATGAAAACAATTTGCACACAACAGTAGCTAGCATTAGTCCTAGCTTCAAGTCGGTGGGAAAACTCTCTTAAGCCTTTTGACAGAGATTGATCATTGGCACAGTAAGAGAAGGACCCACTCTGCAACCAAGATTTTGCTTTTTATATCAGTCTCACAGCTCGTGTTTGTTTTCATTTTATTCTTTTTTTATTATTATTATTTAACATTTAACAAAATACAATAATAAACATAAAAACAAAACACAAAAACATTGAACAATACCTACAACGAATGTAAAACAACAAAAACTGCCCACCCCTAAACCCCAGCATAACCACACTGCTTCATTTTATTCTTTGCCCTGTCTCACTGTGAGACCTATGAGCCATGTTTTAGAGAGATAACTCGAGATCTTTCCTACAGTCAATAATAGCTAAAATCTTGTGGCAGACACCTGGCTTGAGTCACTACCTGCTGAGATGTACCAGTAAAAAAATATCAGGACCAAACATGATATATTGTCGCAAAAGTATATCTTCAAGGTGCATTGTGTAACTTTTCTGGCGGAGGGTCCGTCAACTGCTTATCTCCATGGAGGTGTTATTACTTTGTCTGGAATGCTTCACACTATGATTAAACCTTTCTATCTTCATGGAGACCAAACCAGACCAAGTTACAGGTCAGATCTGTGGAGAAGCAACCTCACTCGCAGTCATAATGCCTGTTTTTCTAGGTATTTTTGAGCAGTAAAACCACCTGTAATTGAATAAATGTAAAGCAGAGCTGTTTAATTTCATATTGTGGAACATTCCAGGCAAAGCAATGACATTTCCATAGAAATAAGAAGGTGACAGGCCCCCAACTGAAAACTTACACAATGCACTTTTAACCTTAAAGCTGCTCACTTGGCTCACAAACTTGACAGTGAGTTGACCAGATAAACTCTACAAGACCAAGAGCATGTCTGGTCATACTTCATCCATAAACGTTCCTGCATGTAGGTGGCACCAGACCCAGCTGACTCACAGTGTAGGACCAGATAAGAGCATGTCACCCTATTTAAGTACCTCCAGTCACAGAAAACCCACAGAGCGTATATCCTCTGTCAGACATACAGCCCTAAACAGATCATTGAGCTGGACAAATTCAGGGCTGGAGCAAGGTGACTCGTCATGGAGGCCGCGGACATGTCTGGAGGGGGGGGCGGCCAGCACAAAGAGCCCTGTACTGTTGCTAACAACACCAGCTATGTCACTGTCACCACACGCCACTTGGTCTCCTCTGCTGCTGCTGCCTAACGATCCAGTGCATGCCATAAAAAGACACTATCATTAGGATTTCGCAGTCAGGTAAGGGGCTGGTAGTTATAGGCTTTGGGTAATTGCAAGAAATGTTTTTACTTCTTTTAGCTGTGTGTATATAGCAAAACTATATTGACTTGTGTGAGTTTTAGGTCCTGTTATAATGTTATTACCTGATCAAAAACATACCTGGAGTTGTGTTTTGTTTCATTCACTCACGTTTGAGTAATCCTTTATTCCTAGTATGGCCCCGGCTTGAAAGACTATAACAAATAAAGGGGAGTGCGACAACAGCAAAAGTTTTAACCCTTGTGTAGGCATTTATTGCAAAATAATCAATAATAATAGTAGTTATGTTTCTGTTATCAGTGTATATGAGTAGTGTGCTGTTGGTGCGTGTGTGTGAATGATTGTCAATAGGATAAAGTTTTGTGTGTGTAAGAGTTGAGGTGCATGAAAGTGCGAAACCAAAAAAAACAAAAAAACAAACAAAAACACAGTGGCTGCAGTGTGGCATGCCCAGAGGATGGAATGGAGAAGGAGGACGCAGGCTTTTATAGTCCCACGGAATCATGTGGGTGGAGCGGCAGGCAGGGCAGCTGAGGGAGGCAAGGACACCTGGAGAGACATAGGAGAGCGGCAGGAAGGCGCAAAGCTCAAAATGCTCTGTTCCACCTTGTGATGTCATGTAGTGGTAGTTTCCAAGCTAACAACTACATACAGAGTGCCTTCTGTTGAGAGAACAATGCAGCCCATATTACACTATTGTCTGATCTATGTTATAATGTTGTTTCCTCACAAACATATCTGGAGTTTTGCTTTGTTTTGTTTCATTAACCTATAAAGCCTGCATGTTTAGTTTTCCTTCAAACAGAAAACACTCTGTGCCACCTTGTGATGTCATATGGTCATATAGGAAGTGCTCCACTGTGCTTTTAAACTCCATACTCCTTCACTGGAAACATCTGGATAATTTCAGCCCTGGAATTGCCAATCTCTACTGAACTTAAGGTAAAAGGTAGCTTGATAACTTGAAAACTACTGCTTCATGACATCACAAGGTGGAACAGATCACTTTGATCTTTGGAGACAAATAATGATGTATTTTTCAAACACCAAGAGAGGGCATTGGTTGGTTAGAACCAAGTAAAAATGAAATAATAATAAACAGGATAGGGAGTTCTGTAAACGTGCCAATATTTCTTCAACTACCAATTTACTTTGTTTCTTCTTTTACTGACGTCTATTGGCTGAAGTTAGTATATCTGAACCAGTTTGACTAACCAATTGCATTTTTTCATTATAATGTATATATTTTTCAACTGACAAATCGGTTATGTGATTTTCATATAGATACATAGATGCATTAGTAGCCTGTAAGAATAGCCTCACATGCACTTCTAGACTAATCTCTGCCAGTACAAAACACAAATAAGATGTTCAAAGATGTTTTCTTAAATTATAATGTATATATACTGTATATAAATCATATGTTCAACTGACCAGTCAATTATATGATTTTCTTATACATACATAGATGCATTAGTAGCCTGCATTAGTAGTTTATAGCCTCACACTTCCAGACTAATCTCTTCCAGTACAAAACACAAAACCAAATGAAATGTTCAAAGATGTTTTCTTAAAGCGAATACCACCACAGATGAGACTGCGCTTATCATCCTCCCCAGAAACACTCACTTATGATCTCTTGTAATTGATTTTGCTATAAGTGTTTGTCTTCAAAGCACATCCAGCAAAAGCAATGACAGATGTCCATTAAAAATATTAAAAATGTACACGCAAATCCTCCCTCTATTTTAGTCCTAATCAACATTGTCATCCAAAGTGTACTTTATTAACTGCATTGTCTGGAGTGTGACAATGGGGATTGTTATATTAATTAAAACGAAAAAAGTGTTTTGTGTTGTTTGGGTTTCTCGATTGCTGAAAATAGGAAAAATCAGAGGGTACATGGACTGTTCCAGAGAGATAAGGTTTGGAGTCCCTTTTGCCGTCTTATCACTAGCCTCTGCAGACATACACAGCCACAGCCCCAATGGGAACTGACAATAACAAGCAAAAATGTATTTTACTCTCACATTTTTGTAGATGGATTTTTGGGGCTTCTGTAATATCCCCCATCCATGCTCATTTACTGTTAGAGGGAGTTTCCAACTTCAATTACACTAGCAAGTTACATCATGTGCAAGAAGAAGTTATGAGAAACTTTTTGAAGCCATTTAATAATAATAAAAATGTATGTGTAGATATATTTTCTGTTTTGGTTTATTTGAATGGCCCTGCTGATTAATTGATGTGAAATTTATTGACACTCATAACAGTTGGAAGTAAATGCAGTGACTTACAGGTGTAACTTTACTGGTGGAGGGTCTGTCATCAGCTTGTCTCCATAGTGATGTTATTGCATCCACAGTATGGCATTAAACAAATATATCTTGTAGTTATTCAGTTACAGGTGTTTTTTATTTCTCAAAACTACCGCAAAAACAGGCATTATTATTGTGAGCAGGTCCACTTCTCCACAGATCTGGGGCCTCATTTATAAAGCTCGCTTACACACAGAGCATTGCATAGGCGCTCTTTACGCCAACTGCGGGATTTATGAAACTCCTCCTAAGCGCCGCGCTTTGCTTATCTCTATGGCAGCTAGGACCCGCCATACGCTCTGCACAAAGTCTACAAACACGGGTAAAAAGTGACACTTGTGGAGAGGAGCAGAGGTGAAGAGAGTTTGAGGAAGTGGTTGATCCTGAAATCCAAAACAAAACATGGAGAAGGGCCGTTTATTCCACTCATTATTCTCAATAATATTATACATTTGAAACCGCACACTCTTGTGCACTTTCCCGGTGCAGCGCTGGGTCTCCCACAGTCCACGCTGCGACCATAGACTTCTATAGACCACAGTTTGTGGCTGTGGCCACCACAGAAAGGATGAAATAATGACGGGACCTGAGAGAAATCTCTTCACTCGAATGAAGCACAGGAGCCAGGCTTTGTTTTGTTTTTTTTGTTTGTTTTTTTTGCTTCATTTTGGTTAATGAAGCAATGGGACTCTGCAAAGATGTGCTGCCTAAATATTATGAAATATTATTAAATTAAGAGATGAGTTGTTGTTGTCACTTTTAGTTTTGGATTTATTTGTAAAACCTTGTTTAAGCCTTTGACATGACTGTGTGGTGCTGCATGGAGCGTTTCCCCTCCCTCTGTCCCCCGCGTGTCTCAGTCACTGATTATCGGCTCATGTTTAGGTAAATCTTATTCACGAGTCACTTTGCTCCTTTTATGGAGAAGTGGAGGTGTGGAGAGGGCGTGATGTGGGTTCAGGTGCGCAGATTCTAGCTGAAAGTGGGATCTATAAAGCACAGATTGCGCTGTTGAGTGCGCACGGAGGGTTTTCTAAATTTGGAGTTTGTGTGGCGCACGTCTCTGGTGGCCACTAGGAGTACGCACAAGCTTAGGACAACTCCTGTGTAGTACTTTATAAATGAGACCCCTGATCTGTAACTTGGCCTTGTGATGCGAGCTGCTTGTTTCCATGGAGATAGATAAATTAAATGCCATACTGTAGAACATTTCAGGAAAAAACAATATGGAACCAAGTGGTGGATCCTCTCCCAGAAAAGTTACACAATGCACCTTTAAAAAAGGCATTTTACTTCTATGGGGTCTTCACTGCTAACACACAACATATTTAGATCACCATGTTACCTTTTATTGTTTTGAAAATGCTATATTTGTTGAAAAAAAGGTTCTGTCTCTCACCTCCCTTTGTTCTCCGTGCTAAGTCACTCCCCCTTCAGAGCGTTATCACAACACAATGCGTGCATCCTTCTAATGAAACTACTGCACATCGCATCAAGTTTGTGAAGTTGTTGTGCACAGTTTTATATCATGTTTTTGTATATTAATGGATAATTGTCATGTGGGAGCATAGACTGTATATGTAAATAGACATAGCTAGCCTGTTTGGTGTCTCATTCCAAACAGGAAGTAAGCATGGGGGCGTTTCTGGCTCCATTGACTTTCCAATTTACTTTACATTGAAAAATTGTCTCCCCTCTCTCTGTAACTGCTGCTGTGAGCCTCATCATTTTGGTCCCTTAGTCCATTTCTTTATACAGTCTGTGTGTGGGAGCATGGATGACGTAGGCTTGTGGGCTGAGCATTGGCGAGAATCTTACAGCTAACCGTAAGGGCCCGGGAGAGTTCACTAAATGACTGAAACATGCATGGATGACATATAAAACCTCTTCAGGCATGTTTTTGATGAGGGAACAACATTATAACATGGTAAAAGCTAGAAAAAGTAGATTTAAGGGGCACTCACTCTAGCAAGACACATTTCAGATTTCGACACAGTTGGAGGAGATGGGCCCAAAACATGTCCAGTTGCACAAGTATTCACAGCACGACTTTAATATACAAGCCCTGTGTCATGTGCTCTGTTCTGAAGTCATTCATGAGAATAAAGTAAAGTCTGCTCCAAAACACACTGCTAATCCTCACTTATGCTTTTGGGATCTTTCTAGCATGTTATATTGTTGCTCCTCATCAAAAACATCTCTGAAGTGGTTTCCTGAATAATTTGTTCATGTTTGAGTGATCTCTGCAGTCTGTCATAGGCACTATTCGAACCCTCCTTTCGGTTAGGTATATGACCTAACCGAAACCCTTTAAGTAAGAAATGTGGACAGTAACGGCCTCTAGTCTCCTGCCGCTGCTCCATGCTGTTAAATCCATAAACTCAGAGGTGTACCACAGCAGGGCGTATATCAGCCAAACTAAGTAGTTTGGCTGATATACGGCTGATATCTGATCAAACTGAACTGATTTGTTTGTGTACAAAGTTGGAGCTAAAATAAGCTTCAAAGTGGACATATAATATTTATTATGGTCACGGTTTATGGACTTCAACACTTTAGGCTTGTTGATCTATTACGTAACAATATGGGGAAAATTACCATGGAGATATTTTTGCACGCTCAGACCAAAACAAGCATATAAATTGGATTAAAGACGTTTAAAGTGTGAATGAAACAAAATATAACTCCAGGTATGTTTTTGATAAGGTAACAACATTATAACATGTCTTAAACCTCACAAGAGTCAATTTTACGTAATATAGGACCTTAAGTAGTAGTAGTAGTTTTGCAGTACATGTATGAAACTTGTCTATAGTCCAAAACTGTAGTTGGCACTAGCAGAACTTCGCAGTATGGAGTAGAGGAAGAGGATGTGTTGTGTGTTGGTTTGGTCCATCCACAGGGGACTGGACTCCACGTGACAGCATTATTTGTGCTCTCACATTAGTGTAAGCATCTCATCCGTCTTCATTACAGACACACCAGCAGACACAACATTGTACTATAACACTAAGTGGCTGTCTTTGTCTTGTCAACACAACTCAATATTTCATGTTAATGTCATCTGACTAATTTAATCCATGGATCTGATTCTTTTATACTTAAATCAATTCAATTATGAACGACAGCTCCAAGGACGCTTACACAACACCTCATTATCCAATATTCAGGAATGTATAGTGTCTTTATGTAAAGCATCTGGCAACAAAAATAGCATGACTTTCGCTTTTTCTTCACTGTTTTTGAACATACTGTAGTGTCTTCATCTATTTTCTATTTTTCTTCCATTTTTGCCACTTGCTGCACATAAAGGCGCTATGTCCAATTTTTACCATTCTCAAACTGAAAAACAGATCTAGCTTATTTGTTTGGCTTCCTTCCTCATATATTTAAAGGGCCCGTGTTACACTATAAATACTTTAAATCTGTTATAATGTTGTTTTCTCATCACAAATGTGCTTGGACTTGTGCTTTGTTTCTTTCACACGTTTAACACACAAACCCTGCTTTTTTAAGGAGTTCTTCTCTCAAACAGAAAATACTCATGTCATGTGGTAATACAGGAAGTGCTCCACTGTGTTTTTAAACTCCCTGCACCTTCACTGGAATCATTTAGATGATATCAGCCCTGGAATTGCCATTCACAAAAATACAGCTTCATGACATCACAAGGTGGAACAGAACATTTTGAGCTTTGGAGATGTAAACAGACTAATACAGCAGGGTTACTCAAACATGTGTGAATAAAACAAAACACAACCCCAGGTATGTTTTTTGAGAAGGTAACAACATTATAACATGGCTTAAAGCGCACAAGAATTCATTTTGTGTAATATAGGCCCTTTAAGGATTACTAACATTGTAATTCTTAACCGTGATAAGTTTATCTGGGTTGAGGTTTGAACTCCAGGCTACTGTTTCTCCCTGCGTACGGTTTCCTCTGCCCGCTCCAGTTTCCCCCATCCACATGACGCATTCACAGTGGGTCAAATCCTCCAGCTAAAATCTGCTTTATCGTCAAGCTTCAAATCACTGTGGATGTACTGCACAGCTCCACAGTGCACCAACAGCCAATCAGAAAGCTTGCTGTGTTTGCTGTGATGTGTACGTGCATTATCAGCCAAAAACCTGCTGCTTTGGTACAGAAATGTCAGATGAACCTATTGTGAGTATTTATTGTCCTAGTAAGTAAATACATGACCCTGCCTAGCTCTATGGAAACTGGAATGTATTGCTTGGGATCCAGCATACACACTTCTTCAGTACTTTACAAAGATGTGAGCATGGTAATCAGTTTTCTCCCCCTGTTTTCAAATGGGCATGATTGGGCCACTCAGGGAAAAGCATTGGTCCATCTGTATCGGAAAAAAAAAAAAGGAAAATAATATCACAGGGGACTGATTGAAAAATTGTGCGTTTCTGCAGAATCAATGAGCCAAGCAGTAAATTCTGTTAATCTCAGTGCGCTCCTTTGTTTCACATGTGTCACTGAAAAAAAAACTAAATCTGACTGGCAGGCAAGGAATGTACATGTACAAGTTTTCATGTACTTTTATTGCAGTACGTTGCAGTCACTCATCAGACACACGCCCAGTCTAAATGTTAGTTATTTTTGTCAGACAGGGGTTTTTGGGTACATTTGAATGTTTTGGTTATTTCCAGTTGTCTTCTTCACTGAATGAACTTTTACCACCAAACAAAACATACTGAACGGTTAAAGGTGCATTGTGTAACCTTTCTGGCGGAGGGTCTGTCAAATGCTTTTCTTCATGGAGATGTTATTGCTTTGTTTGGAATGTTTCACAGTACGGTATTAAACTTTTCTATCTGCATGGAGACAAAACCAGACCATGTTACAGGTCATATCTGTGGAGAGGCGACCTCGCTCACGGTCTGATTTTAGCTGTCTGTTGCTCGCTGTCTGGTTCAAATAGGAGAGGATTATAAGTGAAATGAGATCACATTTGGGAGGGGGAGCCAGATGAGGAGAACTGTTCCTCCCTCCTCCAGTGGTGACCTTGACTTACTTAAGGGGGCTTTGGGGATTTTTCCAGAGGTTACATGAAGGTGATTCTTCTTAAGCTTTTCACAATCTCCCATTGGTTTATTTTACAGCTGAGTGTTGCGACTGTGGAGCCAAGCTTTGGGCGTTATTGGCAACAAAATAAATGAGCAATTTCAGAAGTCACTACCAAAAGGACAACTTTACAGAAGGAGCAAGAGGAAAAATAGTTACTCTTTGAAAAAAAAAAAAAAAAAGATAAGCACAACACAAATCAAAACAACTTTCCGGGTTAAAAGTACACTATGTAACTTTTCAGGTGGACTTGTCTGTTTCCATGGAGATGTGCATTTTTTTTTTTTTTTTTTTGGTTTTCTTTTCCCTTTGGCATTAAACCAATGTACCATGCATTTATTAAATTACAGGTGTTTTTAGTAATCATGAATGCATTGAAGAAAGCTGTATTCTAACTATGGGATTGCCTCTCCACAGATCTGACCTGTAACTCTGTCTGGTGGTGTTAGATAAAGGTATACTGTGCAATATTCCAGGCGAAGCAATAACATCTAGATGGAGACAAGCAGGTAGCAAACTCTCCACGAGAAAATAAAAAAGGTTTAAAGGTACATTGTGTAACTTTTCTGTTGGAGGGTCTGTCGCCTGCTTGTTTCTATGGATATGTCATTGCTCTGCCTGGAATGTTCCACAGTATGACATTAAACAGCTCTACCTTAAATTTATTCAATTACAGGTGGTTTTATTGGTCAAAAATACCTAGAAAAACAGGCATTCTGATTGTGAGCGGTGTTGCTGCTCCACAGATCTGACCTGTAAGTTGGTCTGGTTTGGTCTCCATGAAGATAAGCATAATGGAAAAAGCATTTGACGGAACCTCCTCCCGAAAAGTTCCAGAATGTACCTTTAAAATTGTGTTGTGTGTAAAAATTGAAAATATAAATTCATCTTTCAATATTTGTGAATTTGAGTGTTTCTCTAAGCCCCAATATCAACCTGTTAGGTTTGTAAAGTAGCATTCTATATTACCACAACTGCCCTTAAAAACTATAGTCACTAACAAAGAGAAGGGAGTTAAAAGGGGCATTCAGACACTATGGAACATTGTAGTGGCTTTTGGGGAGCTGTGTGCAGAAAGACAACAGCATAAACCACAACCAGCAACTCCACAGTGCCATCTAGAGGCCCTCGGGAGCACTGCAGCCTCACTTGAACTGACAGAACACAGGCTTTTAAGTTAACTCCAGCACAGGTGTCACCCACATTTGTGCAGGTGTGCATGGCTTGTATCAGATGGAGACAGCAGGGTGATAGCTGAGCCTGTTCCCCCCCCAAATAAACTAATCCTTCACTGATCCTGGCTGGGAAATCTGACGCAATCCGAACTGGAGTGAAGTACACAGAGGCTTCAGTGGAGTGGAGATGTGACAGGGAAATTCAAAGGTAGGGATGCGTGGTGGTGGAAGGGGATGTGTCAAGGTTGTGCATCAGAATGTCAGAAATGCTGTGTTTGTTGAAATTGTGTTGTGCAGAGTAGTGAGTTGTCCCAGTGCGTTTGAATCAGCCTCTGTCCCTCCGAGCAGTGACATCTTCAGTACTGCAGGTCGCCATAGAGACAGGTTTTGTTTTACTTATTTTTATGTATTTGTATGTATATATTTTCTATTGTTATTTTATTTTTAACGTGATTTTTTTACATTATTATCTCCACCATTTACCTTGACAAGTAGGGTACTTTACTACAAATCTCTCACTTGTATATTCACTTAATGTTTCTTTCTCTCTTGTAATTGTGCACTTCACATGTTTGCAAAATAAAATTAAAAAAGAGACTTGGATTTGGATTTGGATGTCATCACTTCTTCTTCTTTGTAAAACTGGTGTATGAGATGGGTGTACAGGTAGTTAGGTAGGTATGTTTTTAGTGAAAAGTTTTCTGCTCAGGAATTGCCAATTTCTACTAAATAAAAAGTAAAATGTAGCTGTTAACTTAAAAACTACCGCTTCATGACATCACAAGATGGAACAGAGCATTTTGAGCTGTGGAAATGTAGACAGACTAATAATAAAGGGTTACCCAAACATGTGTGAACACAACTCTGTTTTTGATGATGTAACATTTATTTATTTTAACATGGGTTAAAGCTCACAACAGTCAATTTTACATAATATAAGAGCTTAAAAACACCGGCCACCAACTCAGGAAAAGGTGGAACATCATGACGAATATTTGAATGTGATTAGGCAAAGCGTCACAACAGAGCAACAAGCTGAGAAATATGTTTTTGTTAAATTCAGTTGAAAGAAAAGCACAGAGATCTTTCCTGTCCAAATATTTACTCAAATATTTATTTTCAAAAGCAAAACAGTTTTATGCAAAAACAAAGCATAGTAGTTCTGTTGGTGCTGCCATGTTTGTTTTGGTTAATGTGGTTTGGTTAAACTTCACCTTTGGCTTCAGTCCAAACCACAGAGCTGTTCTGTGATTGGTCAGAACCTCTGGCGTTCAGGCCTGATAGTGACAGCAGGAGCGGGGCCAGATGGATTCTTGTGAGTTTGTGAAATCATCTTGCTGGCCATGATTATTTCCAAAATGCACACAACAGTGGTGAAATATAACAAAGTAAAAGTAGTAAAGTACTGTATTTAAGTATAAATATTAGGTACCTGTACCTACTTACTTACTTTTACTTCACTATATTTGAGAGCAGGTATCTGTACTTTCTACTCCATTACATTTTTTTTTTTTTAATGGACTGAAAGTAAAAGTATTTTTTATTATTGTTTGAGACCTACTGAAAAAGCAGTTTAGGTTTATTGAGGTTTATTTTTTAACACATTTGTAGTTTGAGCAAACAAAAATATATACATAAAAACATTAATTCAATTGCAATTGCTAAGCTTTATTAGATCTCAATATTTGTGTGAAATACTTGTACTTTTTGCTCTTTAAGTGTATTTTTTTAAACGGGTACTTTAATACTTTTACTTAATACTTCACTTTATATTATGTGATACATTTACTTTATTTGAGTATGTTTTTTGCTCCAGTATTTGTCCTTTACTTAAGTAAAAAAAAAAAAAAAAGAGAGAGAGCTTCCACCACGGGCACACTCATTGAATTAGTCTTATAAATCCTTGATCATAATACTTCACATAGTACATTATCACCACTATACACTCATTAACTATGGAGTATAAGGTAAACAGATGTCCATTTTAACATGAAAGACAGACCACTGACCATAAAGTCTCACACAGTAAACATGTATCAAACAAAACTATTCAAACCTAATGGCATCTCACTCTGCTCTGACACTGTCCTACTGTGATGCCATCCGTTCTGCTGTCTCCTGCTTATTATGCTGATGGTGAATATAACACTATAAGAGGTTATTCATAGCCCCAAACAAAAGTGACACGAGCTACATAAAAGTGATATTTATTTGCAATTAGGCTGTGAAGTGTGAGTGGGTAAAGGTTTCTCTCCCACTGTGATGCTGGCATTTCAGGCGACCATTTGTTTTCTTTGCCATGAAATGAGTTTAGTCTCACACGGGCTGCACTCACAAAGGAAAGCCAGCTAATTATTTCAGACCAAGATGCTTCCTCTCTCCTCAGAGTCTGTATCTGTGAAATAAAACCACTTCAGTACAGAGCAGAGAAGACTTAAAGCTATTTATCTTCATTTTCACAAATACCGTGTTGTGCGTTCAGTTGGTTAATAGAATGGTGTGTATGAGGAAAAGCTGGACTGTTCCGCAATATGGCATTAACCTTGTCCATCTTGCATTTGTTTGATTACAAGTATTTTTATTGCTCAAAAAATGAGCTTTCACACAAAAATGAGAGTATTTCATAAACACTTATGTGCATGTTGTGGCTTACAGTAATAGTATAAAAATTAATTCGTTTCATACCAAAAATAGTAATATATAATATAATAAAAAAGATAATTGCAGTATCACCATACTGAGATATTAATGGCATTATGAGCAAAGAATCAAATATTGTATTGTACAAAATAGCCAGTAGTAAATGCATACAAAATACAGTGTAGCTTGATGAAAAGATAAATAATAATAAATAAAATTGTACACACTGAAACTGGATTGAACCTAGCATATTCAGAATGTGATCTGAATTAACTGCCAACAGGTAAAGCAGTGGATGATTACAGTCTCAGTCAAGTCTCTGTCCTCATTCTAACCATGGTATATTCCATATGGGCCTGCGGTGACTTTTACCAATGTCACTCTGGAAATTCAAAAATAGAACCGTGTATACCACCACATTTGTAATAATTCTGCATGTAAAGACTGTTAAGGGACTGTTTCTTCATAATTAGTGTATGTGAACTTAAACTACTGCCCTACTTTTTATGCACAGAGACAGCATTTTGAGGCTGGTTTGTGCTTTACATAAAAAGTTATGACAGCCTTTAGTTTTTTACATAGAAACTGCATGTTACTAAGTGCATGTTAGTGTATATTTACTTTCAGTTTTTCACTTTCTGTTTTTCACTTTCTGTATTAAATTAAATGAAACATTTTTTTACATTTCCACAAAGTTAACATTTTTAAAGGCCCCCACTTGACGTTGCCCCAGTCCATATATATAGTATAAGCAGCTCTTGGTTTAAATGGTATAAATGGTTTAATGATATACCAGGAAATTCAAGAAAAAGCAAGAAAATCTCCATGAAGACAAGCAGACGGTGGACCCTTCACCAGAAAAGTTACACAATGCACCTTTAACAGATGTGAAAGTCAAAGAGAGTATACTTTCATTCAGAAAAGGCTGAGCATTACCGACTAGATATAGTTGGCCTCACCTGGCCTCAGCTTGGGTTTTGGAACCCAACTGCTGGACTCTCCATTTCTCTGGCATTGCCAGCGGGGAGCGGCGGCAGGCAGGTGTGGGCCTGCTCATTGTCTCACAGCTCAGCCGCTGTGTGTTGGAGTTCACCTCGGTGAATGAGAGGGTCGCGTCCCTGCGCCTTCGGGTCGGGGACAGGTCTCTCACTGTTGTGTCGGCCTACGGGCCAAACAGCAGTGCAGAGTACCCGGCCTTCTTGGAGTCCCTGACCGGGGGACTCTGTTGTTCTACTGAGGGACTTCAACGCCCACGTGGACAACAACCGTGACACCTGGAGAGGGGTGATCGGGAGGAACGGCCTCCCTGATCTGAACCGACCGGTGTCCTGTTATTGGACTTCTGTGCTAGTCACGGTTTGTCCATAACAAACACCATGTTCGAGCACAAGGGTGTCCATCAGTGCACGTGGCACCAGGACACCCTAGGCCAGAGGTCGATGATCGACTTTGTTGTCGTGTCATCCGACCTCCAGCCACGTGTCTTGGACACTCTGATGAAGAGAGGGGCAGACCTGGTAGACCCAAGCGTATAGTGAAGGTCTGTTGGGAACATCTGGCAGAGCCCTCTGTCAGGGGGACCTTCAACTCACAGCTCCGGGAGAGCTTCTCCCAGATTCCGGGGGAGGCTGGGGACATGGAGTCTGAGTGGGCTTTGTTCTCGGCCTCTATTGTCAATGCAGCCGTTTGTAGTTGTGGTCGTAGGATCTGTGGTGCCTGTTGTGGTGGCAATCCCCGAACCCAGTGGTGGACACCATAAATAAGGGATGCCGTCAGGCTGAAGAAGGAGTCCTATTGGACCTTGCTGATTTGTGGGACTCCTGAGGCAGCTGACAGGTACTGGCGGGCCAAGCATGCTGCAGCCTGGGCAGTCGCAGAGGCAAAAACTCAGGGTTGGAGGAGTTCGGAGAGGCCATGGAGGAGGACTATCAGACGGCCTCAAAGAAATTCTGTCAAACCGTCTGACGCCGCAGGAGGGGGAAGCAGTGCTTTACCAACACTGTTTACAGTGGAGAGCTGTTGACCTTAACTGGGGATGTTGTCGGAAGGTGGAAGAAATACTTGGAGGATCTCCTCAATCCCACGTCACGTCTTCTGAGGAGAAAGCATTCGACAGTGTCCCTTGTGATGTTCTGTGAGGTGTGCTCCAGGACTATGCCTCTCACCTGGCTTGGGAACGCCTTGGGGTCCCCCCCGGAGGAGTTGGAGGAAGTGTCCAGGGTGAAGGAAGTCTGGGAGTCCCTGCTTAGACTACTGCCCCCACGACCCGGCCAAAGATAAGCGGATGAAAATGGATGGATGAACATCTCCCAGCCAGTAACATTGTGAACATTCATAATCTGATTGTACATTCTAGTTTTTTCCCACTCCAAATTTGATTATGTGCAATCTAATCAAAAACCTCTTGTGGTCTAAGTTTTGTAACAGCACCGAGCCTGAACTGTGTCCAAGAGCCGTGCATCATCTGACCTTGTAAAGAAGTGAGGAGTGCTGAGGCATTGGAAAACCATCACATTGAACTGACTTTGGTTATTTTTGGGAAGCATTCATGGAGCAGAGGAGTTTGCTGTGTTTATAGATATTTTGCAGCTGATGTCCTCAACATTCCCTGGGAGTCTGAAGCTAACTGAAAGCACTACTTCATCTTACTCTAGTAGACTTTAAGCTTTGCTGAGCTTTATTTTAACATAAAGAGCTGACTTGGTTGGAACTACTGCACAACAGGTGAGATGATTTGTGCTGTTAAATCAATTTCTCACACAGAAAATTACAGTCACACTCTAGCTAGCATTAGCCAACAGTTTTTCAGTTAGTCACTCTCACCCTTTTGTTGAAACTCTCTGCTTATTTTATTTTTTTGGTGCCATTTTTCATAGTTTTAATTATAAATACTTGATATTCTAATTTAGCATATCTCCAAAATTAGAATTAGCCAGCAGTTTTTCAGTTAGTCACTCTCACCTTTTTGTTGAAAATCAAACTCCTAAACAGCACCATGAACGCTTGTATTGACAGGCTCCTGAAAATGTGCTGTTTAAATCCATTTTGTATTTATTCTTGGTGAAATGTCAATAGTTTGAATATAACCTCCTGTAGGGGTGGGCTATTATGACAAAAATGACTCAGTGTTTTTGCACTCTCAATATCAATATTTAGACAATATTTTAGCAGTGCGTCAGGAATGTGCTTAAATTGTCCTGTAAATGTCTTAATTGAGGTTCAAATATTGCACAAAACAAAGTGTAGAAATGTAACTTGAAGGTGCACTGTGTAACTTTTCTGGACATCTCCATGGAGATATTACTGTTTGCCTTGATTATTCCACAGTATGGAAATAAACTTGGTTAATGGTTAATGGTCAGACCTATGGAGAAGCAAGCCTGCACATAGTAAAAATTCATGTTTTTAAGGTATTTATGAGCTATAAAACACCTGTAATTGAACAAATGCGATATGTTTAATTCCATACTGTGGAACATTCCAGGCAAAGAAATAACATCTCAAGCAGGTAGCGGACCCTTCAACTTAGAAGTTACGCAGTGAACCTTTAACATTTATGCACATTTTATTTTTAATATTCGCTTTTTGATCGTCTTAATTATAAATACTCAATATTCTAATTTCAAACATATCTCAGACAACTATTGCAATATCATTCACATTTCGATACATCTCCCACCCACTGCAGTATAGTTATGGTGCAGAGCTTGGTTCAGAATGACGGGTTGACACAGCACAAATCCTGTGCTGTGCTCCTCTCCTTTCCTCTCTGCAACTGCGTGCTTATAAATATAGCATCAATAGAGCTCCTGTCTGCTGTTTGGGGCTGGGAGAATGAAGCGGGTGCACCTGAAGACTGAGTGATCTTGGATGAATGGGGTGTCATTGAGGGAGTAAACAGGGCAGAGAGGCTGGATGTGCACAGAGCCAGGTGCTGCAGCTCATACAGCTACAATGGCCCCCAGCCTCTCTGTCTACATGTGTGAACTTTGAGTGACATCAAAATATGAATTACAACAACTATGACAACCAATCATACCCAGTGAACAGATATTAATGTATGAACTATTTTAAGACCAATTCATCCTTAAAAAAAAAAAAAAAAAAAAAAAAAAAAACTCTCTCTCTATATATATATAGATTTAAAGGTTGTGCTAAATGTGTTGCAGATTTGTTGTTGTAATATAGCATGGTCTAGTCAATAATAAAAATGAACAGGTTCCATTATTTCATCATTCTTAGATTTAGACAAACTTTACCAATCCACAAAGGAAATTATTTGTACACAGTAGCTCACATGTCACAATATATTATAATAACAAAGAGAAAAAATATAAATGGTAATAATAAATTGTAAATAAGTAGCATAAAAGCAAGAGACTGGTGTAAAATAAGGCATAATTGTATAAATGTATATGTACATGTAAAAATAAAATGCAATCATTTAAATTAGAGCTGAGCAGGTTACTGAAATATAATTAATATTGTGAATGCTGTTTTGAAGGTATGTGACATTTATCATTATTAAAGTGTAAATGAAAAATGTAAATAAAATGAAGATGGAAAACATACTAATATAAATGTTGTAAACTTTCAAATATTGGTGTCAAAGAATTGAACCTCGCTGCCCACTTCAGCTACTGCAATGATGGCTGTGACAGGAAAGGCATCTGGCTTAATAATGACATGGGGAATACATTTGAAATACACCGTCTCATTTTTAAATTTAACTTACATAACTGTCATCACATTGACAAAATATGCACAGAGGTAGCCATGTTTATGTGGGATACTCACTCGTTTACAGAGTACATGTCCATAGCTGAACACTGGCTTATATGGGCATTACTTTCAGAATACTTAAATTCATTATTGGGAATCAATTCTTGGAAACTTAACTTTATTGTGAGAACCATATGTTACAGGGACCTTTGACCTCCATCATATTCATTCATAGCCTTAAGGAATGTTGCATAAATGTGGGAAAAAAAGAGACAACATATCACATATCATACTGACCTGAACAATAAAGTACATAATTATTGGCTAAATGTACTTGGCCACAATAAGTACATAAAGTCCATAGGATATAGTCTATAAATTAGATCTTGAATCCAAAAACACCCTTGTATCCCAACAGCAAAAGCCCAATATTGCACTAAAAAAACAGCTGGTATCATGGCACCTATTTGCCTCTGAAAATCTGTTGGACTCAAACGAACTCCTTCCTGAGAGAATACTTTTGACTACACACAGGTGGACCCATCAATCTGGAGGCTATTTCCACCACTACCAGATGTTAGGCTGTGTCCAAGAGCCATCTACAACTCTGCACTTTGAATACGCAGGCAATGAAAAACAACACTAGCCTAAGTTAGCATCTGTAAACCTTGACATGCCAAACTGGGTGCGTGATCAGGTGGACAGGGTAGGTTGGGACAGGGGAGGAGGGGGTTAGAGGGGCCGATAAGACAGCAGAGGATGACAGTAAGAAGTGACAGGGCTGGGACATTACAGACCAATGCGCGCTTGATGGGGCCGTTGTCACTGATCGCTGACCACACAAGCTGTCAACTCGCACAAACATGAGGCAACTGAGGGGAAGGGGACTCTCTGTAAGGCACAACAATGTAGAGTAATAGTACACAAAGCACCATATGGTACTATTAGTGGTTAGCTTCCCTGACCAGCCAGACTCTTCTACATTCTGTTCGAATCCAGAAGGGGCTGGAACTGGACAATAAAGCATTAAAAACCTCTGTAAAATGTGTCTGATGTGTCTTTAGCATGATTCTGCTAAAATCTGCGCTGTTTCTTAGTCCTTTATGTTGTTTTTTCCCCCTTTTTTACATGTAAGCAGTCGGGTTTGTTTTTGATGCAAACAGACCATATGTCTTTGATTGGTTAATTGTCAGTCACGCCCTCTGAAATCAAGGAGACAGGATACAGCTCCAAATCCACTCATCTTTGTAAAGTTTTGTCAAACATATTTATTTTTTCATTCCTCATTATCTAGCATTTTCATTCTCTTGTAAGTAATTTTACTCTTTTTTTTTTTTTCCCCAACGGCTGAAACTATCCGAGCCGAAGTATAGCTCAGTTGGTGAAGTTTTCGTCCAGTGATCTAAAAGTTCAAATGGCGCTCTTAACATTAGTGATGTTTGTAGAGTTGGTGGCTCAATCAATATGTGTGAGAATGAGTGAGTGGTCCCTTGATGCATTATACAAAATTTGTCCAACCCAGGAAATGTTCCACTGTTTTTCTAAAGACTTAATTTCAAAACCTAAATTATCTTCTCTACAAGTTGAGAGTTTAGCATGTTGCTAATAGCTGTGCAACTAATATGCCATTATAGCTTGGTCCATTTCATATTGTTGCACCTAATCCAAGCATTCTCAGCACAGCAAAAGAGTTATGAAACATTCCACGTCTCCCAGTACTGTCCGTTGGTTTTGTTGTTTGGAAACACATCCACATACAGACAAAGGTGTTGGCAGGGCCTTATTTAAGAGCAGAGGAGAATAGTTATTTTGTACCAGGTTTGTGTTCTTCACTCTCTTCACTTTCTTCACTCTCTTCTTCAGTGTTTCGGAGAGACCAAGGTGAATACTGATGCTTGACGTTGCTTCCTGCAGGACAACGCACCTGGGTTCCATCACAACAACTTCAACTTTGAAACAACAGGTGAGTGCACACAAGGTTTAGAGTGAGAAACCTGACTGGAGTTTTCTCTAAGATGTGGGAAAGAAGATTGTTCAAAAGTGCCTACATGCAAAATAGTTTACGTTTTCCTCTGCAAGTGTCCCTCTGCAAGTGTCCCAAATACACTAGGATGGGTCAAATGCAAATTACAGATATATTCTATACCTGAAACCCACAGTATGTAACCTTTTAGCCAACAAAAGACATTTAAAAATATGCACCCATGTGACAAACCTGACTCATTTTGGCCTAGAGGAGCCCTGCTTGTTTCCATGGAAATGTTGTTCCTTTGACAATAATCTTCCACAATATGGCATAAAAAATATTTATCTCCATGGAGAATGTTCCAAAGTATGGTTTTAACTTAGTATTTTCATGGAACAGTTTGCTTCCTTGGTTATGTCTGTTTTAATGATTATAATGTACAAAAATGTATTCTACACAGCTTTTTATCTTTATGGAAAGAGCTTTTGTGTTGAAGGTTGTGCATTCCCCAGTCTGTAGACCCCTCTGTTCTCACTGGGGGTCATTTAATTACAGTGGACCTTGGCACGCCCAGGCAGTGCCCACGCCGAGTCCCAGCTGGGAACATCCTGTTGTAGCCCATAAGAACATCAGAGAGACAGATGGCTCATGGCTCATGGAGGTGTGGTGGAGGTGTGGTGGGGGTGTGGTGGGGGTGTGGATGTAGGCCCTCTCTGGAGACAGCCCCAGGAGCATGTGGCCAGAGGGAGCCCCAGCAGCACCTCACAGGCCCTGGGTACAGCAGGGCTCTGACTGGGCCGTTATGTCTCACTCTGAAGGGGAGCATACATGGGGCTGTAGTATCTGCTTGTACCTGTTTAGTCTCTTACAGTTGGTATCAAGGTAAAAACACTGTCTCAGTCTCGTTTACAGAGAACACCATATGGTGCTGCACTCCTGACAAATGGCTGTGATACAGTTACACAGGTACACACTGCTGCTTCTGTACAGCATATCTGTACATGTGGCCTATATTACCAGTTCCTAGAATATGGCTTGGTGCGCAAAATTATGTGATAGTGCTTATAAATCTGCAATGAATCTACAGCTACAAAAATGCCATCTAGGAAATATAAAATATGTAATATTACATAATTGTTTAAATTAACAAAATTGTTAAAGGTCCTATATTACTTTAAATTGCCTCTTATGAACTTTAAGCCATGTTAGAATGTTGTTACATTATCAAAAATATACCTTAAGTTGAGTTTTATTTCATTCACACGTTTGAGTAATCCTGGTTGATTTGTCTGTGTCCATCTCCAAAGTTCAAAATGTTCCACATTGTGATGTCATATAATGGTAGTTTTCAAGTTAAAAGCCACGTTTCCTTTTACCTTTTGTTTCGTAAAGATCCAAGCATCCCAGGGCTGAAATTACCCAACTTATTCTAGAGATCACAAGGTGGAACAGAGTGTTTTCTATGCTTTTGATGAGGAAACAACATTATAACATAGATAAAAAATAGCATAATATGGGCCCTTTAAATTACCAACAAGCTTTAGTTGGTGGTTCCACAAAAAGATCCAAATTACATAAAAGACAATAGTGTATTTTTTCTATATATATATATATTTTTTTTTTTTTAGATATTGATGCTCACAAAATTATGAAACTGAAGTCTTATGCAAAGTAATGATGACATTTCCTATGTTTATATCAGTGCTGTGGACAATGTGTGCCGCCATAATGAAGCCGATGAATATCTAAATGCAATCCTTAAATCAGTCTGGGCTGAGAATAAAGCTGTCTGTTTGGGGAATAAAACTGTTATCTATGTATTGTGGATCCATTTTGAAAGCTGGATCCATTAATAATGTGTGACTGTGCATTAGGTTTCTCTGCACTGAGCTCATTCATTTCTCATGTGAGCCAAGTTAATTAAGACGCCACACTATTAATTGATCCTGATATGCTTTCATTCATAGCAAAAGCAATTTCCTTTGTGATTGCTAACGGCATGGCTTCTAATCAACACCTCACTCTGTATTCAGCCTCATAAAGACTCTGGCTCCAGAGCAGAGCGAGAGGTGCCACTATTCCCCTGGAACTCATCTATGGAAAAAATGAACCATGTGTTTCCAAAAGATCAAGACACTGGTAATTATGATACACTTTACCTTGCTATGTTGTAATGTTTTAATTCTTCTTGCATAATTTTACTACAGGGACAATAAAGTGTACTAAATCGGCCCCTCCAACCACTATCAACATTCACTCATACTAGGCAATATATGTGAAGTGTCTTGCCTAAGGACACAACAGTATTTGCCACTGGCGTTGCACTGTGGCGTCTGGTATACCGAGCAGTCTCCCATCCAAGTACTAACGGGCCCAGCTCTGCGTGGCTTGACTAAGTGGCAAAAACAACGACAGCTTAAAGGTGCATTGTGTAACTTTTCTGGTGGAGGGTCTCCGTGGAGATGTTATTGCTTTGTCTGGAATGTTTCACAGTATGGTATTAAACCTTTCTATCTTCATGGAGACCAAACCAGACCAAGTTACTGGTCAGATCTGTGCAGAGGCAACCCCGCTCACAGTCAGAATGCCTGTTTTTCTAGGTATTTTAGAGCTATAAGGGAATATGGGTAGAACTATTTAAGGTATTTATATGCATCCAGGTACACATGCAGGTCCAACATCTGGTAATAATTGTTCAGATACTTCTCAGTTGCATAAATCATCTATAATAGAACATGCATTTCCCATTATGATCTCACTGGAGTACATTCTTGATTAAACATTTAAATATTGATTGACAGCTCTGCACATTTGACAAAGGGGTCACCGCACACATAAGAAAGCCAGTTGTGTATGAAATATTAACTCCCGCTTGAGTTAATGACAGCGAAGTGCTTTGATAGGCGGATATGTGGCTGGATAAACAGGCTGACAGATGAACCTATGAATAATACACTAGCTGACTTCACAAGTGAGATTGATTCCCCTTTAGATCGATACTTCTCTTACTTACCTCCATGTGAGCGAGCGAGGACCCATTCACAACCAAAGCACATCTCCAAATCTCCCCTAGGACTCCTCACTCTTCACTCTCCTACTCCGTTCAAATATTCTGCATTAACTCCTCTTGAAGCCAGTGTCACCAGCTCGGAGGATCTGTAAACAGAATGGCCGTCCCGTGCACTGAAAGGATCTCTGCGCTGACAGTTTTTGTTTGGGGACTTTTGTGTAATGAAAAGATACATCGCTAGCGTAGGTTTTGGCACAGGTCCCAGAACAGCGGCATCTGATCTCCAGTGATGACTTTTCAGCGTAAAATGGAGTTTAAGCTGACGCACTGAGACGCTAAACAGATGTGAACATTTTGAATCTTGAAATGTTTGGGTTAAGGTCTGTGAGAGTAAACTGGGATTTATAGTGTTGAAAACAATACAACAAGTGGAATTGATGACAGCAAAGTGAAGTGAAGTCCATTAGAACCATTTCGCTCAAAAAGAGATCTATTCTGGTTTGTCTCCCTGGTGAGGTGTTCTGGGCATTGCACCAAGAGGAGGCTCCAGGGAAGTCCTACTGAGACACTGGAGGGACTATGTCTTTGTGTGGCCTCTGGAGGAGCCTGTGGAAGTGGGGTTAGAAAAGAAAGGCCATGTACCTCTGCTCAGACAGCTCTAATCGCTCTAATCATCACCCAGATAAAGCAGAAGAGAAAGGAGAGAATTTCATACAGGTTAGTGTGGTGTTTGTTTGCCCACACTGAGAACGTCTTCTGAAAATGTTTACTCGTATTCAGACATGTTAGTGCGCATTTGAATGTCACGCAGACAGACTTAGACACAGGCAAGAGAAGTGTTTAAATTGTTAAAGTGTTAAAATGGATTCAAATGTGCTCGTCAGATGGGATGGAATGGGTCAAACACCAGCTCTGCAGCGTCCATTCATACAAATATACATGATACAAGTGCGTTTTGCCAAATTTCAAGCACTTTTACTTGCACCACGCACTCGCAAGCTTTTAATGTGAATTAGAATAAAACTGTTGAGTTCACACAAGCCCAAGCTCACTGCTCTCAGAGAGAATGCTCTGGTGGCAGTGTGAAAACAACCTTACTTTGAACCCAACTAAAAAAAAAAAAAAAGATATAATTTGACATCACACCTAAATATTCTAATTTACTCTTAAATCACATTTTACATTTAATTCGAAGTAAATATGTTGCACATTTTTACTCTGTGACCCAGTGGATATTTTTACTTTTTTTACTTTTTCAGTCATTTTTTTCTTTCCTAAAAATATATATTTACATTAAAAGTCCGGGGTGCTCATCAGCTATGTGGTAACTTAATTTTAAATCTGTATCTGACTCTTTATAAACCACAATGTTATTAAAACATTTTGTAGAACAGATTGTTTTAAATGTATTCTTTGGGCTCAAAACAATCACATTATTGAAATTAGTGAGCTTCCATCTTGCCTTTAAACTCATAATATTTGAATTTTCCAAAAATACTATGGGAAAAATGAATGGGAAAATTTACTTTACTTTTCTTACTTTCACTTATTTACTTATTTACTTACTAATTTAACTAGAGCAGCCTTCGAAGTGGGCAGGACTGTTGAGCTCCATATACAGCAAACCCAAGCCTTACCTTATTACCTTACCTTGGTTCATATAGTCCAAAAACTTCCCCAGCTCTCACTCCATTCCTCTTAAGTAACTTGTGTTGAGGAATTCAAATGATCTTTCATCCACAAATGAGCCGATCCGAAGCAGACGGTTTATTTTGCAAAACGAAGACCGCGCCACTTTGCAATCCCGCTGAAATGGTTCTTGACATCTTCTTTTTCAGATTGCGCTCTAATTTCAGACACTTTATCATACAGTCAATGGCAAAGTGGCAGCTGTGATTAGAAGCCACTTTAAGACGTCATAAAGGTGCGCAATCAAGGTGCTTTCAGTGTTTGTCTCCTGCAAAAAAAAAATTATTTATTATTTTTTACCCGAAATGGCCTCTTTTGTTTGTTTTATAAAGGGAATAAGTTGTCAGTTTGAGAAGCAGCTTTTCCCATCAATAGCTTTTTGTGTGTGGTTTTAAGACATGGGACGATTTCGCACAACAAACATCTGATTTCCATTGAACCAGCCATGTGGGAGTATTGTTGTTTATTCAAGTTTGAATTACTCTGCCCACACTTTTCATAATTTTGGAGGCGTTTCACAAGTATTCCTTTTGTTGTGTAATGGTAATCAAAAACGGGATTCTTTCAATTGCAGTTTTTCTTTCAGAAATTTACTTAAATGGACAGTTACATTGCTAATTGCTCATTTGATATCACGTAACACTTAAAACCTTCTTCTAGTTTGGTGGTCATTGCTGTGGGTCTGTGGGTTATCCAAGTAACTGAATACATGTACCAAGAATACGTTTTCTAAATATTCATTTTAAGTACTTGTATTCCAGTACAGTTATTCTTTCATTTGGTAGCATTCAGAATACAGTTATTTTCCTAAATTAAAAGGAATACATGGCAGTACTTTATCATACAATTTTGGGTTTGAATTGCATGGTATTAGTGAGAAAAAAAAGATTTTGCAGTGCGTGCATGTGTGATTTTCTGTCTGTCTGTCTCTATAAATGAATGCATATTAAACAGTGTAACAAAATTAAAGTTGTTTCTAGTTATAGCTTATGTTTTTTACACTATAATATAATGTAACTCAATGTAAAAGAATTCAAGTATTCAGAATCCAGTACTCTGATTGAACCATGTAACAGAATACATCACAAAACACATTTTAATTTGGGTACTCAGTATTCTTCCCATCACTGATTATTACATGTATTGATGCAAATTTGAGACATCCAAGGATAAGATAACCAACCAAGCAGCTTCCAAGCTTGTGTTCCAGTCCAGTTGGTTTAGTTTTAACATGTTGCAGTTACATCTAGTATAACTTGCAATTCTATGAACAATCCACTTTTCTGTGGTCCTGTTTTGCATTGTTTTGTATATGTCATTTTAAAGGTGCATTGTGTAACTTTTCTGGTGGAGGGTTATTGCTTTGACTGAAATGTTTCGCAGTACGGCATTAAACCTTTCTATCGTCAGACCAAGTTACAGGTCAGATCTGTGGAGAGGAAACCCCGCTCACAGTCAGAATGCCTGTTTTTATAGGTATTTTTGAGCTATAAAACCACCTGTAATTGAATACATGTAAAGTAGAGCTGTTTAATGTCATACTGTGGAACATTCCAAGCAGAGCAATGACATATCCATAGAGACAAGAAGGTGACGAACCCCAAACAAAAAGTTACATAGTGCACCTTTAAGACATTTTCAAGGAATATTTTTTTAACTCATGCAGCAAATCATTGTAAACAGATTTTATTTTGTTACATTGCTTTACTCAAAAATCTTAACAAAATTGTCAAAAATGAGGTCAGTTCTTGGTGATTTTGGATGTCCACTGTTGCAGTTACTCTAAGAATTCTTCCCCGATATACAGTATACATGTGCAGGCTAACAAGTGCTAGTCTCCAAGAATAAACAGCATTTGAGTCTCATGGGAACACCATGTATAATCTGTCTGAACGACCTCATTATCTCAGGCAGTTCATTTGAGTGGGGCTAGTTTCATACAGTTGACCTGACCCCTGACCTCTTAGATCCTCCGCTGGGCTTCTCTCTGGACAGTGGGCGGTGAGTGTGGTGCTGGAGGAGACATCAGTTGAATGAATGACCTGTTGGTAACATTGGAGCAGATGGGGCTGGACGTGCAGTGAATGTGCCACTTCCAGTTGAAGTAAAGTGAGTAGGAGGTGTTTACACGGCTACAGGCTGCTCTGTTCACCCACGAGGCCTCGCTGTGTACATGTGCTCCAGAGAAGTCCTGCTCGGAGCACAAGTTAATATATTGAATCTATTCTCTAATGTAATGAGTATCATATGTGTATATGATTAACTTGTATGCACATTTAGTATTGTTTTATTTCTAAATTTAAACATAATTTGTGAACCTATTTCAGATGTAATTCTAAACCTATTTCAAGTCCAGTTTTGTCAAAAAAGCATTTTCCATTAGGTCAGACACATCCCGTCAAAATGGAACCAATAACAATTTCTGTCAGACTCTTAAACTCATGTTGAAACATTTTTATTGAAACACATGTTCAAGCAAAGCTCCACTCCGTGAAGAGAGGTGGATGAGCAGATTGTAAAAATCCAAAGAAATCTTGTGATTTTTTTTTTATTCCTAAATTATCTAGCAAAAATCATTACACAATTCATTACACTGTAATAACATCACTATTCAATCCTTTAATTAATTCACCTTAATTTCTTTGTTATGAAGTACTTATTTTTTCAGCTGAAATACATAATACATAACTACATACACTTTTATGCAAATTCATATTACTGCCATCTACAGTCCAAGTGTAAAATTACTGTCATAATATGTAAGAATCTCCTTGATCTAATTATTTATACCATAGACGGCTGAATGATTATTACACTCACAAACTAATTATATTATTTCAGATATTATACCATAACTTGGAGCTCCAGCTTTGCAGTTGCCTGTCAGCACATGTTGGGCAAAGCCCCATGGTGCTTCAGTGGTGGTCCCTGGAGGAGATTTCCGCTGTATTCGCACTACTGTCTCCTTTCACGCTCACTACCAGCCAATTAAAACTCTAAATTTGTGTTATTCAGCAGAAGCAAAAGGCTGTTGACTGCTGTGCTGAAGGCAGCAGCACAGAGAAGCTGTGAGGACTTAAGGTTGGCTCCAGATGGTCTGCAGATCAGAGTAATGGAGCATAGAGGAGAGTGACATGAGTGACACAAGCTCCATATGACAGTTTCTCAGAGGAAGTGTGCAGGCCGATATTCCCCCATTTATAGAGACCACTTCACTGCAGTTTTAATCAGTGGAAAGTGTTTCAGAAGACTCTTTAATCATACTTTTAGGGTTAGGGTTATAAAGCAATATGCACATTTATCAGTTATTTACATTGAATTGGATTGAAGTCATATTGTTAAAGGTGCACTGTGTAACTTTTCTGGTGGAGGGTCCGTCAAATGCTTTTCTCATGGGGAAGCTATTGCTTTGCCTGGAATGTTTCACAGAATGGCATTAAACCGTATCATCATGGAGACCAAACGAGACCAAGTTACAGGTTAGATCTGTGTAGAAGCAACCCCTCTCACAGTCAGAATGCCTGTTTTTCAAGGTATTTTTGAGCTATAACAACCTGTAATTTAATAAATGTAAGGTAAGAAGGCACGCAGAACAATGACATATCCATAGAAACAAGTAAGTGATGGACCCCCATCCAAAAAGTTACATAGTGCACCTTTAAGACTTAATAGCAGAAAAAGTACATTGTCTGAAAGGATAGCCACAATGGTGTTTTGAACCTTAGCAGTGCAGTCTTACTAATTTGTACAATCTGCATTTTTCAATTCGTAACGCAATATTCCAACATATTACTGTTTAAAAACAGAGAGTGTTACCTTGAATGACAAATCAGAATAAAACTTGGATGGATTAAAATTACAACCACATTTCCATTTTACAGCTCTTTCCTAAAATTCATGTTTCGTATTTTCCTTGGAACGCCACAGATTCAGTATTTTTTTCTCTCCGAGTAAAACCTTTTGTGTTGCCAGATCAGAGGCAGCAGGGCAGGTGGGTGCTGACAGAACCGACTGCACCCGAACACACCATCACCACCGCTGACACTGAGAGGGTGCCAAGACCTGCCTAGCCCCCAATAGACGCAACATATGGAGCCTGGGTGAAAAAAAAAATCTTCCATCCACCATCATCTCATCCTCTTTTCCCTGCCACACAGCACAAGCGTGAAAAAAATCGTCAGCTGAGCCTGTGAGAGCAAGTGCTAGAATTTGAATATCTATTTTGGTAACAATGGCGACAACGTGAGGCATTCTCAAAAGACTCCTCTCAATCACATCTCCATTCACACTGCCATTCTCTCATCCTTCGAAACACCAAATTCGACATAAAAGACAATCAACGTAGCTTGTTAGCGTGCCGCATTTTCCCCATATCGACAAAGACCGCAGTGATACCTGTGTTTTGAAGCGTTTGGATGTTACCGTTGCCGCCGGAGACAAAAGGAATGAAGCAATCCGCCAAGCAGTTAGCGTCATTACAGATGCGTTCTCCCTAATACACTCAATGCATCGTCCTCTGAAAAGCCATCTAGCTCTTGTTAAAAAGGCAAAGGCCAATTACCTCCCACCACCTCCCACGCCTACTGTCTAGGACTGAACCAGCAGATCCTGACTTTGGTTTAAAACGGCTCGACTTTTATTGTACTTTTATGGAGGCACTTTTGTGAGAGAAGAATGAGCTTTCTGCTGATGAAAGAAGTGCTTTGAGTGAGATGGAGGTGATGAAAAACCAAAAGTATTCCTGTAATCGCAGCCGACAGTGCCCAGTGTGTGCGTGTATGTGTGTGTGTGAGTGTATGAGAGAGTGTGTGTGTGGAGTGGAGAGGAGAGCATTGGCGTGAAACATCTCTGGTATTTTTGAAGGTATTCCATCAAGTAGCTAACAGTAATGGATATGAAAATGGGTTACATAATAGGTAATAGATCTATTAGCAACTTCACAAGACTGGATTTCTGGATTTGTAGCGTTTTAAAGGCCAGAGATGACAAAACTAGTGTGACCGGCACTGTGGCAAAAAGAGTAGCTCTCAGTTCACAGATATTGTATTGTATTTATTTATTAAAGGGGCAATACATATTAAAAGACAACATAATGCAAAAGAAAAACACGCACTTGTAAATATGCAGGATTTGTAGCCAAAGCTAATTTACATCCTTAGTCTCCTGCTAAACCAAGGCCAGCCACATTACCCGCACAATTCATAAAACATGACATAAAATCACAATACAAACAAATCAAAACACAAACAATCTTAAAATTAACATTAAAAGAGAAGAGATAGCACAGAGCACATCACCACCTAACATAATATCTGGATTCCAAGTACTAAACCTGCACTATTACATGTCTAAACTATGGCTAAATATGACACTAAACCAGGGATAAGGTAACATTATTCGAACTGTCTCTAAATAAAGCAAATACTGAAACTCCATAGGGCCTTGCATACCATCAGAGGCAAGCCCACTCGTACCATCAGTGTCACACGTACCACAGTTTGGGAAACACTGCTCTAGCCTAATTCTAAAATGCCTCTTAGGAAAATAGGAAAGAAAAGAATGAAGAAATTTAGGATTAGAAGATCACATCAGAAGGAGGGATAGAGCTGGAAGGGAGCCATGGTCAGATTCCTTCGTACAGTGTTTGTCATGAAAGGATGTTCCAGACACAAGTTTAGTTTATTTGTTTATTTATTGGAGACAATGCATATAAAACAAATATTTATCTACACTTACAGTTTATATGGTGCCCTACGACTTGTATAACAAATACGAAGCACCTGAGCTATCCACCTAACTATCAGAATGCTCACTAAAACACAAAGGGTCAAAACGGACTGGTCAAAGTAATGTAGAGCCTGAAAATACTAACCTTACACAACATAGAGTGGTTTCCTTCCTCTTCACTTCGACACTCTCCAGTCAGTGAATTATCTCTAGATGTAACCTACTTGCTATCTCTAAATGGCAGCACAAGCTATTTTTGTACACATCTACCACTCATTGCAAGGCGTTGTATTTGAAGGCACTGTACCGTTTTAAAAATGTGAAAATCAGAACTAGTTCATTTTAAACAGCTTCCTGCGGTCGTAATTATTTCTTAGGCATTCTTCACAACTCTCAGAGACAAGAGCGGAGTTTTGCTTGTGAAGCTAAAGGTAATGACAACTAGCATGCTAAGACACAGTTCCTGATTACTGGTCAATAAAATGCTTTCTAATTAAATGCAGACAGCACGCAGTGGACTTATTTTGACCGCGTGAGCTGCTTATACAATATATCTGTACTGAGGCAAATCTAATTCCATACAAATACATGGAAAAAATCAGGTTTAGCTCACCATTTGTATTGAAATCAATTCATATACATATTATTATTACACCATTAGCTCCAGCTAGTGACTTTTATTTACTGGTGTAGCTTGAGGCCTAATTTGCTCTTTAGTTTGAGCCTGTCATGCTGCTGAAGTCTTGGGACGGGGCATTTAGCTTAGATAGCAAAACAAATAAAAGGCAAAGTAGGCTACTGTTGGTTAATGAGTCATTTTTTGCTTCTATTTTGAAATATGACTGGCTTTCATGTGTGCCCTGGCTTCAACAATACAGCAACAGCTAATTAATCCCCAATGTGAAGGAAAAGAGACGATTGGGACAACACTACCTAGAAACAAAGTCAAGCCATCACAGACCCGAGCATCTCCCGTAGATATGAAGAAACCAGATCGGTTTCCAGGCGGGTTTTACTTGCAATGTCACACTGCAAAAACTAAAATCTAGCCAAGTTAAAGGTGCATTGTGTAACTTTTCTGGTGGAGGGTACGCCACTTTTTTTTCTTTAGGGAGATGTTATTGCTTTGCTTGGTCTGTTCCACAGTATGACATTAAAAGTCTATTCAGCCTTTGTTTCATTAGAGGTGCTGTTCAGAAATACTTTTAAGAACATGTATTCTTGTGTGAGCAGGCCCACTTCTCCACCGAACTGATCTGTACCTTGGCCTGCTTGTCTCCATGGAGATAGAGTTTAACATCGTACTGTGAAACTTTCCAGGCTGAACAGTTAAGCACATCTAGATGGAGACTAGTATGTGGCGTACCCTCCCAAGAAAAGTTACACAGAGCATCTTTAAGATGACTTGAATTAAGAAAGTTTCATCATGATTTGAGTAAATTTCACTTAACATGTAAAATTATTTACCAATGGAACAATGAGTGTGACCTCACCCATAGAGTTCGACTCCACTCAAATGAAGCTTGCGACGCTAACGGTTATAGAGGCAAATTTGGATCCAGGCTCCATATTATGAATCTGATTTTTTTAACAGACTTTTAACGGAAATAGCACAATAAAAACACCAGGATCATGTAGAGTGTGTTAGTACGAACATTTTAAGACCAAAATGATGAGGCTCACAGCAGCAGTTACAGAGACAGGGGCCAAAATATTCCAGTGAAAGTTATTGGGAGCCAGTCTATGCTTCTTGCTATTGAACTGCTCCTTTCTCCAGTTAGCACGCGAATTTACAGACCCATCAAAATAATTCTACGTCAGGCCATGAAGCGCCAAGTTGTGATTTTCCTGTTTTTTTGGTAGCGTAATGAGCAGGACAGATTGCCAGAGACGCTCTTTTGTTTAGTTAGTTCCGAAATGAGAAAGACAGGCTCCAAAAACAACTGAATTAATTTGCACGTCAACTTGTGGCGCTCAGCATGTCGTAATGAAGATTCTATGAAGAGGGAAATGAATGGAGATGCTAGCTAATTTGGAGACGTCGAAACAAATGGTCCTCCTACAGTTTTGTGTGAAATTGTGAAGTGTTTTTTTCTTCGATTTCTCACTCGGTATGTATTTTTGACCATTCTTTCTCTCACTTGAAGCTGTTGCGTTTCATGTTGCTTTTTTTCTTCTTCTGCACTTCCCCGGCTCCCTTCGCTGATTGCTATTCCAGCGTTCTTTGGAGACAGCCTGGGCCCTACAGCGCCATGACTTCAGTGAATGTTGTCCGCAGCTCTCTGGGAAGGAATGGGGGAAAAACACTGGTTCAAAGTAGAGGAGTGTGGGAAAAAAAAAAAAAAATGTGGAATCTGCTAAACTAGAGCACTATGAGGAAATAATCACACAAAGAAGAATGAAGTTGGTCACCATTTTGTGAATTATATTAGTAATGCAGTAATCATTATGGTGATTAAAGGTCCCATATTAGGCGATTTTCTGACGTTATAATGTTATTTCTTCATCAAAGACACATCTGGAGTTGTGTTTTGTTTCATTCACATATGTTTAATGAACGAACCCTGCTTATTTAGGCTACCTTGTGATGTCAGGACGTGCACCACTATGTTTTTAAACTCCATACACCTTGAGTAGAATCATTTGGATAATTTCAGCCCTCTCTACTGAACTAAAGGCAAAAGGTTAAAGGTAAAAGTAGCTATTAACTTCTAAACATCTCCATGGACACAATTACGCGGTGAACCATTCACCAGAAAAGTTACACACTGTACTTTTAACTCATCAACCCTTTTTTCTTGTATTTACACAGATTTGACTCTTGTGAGACATGTTATAATGCTGTTACCTCATCAAAGACATACTTGGAGTTGTGTTTTGTTTCATTCACACATGTTGGAGTAATCCTTTATTATTAGCCTGTCGACATCTCCAAAGCTCAAAATGCTCTGTTCCACCTTGTGATGTCATGAAGCGGTTGTTTTGTTTGTGAGATTGTCAATTCCAGGGTTAAAATCATCCAAATGAGTGGAGCACTTCCTGTATTACCACCATCACAAGGTAAAATTGAGTGTTTTCTCTTTGAGTGAAGTCAGCCTAAATATGCAGGATTTGTGTGTTAAACATGAATAAAACAAAACACAACGCCTGGCATGTTGGTGATGAGGAAACAACATTATAACATACTAGTAGATCAGAAAATAGCGTAATATGGGCGCTTTAAGCAATATTGTGAGTGGTCCAGATGTGCTGGAGCTCATATCAGGGCCTCCTCCCACACACAGCTTTGAGGACACAGTGACACACAGTTTACAGATGTAGTGCACGCTTCTATCTGCACAGTAAACACTTCTAATTGGATTGTGTGCTTATGCGCTTTGATGTGGATCCTCAGAGGAGCCGTTATTATAAGGTCTAATTGTTTTTCATATGTATCAGTTGGGAAAATGAATATTCCGCTCTTATCATTAATGTAATTGTGTGTACATTAAACAAAATGACGCTGGGAGAGAGGGTCAAAGGTCATCACGCTGATTTGGTTTCATAAAAAGTCTTATTCTACATATACATTTCATCTGATCAAATCTGATCATTTCCTTTCTAGAGTAAACCCATATAATAATGTTTGAGCAGATTTTGACCAGTTAATTTTATAGTTATATTTTTGTCAACTACCTAATCCAGTGTTTCTCAAACTGTGGTGCATGTAGTGGGCTGTTCCTTCGGGTCAATTTTCTGTTGCTGTCTTTGGGTTAGTCATTAGTACTTAAAGGTACATTGTGTAACATTTTGGATGGAGGGTACACTGGCTTTAGGGAGATTCTTTTGCTTGGTATTTTAAGCAGTATGGCATTGAAAGTCTGTTCAGCCTTTGCTTCATTAGAGGTGATTTTATGGAACAGAAATACCTTTAAGAACATGATTTTTTGTACGAGCAGGCCCGCCTCTCCGCCGAACTGATCTGTACCTTGGCCTGCTTGTCTCCATAGAGATAGATAAGTTTAATGCTGTACTGTGAAACATTTCAGATTGAATAGTTAAGTACATCTACATGGCCTTTTCTTAAGAAAGGTTCCACAGTGTGCCTTTAAGCCATGCTTAAAGGCACATATCCATAGAAACAAGAAGGTGACGGACCCCTGACTAAAAAGTTACATAGTGCACCTTTTAGGTTATCATCAGGGCTCTAATTGTGTCTACAGCTAAACTGCGAGGTGCTGTGAGGCGCTGCCACTTCCTGCTTGTGTTCTGGACCAGTGACAGAACTGCCTGAACCTTGTAGCCAAGTGGACATTTACATCTTTGGTTTCCCATCACCTGCAATTTGAATTCCATTACTGGCCATGGCACACTTCAAATAAAACCTGAGCCTATTAATTACCAAAGTATGGGTGCAGGCTAAAGGTGAATGTGCAATTACAGAATTAAATCAAGCGCTCATTCGGCTTGTCCGTCCTGACAGAAAGAATTTGGCTGAATTATTAAATGCGTCCGAGGCTCTGGGCAGCTTCAATGAGAGGTAATACAGCTGCTGGACTACCAAACTAGGCCTCATTTCCTATAGAAGCACCAACTATACAACTTTTCCAGGTTTAATTTGAACTTTTTTTCTATTAAAGGTGCACTATGTAACTTTTTAGTGATCTGCTTGTCTCCATGGATATGTTATTGCAATCCTGGAATGTTCCACCATATGACATTAAACATATTCTAATCTAATTTATTTTGCATTTATTCATTGTGGGTGTTTTATTGCTCAAAAATACTATGGAAACATTATACTGTGAGCGTGGTCGCATCTCCACAGATCTGACCTGTAACTTGGTATAGTGGAGTCACCTGCTGGTTTCCATATTCATATGATATGATGATATGATTGATAATGTAATGCCATACTGCAGAACATTACAGATAAAGCGATAATATCTCCATGGAGACAAGCAGGTCCTCAAAAGTGCACTTTTAAAGGTTCAAGTTAACAGCTACCTTTTACCTTATTGCCCAAATATCCATAGTTTGTGTGTTAAACTTGTGTGAATGAAACAAAACACAACTCCAGGTATGTTTTGATGAATAAAACAACATATAGATCAGAAAATAGCTTAATATGGGCCCTTTTTCGTAATATTTGTTAGTCTTTAGTCACTTTCTTTTTAAATAAATTGCTAAACACTGACTTTCACTTTTGTGTTTAAAATGTTAGAGGTCATTTCAGTTCGTGGGCTAAGAAGAAGTGAAAATCATTCAAATCAAAATGTATATATTTCAACCCATCCAAAAATCATACTTTTATATTACAATAGCACTACTGTTTTTCTGGATACCTTTTCCTTAATCAAATATGCCCTTTTGGTGAGTGCCCCTGCTGCGCGAGGGGCTGAGTGGAGACAGTGGTTGGTCTGTGTGACAAGCAGCTGTCAGTAATCAGTAAATGAGGCTAGACCAAGGCAGCTGGAGCAGTCAGAGGAGGATTTTGGAAACCTTTTGCCAAAAATGACGACCAGGAAACTAGAATTTGTGTTGATAATTCTCAGGTATGGACTATTTTTTGTCATTAAAAACACCAGAGGGAGAGTCAGATCATTTTCAGGTGGGGAGATGCCATTAAATTCACAGTTTGTTGTCTTCCACAGTGCAGTTTGGGTTCACTTTGTGTCAGCTGGAGGTGCTTACTGTGCCAAAACTGCAAAAGGTATAATTTTCAGCTTGTTGACACTTGGGATGTTTATGGCCTGGAAATATTGTTGAAATAAATTTTTATTTCATTTTCTGTATCCCTTGATATGTAAAGGTGCATTATGTAACTTAGGTAAGGTGGAGGGTTCACTTCTTGCTCTCACAGTAGAGCATTAAACATATCTGTCTTGCATTTGTTCAATTACAGGTATTTTATAGCTCAAAAATATCCTAAAAACATTAATTCTTAACATGTGCAGGCTTGCTTCTCCATAGAGCTGACTATTAAGTTGTCTCCAAAATTGTTACCAAATTTATTTCCATACTCTGGGATAATCATGGCAAAACAGTGATGGCTCCATGGAGGCAAGCAGGTGACGGACCCTCTACGAGAAAGGTTCCAAAGTGCACCTTTAATAATTCAGTGTGTTGCAATATTATGTATTCACAAATTTAAAAATGTGGCATGACAAGGAACATTTTTTAAACTGAGAATTCCACTGTGGTCACTATATTGCCAACAAAGTTTAAAATGAATCAAACGTAGCTTGAAGTTAGAGTTAAGGCCTTTTTTTTTTTTTTTTTTTTTTTTTTATTTAGCCAAAAAAAAAAAAGAGACAAAAATAATGCAGTTTTTAAAAATGTTTTATTGCAATGAAAATCTGCAACTCCGTAAACCTGCTTGTTTCTATAGAGAAGTATGGATTTCCTCAAAGTTACGTGGTGTACACATTCTAAATGGATTAAAGTGCAACATTTTAAGCCTGTAAGAATAGTTAATAGTTACAAAAGTCAATAGCAGAAAATTTACATTAACACAGTAGACAATGCAACTAAAAATATGAATATTGGAATTCAAAACCTAACATTAAACTGGTCTAATGTTTTTCTTCAATATTGTTCTATAGCTCGAGCTGAAGCTTTGGGCTTGGATTACCCAGGAGTCCACGGGGCTCCCGACCTTTTTGGACCACCCCCCTTCTTTGCTCAACATTCCAGTGTGTCTCACCACCAGCACTCTCCAAACAACCCTCAACCTCCTACTATGGACTATAACAAGTTTAACAATCAGCCCAGAGAATTTCAACATTTTCAACCTGCTGGACATGGCGGTCACAGTCTAGCTCAGTCCAACCTTCTGAGCATGCTTTCTGGGGGTGAACCACTGACCAACCGCCAGGCCAATTTTGAGCAGGTCAAGCATGATGGCCCCCTAACACAGATGCAACCCCCCGGCCTGGATAAACTTGTGTATAGGGGTGTAGAAAATCAGAAATACCCACTTCCATTTGTCTACAACTGGCCTGGTATGGCTGTTGATGCGTATGTTCCAAATAGGAATGGTATAAGAGGAGTGAAAGGACCACCCCCGCCCCATAGTCCTGGTTATGGCGTTTACTATATGGTGTACCCTGTGGGAGCTGGAGCAAAGCCAAATGTAATGTACCCAATGGCCACCAGGGGGAGTCTGCCTGATCAGGCTGCCTGGCCAATGTATGGAAGATCGAGAAACCCATTTTACCCATCTCATTTGGGTAAAAGCGAATAGTTGGACTCAGAGATGACCCAAACCAGATGCCCTTCCATCCTGAAACACACAGACTTACTGTGACTTATAGGTACACTAAAACTTAAGGTTTATGGTTCGCTACCCGCTTGTCTCCATGGAAATGTTACTGCTTTATCTGGAAGGTTCCAAAATATAGCACTCAGATTTGTACATCTTGCATTTAATTAATTACAGCTCAAATATACATTGAAAAATGTGCATCTTACTGAGTGGGGTCTCCTCTCCATAGAGCTGATCTGTAAACTTGGCCCTGTAGCATTACCTGTTTGTCTCCATGGAGCTGGATAGAACTTTCCAGGCAAAGCCATATCAAGTGTGTGGTGGACCCTCTATGTGAAAAGTTACTCCCTGCACCTTTGATTGTATCCTCTATACTGAATAGTTTATTAAATGCTTACTTGGCAGTTAATGGTACATCTGAGAACTGAATGTGTTTAATAAAATGGCTGACTTACTAAAGACTTGGTTGACACTAAGCCCAAATAAATAAAGGTCTTGCACTGGCTGCTCTCTCCCCTCTTCTGAGTTCTTCATGAGTTCCTCTGCAGTGTGGATGTGACCATAGTGCCATCTGTTGGTGCTGGAGAGCCCGTCTCCTTTTGGCTCACACATGGTGGTACACAGGTGCTGTTTAACAGAAGGTCAGCCTTTGACACGTGCCATAATTGCCACACAATCTGTTGTAAGAGCTGTGTGTGGATGTTCTGTTAGCACACAGACCTGCTGTGGCGAGGTCAGAATGGGAATGAAAAGGGTTCATTAAAACTATTAAAATACAATGTATGAGTCTTGATTATTCTCACTACAGTCACTGCATTTGAATAGTTGATTAGTTTCTATATTTAAAAAAAAAAGAATAAAAATCGTATATATAATTATAATCTGTTAATCTTGTTCACTTCATGTGTGAAGTACAAAGTACACATGGGCAAAATAAATGTATGTTTTTAAATTATTTTGTTACAAAGAAAATACATGTATACTGATGGAAGATCTTCAATGTGCTTATCTCCATGGTTATTAGTTTGCCTAGAAAGTTCCACAGAATTGCATTAAATTTATCTCCATGGAGGCAAGCAAGTAATGGTGCCAGGCACCAAGTTACAGTTCAGATCTGTGGACAGGTGACCACACAGTAAGATTGATTGTTTTTCAATGTATTTTTGGGCAATTTAAGCACCTGTAAGTGAATACATGGAAAAAATATTTCATGCCACCCTGTGAAACATTCCATGCAAACAATAACATGGAAACAAAGTGGCAGATCCTCAACCACAAAAGTTTCATATTCACTTTGCCAAACTTTGATATCTTGTCTCAGTGGTTTGTATTTATGTCATTATTTAGTATAGCTTTTGTATATCTATGTTGCCTTATGCACTTCTGCCATATAAGTACAGTATATAGTGCTGCTAACTCAGAGGAAAACAAATGATGGCCCAAATCTTTAGAGCTGAGACGAGTCACAGTAGGAGTGTCCTATATCTTCTCTGAGGGAGACTAACGCAGGAGAAGACGTGTTGCTTACATCAGTATTGCAAAGACAAGCTCGTCAGTTTCCTCCTCCTATGTAAGAATATGTTACCTCCCCATGGCAGCTCTGGTTGGAAAAGCAGCTCACCATCACAAATGTACACATGTTAAGTCTATTTCATTTGTAAGACGCAAGTTATTTCTAGATACCGTTTCAGACCAAAAGTTGAGTTATCACCTTTCCAACACAAATGAACAATTTTAGATGAGTGCGTGAGCTTGTATTGCATCAGAAGTTAAAAACTGATATTGAGTCATCAACCCTTACTTGACATCCTGCTTACAGTGTTTGTTTGACATTGTAATCTCACTTTTTGTGTAGACATGACCTTCAGAGCCACCCTAGTTTATTATTTCATTTCAGAGGGAGATGGGAAACAGAGCCAGGGAATATTAATGGCCGCCGCGTGTAGCTCCACACGTCAAAACTGCAGGACTTTGATTCCTCACCGTTTGAGCCAGCAAATCGGAGCTGAGCGCGGAAGGTTATTCACTGATCAACACATAAATCAATCAATCAGGAGTCGGCCAAGCACAGGGAGCTGGTTCAGAGCGCCCGGGCAGAACTGAATGAGTATGTGAGTGGCAGAACAAAAGTAAAGCAATCAAGTGTTTATGGGCATTTTGCAGGAGAGGCACCATACATCACAAGGTTATGTCAAAATCTGTGCCCTACAGGGAAAAAACTGGGAGAAGCAGAGAGCAGAGAAGCCAGATCCTAGACCAGGCCTATTCAACCAGATCAGGCCATCCAAATCCAATCTAGTCCACGGCCCACCTTCCGCGTATTGAAATATTTTCTTTTGTTTACTGGTTTAGTTAGTCCTTGTTTGGTCCTGGTTTAGTCTTGTTTAATAACAGATCTAGTGTTAGGGATATTGTATGCAACCCCAAATCAAGAAAATGAAGTTGAATACCCCTGCCATAGACGGTACATAGAAGTTCAGTTCAGCTCTAGCCAACTGAAGCCAATCAAAGAGCAAAAGAGCAAAATGGCAATGCTTACAAGAGAGTGGTGGCTATCAGGTCATCTGTGTCCACTTACATATAGAAAGTCTAAGAGTCATACCCAGTTCACCCAGTTTTTTGTGAAATCTGTCAAACTAAAAAAAAAAATAATCCAAAAATCAATTGCTCGGAGCTGGAGGGTGTCAGCTACCTTCTACCTACACATCCGACTCTCTTGTCCGCCTCCTTACCCCATATCACTGGTTTAATGACCTCAATGCAAAAAGATATGTGGATCAAATTATTGGCTGTAACCTGAAATACACCAGGACTATCTTTAACATTGACAAGTATATGACATATGGCATGCTGTGGTGTCATTAGGTTAGTCATGAATTTGAATGTATCTAAAGTGGAGTTGTGTAAGGTGGTTGGCTTCACCTGTCATTGTATTTTGGGTTATGGAAATGTTGGCTTCAGGGATAGGAAAATAAAACTTTTCCTACAGAAGACAAAAAGGTGCATTATGCAATCAAAACAGCCATAATTTAATTTTATGTAATAATTCAAAAGTTACGTAGTGCACCTTTATAATGCACTTTTGGTCTGTCTTGTTTGTTACCGATCAAGGAGTACTCAATTGTCGTAGAGACAATTTTGAAATAAAAACACCTAAATTTTATTTAATAGGCCCATTTTTGTAGTAATCAGAGTAGTTCTAGCAGAAGCAGTAGTATGTCTCATAAGGTTAATAGTATTATTAGGTATTAGCTGTCAGTTGCAGTTGTTTTTCATCATATATATTCAGATACATCAAAGTCTGAATCTTCTGTTGTTGTTTTTTTTGTTCTGGTGTGAGTGGGATGATGGTAAACAAATATTCTGTTTGAAGAAATCCGAATCCTGGTAGTTTTTTTGCTGTTGTTGTGTGATGTCTGGGTTAAATGAATCACAGTATTGAATGAGTGATTGGTGGTCAGAAAGACCTTTGGCACAGATTGTCAGCCACATTTCCACCAGTGAGCTCCTGGGCAGCCGTGGCAGCAACCTTATACCGTCATTGAGTGAGGATTAAACTTCAGGGATATGGAAAACTACACTTCGAGAGTTAATGGCTTTCCCACTAGTAAAACCCAGTACTGAGGTGATAATATTTGTAACCAAGATAAATTAACACCTCTTAGACCAAGCCAAGGGTAATTTTATGTGTTCTTGGGTCACACACTGTACTGTTTTAGTAACTCTTCTTATTAAAATAGTGATGTGTCAGTTGCGTTTGAAGTGAACAACAGGAGCCGGCTTCTCGTTGGGAGCCGATTTAGTTTTTTTAGAGTGCCTTTCTAGTTTTTTTTTCTCAGCTTTATTTAATTTATTTATTTATTTTTATTTTTTTTGTGAAAGCCTTTCGTGATTGAAAACCTAAACCTAAAAAACATGCACCAGGGACTACAGGTGGAAATGAGCTCTAGTGCTACAACCTCCACAGTGCATCTCTCCTGTTAAGGTTAATGTAGACGGTGCACTGTCCCTGTCTCATAGATAAACTAAAATAAAAAAAAACTAAAATATTGGTCAAGATGTGTGGCGGCATCTGCATGTCCACTGAGCAGAAGGGGGGGAAGGGTTACAGACACACACAGCGGTGAGCACACACACGACACGAGGGAGGAAGACGAGAGACCGAGGGAGAGCAAGCGGGAGAATGAGAGAAAGAGAGAGAGAAAATGACAAACAGTGAGAAAATAAAGCCATATAAAGGATAAACATTTGATGTCATGTATGTTTTTTACATTAGTAATTCATTTTACACACAGTTTTGCATTATTTTTTGGTGATAAATTAATTTAAGAAGCAGAAAATCTGACTACCCATTTGGGAGCTGAAAGAGCCGGCTCTTTATAGTAAGCAGAGCCAAAAGAACTGGCTCTCCAAAAAGAGCCAAAATTCCCATCACTATATTAAAATAAAAATATATTTTTCTTTTTGTCTTTTGTTGTTTGTCTGTGTGTGAGTCCGCAGAAATGGGGAATATGCCATTTTGGGAAGTAAATGTGTTTATGTGGTTAAAACGTCTATGTCCTTTATCATCACCAGGCTCGATGCATAGAACTGCTTGTCTCAGCACTATTAGTGTTTCAGAATTCAAGTCAAATTTACAGATAATTCAGCAGGATTCAGTATGATTTTTATAGTTTTTTGGTTTTGATTTGAATTGTTTTCAGTTTTCTCTTTAAGATACAATGGTCATTTTGGGCTTAATTGAAAGACAATAAAGCAGGGCATGTCACCTTTGGATCTGATCAAGTAGGTGTCAAACCCTCTACAAAAATTACACAATGAATCTTTAAACTTCAAAACGTCAAAATCAATGTGTTTCAGAATGATGAAAAATGCAGGCTTAGTACTTTATAAAACAACTCTCTGATACCAAACTCAGTGAGGCCATTGATATGAATCCGTAGCAATCATCAAACTTACCTGAAGAAAATTGTCCTTCAGTTACAGCTACAATGAATCCTGAGCCAGTGGTGACGAATGAACCTCCCATCTGAGCCAACCTTGAAGAAAGAAATGCAGCTCCACCGAAGTCGGAGATCGATTTTGGTTTGAAATGCCCAATGATGAAGATGAAGGCGATGACATCTGTGTTTGGCAACTTACAAAAAAACAGCACTTATACATCTCTACCCCTCCATCCTTCTCCCCCTCACCCAGAAACAAAACAAAACACATAAAGGGCAGTCTACTGTTGATTAGTTAAGAGTTTGAATTGCAAAAGGAACCCCCCCTTCTCCCTTTAAAAAAAAAATAAAAAAAAATCAATTAAATAAAGTTAAATAATCCCCCCAAAAATATAAGAGTACATGAAGTTAAACAAAATAAGATCTAGGCACTCCAAAACAGTGACAACATGTTTGGACCATAACCGTTCTTCTTTAGGGCTTAGTTTGAATCTTCAACCATATAAATTACAGAAAACTAACTTTGGATATTGTTGTAGTGTACATTTTGAAGACTTTTTCTCATTCTAAACATGTTAAACTCAGATTTTAAAATCAGATTTCACACCAACAAAGAAATACCACAAAATGTTCCCTAATAGTCCAACTCTTTACACCTCTCTGAGTTGAGAATCCTTTACCACTGCATAGTATATAGTATTTAGCTTTCTCCAGAGCACATAGTTTTCAGCTTTGCCAAGTGATAAACAACACCACCAAGCACAAAAGTCAGCTCTCACCTGCAGTCACAGCCCTCCGTACCCTATCGCCATTTAATTGTTTCTTTAAATAAAGTTCAAAGCCATTTACTTTTATACACAGAGCCAGTTTGTGCACTCATCTCACAGTACTCAGGTTACTTTTTATGTGCACTGGATCACTGTCCAAAGATCAACACATCATTAAAATTTATAGAGCTTATGAGGAAAGAGTAGCTGCTCAACTGGCTGCCTAATGCACTCCCAGCGACTTCTGTTGTCATTTATAGCCTACAAAAGTTTTTTAACAGCTTTTTCTCAAAATCTGCTGGAAAAGTTCACATACCGTGCATATTGATTGTGGAATAGACCCTAATTCAACTGAGTGCACCTTCAGCCCTGATATAATAATCTTGGACGACTCATTGGTTTAAAATTGAGTAACGATATTGAGAAAATTTCTGTCAAGGCTTCCTATTTTTGCAATCTGTGCTGTGTTTTCAGTAACAGCTAAGGTAGTGGTAGATGTGTACTAATATTACATTATAACGCAATCTGTCTGGGTTTATCTCCACGGCAGTTAGCATAGCGATATTGCTATTTATTATGCATAAATTAGCATAATTCAGAGTTATATATGCACAACAGAATTTAAAGATGCTTACTACAATAGTAAGTAAGTTGTTTTTTGTTTTTGTTACATTTGCACTTGATTGTGATCTATCTAGTCAATTGATTTCAACCGCAGATTGTATAATGAAGTGTACAAAGTGAGTGTGATCTCACCCGTAGCGTTTGGCTCCAGTCAAATGAAGCTCACGAGTCTAGCAGTTATAGGGACGACTTTGGAGCCACATCCATATTAGGAATAGGAATTTATTTACTTACAAAATAGTGACATAAAAACACCAGGATCATGTAGAGTGGGTTAATACGAACATTTTAAGACCAGAATAACGAGGCTCACTGCAGCAGTTACAGAGAGAGGGGTGACAATTTTTCAGTGTAAAGTCAATTAGAGCTGATGGAGCCAAAAGTGACCCCATGCACACTTCTTATTTGGGATGCCCGTTAGCTGTGACCATTTCAACAGAATTTGGTGTAGTCTTCTTACTCAAAGCACTAGCGCCATCTGCAGTCCAACTCCTTCAAAACTGTATTCCAGGTATGAGAGAGGTGGTATGCCCCCTTGTCCCCGCTTACTCTTTCTTTATATCTCAAAGAGCATGGGCCTCAGATGTCAGCTATTGTTGTTAGCTTCATTTAAACAGCTTCACTCCATTGTATAGCAACAATGTGGTGTGTCATGTGTCTCAGATATCAGGGCTGAATCAGCTGAAGTTGTTTTGATACATATTTGAAGACATGAAACACATGACACACAAACACATGACACACAAACAGTTTCAGAAAAAAAAGCCTGATAGCGCATGGAATGTGAAACAACATTAAAACAATACATTTAAATGATTTTATCACTGTCTGTCTTTTTTATCCTGTCTATAATTACAGAACTTGAATATTCCCAGTCTGTACTCTGACCAGTATTGACCTTACAGGCAGAAAACTAGTTAGCTTGTTCCGGAAATCTCACTTAAAGAGCCACTAAACACCAAAACCACTTTTTTTTTTTTTTTACTAATTAACTGTGTAAATGAGTCTAAAATAGAAGTCTTGTTTCTGTTGATATGTCATTGCTCTGCCTGGAATGTTCCACAGTATGACATTAAACAGCTCTGCCTTACATTTATTCAATTGCAGGTGGTTTTATAGTTTAAAAACACCTAGAAAAACAAGCATTCTGACTGTTAGCGAGGTTGCCTTTCCACAGATCTGACTGTAGCTTGGTGTAATTTGGTCTCCATAACAATAGAAAGGTTTAATATCATACTGTGAAACACTCTAGACAAAGCAATAACACATCCATAGAGAATAGTATTTTTCCACCAGAAAAGTTACACAATGCACCTTTAAATTACAGTTGCATGCAATCCATCAACATGTTTTTGAGTAGTGGGAGGAAGTGGGAGTACTTAGAGGGAACCCGCGGTAACACATGGACTACACACCCAAACTTTACTCATACACATTGCTAAATTACTTATTGCCTAAACCCTGCGTCCTTGTCCACTGGCCTGTACTGTGTGTGGTGGCACTGCTTTCCTTGTCCCACTCCCGGCCTGGTGAAAGCTCCCTGTAGCCTGCCAGCACTACTGACCTGTGGTAAAGGGGAAATCAATAGTCAATTCCATTTTGCAGCAGTGGGTGACAGGTACTAGATAGGAGTGGATTGGGAGCATGTAAGGAGCAGTGTCGTGAGTCTGAGCAAGTTTGACCTCACCTCAACGTCTCAAGAATGCTTTTCAGAGTGTCTCCCCCAGCGCTGTCTCCTGCTGGATATAACCTGGAACTGCAAAGAGAGGACACTTATAAACCACTTTAGACAGGTCCTATATTGTGCAAAATTGACTCTTGTGAGTTCTAAGCTATACTGTAATGTTGTTTCTTCATCAAAAACATACCTGGAGTTGTGTTTTGTTTCATTCACACATTTGAGTAATCCTGCGTTATTAGTCTGTCTACATCTCCAAAGCTCAAAATCCTCAGTTCCACTTGTGTGATGTCATGAAGCAGTAGTTTTCAAGTTAACAAATACCTTTTACCTTTAGTTCAATAGAGAATGGCAATTCCAGGTCTGAAATTATCCAAATGATTATAGTGACGATGTATGGAGTTTCAAAACATAGTGGAGCACTTCCTGTATTACCATATGACAATACAAGGTGGAACAGCACTGCATTTATCTTCACTTTATCAAAACTGATTCAAAAAGGAAGAGTGGTGAACTGCAGAGTCAGGAGAGATCTCAGAAGTGCTAAAGAAGATAAAGCTGAGACCATTTAACTTTTTAGAATGAAAAACAAATAAAACTGGGCATTATTTTGAAAATGCAACATCTCAACTCCATTTTCTTGCTGCTGTCCTGTGCAGTTTTAAATCATGTCGGAGCATGTTCCTCATTAGCTAGTTTAATTGTTTTCCCTATGGTAAATCCTGCACCAGATCGCACAATCGGGAACTCTGATACTGGGAAAAAAGATCTGGTTCTTTAATTAGCCATTATTTTAAATTCTAAAATATGAGAAGCCAAAGTAAATCTACTTAAGAGCACGTTTAAAGGTAAATAATAACACAGGGGAACACTAAAATTTTAACTTCCTGTTGCATTGGATTTTTTAACTGATGAAGGATTTTTAGGCGCTGATTTCAAATCTGAAATTAGTTTTTCTCCATAAGCTCTAGTTTTCATGCAATTTGAGATAGATGTACTAGTACGTAAGTACGCAGTTACGTAACCCAAATCTAAGCGTTTTGGATTATATACATAGATAGATTCTAATATTTTTATCATGCTTCTTTTTTCCAGATCAAACATGGCTTCCTCATCGAGAATCACTGTAGAAACAAGCCTGATTGCATAAAATCAATTGCAAAATTGCATAAAAGATTGCATAAAATCTGTAGCTTGCAGAAATAAACTAACGTCAGATTTGAACTCAGAGAACATAGACTATTGTGGTGGTAAATGCTGTGACCCTGTAAATGCTGTGACCCTGTAAATACTGTGACCCTGTAAATGCTGTGACCCTGTAAATGCTGTGACCCCCTAAATACTGTGACCCTGTAAATGCTGTGACCCTGTAAATACTGTGACCCTGTAAATGCTGTGACCCTGTAAATACTGTGACCCTGTAAATACTGTGACCCTGTAAATGCTGTGACCCTGTAAATGCTGTGACCCTGTAAATACTGTGACCCTGTAAATGCTGTGACCCTGTAAATGCTGTGACCCCCTAAATACTGTGACCCCGTAAATACTGTGACCCTGTAAATGCTGTGACCCCCTAAATACTGTGACCCCGTAAATACTGTGACCCTGTAAATACTGTGACCCTGTAAATGCTGTGACCCTGTAAATACTGTGACCCTGTAAATGCTGTGACCCTGTAAATACTGTGACCCTGTAAATGCTGTGACCCTGGCTGGCAGCCTGATCAGGAAAGTGAGTTTTGTATTGATTCCTAAAAAAAAAAAAAAAAAAAAAACCTCAGGTGGTCCTCAGGTGAAATGTTGCTGAGCTATTCATACTTTGCAGCTGATGTCATCAATATTCTCTGAGGGTGCGATGCTAACTGAAAGCACTACTCTGTTAGAAGCTCCATTACTCAAATTAGACTTAATCTGAGCATTTTTACTTGGAACTACACAAGGTGAACTTATTTGTGCTGTTAAACAAATCTCTCAAGCATAAAATTACAGTCACAAGCTAGCTAGCATTAGCCAACAGTTTTTTCAGTTACTCTCACCATTTTTGTGACCCAAACGGGACCATGAACGCTCCTACTGATCACAGCCTCCTGAAAACGTGTTGTTTAAATCCATTTTGTATTTTTCCTTGCGTTCTAAAACATCTTTAAACACGTTTTTTGTTTTTGCTAATATGTGAATTGTGTTACCACGGAAACTGCCGATTCTGTCAATAGACGTAAATGTAGAACATTCCCAGTGTGACGTCACTGCAAAGTAGCAACACTGTAATTCTGGATTAATGTCAATTTTAAAATATGTGAATCATAATTAATGATTACCGTAGGTCGATATTACTAGAGTTGCTGTTGTAATTGTTTTATAGTGGACTTTATTCCGAGGTGATTAATGCAGAGTGTGTTCGTCAGGAAAGGATCTCAAGAGGACCCAGCTTTCTATTAGCTAATATACAGTACAAGAACCGTAATCAAAAGCAATGAAGCTTCATCAGTTGTAGCCTGTGGGCCTTCAGCTAATTTTACTGCTCACTGAAATGTTGCATGTAATACCCAATGGAAGCGGAGCATTTCCTTCATTACCACTGATTAGGGGAAAAAAGATCATGCGGAATATGTCAACGCATGATAACCCGTTAATGTGTTTTTAATTAGCAAGTGCGTTCCTACTCTCCGAGTGACTCTTGCTCAGAAATCTTAGTTTAATTTCGTCTCCAGCGCCCTCTCGATGCCCACTTAGTTAGTATTATTACAGTGGCGTTGGCGGCAGGAACAGTAGTGTGGGTTAGCTCGCTCCACGAAATGAGGCCGTAGCTAGAGAATCATTTTAGCATTTAATAAGCTAATAAACGTGATATGGCAAGTAGTTTCTAGTGCCCTTGGGGGGTCAAGATGGAGTTTACAGTCTCATTTAAGAGCTTGTTCTATTATCATGCTGACAAAGGGACAGGGCTATGGGTGGGTGAGTGGGTGGGGGGATAGCATGGGTGACGCAGCAGAAATCTTGTAAGGTCATGGTTCCGAAGACTTATTGCAGACTCAGTAATGTTGGAGGGCATTCTGCAGATATATTAAAAAGTAAAAACGTCATAAATAGTTGAATAGCAGCCATTTTTTTCTCAATACTGGGCGCTCTGCAAAGGTTCTCTTTTGCATTATTCAGGCTTTTTCAACTTCTTTTGGACAGCTTATCACAGTAAATGGCCCGTCTGAGTATAGAAAACAACTATCCATAGGTCTGACGAGAAGTCAGGAGTATTGCCATAGTAATTAACAATTCAGAAATAAATATATCAATCATCCTCAAAATGGCACCAACGGGAAGCTGAAACAAAACCCGTAAGTACAGATTTTTACAATAAAGAAAAATGTGCAGCGATAGACTCTTGAAGTAGTTTAAATCATTCTAAAAACATTAAAGGGGCACCATATGACTGAGGATGTGCCACAGTTGAATATTATTGCTTTGTCTGGAATGTTCCACACTATGGCATTAAACATATGTACCTTGACTGAGACTAGCAATGATGCCACCAGGTGAATTTACAGGTCACATTTGTGGAAAAGTGAGCCCACATATTGTAAAAGTGTATGATTTTAAAGGTGTTTTTGAGCAATAAAAACACCTAAAATGGAATACATGTAAGTATGATTAATCATTTTCTATTTGCTTTAATTTTGTCTTATGGAAAACAAATAGAAATGGTTCTATGCAAGAATGATCATTTAGTGCTTTAAGCAACGGCTCTGCCCGTCATCCGGGATTCATAGAACATTATTGTTACATTATGTAACTTTCAATTGTCTTGAACCTAAACAATGCAGACTTTTGTTCATTGTCATTAAAATTTTTTATCCAAAGTCTGACTCTGCTCCAAACTAATAGAGAATGGGCTGTACACCTCTCTCCACAGTGTGTGTCACTGAGGATTCAAAATGACCAAATAGTTTTAATTCTTAAAATTCTATTAATTGCACAGCCCTAGTTATACACATGCACCTCAGTAAATGTTGTCTTATGTTGGCAAACTGCATCCTTCTTCTACATTCCCAGAAGTGGGCCCCATTTCTCTCGTGTGTCTTCCTGAAAAATAGTGAAGTTTCACAAAGTTCAAACGAGGATGTTGGTTAGTGCACGTCTCCATTGTGCCTCAGTGTGAACAGCGTCTCTACAACTCCTCTGTGGTGAGTACTTTTAGTCCAGAGCCTGTGTTCACTTCAAGCCATTAGCTGCTCCTTTCATTCTCGCATTTTAAGGGAAACTATAATGGCTTGGTACACAATTTCTTAGTCCAGTCCTTTTTATTTTCCAAGAATATTTTGAATACATTTTTAAAGAGGAGTTTTTTGTTGTTGTTTTTACATACACATGGATACTTCATTGAGCTAGATAGAATTTCCCTTATTTGGATTACAGTTTTGATGTTTATTTGATTATAGAAGACACTTTATTGTATGATGTTGGATTTCAGAATGATGACAGTCCATTTGTTGCTATTGCGATTAATTATTTAAAAGAAAAATATCTTTAAATATATTTACATTTAAAAGATTTCAATGGGAAAAAGTCTAAATATTATAACAGAAACCTGAAACTCGTCATCCCATAGTGTTAGAAGGTTGTTTTTACTTGGTTTTCAAACTAATAATTGGTTGACTCAAAATCGTAAAAAAATGAAACTTTGTAATTCATATATAGATAATTCACAGATTTTCCAATAAAATGCCGTATGTTTACATTCGTAGAGCTCTTTTTGTTTTTGTACTCTTAAAAACAGGATGTGAAACTATATATATTCCTCCTTTTTAGAATCTTGGAGTTTTGTAACTGCTCACTCAAAAACTAGATCTTTTAATCCATTCCTTTTGATACTTCCCATTAGAAAACTATATCTTAACTTATTTTACTTTCACATTCCTGATATAAATATACTGTTTACTGTGAAAATCCAACTAAAAAGAGGAAATAGTGGAGAATTTGTCACCATACCGTGCTAAGGATATTGCTAAATCCTGAAAGTGCGGGTGCTGTAACCCCCATCAGGAAACATATGGCGTCAGTTGCTCACCAGTTTTTTTCCAATTACTCACTCGAGAATCATTTTCCAAAAACTTTATTTAGTCTTTTTTTTTATCACAAAAAAAAAAAACAAACACTCAAAATCTCATCTTTCCTCCCTCTCTTCACCAATTGCATTCTTGCTACAGACAATTATTGAGCGTGGCCGTCAACACAGATGTGAAATTGGAAGCAGAATGAAGGCCTTTATGCACACCGCTGATAAGAAACTGGGAGAAAGTCTATTTGAGACTGTGCTTTAGCAAACACTTTACCAAATAGCCAGTTATTGTGGACTGGGGGCTAGCAATTTGACACCATCTTTTGAATTAGAAATTATTAATATACAGCAGCTCTTTGTCGGGTTTGATTCAATTTGAATCTCCAGAAGTAACTCTGTGCCTGGAGGTGGAACGGGGCCCAGTCGAGATGGTGCAATAGAAGTGGGCTAATGGAAATCTGATAACTAGCAACGTGGATATCTTTTATTGTGATCCAAGGACTTTGCTTAATGTTTTCAATTTGAACAGTTTTGGAGAGGTCTGGTCAACAAGCTAAAACAACACACTGTTCTGACCACAAACTCGTTGTCTCCGTAGTCAGGAGGATTACTGAATGTTGCTCTATGGATGTACAGTCATTGCAAAGAGAATATGAGAAATGCTGCGTGAGTACATATGTAGTTCAAATTTATAGACAGAAAAAATGTATGTGCTCTTTGGAGAGGGCTTTTTTAACTTGTGTTTAGAACACTGTTGACTATTAAGGGTAAAATTTGCCAAAATTCAACTTTTCTATATTTTCTTCCTTGATTTTCTTTTGTTGTCAGATTTTCTATATGCATTTTTGACATTTTACCCTACAGACAGCTACTTTTAATTGGCAGATCATATACATTCACATTAGAGGTATTTCTACTCCACATTATTTAAATAATGGAATTCCATAATGTTAAAAAGTTCCTTAAAGGTGCATTATGTCACTTCTTTATGGAGGACTGTCATCTACTTGATGTAATTGTTTTGTCTGAAATGTTACACAGTTTGCAGCAAAGTCAGTTTAATGCCATATTGTGGGATATTTCAGTTAGAGCAAAAAAAAAATCTCCATTGAGACAAGCATGTGACAGATGGCCCACCAGAAAAATACACCTTTAATATAACTATTTTTATTGGCTGTTTTGACTATTAACCACATTTAAATGAACGTTTTCTTAATGTTAATTTCCAGGTCATTGCTCCGTTGTGATTTAAACGAACAGATGTTTTTGATAGGTCATTCTTTATTTTACAGACACTTGCCAAAAGAACTTGCCTTTTTTTTTTGTCCTGGAAAAGTTGAAGATGACAGTTTCTCCAAGAAGCTGAACTTGAAATGGTGAGTATTTCTTCTTCCTCCCTCCATACCTGGTGAGATACACCTGAGGGGCTGTTAACTTAAAGGTAAAGTATATGTAACTCTCTGGAGGTGTCACATGGAAATAGAAAGTTAAAACCATACTTTGAAACATTCTTCATGGAGATAGATATGTTTTATGCCATACTGTGGAATAGTATAGCCAAAGGAATGACATTTCCATGGAACCAAGCAGGAGGAGGTTCCTCTCTAGGCCAAATGAGAGTCAGGTTTGTGGAGATGTAAGCCCTTTACAGTAAGAACGTAAGTTTTTCAGTGCAAAAAAAAACCTTGTATTTGGCCAATCAGCTATGGAACAGTGGGTCTCATCAAACAACTGAAATTACAATGTCCCAGTCTGCTTGGGGGACTTCTTGGACAGGACTTATAGAGACAGTATTGCAATATCAAATGTCAGCTGCGATTTTGAATTCTTTTTATAAAATACCTTTAATGTCAATTGCAATCATTTTTAGTATCTGTGGACCCAGGCATTTCTTTCACTGACGAGAGCTGTGTGAAGAGATCATTCAGTATTTATGATGAGGACCTGTCTCTTTAGATTGAACTGTAGTGTGTTATGGAAATCACATGCCATTCCACACACTTGAACAGCACATCTCTATGGCTATATCACTGTCAATACATCCTTACACAATTCACCATGTCATTCACCTGGAAGCCAGTTCAAATGCAGTTCCGACTGGCCATGAGTGCTAGTTTTTTCATAATATTTTTTCATTTCGTCTGCCTCACAGGTTTATCGGGATGATTTTCACACGGCTGTCTCTGATTGTCATGCTGTTGGCGTTGGTGAATGGGGAGAGGAATGGTGAGTGAAAAAGGCACATCTAAATGGAAATGACTAACCAGCAGTTACAGAGGAGATAGTTATTACACCTTCTGTTACTCTGAGTTTGATTTTTCTGTCAGGTCGAATATAAAGTGTGGGAATGTTTTTGTAGTTTTAGCAGTGGTATTTTGTCTATGGACATGCTAATTTAATTTTTGACATTTCCTTGTGTTTTACTACTCTACTATTACTTATTTTATTACCTATTGAAGGGACTGCGGATGTAAATGAAAGTACCTATAGGTTAGACTTTTTTTTAGGTTAAAAAGTTTACTTCCTGGTTGTAAATCATGACATCACGCTAGGGAATTTCATAACTATTACCTAGCAAAAACACCTCTAATGTACACAGAAATTATTATCTGATAAATACAAATATAAGAAAACACCTTCATTTGGTTGAATTATTGTTTAAACTATCAGAAAAAATGTGTTTCTGTAAAAAATCTGCTGAACTTTTGGATAGAATTCTCTCTGCTTCCTGTAATTTTCAACATATTTTGAAACTTTTCTTCTTGGGTTGCTTCTTGATTTGTGTAAAGTTAAAATTTATATTTATAATAGTTAAAATCCCACCAAATTAAGTCAGAATTAGAGAATCATAAAAATCTGTCATATGCACTTTAATTTGGTAGCTATGATCTGGCATGTTTACAATTGTTTTATACGGATGTTAGTTAATCAAAAATTTATAAAGCATTTTGCATGTTTGCTTTCACGCTTGCGATTAAAAAAAAAGGTTCCCTCTCCTGTGATAACTCCATATTATTTTTTGTATTTTTCCCTTTGTCTAAAATTCATCCAAACTTTGAAATTGTAAATGGTCTAGTTAGTATTTTGTACGAATCATGAACAGCCCAGTTCTCTGTTTACTTCTAACCTTTTACATTCAAAAACAAAGGAAAAGGAGGAAACTTTTTGGGAGTATTAAAGTTGTTTATCTACTTGACAAATTATGACAGATAAAGGCAATACTGGATTAGTCTGGCTAGCCACTTCACAGTTTATCTTTACTATAGTGGGGAAAACTATGAACTTTACAGAGGCTTAAGATTGTGTAACTTATAAGAAAGATCCCAAGCTCATAGTAAACAGATTCATAAAGAAAACATTTGTGACTTCAGTTATTCAGATAAACAAAACACAGATTCTAGCATTTTGTGCAATGAGGCTAACAAGAGTAGCTGCGAAACGTATAGTAGAAATAATGACCCATTGCATCTTTACTAATACAGTATTTGGACAGTTACCAAAACGGATATTTATGAAGTGCTGTAAACTTAAAGAAGACATTCAGATTCATTTGTGCAAAAATGGCTATGCAACTGTCAATTTCTACATGTATCACAATTAAGAAATTTAAGTTGGAGAAGGTAAGTGTGTACCAGTAGTGGTAAAAAGGGGTGTTGATCTGAGCAATGATGAATATAAACATTACTCAAACATGCATCAATCACTAAATACAGCTTCGAGAGGGGAAATGAGAAGTAATACGTAATACTGGAGTGCTGCGCTTTATCTATATTTAATGCTGCACTATGTAAATTTTCTGGTGGAGTGTCAGCCAGCTTGAGATAGTATAGCTTTACTAGAAATGTTCCACAGTAAGGCATTCAACCTATCTATCAATATAGAGACAAGCAGGTGACTCCAGGCCAAGTTACTAGTCATATCTGTGGAGTAGTAACCTCCCTCACATCACAGTAACATTGTTTGTTTTTCAAGGTATTTTTGAAGAATAAAACACCCATAATTAAAGAAATGTGAGATGTTTTACTGCAACATTCCAGACATAGAAATAATATCTCCATAGAGACAAACAGATGAAGATGTCACTCTACCTGAAAAGTTGCATAGTGCTTCTTTAAATAACTGGTGATTTTTTTTTTTTCTTACAACCTCTTGTATATAGCTGAGAAACAAACTTGTAGTATTACTTTTTTTTTTACTTGTACATACACATTTATATAATCATGCCTTATTTGACACCAGTCTCTACTTTTTTAGAATTTATTATTGCCGTTTATATTTTTTTTTCTTTGTTAATATATTGTGATATATTGTGTTAATATATTGTGGGAGTTACTGTGTCCAAATAATTTCCCTTGTGGATCAATAACGTTTGTCTAAGTCTAAGTCTCTTTAAATTCATTTCTCATGTTTCTCTCATATATTAGATGATACCGCGCAGCCCTGTGCAGAGGTAAAGATGCCCAGCTCAGTGGTGGTCCTGGGGTCCCCTGTATCAGCCTCCTGTACCATCAGAGAGGACTGCCCAGTGCCCATCGCCCCGGCTGTGCCCATAGGCTGGCATCTGGATGGACAAGCTCTCCCCAGTGGCTCTGTGTCCAATCAGAGTGGACTCATGTCTACTGTTGTTATACCCAACTTCAACAGCACCATGGCCTACCTCACCTGCACTATCTGGACCACACCACCGCAGATAGTGGGAGGGCTGCAAGTCAGAGCTGGATGTAAGGAGAATTTTAAAAGAAATTATATGTTTTTATTTATTTTGTGCAAGATTCTACTGGAATTTCTAAAAAAGCATAGTCAGATGTTTTTGAGTGTGTAACTTTTTAATATATAATTGCAAATAGCTTTCTTCGATTGTGTACTAGAATCAAATATATAATATATACTATCTCTATTGTTTTAACTGCAATGTATGCATTAAAGGGCCCGCATTACACTATTTTTGATCTATGCTATAATGTTGTTTCCTCATCACAATCATACCTGGAGTTGTGTTTAGTTACATTCACACATGTTTAACACACAAACCCTTCATATTTAGGCTGAGTTATTCTCTCAGACTGAAAACACTCAAACATGCGTATGTTGTTGAGGAGGTAACAACATTAAAACATAGCTTAAAGCTCACAAGAGTCAATTTCATGTAATATAGGACCTTTAACTTTTACCTTATAGCATAACTGCTGTGATTTGGAGTTTTCATGTTATTGGCTTTGTCCTCAGCCAAGAAGAAAGACTTATACAGCCAAATAATACACAAGCTGCCCCATCTTACTGTTAGTTTATTTTTGTATTTTCCTGAAAACCTTAAAAAATAACTGAAAATTATGCTAACAATATGCAAGTACTGTAATTTTACATTTTAAGGACCCCAGGACAACTGGCAACCACTTGTATAAGCTAATGAGGAACCAAAATAAAGAATAAAGAAAAAGAAATGAAAGTGAAAGAAGAAAAGAAAGTAAAAATAATCATCTTTCACAAATTCTAAAATAGCAATGAGGACTCAATGGTATTCAACTTTTTAAAAAAATGTAAATGTAGTTTGCAATTTAGTTCAATGTATCTTTCTTGTTTTTTTTTTTTGTTTGTTTGTTTTTTTTCATATAATAACAAAAGTATTTCTCTTATAGATCTTCCATCAGTACCTCAAAACCTCCACTGTCAAACCAACTTGACCACACCCAGCACCATGTTGTGTAGCTGGGACCCAGGGAGGGACAGCCATTTGCCCACAAAGTACAGTCTACATACAACTATAAGGTAAAGTATTATTTACATGTAGTAGTGTTGAAAATGCATTGTTTTTGATTATATATTTTAACATATTTATTTAAATTCCTTATAGAGAAAGAAAGAAAAACTATAACTACACCCTACCACCAGGGCAGCACCACTACAGCATCCCTCGCTCAGACTTCACCTGGTTTTCGGACATGGAGATTTATGTGAAAGCCCAGAATGCGCTCGGCGACACCACATCAGCACCAGTGGTTGTGGAGCCCCTCAGCGCAGCCAAGTTTGACCCTCCTGAGCTTCTGTATGTCCGCCCACTGTCCAAGTATGGTTGTCTGAGAATTCACTGGAGGCTCTCCCAACACGAGTCCTGGTTCCAAGATGTAATGAATGTACAAGTGCGGCTCATACCTGCGGAACCAGGGAGAGACCAAAGTATCCAAGTAAGTTTTTTCATATTAGCAATATTTTGGGGGCTTAAAGGGCCCATATTACTCAATTTTCCGATCTATGTTATAATCACAAATATACTTGGAGTTGTATTTTGTTTCATTCACACATGTTTAACACACAAATTCTGCATATTTATTGAGTTCTCTCAAACTGAAAATACTGTTCGACTTTGTGATGTCATGTGATAATACAGGAAGTGCGCCACTGTGTTTTTAAATTCAATACACACTTCACTAGAATCCTTTAGATAATTTCAGCCCTGGAATTGCTCTGCTAGACAACTCTGCTAAACACTCTCTACTGAACTAAAGTTAAAAGGTAGTTATTGACTTAGAAGCTACCGCTTCATGACATCACAAGGTGGAACAGAGCATTTTTAGCTCTGGAAATGTAGACAGACCAATAATAAAGGATTACTCAGACATGTGTGAATGAAACAAAACACAACTCCAGGTATGTGTTTGATTATAACATGGTAATATAGGAGCCTGTTGTGCCCTGGGATTCCAAGGCCTAAACTAACAAGATTTTTACAGTTTCTCTGTGATTCATATTTATTGCAGCTCAGATGGTTATTTTTTAGTTATTATTATTATTTTTTTTTAGGTTTTTACTTGAAAGGTGCACTATGTAACTTTTCTGATACAAGTCCAGCACCTGGCTGTGTTCATGGAGATACACTAGGGAGATTGCTTTCCCAGGAATGTACCACAGTCTGACATTAAACTTGCTTATTATTTAATTATAGGTGTTTTTTTACATTAAAACAATACCTTGAAAAAGATGCATTCTACTGTAAGCATGCCCACCTCTCCACAAATGGGACCTGTAAATTGGCATGGGCCTTGTCTCCATGGAAATAGATAAGTTTAATATCATACTATGAAAAATTCCAGGCAAAGCAACAACATCTCCATGGTGACGGACCCTCCACCCATAAAGTACACAGTGAAGCTTTAAAATATCACAAGTCTACATGGCCTTATCACAATATTTCTATACCACACCACACTCCAAAAAACGTGTTTTTTTGTCTGGCCTGAAGGCGCCTGGTGATTCACTACTGTATATCTGTATTTCCTCTTTAGACCTCAGAGAGACGAGCACGACCATCCAAACCCATAGACCAGTGTCTGCTTTCACACGGGACTCGGTATGTGGCCCAGATGCGGGTGAGATACCGACAAAGCCCCTGGAGCGAGTGGAGCAGGGGGCGCACTGGAGTCACCTTGGAAAGCGGTTGGTTTAAATCAATGCCGGGCGCAACAATCAGCCCCTCTCTCTCCGTCTGTCTCTCTTCTCCAATTTGCTGTCTTTTCTTCCGTTTCCTGGCCTTTTCAATATATGCTAATGTCATGTTTTACACCTCCCACTGCTTTGCTCGGTGGCTCAGGCTGAATTGATATATTGAGTTTTGCCGTACACTCTGGCAGAGAATCCATAGAAGTGTCTTGTATAGAAAAGTTTGCCTTTCTAAAGACTGGAGAATAGAGGAGGTGGTTTTTGACAAGCTGTGAAACTGACAGGCGCTTGCTTCTTCTTTTCAGCCCCCAGCGGAGGTCTCGATTCCTGGATGAAGGTGTCAGGGGATCACACGCACAAAAAAGTCAGCGTCCATTTGTTTTGGAAGGTACACGGATCACGCAGTTTGCCTGACACCTGTCACAGATCTACACGAGCCAGAGGTCTCTTTGTCAAATATGTGGTGGTGTTTTCACAGCCGTCCAGACAGTTTCAAGCCAACGGGCAGAATGTGTCATATGTGGTGTCCCGAGTGAAGCAGCCCGGGGAGAGGGGCCAGCTGTGTGCTACTCTACAGAAGCACTGCACTTTCCAAGCCTCAGCTAAAGCCAGCAAGGTGTATCTGAGCGCGGTCAATGGGGCAGGGAGATCACAGGCCAAATCCATACGCATTTACCACAACAAAGGTAAGACATATATACATATTTGCCTACATTTATTTATTTATTTGTCACAAGGTGAGTTTGGCAAGTAAATTAATGTTATTGCAAAATAAAACTGATGAGCGCTATAGTGGCCCAAATCAAATCAAGCACAGCTAAAAGAATAAAATTACAATTCATTTCAACAAAACATGGATAAAACATTACAACAAAAGACCATGAATAAAACAAAAACTAAAAATGAATGAATGAATCAAAATGGGCAAACTATAAAAGAGGTGAAGAAATAACAGGCAGGAGAATAAATAGTGCAGGGGGCAGTTGGCATGTTTGACAGTTGCCTATATTTCTGTACCATAGAATATGCTATTGCCCACCATAATGGTAGGAAAAAAACATACAATTCCCCATAACTATTGGCACTGATTTGTATCAGGGTTTTCGTAATAGTATTTTGTATTTAATAGTGTATGTGATCATCCATGTGAGTCATATACCCTATGTAATATTTTGCTGGTTTATGTAATGAATGTAATGGGAATGCTTTCTCTCTGTAGATTACTCAGCTGTTACAGATTTGACCGTCACGCCATATGACAACAGATCGCTTATGGTCAATTGGACGAGTGTCGATACCCCCCGTCTCCTTGATTTTGTGATAGAATGGATACCTTTACTAAATCCAGACCTGGCCAATCTACAATTTCAATCCACAAATAAAAGTCATACAAGCTTCATCATATCAGGTAGTATTTTATTTTTATTTACTATTCTGTTAATCTCATCATCCAGCGTGATTTCACACAGCTCCTCTTGTGCGTGAGTGGCCTGCCCGTACACAGTTAGCAGCTTAAGGTTCACTGATCCAGGCTAACCTCTCCTCTCTCATCAATAGACAGCATTGAGCCATACAAGCCCTATGGGATCTCCGTGTATCCCCGGTTTAAGGATGGGATCGGCCTGCCTCAGACTGCTAATGCCTTCTCAAGACAAAAGGGTAAGTCACCAAATGCCCCAGACAAGATCACACAAAGAGCGGGCAGACCTGTGAGCAAGACGGAGGTCAAGGTGCTTTCAAATACAGGCTTCTCATAAGAGCTAGGGGAATATGATAAGTGATGGTGCAATGCCCTCTGGTGGACAAATGTGTACACGCAGAAAGTGTGTGGTACTTAAGTGCAATCCTTTTACTTTTTACTCTTTAAGTACATTTTTAAAAAGGTAATTTAATACTTTTACTTAAGTAGATTTTTTGGTGATGTGTTACTTTTACTTTTACTTAAGTATTTCTTTGCTCTGGTATCTATACTTTTACTTAAGTAACAAAATTTGAGCTACATAGAGACCTGAATCTATTTTAAGACAATAAAAATACCTATAATTCACTTAACATAAGATAGATACATTTTATGGCATACTGTGGAACAGTCCAGACAAAGCAGCAACATCTCCATGGAGACAATTAGGTGGAGAACACCCTTTCAGAAAAGTTACAGAGTGCAACTTTAAAGTGCATATGACAGGTATTACTTGGTTGGTTGGGATAGTACCTGTGGAAAATAAAAATCATAGTTTGTACATTACTTAAGTTGCAGTTTGAGGGGAAAAAACGTTGAAAATAAAGGTAGGCCTACAAAAATACAGAAAGGAGCATTTCTAAAACACAGTACCTATGTCATCAACACCAAAAATTCCACCCAAAATGTGACAACATTTTTTTGGCAGTTTAAGCATTCATTATGCAATATAAATGTGTGTTGTCTTTTTACGTGTATTAGTCTAATCATTAACAATTTAGCAGTTTTAGCCCTCGGCATTATGTTTGCTAGTTTACAGTTTTATGTCATATCTGTCTAACCAGAAAGTGAAATGAGTAGTCAAATTCACTTTAACAAACTGTAAAGGTCCTATATTACACAAAACTGACTCTTGTGAGCTTTAAGCTGTTTTAGAATGTTGTTACCTCATCCAGAACATACCTGGAATTGTGTTTCGTTTCATTCACACACGTTTGAGTAATCCTTCATTATTAGACGGTATTTTCACATTAACCGCTCCTTTTACCTTCTGTAGAGGTTTCTCTCTTCCAGGGCTGAAATTATCCACATGATTCTAGTGAAGGTGTATGGAGTTTAAAAACACAGGCTGTGTTTTAAACATGTGTGAATGAAACAAAACACAACCCCAGGTATGTTTTTGATGAGAAAACAACATCATAACATAGATGAGAAAGAGTGTAATATGGGCCCTTAAACTGCATACATCTACTACAAAATACACCCAGTACCCTATACATAAAAATATGTACTCACACATTTTTAACTACATTTTTACATTTGTATTTTTAAAGCTCCTTCAGAGGTTCCAAAACTCAGAACTGAAAACACTTGGCAGTTTGATGTGGAGCTGATATGGGACGAGATTCCACTGGACCAGAGAAATGGGATAATTCACGGCTACAAAGTGTTTTACCGTGAGGAAAATGGCCCCATCAGTGGTAAGTGAAATGCTGCTCTGTGTTGTCTTAGACTTAGACTTAGAAACTTTATTGATCCACAAGGGAAATTATTTGGACACAGTAGCTCATGCCTCACAATATATTTAATAACAAGGAGCAAAAATATAAATGGTAATAATAAATTCAAAATAAGTAGCAAAAATAACAAGAGACTGGTGTCAGAAAAGGCATAATTATATAAATGTACTAGTAAAAATAAAAAAATATAGAAATATAGTAATACAAATATATATCTCAGCTATATACAAGAGGTCGTAAGAGGTCATCACATTTTCTATTTATCAATAGATATATTGATTTATTCTATTTATGCTTTTACATGTCTTTTTTTCTAGTTGTGCATGCCAAGCCAAATGAGAGAAGAGTCCTTCTTAAAGACCTCAACCCTATGTCTGTGTATGAAGCCTTTTTGATGGCATCTACTTATGGCGGGAGTCTGAATGGGTCAACAATTCACTTCAAAACTGAATCTTTTGGTCAGTATCATATATAGAAACATTATATCCACACAAGCACACTGTCATGCAATTTTCATTTTTTTTTCCCCAGATATTGTTTTTGTTATAACTGTTGTCTCAGTCATTACGGTATTGATTTCGGCCTTCATAATAACATTTGTTTATTATTTTTCTCCTCGTGGAAGGTAAGGTCCTAACTGCTCATAGAGTCTAATATTTTAAATAGTTGTATTGACAGTTTTGTTTTGCACTTACAGATTTAAGAAACATTTTTGTCCGATTATCCCTGATCCGGCCAACAGCAGCATTAAGGAATGGTCAACGGAATCTTTAGAGGTGATGACAAATACGACATAACAGTCTTATATTGTATGTTGGTAGACAAAAAAGTAGATAGTAGCAGATTTTGGGATGCTATCGGCTATTATTATTATTATTATTATTATTATACTAAGTCAGTATAGTAGCAAGATAATTAACTACATTAACTACTGTGTTTAGCCTATTTGATGGTTGACTGGTGCTATGACCACGATATGCAGTAGGGGGCACTGACACTACATGTTTTACTCTTCCTTGTAGGACATCTTGCCTGACTTCAGTAGTAAAAAACCCAGCCTAGTTTACCTGTCCCATGTCAGCTGCCTGGATCTTTCTGGACCTACAAAGATCCAGAAGGAGGAGGATGACTGCAGGCTGAGTAGAGCAGAGGAGACCAGTGACCTCGGTGAGTCCATTTGTGGCTCTCCGTTCATCCCTGGGTACTGCGGCTCCAACAGTGACTCCGTCCCATACGCCACTGTCCTCTTCTCCAGTCCAAGCACTAGCCCCGCCCCCAGAGAGAACCATGCCTACCTGCGCTCCGAGTCCACCCAGCCGCTCCTGGAGGCAGAGGAGGCCTTCACACCAAGGTGCTACCAGAACTTCACAGCTGACAAGACAAAGGAAGAGCAGTGCTTCTTTGGTTCAAGTGACAGTGATGAGAGGGAGCAGGTGCCAGAGCCAGATATCAGCTGGGATGAGTTTCCTTTCCTGAGAGCACTGTCAATGAATGATGCTGAAAATGAATAAAAGTGATTTGTGTGAAATTCTGTGACTGTGTCTTAAAAGGAATGTTACAAAAGCGAGGTTGATTAACACTTGTTGAATAAAAATGTGTAGGCCTACTTTCTGTTGGTTTTGAATATGTGTCATAAAATCATTGGTTGACAGAGAAAAAAAAAAAAAAAAAAAAAAAAATTCATTAATGTCTACATACCAAAGTTGATTGTCTGTTATGCCATCTTTTTTCTAGTTGAAATAAATGTGTTTTTCTACAAAAGGTCTACTTGTTAGTATTTCATTTTAAATTGTATTAGCCTATTATTTTTCAGTTAATTAAATTTCTAATATTTTTTTTTCATACGTCATTTATTTTTCATCATCACTCTTTATGCTGTTTTTCATTCATAAAAACAGACAGTGAATGTGATTTATTTAAAAACGTTTTCACAACTAAGCAGCGTGGTAGAAACATAGATGTTATCTGGTATCGATTGTTTATACTAGATTCAACTATGCTCTAGTTCGATTGGTTTAGTCTACTCAAGATGGCGTCTCTCTGCTAGGGGTCGTGCTTGTATTTTGCTTTATGGAACTCCTTTTAGACACTGTACATATTAGATCGTTACGGTATTTGTAGCTATGTTCATAAACATCGCCCTGAGGAGTGTGTTGCGGACGTCTGGCTGTATTTTTCGAGAAAGCAGCGCGGTTTGTTCAGCGTTGTCTGCGCCGTCGCTAGCATGTTCAGCGACTCTAGTGTCCGGAGCAAACGTCAAATGCGGTAAGTTTGATTGATCAGTGGGTCAAGTTTTTCACAGCACTCATGACTATTGTATTTTAAGATCCACACTTCAGTGCTGTCCTCTAGCATCAGCAGTGGGCATCGTCACCAGACTGTGTGAAATTATAAAATGTGATGGGCTAGGGCCACACTCCTTAGATGATATGTATAATATTAGATAAATGAAAACAAAACAAAAAAACAAAAAAAAAGTATTTTGGAGAATGGGGAAGTGGTAATGATACAGAAAATGTGCATGCGATATCTTCATGATCAAGTGTCAGATCCTGACAGTCATGAATGTAGGCCTATGCATTACCCTTTATATATTTTGATTGGTGAGAATATACCATTATTAAGATTTCTAATTGGTTTGAAATCATTACAGTCTTAAAGTAGGTAGATGCAAATAAATGTGCTTTGACTCTCCAGCAGCCCTTCACAAGACATCACAAGGGAAATTATTTGGACTCAGGACAGTCCCGGCTTCTCTGTGTGTATCATCTGCCTTCACTCCCCTGCCCCAGCACACCACATCTTCGGAGACCACAAGGACTCAGTAATAGCCAGTGGGCAGTGGCTACTACAGAGTTGTTAAACATTTGCAGATATTTAACAGTTTGTCCCTTTTATACAGGACATCAACATTTTCAGTTTGTTGGGACTTGCATATACTGCAAAAAAGGATTTAAAATGTACACACAAAATTCACAAAACATTCACTTGGGCGCTATTTATATTAAAATGAGGGGTGTAATGGAACATTCCATGTCCCCAGAGCTAGTCTTCATGTCCAGAGATCCAGTCGTCGAGGCCCCTACTTTCGACTGCCGCCCAGATCTCCCTGCACTGGCCCCCTATCCTCCTACGGGTGGTGGGTCCATGGGAGGATGGCCCCACGTTGCTCCTTCGGGCTGTGCCCGACCGGGCCCCATGGGGGAAGGCTCGGCCACCAGACGCTCGGGGTCTTGTTCACGTGGGGGGGAGGATGGAGCGTGAGATTGACAGCCGGATCGGTGCAGCGTCGGCAGTGATACGGTTGCTGTATCAGACCGTTGTGGTGAAGAGGGAGCTGAGCCGAAAGGCAAAGCTCTCGATTTACCGGTCAATCTATGTTTCTACCCTCACCTATGGTTATGAGTTTTAGGTAATGATCGAAAGGACATCGAGATCACAGATACAAGAGGCCAAAATGAGTTTCCTCCGCAGAATGGCTGGGCGCTCCCTTAGAGATTGGGTTAGGAGCTCAGTCACATGGGAGGAGCTCGGAGTAGAGCCGCTGCTCCTCCACGTCGAGAGGAGCCAGCTGAGGTGGCTCGGGCATCTGTTCTGGATGCCTCCTGGACGCCTCCCTCGTGTTCCAGGCATGTCAGACTAGGAGAAGGCCCCGGGGAAGACCCAGGACACGCTGGAGGGACTATGTCTCCCGGCTAGCCTGGGAACGCCTTGGGGTCCTCCCGGAGGAGCTGGAGGAAGTGTCCAGGGTGAAGGGAGTCTGGGAGTCCCTGCTTAGACTGTTGCTCCCGTGACCCGGCCCCGGATAAGCGGAAAAAAATGGATGGCAATGGGGCAGAGCTGAACTCAAAATATCGATATCACAATATATCGTCACTGACTTCTTGGTAATACACATATCGATACAAGATGCTGCATTGGAATACCTTAAAGCTATTTCATTAGGAATCTGCTGGGCTGAAATTATGACTTATTCACAAGGCAGTTATGTTCTGATTTTTAAGAACACTGTAGACATGAAATTCTGCATTTTAGAATGTGAAATTGTGTGTATTGTGTATTGTGAAAACAGCTATTTAGAGCCCTTTTTAGTGATATTAATTTTCTGTGCTAAAATCCAAACAAAAGTGTTATAGAAAATGTACAGTAGGTCCCCAATAGTGAATTGCAATTTGTATGTATTAACCACAGTAATTAAGTATGGGATACATATAGTATCATGGACCCAGTATTGAGATCCATATGTATCGTGAGGTGCTTAGTAGTATCTAGCCCTAGGTGGCAATGACATTAAATACAGTTATGCACTACAGTTACAGCTGTAATACAGTTTATGCTGTTCTTATTTAGGTGAGAATCAAACTGAAAAAAAATGACATTTAGAGCCAAATTCTTTGTTTATAAAATTAAAAATTAAAAATTGCCACATTGCACTGAATTTTTGCGGTTCAGTGCAATGTGGCAGGATGCACTGTTACACCTCTACTACAAATGTGTATAAGCAGTTACACAGAAATCAACCAATGTGTGAGTTCTCATTACTCACCATGGAAAATGTGGCCTAATGCAAAAAGTGTCTGGTGGTGAATTATCTTGTGTCATTTTAACAGCCTGATAACTTCCTGGTTCTTTACCTTCTAAAACTGTTGAATGATATGCAAGACAAAAATTTATATTTATAATGACACAGCAGATGCACAAACACATCAGTTTTATCTGTCAAAACCCTGTGATCAAAATTTGAAAGGAAATTACATCAGCGATGGTTATATGAGGTTATTGAGAAACCACTCATCTTACAATCTGGCATGACAGCAGTGAGAACACAGTATAAGCAATTTAGTCTATAATTATAATGTTTCATTAATGAGTAAAGAAAGCTATAGATATAAAACTCTGTATTAAATTGACCATGTCCAATGGCAAGACTGAAATGCCGTAGATCAAAATAAATAATTGTTTCTCTAAACTTCAGTTGATCCTGTACGTTTTCAAAACATTATTTTATTTCTTGCAGGGAGCTTCACACTTCAACCACCAGTGAGAAATTATGCACGGGCTGTGAAGAAAAGTGTAACGGGTACATCCTTGCAAAGCACTGATACACAAATTAATTTAAACACATAGCACACATTATATTCTTTTCTATTCTTTGTAGCTTCCCCAAGTCACCTGAGTGACCTTACGCCGACAATGTTGAAGCTGGACTATGCAGTTGTGCCTCTCGCTCAAACGTACGCCTTAACTTTATAACATAATCAAACATATTCAAGTCCAAAGTTCTAGTATGTTGTTTTGTTTGCAGGACTGATGATGTTGTTAAAAGACTTATCTCAATTGAGCTGGCAAGTCATGTGAGTTATGTTGTTATTATGTTATGTCATTTTGCATAATCCAAAACAACAATGTGCAGAGCAAGCATAGTTTGAAATACCGAAAATAAATGAAAGGTGCATTAAGTAACTTTTCTGGTAGAGTTGCTTGTTTCCATGGAGACGTTATTGCTTTGTCTGCAATGCTCCAAAGTATGGCATTAAATTCAATCTCCATACACAAACAGGAGATGCCACCAGGACAATTTACAGGTGAGATGTGAATATTGTGGAACATTACAGGCAAAGCAATAGCATCTCCATGGTAATGGACCGCCAACCTGAAAAGCTCCTCAGTGCACCTTTAACTAATGCCCTAAATTAGTTTTTGAGGATGGACCAATTTTTTTCAACCCATTTTGAATTCTGACATTTCTTACGTTGAAAGGTGCTGCAAAAACAGAAATAGAAAAATATATTACTGTCCAATGCTAAAATTATTGTATGTGGTTTAAAAGTAAATATCAATAGTAAAACCCCAAAACACATGCATATGGTCCAAATATGACACCTCTTATTCCATATCTGCAGAAAGAAAAGTTGGAGCTAAAAAAGGAGCTACTCATTTCAAAGGTCCAGAGGAATGAAAATGACCGCAATTCAGAGGAGGTCAGAGGTAAGCTGAGTTCTCTTGGTCCTCGTTACTATTTCTATCAGAACCCTGTAGCAGCTGATAACATAATAATGGCCAATAATGTAAAAATTTTGGCCAATTTTAAATCTAATAAGCCCATAATGTTTTAAACGATCAATAATATAATAACTTGAGTGATTACATTATTGGCAGGGTGAGGGAAAAAATGTTATAATGTAATAACTGCAGCCAACACTGGAATAATTCAAAGTTATTACATGTTAACTCTTTGCTTGTTCATTTTTGTTTGGGCGAGGAGGTACTATACATATCCATCATATGTTCTTTGCTTTGGAATACACATTTCGCATGGATGGCAAAGTTGTTGAAAATAAGCAAAAACACTGGGAGGCTAGAGGTTGCTTTTACAAAAAAGGGCTGGCAGTGAAAGAGTTAAGTACAAGTTTGGTTTGACTCAATGACGCACTCAAATGCGTCAGTAACTAATTATAATTCTACAAAATTATTACGTTATTGGATGTTGTTACATTACTGGCCGTTATTATGTTATCGGTTGCTACAAACCCTTAAACTGAATCAGTTGAATTTATGTGTTTTTTGTTGTTATGCAGTGGCTATGTTGACAGCAAGAATCCGCAACTTTCAAGATCATTTGCAAATACATCCCAAGGCAAGTATAGTCTACATAAAAAACAAAAGAATAGTGACATGTTAGTATAATAAAGGGGTTTGTCTGTGCTCTTTGCTACCTTCTGGTTTTGAGACATGCACTTGGCTACAGGATTTCCTGGGTACACCTCGCAACTACAGACTTGTAAAATTGTGGTCGGAACTTTCCATGTTAGATCATACATGCAAGCTAGATACTGACACACTGCTATTTAAAAATACAACATTGTCACTCATTCCTTTTTCAGTTTCACCTTTGTATTTCATTGTTTACTCTGATCATTCTTGCATTACAGGACAAAGCTAACAAAAGACGCATGCTAATGGCCATAGACAAGAGGAAAAAGATTTTAAAGAAGCTCAGACTAGTTCGCTATGACGCTTTTGAGAAAGTGTGTGAAGAGTTGGGTATCACCTACACCTTTCCACCAGAGTACTACAGACGAGCCACGCGGCGCTGGCTTGCCAAAAAGGCTTTCTGTTTAAAGGTAAAAGTTTAATTTGATCATAAGTGGGAAACAAGCATATTATGTTTCAGTAAAAGGGATGGGCGATGTATTGGTTTGAATATCTGTATCGGTGATGTTTTCCTCAGGTGTCAGTACCGATTCTTTGTATGCAAGTTGTTGTTGTCAATGCATCAAATGTGTCTTATTTAACAGAATAATGAATAAAAATGTAAATAGAAGAACAATTACAGAAACATATAGCTGTAAGTCTACCAAAAAAAACAAATTTTTTTTATTGGAGGGTCCGCCACCTGCTTGTCTCTATAGAGATGTAATTGTTTTATTTCACAGTATGGAAATAAACTTGGTTATCACAATGGAGACAAGTTACTTGTCAGATCTATGGAGACGCAAGCCTGTACTTACAGTAGTAAGAATTCATGTTTTTCAGGGTATTTCTGAGCTGTAATTAAATACATGTAAGGCAGATGAGTTTAATGCCATACTGTGGAACATTCCATGCAACAAAATGACATTTCCATGGAGACAAGCAAATAGCAGCCCCTCCATCTTAGAAGTTACATAGTGAACCTTTAATATTCCAGATAAGTAGTTTTTGTTAAGTTAAAGTTAAGTAAACTTCAGAAGAACTTGACACTTCACAGCAAATCTTGGTTATCAGACACAGCAACAAGACAAATATATAAATATCATTTAAAAAACTAAGTGGTAATGGTCAAAATCGCACAAATAAATGTCAGAGTGTATTCACAAAGCTGTTCTCTCATTCTGTGCTGTTGCTTTGTGTTTTCCCACAGGTCTTTAAAGAAGTGCAGAAGCAAAAAGCAGAAGAAAAAATGAAGATGAAACAAAACCAAGTCACTGCAGATTCCAACATTGCAAAAGCCCAGTGAACATCTGTCTCTTGTATAATAACGGGATTGAAATAAAACGACTTCTTCTTGTCTGATCATATGCAATGCCTCTTTTTTTCAAACAACCTATTAAGTTGTGATTTTGTGAAAAATAATGTGTAACTAATCTGAAACTATAAACAAGTATAGTTTTACTCAGAAATGTTAAATCTGCAGATCAAATACATTTTCCAATAAAAAAATACATACTTTACAATTTGCTAAGAAATTGCCCTATATAATATTTTCAGTAGGACTGACTACACTGAAACCTCATTTAGAAAAAAGCATGTGATGCAATTGTGTCGATTTCATCTGCACATATCTGTGCTCATAAAATGATGAAGTAGGAGATTATAAACCATAAAAGTTCACATGACTTCTCTCGATATCAGTACATGTGTCAATGTGGTCAACCAGCCCTTTTTGCAATAGCCAATGAATCACATTTGTCAGTAAGGGACGTAGAATGCTACCAGACATTTTTAACAGTCAGAATTGCAGAGTTTCCTGTTTGGTACGCAGATGTCAGTTTGGTCAGGGAGAGTGCAGAGCTCTACACTCCGGGTATGTAATTTTATTTCTACACTATTTCAACACCATACAGTATTTGCTGTATTTCTGTTGTTATTACTCATGTGAAATATTTTTGCCAATATTGGCAGCACTTTTGACTAAATTTGAAATGAAGAGATTCAAGTGTTGCTTATAACTTACTTTGGGCAATTAAAGTGCAACCAAAAATGTAAACTTTTCTCTTTAGGCATTTCAAAACAAGGCTCTAAATGTCTAACCCAGTGATAACTCATCAGCCCGGTGCTGGAGGCTATGGGACAAATGTTCAAACTGGACAGTGGAGTACTCATGTGTGTGGGTGCTGTAGTGACATTCCAATCTGTAAGTATGAGCTCACTTCATTTTTGTACATGCAACCAGTGTTGGGGAGTAACTGAAACATGTATAGAGAATATGTTTTCTGAGTAACTGTATTCCGGTACAGTTACTTATTCATTTGGTAGTATTCAGAATAGTTACTTATCTTCAAAGAAATACCTGGCGGTACTTGATCACACAATTTAGGCTTCAACTTGCACTGAATTAATGAGAAAAACACCTGTGGTGACTGCATGTGCCATTTTTCCTTCTCAAACAAATATAAAGCTCTTAATCCTATTTTACGTTTTTACACTATAATTTAAATGGACTCATCTGTGAAAGTATTCCAGGTATTCAGAATACAGTACTCTGATTTGACCCTGTATCAGAATACATTATATTTTAAAGCAGATATTCATTATTCTGTAACTAAATATATTTTAGTATTTTTCCCATCACTGCGTACAACTAATACATGTAAATTGTAATTCACTAATGGGGCCCTTCTGTGCAGTCTCTACATTACTTCATGTTTTGAACTTTATAATTTTAAGTATGTTAGGAATGTCTAGTATATTAAGTATGTTTGCATATTCAGTTATCAATATATCAGTATCTAAAATGTCACATTTTTCCATTTCAGGTTTGTTGGGATTCTTCTGTGGACCAGTACTGAGCTGCTACACTGCAAATAAATATGGGGAGAACTGCTGCCTAGGTTTTCTGCCAGGTGGAATGACAGCCCTGCGAACTCACATGAGGCTCACTTACGGTATTGAGGTAGGTCTGGTTATTGTGTGGTTAATGCTGCTCACTGCTTGCACCTCTTACAAAAACAATCTTGTGCAAGACACCCCTAGAGGAACAAATCATAGGCGTTCACTTTTAGGAAACAAAATGATGCATGTTCTCATTGTGGTTTGGCTTCTTTTCACCAACACTATAAATTGATTCTTTTCTCTACAGGGAACAATATGCAACGATGCCCTGATGACCGTTTTCTGTGGAATTTGTGAAGTGTGCAGAATGGCGAGAGAAATTCGCATCCGAAATGGAGAAGTAGATGCAAGCAGATAGACAGTGCTAGCCATATGAAAGCACTTATTTTTTGTCTTTACAAGCTAAAGACAGACAACAATGACAAGACAACAATGAGAATTCAAATGTTAATATGTTCTCAATTAAAGTGTTTTGCAATTTCTACAATATGTCACTGTCAGTATAATACTTTATTGTTGTAAATAAATATTCTGAGATGTTTGTAAAGAAATTGCTTGTATAATTATTCTTAAATAATATATTTAAATTGTGGCAAGATGTGCCTTCTTCATCCTGTGTAGCGTTACCAGATGTACCTATTTACCCAGGTCCCAGTTTTGAGCCCTGTATTCCATGTCCCAGTAGACCTTTGATTTGTCCCACTTTTTACAAGAAATGTTCCAGGTGTCCCTATTTTTGACCAACTTGATACCCACCAACAGCGAAGAGGGGAATATATTGTCATTGCTTCAACCAGAATTCAGAAAAACTGTGCTTGAACATGGCCAGAACACAGAAGAGTCTACTTAGATGCAGTTTTAATTTCGAAAAGCTGGCCACCCCCTAATCTTGTGAAATCTAGGAAATAAAATTGAGGAAATGTTTTTCAAAAATAGTTCAACCCATCCTATGCTAGAATTACATTTTGTTCAAGGGTCCATACAATAAGAGTATTAGGTCTATACTTAAAGTTTTAATCATATAACAACTCATCAGCTAAAGGAGAAATTCAATTTGTCAACAAACTGAATTTCTCCTTTTGCCATGGATTCTACCTGGACGACTGAGGGATTCTACACACAACTCATCAGCTAGTGTGGATGCTATAATAGTGTCTTTCCAATCTGTAAGTATGAGCTCAGAAATATCATAACACCTTCACTTAATTACTTGGTTTTGGGGTTGATTAATACATGTAAATTGTAATTCACTATTGGGGATCTACTGTAAATTTTCTTTTTTGGATTTTAGCAGGGAAAGGAACAGGAAATTAAATGGGGATTTTTATTTATTTATTTATTTATTTGTTTGTTTGTTTGTTTGTTTGTTTGTTTTACCATAATATTCCATTGTCGTTCCAATGTTTGTTCAAGGCTTTTCTATATAATAAAAGTATAATATTTAAACATTACTTGCCATCAACTTGCTTTATCCCTTCCACTCTTCCGGGTAGCTTTGCACTCTGGCCTCTGATTGGTTAAGCGTTCCGTGGCCTGGCAACGGGAAGAGGCTTTAACAACAGAAGAGCATTTTAGCTAGTAGCATTATCGGTAAATGATAAATCAAATAATTCCAGGCATTCAGGCATTAAAATCACACAATGTCGACGCGAACACTGCCTCTGCTTTTTATAAACCTCGGTGGGGAGATGTTGTATATTCTAGATCAACGACTTCGGGCTCAAAATATTCCTGCCGACAAAGCTAAGAAAGGTAAGTGTGTTAGCATCAGTGTCAAAGCACCGTATAATCAGCATCGATCTCCATCTCCATACGATTATTATTCGCATTCATGCATTTCACAGTATTGTTATCTTGCAGAACAGTTTTGGAAAAAATAAATTAAAACAACCTAGCTACTGTTATAAGTAACAGCATTGACTATCATCTTTTTTTCCACTTCATTTCTCTTTATAATTACGTTAATATTGAAAGACTCTGTAGCTGGCTGGATAGACGAGGACAGAAAAAGAGGTATTACTTTAAACCTAAACCACATGATGCGCACATAGTTCTATTTAATTTGCTTTTATAGTGCCCCTTTTAAATTAGTCAAGCCACATGGGTCAGTGCTGGGTTATAGAGGAAAGGTGGTATTGAATTATACATTTTATCATTACTCTTTGTATTTTTTATTTTATTTTCTGGATCTTTTTACAATCATCAAAGCTGATGTTAAGTTGGGGACATGCAATTAGCTTCTGGCTGCTTTTTAGTGGGTTTTGCTTTGGTTCCCTTACTCTTACTAATGTCATTCAAATGGCAATGAGTAAATCAGTGTTGTATTTCCTCTTTCTGTACCCCTGAACAGTTATGAACGACATCATCAGCACAATGTTCAACAAAAAGTTTCTGGAGGAGCTCTTCAAACCACAGGAGCTTTACTCAAAGAAGGCCCTGCGCACTGTCTTTGATAGGCTGGCCCACGCATCCATCATGAGACTAAACCAAGCCAGTATGGACAAGGTCATTTACTTTTATTACTACTTCAGAGGACTTATGTTAAAGATGCACTGTTTATACTTTGCAGCTGATGTCATCAACATTCGCTGGGGGTGTGATGATAACTAAAACCACTGCTCTGTTAGAAGCTCTGTTTCTCAAGTTAGACTTGAATCTGAGTTTTATCTGAACATAATCTGACCACAAAGAATTTACTTGGTTAGAACTACAACAGGTGAGATGATTTGTGCGCTTAAACAAGTCTCTCATGTAAAACTACTGTCACAAGCTTGGTGACAGCAGTTTTTCAGTTAATCACTCTCACCTTTTTACTGAAAATCAAACATGAACACTTGTATTTGTCACAGGTTCCTGAAAATGTGCTGTGTTATGTGCTATATTAAACCATTTTTGGCTATGTTTGCTAATGTGTGCATTGTGTCACCATGGCAACTGTTGAACATTCCGCCCATAGAGATACATGTAGAACACCCCCAGCGTGAAGTGTCAATCAGTGATTCTGGAGGCTTGCTTTGCCTGAAATGTTTCACAGTATAAATATATTCATCTTTCTTTCATTCACTTACCGACTTTTTTATTGCCAAAAATATTGTAGGCTATTTTTTGCAATAAAATACATTTGCAATAATAATATTTTTTTTGGGTAGAGGGTCCAAAATCTTCAGTTCTCTATAGAGTTTTAATAACTTTTTTAATGAAACAAGCAGGTGACGGTCCCTGCACCAGAAAGCTGACATAGATTTAGAAATAATGAAAAGTGTATCTGTTTCCCCTCTCACAGTTGTATGACCTGATGACCATGGCCTTCAAGTACCAGGTGCTGCTGTGCACAAGACCCAAAGACATTCTTCTTGTTTCCTTTAACCACATGGACGCTATCAAGGATTTTGTAAAAGATAGCCCAAGTATACTCAGTCAAGTGGATGAGACGTTTCGACAACTTCTAGAGGTATCAGTGTTTTTTCTTCAATTAAAAGGCTCATATTACGCTATTTTCTGATCTATTTTGTTGTTTCCTCATCAAAAACATACCTGGAGTTTTTTGATTCATTCACACATGATTAACACACAAACCTTTTAAATTTAGGTAGAAACAGAAAACAAAAGTGCTCCACTGTGTTTTTAAATTCTGTACACCTTCAGTAGAATCATTTGGATAATTTCAGCACTGGATTTGCCAATCTCAACTGAACCAAAAAATAAAATGTAGCTGTTAACTTGAAAACTACCTCTTCATGACATCACAAGGTGGTACAGAGCAGAGTTTTGAAGATATAGACATACTAATAATTCAGGATTACTCAAACACGTGTGAATGAAACAAAACAACTCCAGTTATGTTTCTGAGGAGGTAACAACATTATAACATGGCTTAAAGCTCACAGGAGTCCATTTTGCGTAATATAGGACCTTTAAATACTTTATTTTTGTGACAATATAACTAATTACTTATTTGCATGAACCTCATCTTTTCAGATGTATACACCTTTATCAAGTGGAGAATTTCAACTTATCCGTCAAACTCTTTTAATATTTTTTCAAGACATGCATATAAGAGTGAGTTTGCAAGTTTGTTTACATTTGTGAGCCTTGTGATCTGATGTCTTCTTCACATTTTGTACCTTTGTTTTGGCAGGTGTCCATTTTTCTTAAAGATAAAGTCCAGAACTCAAATGGTCGTTTTGTACTTCCCACTAGTGGCCCAGTGCCCTACGGAACACAGATCCCCGGTTTAATCAGGTACAATTCAGACTGACCGTGCTTCATATCAGTGCCATATACTTTGTTATGTCTGGTTATTATTACTATTACGGAAGAAGTAGTTGTTGCTCCCTTCTTTTCATAGAATGGTGAGGACTGGTCACTTAGATTCTTATTTTAGAATTGTATGTGCTAGGTTTAAAATGTTTTAATACAAATTATAGCAAATTGATGTATTAAACTTGTGTGATTATGTCTCTAAATGTCTATCACCAGATTATTATTCTCAAGAGCAAAAGTGGCAGCAGTCTATCCAGTTTTTCCATACACTTATTTCATATAGAATTCAGTGACGTTGAGTGAAAAGCAGTTTTAAAGTAGAGGCGTAAGTCAGGTCCTCCATAGTCTAGTAAAGAAAGAAAGGTTGCTTGGACCGTTTCTTCTCTGAGGAAGGCTTTATGCTGAAACGTGTTGGCGTTTACTTGTGTATTGTAGCCTAATTAAAAAGCTCTGTCCTGATATTTTTCATTGACTAAAGATGTACAATCCTAAACATTATTGTATAATTATTAATGTTTTTCCTATAAATTATAAATTAGTTATAAACTTTTTTTTTCCTCAGGACATTCAGTTGCACGGGTGAAGAGATAAGCAGGTTGCAGTTCACTAATGGTGGAAACTACACATCAGCCCTACGAGAGGGCTCGTTTGAAATTTTTGGAGACCGTGTCACCAAATTAGGCACAAACATGTAAGTCCCCCAAAGCATTAATCATATTATAGGACCCAGAGATATTTGGGTTACACCAAAACATGCTAATATTTTTGTTTAGGTATAGTGTTTGCCGTCCTGTTGAAACCCACATGTCTGGGACCTCTAAGAACTCTGCCCAGCATCCAAAGGTATGAATTAAAATATTATCTTCATTGCTTTTTCCTTGTATCTGCCAATTACTTTACTTACAAACCATTATGTGTGAAAAGGTCAGCACCGCACCTAACCCTCTGGCCAAAGAGGAACTGAACCTGCTGGCAAGATTAATGGGTGGGTTAGAGGTTCACAAAGCTGGAAATGTGGACAGTGGCTTTCGGGTCAACCTGTTCAATACAGATGAGGAGGAAGAGTGAGTTTTTGTGCCAGTTTTACAGTGTATTGTTATGGACAGTTTTAACTTAGCTTTGGTCCTAAAGGTAAATTGTAACTTATTTACAGAGAAGCTTTGTCATCAAGGCCAGATGAGCTTTGCTATGGAGTCATAAGCATCCAAGCTACTAAGGTAAATCTGCCTTTCTTTGCAATTCAGTTTTGCTTCAGAAAATAAAATATTGTATTTTTGTTCTAATCAATCAAAACAAGTGAGGCTGTTTTTCACCTATGTGTTGAATCCTACTTTGAGCAGTTTAAGTTCAAAACCATATTTATGAGATTACTGAATCTGTTTTTATTTTATTTATTTATTTAGGACCAACAGGCCAATGCTGAGCTGACTAGAATAATGGGGGAGTTTTCCGAGTCCGGTGATCAGTCTCCCAGTGTGAGCAGCAAAGGAGATGACCTATTGGCCATGATGGATGGCCTGTGATACTGTCACAGACAGAACATCCCTGGAGCGTGTCATCAAACTCACTCTCAGCTGTGCTGCTTATGTGGGCCAGTTACAAGCTGCACCTGCAAAACAATACAACACACTACAATATACACTACACAGTGGTAAAATTTTAAATATGCAGTTCGGTCTGGGAGTCACACCATACATACACTGTATTTGTGAATATAATATAGTAAAACAAGGATTTAGACCAATGGGTGTGTTTATCCTGAGTAAATGTGTGAATGATTTGTTGTTATGTCATTCATTCATATGTAGTGCAACATTTACTTGTGTATTTTACTCTATTTTTTTCATAGATCAGTGAGCTACATTAAGTGCTTGTAGACAAACTTTCATTGTGACATGTGATATAAAGAACTAGAGTCCTAAGTGCCCTTTGAAAGGGAACTGATGTGCTCATTTTGTAACACACCATGTTACATACAGTGCTGTACAAGGACGCTTGGAAGACAAGAGCAGTGCAATACTATAATTTATAAAAATGTATTATTTAGTGAACTGTACAGCACATCTTTGTGAACTGTAAACTCTAGATTTATTTTTTTAATAAACTGATTCATCTTTGTCAGGTGATAGAAAATGCATGTAATATGGCTTAAATCCGCTGATGATGCAACGCGGCGTCAATCGTGACGTGTAAACTGTAAAAGCATGTGAAAGCATGCAATGTCAAATTGTGCCAATAGGTGGTGCTGTCACACAAACAGACCATATTGCAGTTCATTAAAGTATGGAAAACGCTATATTTCGAAAATATATACGCCAAATCCACCACTTGTAATATGTATATAAACATTATAAACATGAGCTCATTGCTGTTCGAGCTATGTGTGTTTACCAGGGAGCTCAGCTCGTTGTTGTTTTTTTTTTCAGTTTTTTTTTCCCCTAATCGAGTAGTGACTTGCTGTAATTCTGTCCTGTTGTGCATTACCTTTTAAACCAGTTACCAGATCCACACCATGCTGAGACATTTCTCCAAATTGGTTTTGGGGAGGAGGGTTTTGGGGATGTCTTCCTAAGGTTGTGTCTATGCAAAGAAGGGGAGACAAAACAGTATGTTCTTTAAGAATACAGCCTTCCTGCAGAGCATAGAGAAACCAGAGCTTGTGCCAAGCAAAGGCATGAATTTTTAGACTAACTATTACTATGAGTTTAGCTGGTTTGAAAAAAAAAAAAAAAAAATCAACTATCTGCCATTTAGAAATCAGATTTTCGCAGATCTGCCAACCTGTTTGAAACTAGGGCATGTGGGTTGTAATCTTTATTGAGAAATTCTCAGAAGCTTTAAATAGTAAACCTGAAATTAAGTGGAATTCATCTGGCACTATTTTTAGTTTTTGTTGACCAATGGTACGGATATGACTATGAAATTGATAAACATATGCAATAAATTGCGCAAAGTAGGTGGATTTGACAGCACAGACATCAGCCGGGAGGACAGTTGATTCATGTTTATTACAAATGGGAAATCGCATCCTGTCCCGAAAATCATGATGTAATGCGTTTTGGCAACTTTTATTATGCAAAGAATTTCATCATCAATGCGCAACCATAAGAAAGGACAGCGAGGGTCTCTTCCCATTGGCTGGAGGAGCTGTCAATCAAGCCTCTGTGTGCGTCATTTCCGTTGTCAGGTGGTGCTGTCGCTGTGGAAAGATGCGATCAGCGAAGAGCGGAGGCTTTTCCTTAATTGCTCATTTCGGCTACCGCGGCTAAACATCCTGAAACCAACCCACTGTGGTCGCTGTCGTTTGAGCAAAGGTCCCCGCGCACACACCGCAGCGTTTACCCCACGAAATGTCCATGGTGTGACGAGACAACGCAGACTTTGCCCGGCGGTTTCGGCTCGAGGTAAGCGAGGCGGCGACTGTGCTATCTGGCTTTTCTGGAACGGCTAGCCAGCTGTAATGTTACCCACTTTGTTTAAATGGCCTCCCGGCTGCTCGCTAGCTTTCGATTAGCACATGCAGCTCGCAATCAAAGGCATTTAAACCCACATGGCAATTAAACACGGCAACATTAACTGTGCTTGCAGCTAGTTGTTGTAGTTTGCATCGGAAAGCACGACTCCGTGTTGTGCCTTTGTGTGCCTTCTCTGTGCCAGCGACTTCAACAGAGATTCCATAAGCTTTGTTCAATGTAGTGTCCAATTTAGTTTTATTAAATCATTATACCACAAAATGTAAGGGGGCCTTCATACAACAAGCTTAGTTATTCTAAATACGAGGTGTAGACAGTGTTGCCTCTTAAGTTCAGCCTGCATACTGACTCTTTTTGCGCAACTTTGAGAGATTCCCTCTGCCAGCACTCCGAGACACGAGGTTGTGGATCACACATAAAATCTACTACATTTCAGACATCTGACTACATTATTAAACATCTAATCATCTGCTGGATACGTTGTCGTTTTCATTTTTAACGCCAAGACATAAACTTTCCATAGACAAGAACTTGTGCGTAAAAGGTGTCTACAACTCTTGTGAAGAGTCATATTATGATTTAGTTGGTAGCTATATTTTCCGAATACAAGACCGCAAACGAAACGTTCTATGTGCAAAAGGGTTGCATATTGTCTGACCACTACAGTCACGAAATGGTACCGCAAACCTATGACAGCCTGTGCGTAACGTAGAATGATTGTCGTCTAGTGATTAAACGTGTGACCTTGTGTCCAGTTGCACCGGCTATATTGCGGTCAAGGACTAAGTTTGACTCCTGTAAAAGGTAGTAAACAACTGCTTTCTAAACGGATCCATGAAACAGTGAGCCAGACTGCAGATATTAACCAAGCTTTTTGATTACAACATTGTATTTTTAACTTGTGTCAAGTTTGCACAAAAGCCTATGTACACTTTTCCATTTGACACCCACAGCTTTTAGTTCTGAATGGTGTTAGTGAATCATGTAGGTGGATCTAGAAACACCTATGCACTTATTTTGCTCACAGTACTATTTCAGGAGCCCACATTTCTGGTGGGCACTGGCAGCATGTCTCCTCTCCTTTTGTGTGATATGATTCAGAGGCTGTTTCTGTTCTCGGCTCCCTCTGGTACAGTCACACGGCCAGTCTGACAGTCTGTGCCGCATCAGAACGAGAGATCTGTGTGCTGTCATTCTACTGATGTCATTTAGGTCATCATGCAATGGTTGGTTAGACTGACCTTTGCGTTTTACATGTGTCGGGGGTTGGGTCTGCAGTGCTTCAGCTGATAGGTAGATGCATCGCTCAGGGTACATTAGCTCTGATGTTTTGCAAATGGATTTTATGAGTCATACGTTAGATAGGGCAGTGTTATTTTCTCTGTGCAGCTCTGAGTGTACAAAGGGAGATGGGTACATGCAACATGCTGTGTGAGACTTGCAGTGTGTCGTGATGCTTGGTTTCCACATTGTTTACTATCCAACCTAAGTGTACAATTCAAATTCAAGATTACATAAAAGTCCAATATTGTGCAAAACTGACTCTTGTGAGCTTCATGCCATGTTATTATGGAGTTTTGTTTTTGTTTTATTAGTCTGTCTACATCTCCAAAGCTCAGAGTGTTTTCTGTTTGAGAGAAGAACTCAAGCCTAAATATGAGTTTGTGAATTAAACAATACACAACTCCAGGTATGTTTTTGATCAGGAAACTACATTATAACAGATCAGAAAATATTATAATATGGGACATTATTTGACTACAATGCCCTGTAGATCTTGCATTTATTCATTGCAGGTGTTGTTATTGAGTGGGGTCGCTTCTTCACAGATCTACCCTGTAACTTGGCTAGGTGGCGTCACTTTTATGTTTGTTTGTGCAATAATTCCAAACAATTGCCTCCAATGAAGAGTCTGTTTTTCATGACAATACTTCCTTTGGACTAAATGCATAGGTTTGTTGTGGATTAGTCATTTAGTGTCAGCATTTTCGCACTACAAAAGCTTTTGAATCAGCTGCAATTGTTTACTAAGCAAAGTGTGTGTGCGTGTGCGTGTGTGCGTGCGTGTGTGCATGTGCGTGTGCGCGTGTGTGTGTGTGTGTGCGTGTGTGTGTGTGCGTGTGTGTGTGCGTGTGTGCGTGTGTGTGTGTGCGTGTGTGTGCGTGTGTGTGCGTGCGCGTGTGCGTGCGCGTGTGTGTGTGTGTGTAATGATCAGCACAAAAAGGTATGGAAATTGGGTTTGCTCCAAAAATTCACACGAGTGTTTACATTTGAATAGATGCAAATTCAGAATATTTCCTGTTGCTGTGCTTTAAGTTCCTCTTTTGGATGGATTTGATATCAGTGGGTGATTATTGTCTTGTCTTTATTGTACACTACCAGTCAAAAGTTGGGACAGACCTTCTCATTCTCCTATTTTCTTTATTTACTACATTCTTCACTTTATACATAAGGAAGACCTCAAATATGGTGGAAGATGTATGGAATTATGTAGCCATTTTCATGTAGCCACCCTCTGCTTTGTTGACAGCGCTGCAAACCTTTGGCCTTTACTCAGTGATTTTTATGACTTCTCCTGAAATGGTTTTCACTTCACAGGTGTGCCTTGTCAGGGTCAAGGAATGCCAAGTAGTGATCAAAGCAAAAGGTGGCTGTTTCAAAAAATTGAAACTTATTTTGAGTTTATTTTTTGTTTATGATGTTCCATTCATAGTACTGATGCCTTCAGTGAGAATCTACAATGTAAATAGATGTGAAAATAAAGAAAAAACAAAAATGAAAAACTGTGTCCAAACTTTTGCCTGGTAGTGTGTACGTGCAAGACTTCTTAGAGGCCCATTTTTCTCTTGGCGTTGCCCCCTCACTGGCATCATGACCCAGTGTCGGTGTAGCTCGTGCCACAAACTCTTGTCAGCTCATGGGCTCAGCGGGTGATGACTCGTGGAGATGGAGGCAGATGGGCGAGAGACAGTGATGACGCGCTGTGCTGTCTAGGATCACAAAAAGCCTCATGGAAGTGAGAATTCAGATCAGCCCCGCTGCCAACTGTCCAGACTCCGCTCGGACCAAAATCAACTGGTAGAGTTCTGATACTAGTGGGCAGGCGGATGCATGAGCCAAAGGAAAAGAGTTTGCATGTAGGACATCAGTGTTAATGGACTCTCTTTGGTTAGCAGCACTGCTCATGGCAAACATGACACTTTGTTCTCACTGTTAAAGCTCGTCAGGACTTTTAATTAGAATCATGTACTTTTAATAAGGCTAAACTCTGAACTCAAAGGTCTGTATTACATTTCTGGTGGAGGGTTTGCTAACTGCTTGTCTTCATGGAGATGTTATTGCTCTGCTTGGATATTTCCACAGTATGGCATTAAAGGTGCGCTGTAGAACTTTTCTGGAGGGTGTCCGCAACTTGTCTACTTGGAGATGTTCATGCTTTGGTTTAAATTGTCCACAGTATAGTATTAAACTAATCAATCTGTCTTGCATTTATTCAACTACAGGTGTTATCTATGGCCCAAAAATATCTTAAACATCCACACTTACTGTGAGTGGGGTCACCTCTCCACAAATCTAACCTGTAATTTGGCTTGCAAGTCTCCATGGAGAATCATAAGTTTATGGCCATACTGTGGAACATTCTAGGCACATCTTCATGTAGACAAGCAGGTGATGGACCCTCTGGCAGACAAGTTGCACAGTGCACCTTTAAACTTATTTATCCTCATGCATGCATCTTCTGACCACCCCTCTTTCACACTTTTAATGTGTGTTGTAATCATCGTGACATCATCTATTAAGTGTCCACTGTTACGTAAAAGTTGAACTCTTAGGGGCTTAAGGCTGTTACTTGATTATGACTTGGACTCCTGGATTTTCGTATAATCCTACGTGGCAGTTGTGAATACCTTAGATTTCATATGTCTGAATCACTGTCTTGAGAAATATCTAAATACTTTTCATTGTCTTTAATCGTATCATCACCTGGATAGTGCAGCATTCCCGTCCAATAGAAACTGAGAACTGTGGACAGCCGGATGAATCACGCTCTCGGTTCAAGGCCTTACTTCCCTGTTACGAGAAACGGCACGGTTTCATCACATAGGAACGTCGTATCAGTAAACAAAGCATACCTCTGACTCTGGGACAGCAGGGAGGAGCTTCAGACTAGTTTGTGTAACGATGTGTCACCCCACGTCTCTGTATTTTTCGCATGTGAAGCTGGTTCCTTATCAAAACGCTAAAAAAGCCATGCCAGAACATGCATGTACTTTCAGAGGAAGGCCTGCTCAGATAAGCCCTTGTGCAGATTCTCAGATAAAACATGCAGATTAGGAGCCAGAGGATTTCTTTCAACTCTACAGTGGTGCAACAGATGGATCATAGCTGGAATTACAGTCATTGCAATAGACACTAGTGTGGAAAATCAAATATAGTGCAAAGTCACTGCATCAAATTGAGTAACAAAGTGTGCTATTCAATTTACATTCAATGCATTTAACAGATATGAAAATGAGTGTTGTCATGATACTAAAATATCATACTCTATTTCAATACTAAGGAATACACTTGATACTCAATACAGATTCCGATACCACGAAACACTCTTTCGTAGTGCTACTTTTTCTATTATCTTGGTTTTATCTGTGTGATCGCTCAGTCATACAGGTAGGTTCCATAGTGGTCCATGGGCGTATACTAGTTTCTGTGCTCTCATACTTGTTCTGATACAGCTCAAGATCATTCTAAAGCTATTCAGGAAAGAATGTATATGAATGTGACTTTTTTTTAGTATCTATACTTGCTCAGTATCTAGTTTCAGTATTAGTTTTAGTATCTGATTTTCAACCCTTCTAATGCAACCCTGAACTTGTTTGTAAAACAAATGCACTATTGTGTGACAAATAAGCTTTTTTTTTTTTTTTTTTTTTTTTTAAACCTTTTTTAACCTAAAACTAAAAATCACAATTGAGGGAGAGTCTCTTATAATCCATGTATCCAGTGTTGTTTTTTTTATGTAAGCATTGATCTATCGTCATACGCAACATAATGCAAGTTCAAAATGCTCATACTCACTCACTCATAACACTTTTTGGTAACGCTTTTCCAACTGCTACATAAAAACATTATCCTAAAACTCTGCCTGTTGCTTTGGGAACTCATCTAGAATCCTTTGTTTTGGTGACGAGATGCATTTACACGTGAAGAATAGAAGCACATTTAAATTGCAGATCGCGGACTATTCGTGACTGTGCCTGTTGCAGCAGTTGAATCGGAGGTGTTAGCCTTCACACCAGCCGCCAGCACAGTGAATGGGACTATAATGGTCTCGCACACTTAGGTGTTGCTAAACGCGTGGGAGGGAGATTTCAAATTGAGTAGGTGGAGCTGCCCTGAAGTTTACCTCCTTTCACTTGTGAGCCCGCACCAGTAATCAGCAGTGTTCTGACCAGCGTGGGCCGACTCCTGCTCTGGCCTGGTCTATTTTTAAACTTTTCCATTGTTTTGGTGAAAGATTACCTTTGCTATTCCTGGCCCCCATTGCAGCATGTGTCCGTCAACGTGAATGGAGTAAACCTTGGAAGCGGTTATCCTGCAAACTAATCAGATTTATTTCACCGCAGAGCTCCAGTATGTCCAAGCGGCGCTCTTCGGAGAGGGGGGCTGGAGAGACATCGGGCAGGGCCAGTAAGCTGCAGTGTCCGGGGATATCTGGCAACAACGCCAAGAGAGCTGGCCCTTTCATTCTAGGTAAGCCCTATATACAGCGTGTGTGTGGTTTGTTTGTATTGAATCATTAATGGAAATTTACTTTTGCATTATTAACATTGTCCTGGAACAGATGGGATACCCAACCTGTCACAATAACACATTTTGAAGTATTGTTTAAGAAAGGATACTATAGATTAAAAACAATAATGGTAACTTATATGTAACTTTCATTCTAAAATGACTCATAGAAAATATTTATTCAACCTTCTTAAGCTTAAGTCTAATTGTAGTGCAAAAAAAACATAAAAAATTCCCCACTAGTACAAAGAAAGAAGTACCCACAATAAATATTGACTCCAAAAATAATAGTTCAATCTATCATTTATAAATCGATAAGTCAGTATACTAATTATCATGACAGACCTATTGCCAATTACCCTCGTATTCATTTTGAACATTCTCTAGTTCGTAAATGCAGTAAGAAACCTAGTATGATTTGCAACCAAAAAGCATCATCTGTTGAAGCATTTTGTCTCACTATAAAAGATACCATGTCAACCAGCTTTTATGCCTGCAAGACGTTTAGTGTACGCAATCTGTAACCATGGAGCGTAATGATATTTAGCTAACCTGTTTGTCAGCTTATCTCTTACTCATGAATGACTCACTTCCAGCTTTGACCTGGCCATAGTCAAACAAAGGGATTAATACACTGCCGAAATCACCACTGTTTAAAAGGGGCACTATGTAACTTTTCGGTTGGGGTTCCATCACCTGCTTGGATATGTCATTGCTCTGCCTGGAATCTTCCACAGTATGACATTAAACATTAAGCTCTACTTTACATTTATTCAATTACAGGGGGTTTTATAGCTCAAAAATACCTAGAAAAACAGGCATTGTGACTGTGAGCGGGGTCGCCTCTCCACAGATCTGCCCTGTAACTTGGTCTGGTTTGGTCTCCTTGAAGATGGAAAGTTTTAATACCATACTGTGAAACATTCCGGCCAAAGCAATAATGTCGCTATGGAGAAAAGCATTTGACAGATACTCCACCAGAAAAGTTACACAATACATCTTAAAAAAACCCACATAAAACACACGATTTATGTGTGTTATTTGATTTCCATAAAGTATTTGTATGATTTCTGTGCCTGAGTGAAAGTTGTGGGGTGCCCGTCCCTGAGACAAGAATTTCAGGAATTTTCCTGATCCCCTCAACATCGTCCAGAAAGGGCATCTAGGTTATTTCATTATAGCTGCTCCTCTTACCATGCATTTTTCTACTGTTACTACTACTACTATTTGCTAATGGAAGTGCCAACAAAAACATTACACGCGGGGTGTTAATAGGCACATGCACACGCTGCCTGTAACGAGCTGTGGTGAGAGAACACACTCCAGTTGCGTACACAGCCTGCCTTTTGCTCATGCAGCTGTTCTGTTTTTCTCAACATTGCAGGGCCTCGCTTGGGCAACTCACCCGTGCCCAGCATAGTGCAATGTCTGGCCAGGAAAGACGGCAGCGATGACTTCTATCAGCTCAAAGTAAGTCTGTCTGAATTGTGGGGAGTGAGCGTCTTTTTTTATAACATATTTTAACAGTGCTAGGAATGTACTAAAATGTGGCTGTAAATGTCTTGTTGAGGTTCAAGTATCAGACAAATAGTGGTGTCACAATACTAAGATTTCAAACTCAATTTCAATACTTAAAGGTGCATTGCGTAATTTGTCCGCTAACATGCAGATACTATTGCTTTGCCTGTAATGTTCTACAATATGGTATTAAACTTGTATAAGATGCATTTATTTGATTATGGGTGGGGTTTTTTTTTTTGTTTTTTTTTATTGCTAAAAATACATTTAGAAACATTCTTACTGTGAGTGGGGTCACCGCTTCACACATCTCACCTTTAAATTGGCCTTGGGGCATATCCTGCTTGTTTCTATGGAGATTGAAATGTTTAATCCCATACTTACTTACAATATTCGAGGTAATGCTATAACATCTCCATGGAGACAAGTAACTGCCAGGCCACCAACCAGAAAAGTCACACAGTGCACCTTTTTAAGAATGAACTTGATAATGATTTTTAAACCCAAATGATGATTTTTAAAGCTCTTTTATAGACAGTATTGCAATTTTCATCACAAATAATGGAATTTCTTTATTATAAATATATGTTGAGTAGTTCTGATAAAACTCAAGATGAAACTCATCCGGAAAGGTCCCATTTTATCCAGTTATGTGCGCTAGTTCTGATGCTAGTTTTAGTATTGATAAATATCTGGTTTTCAATACATGCACATAAAATGTGAATGGACTGTAAAATATAACTTTTTACTCTTGTTTGGGAAATTACACTAGACATTTCTTTCTATTTTTGAGGTAATTTTTAATAGTGTTAATTATAGACAAATTATTTTTTTTTTTTTCAATATTTTTCAAAAACAATAAAATATATATCTTTTTATACATCCTTAACCTCTCATTAGAATAATTACATGTTTTGTTTTGTCAGTCCACCTTCCCCGCAGTGTTCACTAAAGCAACCGTTTAATTCAGTATTTGCCAATAGACACGTGAACCTTTGACCTCCCCTTTGTTGGCGTTCCTTTTACGGGCCCGCTGTCACATTTTCTGGCACAAGTGACAAAACAGTGGCGAGTCTGTGCGTTGGGGGGGGGGGGGGGTTGTTACAGGCTGTTACAGAAGGGAGGGCTCCAGGACTGAGCAGTGGGACAGAGGAAGGTAGCGCCCCACCTGGAATGTCGACTTTTAACCCCTGAGAGCGTGCAGTGAGTCATAGCACAGCCCCCTCACCCACATGACTACAGCGCCTCACTGTCTGCTACATGCCTGTTTACCTCTGGACATAGGGTGCTCCTGGAAAGCTGCATTGGTGTAAGAGCATTGGACAAACTTTACTGATCCACAAGGGAAATTATATGGAGACAGTAGCTCACACATCAGAATATAATATAATAACAAAGAGCTAAAATATAAATGGTTATGTTAATTCAAAATAAGTAGCAAAAATGACAAGAGACTGGTGTCAAATAAGGCATAATTATATAAATGTATATGTGAAACAAGTGAAAAAAAGCAAATGGAGTAGTACAAATGTATCTCTCAGCTATATACAAGATATAAAAGATGGTTATCTATTGCATAAGGGTGAATTCTTGTACAGTTGTATCGGGTATAGTATGAATGTAGTCGTGTATCTCTCACTGTCTGAGTGGAGCTGTAGATAATATTATGGATTTGGTTTTAGAATTGAAAAATAAACTGGTAATTTGATTGTAATGTATACTACCAGTAAAAAGTTTGTAAATATTTCTTTTATTTTTCTTTAATTCCATGATTATTTGCACTGTAGAGTCTCACTGAAGGGATCAAAACTGTGAAAGAGCATATATAGAATGTAGTAAACAAAAATAAACTCAAAATAACTCTTGTTTTAGAATACATGAAAATAGCCACCCTTTGCTTTGAACCCTGGTTTCCACTTTTGGAGGAGGAGCCGGATGTCTACTTTGAATGTCTGAATATACTTGTCTCATTTGACTTTTTTCTTTCTTGCATCACATATTTGATGTTTTCTGTATGTAAAATGTAGAAAGTGGTAAACATAAAGAAAAACATGAATGAGTGGGTGTGACTGGTAGTGCATTTGCTACTGCTTATTATATGTGCCTTGTCTAAATAGCATGCATGTTTTGTTGTTACCTTAAGTTGAACCTTTTGTTGTGCGCAAACCTTTATTTTCCAAGCCTCATTAACACGGGCATTGTCTGGTTCTTACGTGGGGGTGACATTTGCATACAGTGGGCGAAAGATGACTGTCTATATTTAATTGACCTTACCTCCTTTTCCTTAGGTCTGGTTTTTGTTTTTTGTTTTTTTTTTTTGTGTGTGATTTTGACAAAGTATTGTTTAGAATAAAAAAAAAAGTGGATTAAAAAAAGCCCTGTTTTTGGTAAAAGTTAAATATGCATGTAAAATATACTTTCTTATTCTGTTCTTTAATCCAGAGAAAAGAGTTAAAAAAAAATAATTCAAAAACAAGTGGTCAAATGCATTTAAGGGGTGCTCTGAAAGTGACACTGTGTTTTTGTAGCGTTCTTTGTGCACGCCGCTGTCTTGTGACCTGCTGGTGTGTGCTCTGTGTCTGGTGCAGATCTTGACGCTGGAGGAGCGGGTGGATTCTTCCGGGGAGACGCAGGAGGAGCGTCAGGGGAAGATGCTGCTGCACACAGAATACTCGCTCCTGTCTCTTCTGCACAACCAGGACGGTGTGGTTCACCACCACGGCCTTTTTCAGGTACATGGAAACCCACTCTCTTCCTGCTCTCAAAACCAAGTTATATCAAGTGATATTTTGGATTTGTCAACTACTCTGCAACCGGTTTTAGATGAGGGTGAGCACATCCTTCCTGAGGTTATTGCATTTTAGCAGTCTGTAGGAGCTAGTACTGGGCAAAACATTGCATTAACCGCATTCTTTGGCTTTTCTGAAAGCTAGAGATGGTGCAAATCAGCCTGATATAAGTTGTCTATCAGCTCTTGTCCTTAAAATCCTCAAAGATATTTTGTTTTGGCCAGCCTGGTACCAGTGCAAAGACATAACTGCATAAAATGTAATTACACAGCTCTCTTTATAGATCTGTGGTAAGAAAAAGGGCTGTGGATGAGTTTCTAGTACATAAAAATGACAGAATTTGGGGAAATTAATCAAAAATTCCCCCTTTTTATATCAGCCCAAAAATATTGGCAGAGCATCAGTTTTTCTGGATCTGTATCAGCATTTTCCATGAAAAATATCTGTCGATGTCTAATAGAAGCATACATCAGCCTCACCTCAGCTAATCCTAATGAACAATATATTATTTTTTAAGACACTTAAAAAGTTCCCGATCTCATCTACACTATATTATAAATTGTTGTTAATTGGAAAAAAGCTGTCTTGGTAATGAGCTAAACACTGCATTGTTGCCACTGCCTGTATTTCCTTATCAGGGCCCTTTCAATAGAGAAGCAGAGCAGCATTAAAAGCCCCAGTTCTATGGCGTCATCCTCTATTCAGAGCCACTGCCATTCACAATGCCTCCCCCTCCCTCACCTGTCTTCCCGTCTGCCTGCTCTAACTTTATTATTGTTTCATCTGTCTCCTCTCTTTCTTTCAGTCTTTCTCTCTCGCCCTCTCCGCTCCCACATCCTGTGTTCTCTGCCTCTGTCACTGTGCTCAGAATAGCAGCATTAAGCTTCTTCTCATTTAAGGCACCAGATATTGATTAAATTATTATAGTGCATCTTCACAAAGGGACTTCATAATGGAGGCCGTCCAAGGTGCTGACAGCATCTGAAACGGGAATCAACAACCTGATACACGAATCAATGGGGTTTCTTTGAAGCGGGTGGAAGTTTTGGATGTGTCTTGTTCACTTCCCTATTCTTATAATTATGCCTTTTATATTGTTCTGTGATAATGCATTGTTAATTGAAACACTTCATATGATTTGTTGATCATTACAATGCAGCCATATCTTTTTCCAGTGCAGTTATGCCACAACAACAGTCACTTTGCATTGGTGGCTATGTTAGCAAATGTTTAACCTTAACCTGATTTAATTAATATACCTTCAAAAATAGCGTTAGGATTAGGTTTAGGAACAAATATATTTGTTAAGGTTAGGGCTTTGTGACAGTTTGGCTCACCCGGTCTTGGCAGACCTGCTTTGGGGAAGGAATAATGATACAATCTAAGCATTCAAAAGCCATCTTGTGTGTTGTAGGACTGTCACAATAATTTGTATCTAGATTTATTGTACAGTATATGGAACAATACTTTTTGGGGGTCAATATTTATTGTGTGGACATTTTCACTAGGGGGAATTTTTTTGGCTATATGGTTTTGACTATAGATTTGAGCCATAGAAGAAATATCTTCCATGACTCATTACAGATGCAAACTAAGTACTAAAGCGTTTCATTCTTTATTTTTATTATCTATTTATTGAAGCTCATGCTTTTTATTAACAATATTGTAGATGTAGAACCGTTTATGTGGTTTAAATCTGCTTTTGAGTCAGTGCCATAAATTACTTTGAATATTATCATTTATCGTCTATATTTACTCCAGCAATATATCTCACTTCAAATTCTGTTATGACTGGCCTAGTGTGTTGGGCTTCCGATATACATTCAACAAAGCTAACCATTTTTTTTTTTTTTTTAATCTGAGGAAGTGTTTATTTGGATCACAGTTTATGTTGCTGAGCTTCGTAAATGCACCTTAATTTGTAATTGTAACTGTTCCACATTTTGGTATTAAATGAATTACCTTAAAAAAAAAAAAAAAAAAAAAAACAAAGCTAACAGTGTCTGGCTTCTCTTGTCCAGGATCGGGCGTACGAAATCGTGGAAGACCTGGAAGCCAACAAAATCCGAAAGACGAAGAAGCGCATCTGCCTGGTGCTGGACTGTCTGTGCGCTCACGACTTCAGCGACAAAACGGCCGACCTCATAAACCTGCAGCATTACGTCATCAAAGAGAAGCGTCTGAGCGAGCGCGAGGCCGTGGTCATCTTCTACGATGTGGTGCGCGTGGTGGAGGCACTTCATAAGGTCAGTACATGTTTGGGGTTTTTTCAATGCTTAGAACCCAACAAACATTTTAATATCACTGAAAGTACTGTATAGTAGTGGTGGGCAATATTGACTAAATATAAAGAAGTGGACTAAGGGAGTGTGACGTCACCCATAGTGTTCGGCTCCAGTCAAATGAAGCTCACAATGCTAGCGATTGTGTGAGTGAATTTAGAGCAGAGTTCCATATTAGGAAAAGGAATTTATTTACGGACAAAATGGTAAAATAAAAACACCGGAGTCATGTAGAGCTGGTTAATATGAACATTTTAAGACCAAAATGACAAGGCTCACAGCAGCATTTACAGAGAGAGAGTGACAATTGTTGAATGTCAAGCGGGTTAGCCATGTCCATTTATACAGTCTATGGTACATTTTTGTCACAAGAATGATCAGATGATTTGTTTGGACTTCACTAGGGATGTGCCGATACAGAGTACCAGTCTTATTTGAGATTATTTGTACTGGGTTCTAATAGCCTACAGTAGTATCATTCATGCTTTGCTCTTAAATAAGTTTAAGATATTGGTGTATTGTGTATTTTGTACTTTGTTTTTATGCCTTGATTTAATCCAAGAATCTGAACACATATTTTATGAACATTCAAAGTACTGTACTGGGGTAGGTGATATTGACAAAATGTATACTTTTTAAAATTTTTATACATCTTTGAAATGGTGTTATCTCGTAGAAAACCATGCTTACTATATTACCTTAAAGGTTGTATAGAGGAACCTAACCCTAACCCTCCTCCTCCACAGCTCCCTAAGTAGAAACGCCTCCTCCTGTGTCCTCCTTACGCTTACGCTGCTTGTTTATAGCCGGTGCACGTTCAGAATTGCTGTTACTGCTGTAACTATACTGTATGTTTTCAAATGATAAGCAGAACTTTCCTGTTCAGAAGTAATTTAGCGACCAACACGTCAGTCTTTAGACCCTCTGTTTCAGTGCCGCCATCACTGGAAGGAATCTCCGAGCATCACCTTAATTTAGCTTCGCTCCTTTTCCCCTTCTCTTCTTCTTTCAGCGACCTCAAAAACGGATTTTCTTTTGCGGCTAGCTGGTAGTGGATTCTTGTTTGCCATTGTAACAAACTTTATGCTAACTGCAACGAAGCTACAGTTGGAAAAAGCCGCTAAGAACCACTACGTTGGTTGAGTTAACAGCGTCTTGCATCTGTGGAATGTGTGAGAGGCGTACGTAAACTACATATGCTAGAAGCGTAGAGAGTTTGATTGACAACAGACAGATAAACGAGGTAGCTTCGTTATCTATTGGCTAATGTTTATCTGGCCCCACCACGTCCACAGTTGATAGATTTTTTTTTTTTTTTTTTGGGTCATCATAATTACAAGGCTGCTGCATCTCTACAATGCATTGACAATTTGAAACAAAATAAAAATCCTCCATACAACCTTTAACTCATTGGTTCACTGGGTACAATAACCCATTGTGCATTATGATTAGTGCAGAAAATGTCCTTTGATTCCTCATTACTCATTTCCTACGCTCACATGCCACTCCTAGAAAGAACTAGTTGTTTTGATGATCTTGAATCACCCTGCTCACCGTGAAGTAACTTTTTTCCCCTTTCTTTTTGCTGACAGAAAAATATTGTGCACAGAGACCTCAAGCTTGGAAACATGGTGCTAAACAAACGGTAAGCCATCCTCTCCTCTGCTTGTCAATCATTTATACAGCCTGTAACAGCACTCTCTTGTAGCTTCTGCCAGTAAGTCTTTTTGGAGTCTTAGGTTGGCGTTAGCATTGACCGTCCCGATGCAGGGGTCACATTCTCAGACTAAAAGTGAAATCAGTCATAGGAACTGGGAGCCCTCCGTGGGCTGGCCCCATGTTGATTAGAGCCTGATGATTCATTCTCTGTGAATGGCATTTTGGAAGTGCTAGTTCTAGTGCTTTTCCTCATAGCTTTGTTCCCAGTCCAGAGTAATGGTGCGTAGCGCTCAACACGACCGGGTTCACTTCAGGTCACAGGGGCTGTATTTTGCACAGAACTGAGATGAACCCAGAGCTGCTTATAGTATTGAACATGGTGGCTGTGTTCATGCGGGTTAGAGGTAATTAGCAAAGACTGGTGTATTTTGTTTGGCTGTTCAAGTTAAGCGGGGTAGCCTAACCTTATTTGGGTTTTAATGAAGAAAGAAATAGCAAAAAAGTACAACTACAGTAAAGAAATGGCATGATGAAACACTTGAGTGGAAAGTTTGTACATATGAGTCATAGTTATTCAATCCACTACAGCACAAATCTTATCATAGAACAGAAAAATAACAAAGCACCAGTGAAAAGTACTGACATTAAATATTGACCTCTGACAAGTACTGTTCCATCGATCATTTATTGAAGAGAAGTTGGAGATAAGACCTATCGTGAGAGGGCTACTCTTGACTCATGTTGTTACACTGTTGACAGTCATTTGATTTGGACGCTTTCCAACAATTTTGCAACAATGAAATTTTTTGGCTATTTTTATTATTGAAAGTTGTTAAGCATTCTTTTGATAACTGATTACAAAACTGAATCTGAATAGAGCTGTCCAATCCAATCCACTTTTTCTATGTTCTTTGTTTTTGAAATGTCCTGCGATGTGCTGCACATAAAAAAATCAACCATTTAATACAATAAAAACATTATAAACTGGAAACCTGCGAATATGGACTCGTATCTCTGTCACGATCCTGGCTCATGGCTTCAGCGTGGTGTTCTGTTCGTGTTGGTGATGATGAAACAGGAAAGTGTTTTGGACGGCACAGTGGAGCTGGTGGCGGGCGGAGAGGGGCAGACGAGCGGAACACTTCGTCCCAGCTGGAGACAAAGGAGAGGTCTGCCAAGGGCCCCATAGCTCAGAGCTGACTCACACCAGGCCCGCACATCCATACACACCAATGTATCCAAGAGTCCTTAGCTTTCAGTTTGAGCTCTGCAGCCCATCCTTTTTCCTCTTTGTCACCTTTCCCGAAAATGTTGTTCAGTGCGGTTTCCTTGTTTTTGTGCTTCCCGTCGTGTCACTCCACCCAACAGAACGGGAAAGCAAAATCCTCCTAGTTGTTTGTCTCGGAAGTATTAAATGTCATCAAAGAGAATGTGCAGTAGTTATGTGGTTTTTTTCTGTCGCACAGGTAGACTCCCCTGATATGATCTGATATCAGTCTAAAGGGGATGGATGTTGACATTTTTACTGGATGAGTTTCAGATGAGAAGCTTAAAGGTGCATTGTGTAATTTTTTTGGTGGCGAGTCTGTCACCTGCTTGTTTCTGTGGTTGTGTCATTGCTCTGCCTGGAATGATCCACAGTATGACATTAAACATCTCTACCTTATGTTTATTAAATTACTGGTTATTTTATAGCTAAAAAAAATACCTAGAAAAACAGGGAGTGGGATTGCCTCTCCACAGATATGTCCTGTACCTTATAACCTGATAGTCTTCATGAAGATGAAAGGGTTTAATACCATACAGTGAAACATTCCAGACCAAGCAATAACATTTCCATGGAGAAAACCATTTGACTTGAATTATATTTAATAATGTTGTCTCTGACACATCTGTACTGTTCTGAGAAGTGCAATGGTTATGTGAAAGTGGCCTGTGTTTAACCTCCTTCCTGCCTGGCCTCATCAGCTGGTGTATTTTCAGCAGAATATTGCACCGTGGGAGTCATGAGGATCATTTGGGTTTCTGGTTTCCTGCCTCCTCGGGTCATATGACCAGGAAGCAGCCATGGTGTGGTCTCTCTCCGTCCTCAGGGACCCTTGCCTCATGAGGCAAACATGCAATTTCATTTAGCCAATCTCCGGTGCAAGAATAGTGCGCTGGAGTCGTGATGTGCTCAGACAAAAGGCCAGGCTCCTTCATAAAGGAAGCTTTTATATGGATGGTCCTTGAAGAACGGCTGACTGTACCTCAGCCCGGCCCTTCAGCACGAAGCCACTGTATGGTCTTTTACAAAAGCTCCTCATATAACTAGCAGCGAGTCGTGACCACTCACTCTGCTAATTGATATGAAGACTTAAATATTGGGGAGGAAATGGCGTTCTTCACAGGATTGGCTCTAGACTCGCAGTAAAGCAGTGAGTGTGAAAGTATGAGAGAAAAGAGGAAGCTGTTGACCTCAGGCTTTGTAGAAAGAGGATGTGGAGCGTGATCCAGAGAGGAGCTCCAGACCCTGTCTGCTTCTGAATATGAGAGTGTATGAGAAGAGCCTGAGAGGAGCATGGCCCTGGTGTGTGGGTGCATGCTCTCTGCATTTGTCTACACATGTAAAGCTTCTTCTTGAGCTTTATATACTCTGAGCCAGACCGTGATCCAGCTGCATTAGTCATCGAGACAATTATCCCAAGCCACAGGTTGAGTCATATGTTTGTCTAAGTGTGGGTTCTCCATTTTCCTTCTTTTCTGAAGAACATTGCTGTGCAGCTGAGTCTATTCATTTTGTTTAGAAAATGTTAGTTCTACTATACAACAGCTGAACTAAATATAGTCCTGTGAATCACAGTAACTCTAGATTCTTTTGCATCAAATCTGCCCATTTAAACTGTGGGTCTTCTCAGGTTATGGAGTTCTGTAGTGGACTGTGCCACTGTCTAAAGATCAAGTGATTGTGTGTGTGCAATAACAAATGCAAACCCAAAGCATATTGGTTCTATAGGAGATGCATGATGTTGTAAGACTGAAGTTCTATTTCAGACAGCCACAGGAAAAAAAAAAAGTAATACCTCAGTGTGCTGTGTGGGAGAGGCTGCTTTATGGACTAAAAAGGTAATGCGACGACGTTGCACAAGGATCTTTTTCAAAAAAGAAAAAAAAAAACTGCTTCACCTTTGCTTGACCTTAAATTAATTGTGGCACTGCACATTAGTGGAATATGTTCTCATCTGTGCACTCACGCCAACATTCATTAACTGGCCCAGGGGAAATGCACTGTAGACATTTCTAAATACTGTATGCTCTGCTGTTGAAAAACAAGAATTGTAATTGATAATTTTTTTTGCACAGGACTCATAGAATCACCATTACAAATTTCTGTTTGGGAAAGCACCTGGTGAGTGAGGATGACCTGCTGAAAGACCAGAGAGGAAGCCCTGCCTATATTAGCCCTGACGTCTTAAGTGGTGAGTGAAAAATACATCCTCAGTGTGCACTTTCAGTTATGCCAAATGTGGCCTTATAGGGCAATTTCAAGGTTGCGTAATGTTGCAGTTTTGGTTTGATGATCTTTTTATGTTGCAATTCGACTTCATAAATTTGGGGATTTTTTGTTTTCTTTTTTGCATGCCCATTGTGATGTATCAGTTTCGTGTCTTTATTTTGAGTAAAATCATTTATGCAAAGTAGTAGCACCTTCCTCCATTAACTCCATAGTGTAGTTGGAAGTGGGGCGTGTAGATCAGCCTAACGTGACAGGCACACAATTAAGCCGAGCTCCAGTGAGTCATGCTCTGAGTCAGTGAAGGGAAACTACTCCCATCTCCCCCATCCCATCCCCCGCCGCATCTGTGTGTCACAAGCTTCAACAATAATTGCTATTGCTGCCGCCTGCCTGACTGTAACAACACTATCCAGCCATACAGCGCTTTGAAAGCTCACCTGTCTGTCATTACACATTTAATATCCCCTGGCAGATTAAAATGCAATGAAATAATTGTGTAAGGTTTTTGTCAATGAATCATGGTGAAACATGGGTGACTTTGATGCCCGTGAGTCACTGTTTGGCAAATATAAGGATTGTGTTGTATAAGTTAGTTAATTGCTGTTTTTTGAAATTGCTCAGTGAGCATTGTTCTGTGTGACTGTGTGCAGGACGGCCGTATCGCGGTAAACCCAGTGACATGTGGGCGCTCGGTGTGGTCCTGTTCACCATGTTGTACGGCCAGTTCCCCTTCTATGACAGCATACCTCAAGAACTCTTCCGCAAGATTAAGGCAGCAGAGTATTCCATCCCAGAGTGAGTATCATGCTCTATGTTTCCAGTAAATAGACAGTGTTTTGCATGCACACAGTGTAGCAGACAAACCCAGAGCAAAGGCAGAGGCTGACTGTCTGTGTCACAGGGACGGCCGTGTGTCCGAAAGCACTGTGTGTCTGATCAGGAAGCTCCTGGTCCTGGACCCTCAGCAGCGGCTCACTGCAGGAGAAGTCCTCGAGTCCCTCAGTGCCATCATTGCCTCTTGGTAAGGGCTCCACCTGCTGGACAAATTAATAATTACAACTGATGTGTAGAGCATTTATGAACTAAATGCATTTGCACAGCACTTAACTAAAATGCTGCTTATGTATTCAACTACAGGCAGTCTGTTTCATCAATGAGTGGCCCCCTGCAGGTGGTACCAGATATTGACGATCAGGTCAATCATGCAGAACATCTACAGGATGTGAGTGACCTTCTCCATAAGCACAGCTTTATTTAAAGAAAGAGCATAAAAAAGAGCAGTTATACCACCAGTCAGTTGCAAGTCATACTAAACAAATATCCTTACACTTCAGGTCAAGGCTATCGAGGAGTCCTCGCAGTACGAGTTTGAGAACTACATGCGGCAACAGCTGCTTCTGGCTGAAGAGAAGAACACTATCCACGAGGCCAAGAGTTTCCTCAGTAAGCGTCAGTTTGGCAGCCTTCCCCCTGTGAGACGACTGGGTCACGACGCCCAGCCTGTCAACCCCCTGGACGCAGCCATCCTGGCACAACGCTTCCTCCGCAAATAACCCTCCGAGCCCTCTTTAGCCTCTGGTCTCCGAGCACAGACTTTGGAGCCCAGAGAGGACTGAGCAGCATGAGCCCAAAACTAAACGGGGCTCTGAGGGGTCCAGTCAGCCTGCAGCCTGTACATATGAGGAGCACAGGACAGACCTCTTCATGTGTGCAGCTGTGCAGGAAACATGAATGCCTGAAGAAGGTTTGAACCAAAGGCTCTGGGCCTCGGCACAGCCACAGTGTCACTGTGCGATGTATCTGAGGACACACACTTTGTCTGTGGTGACCCTCCCCTGAACACTTCCTCTGGGCCCTGCTCAGGGCCAGAACATGTAGCAGCCCCCTCTCCTGGTGGATCATGGTATTGGATTTCAGATGTCACTCCCTTTCTCCTCTGCTCCTTCGTAACAGTGTGGTCCTGTTTGAACGTCAGATCAATCTACCTCCGCCTCTTCTCTGTTGGTAAACCATGTCCTCTGTTTGAGACAAGGGATTGTCTTGATGCCACCAATGACATAAAGCATTAATGTTTTCTGTCCAAGTGATAATTGTTTGGAACCCATTTTTTTGGTTTCTCACAATTTTGAATAAGCTTTTTTAACATTTACCTTTTTGTAACCTTTTCTCCCTGTCTTTGGCATTGAAAATCAGAATCTAAAAGGCTGTTTACAAGCATCCTTTTATTTTCCCCAAAGCATTGTCTCCACGTCTAGCTCATCCCTGTGTAAAAATAGCATTTAGGCAGCTAGTGTGCGGTACCTGGAAACACCACGCCAAGAACTGAATGGGACAAAACTGTTGGACCTCTTGCCAAGGCATATTTATGGTATCGCTTCCTCAATGTCTCCATAGTGAACATTGGACACTGTTAGTTTATATTGCCAAAAATCATGTCTTAAAAATCCTCTTAGCCAAGGAACTGGTACCCACAGCCTCATTCAGAATCACATGGCTTCCAGGTATCCCAACTTTCCTGGGTCCCCCCCCCCCTCTCTCTCCTCCAGTGGGACAAGTGTTGTGAATGTGAACTGTGTGCTTGGAGAGGCCTGCAGTGTCCATGAGGCCAGGTGAATTTGGGCCCACTGTCCCCTCTAAGCTATTCTGTGTTAACTGGCCTGCCTTGGTGGCTGTCACTGTGATTCAGAGTAGGCTTTACCAACACAGGGCTTGACTGAATGTGTTAGCTATTCATCATTATCATCACTCACAAATGCTAGAAAACAATCTCATAACTGTCACCATTGTTAAGCCCTCACCTGTATTTCATACTGTAAGATTGACATTGATAGAGCTTCAGTTTTTTTTGCAGCAGTGTCTTTTTAACCATGGCAAAGCTACTAAGCAGTGACTGTTAGGCATCCGTGTACTGCAACTGGCCTTTGCATACTGGTACTAGCTTTAGGCTATCTAGACTTCCTATTTATATTTAAACTGTTGCATGAACTCTTTCAAATGTTGTCTTCTTCTTTTGTAATTTCATGTTGATTTATTTATTCATTCAATTGTGGCTTTTTCTCTTCTAAACAAAGGGGCTTGTGCCCCATTGCAGCCAGACAAACCCCTCTATGAATGCTTAGCTTTAAAAATAATTCACTATTGATTTAAAGTAGCAGTCTTTCTCTTACAATCAACCTATTCTTGCCATTTTGCCACACACACTGGCCAGATTAAGCTACACTAATATTGAGACTGACTTGTGTATAAATCTATTTTTTACCAAATGATTCTCCCTTTATGTTCGGGGATTTTGTTCTTAGCCATTTTCCTTTTATCACCAGGTCCAACTGGAGGCTGTGCTCTCTGGTCAGTATGTAAATATGACATCTTTTACACATTCAGTCTATAATGAGTACATTGGGAAAGCTTTCTCCCACCACAATGTGAAGCTATGGTCAAACAGCAGTATTGTAGTAGTATAGGCTTACCAGAGAAGGGTGTTTTTATTTAATTTTTTTTTATTCACCCTAGCAACCGCTGAATGCTCACATTGAACGATCATTTGTGAATGTGTTCTCTTCAGCATAGTCCTTTGATGTAAATTTGAGTACTCTCCCCTTTTAAGATGTTTCACATTACTAGCTAGTGGATTGTACCACGTTGTAATGTTTATACAGAGCTGTGTGGTGGTAGACTGCAATGTGGACTGAAAAGCATGGAATGTGTGTGAGGTTAAACTGTGTCAAATGTTGCATGATTAAAACTTGCACGGCGTGCCAGAGCAACAATAAGGACTTTTGAGGGATTATACCCTCAAAATGAAAACTGTATTCCCTCAAAATTGGAGTATGTAAATTTCTTTATTTTCTTTTAACTGTTTTTATGATTTTTCTCTCTAAAGTCTCTGCAAGTAACTTATATATTGCTGACTGTTTCTTTAACTGGAATCCAGGTGTAGGATATGAAATGTGTTGGTGGGATAAGTGCTGTAAGCTGCTTGGTCAGACACGGGCATCTAGATACATAACTGCATAATTGTACAGAAATACACGTTTGTATAAAAAACATATTTTTCTACTACATCAGATCTCTACATGCATGTCAGCAATAAACTTTGATATGGAAAACATACTTGTCTTGTGTCGTGTGATTTCACCAGCAGGTGGCGCGCTTTCGCAGTGACTAAAGGAAGTCAATCAGCGGCAATGGGCATTTTGTCTCCTCTCCACTAATGATCAACATGATCTTTTATTTTCATGCTCCTCACTGCTGTAAGTTTCAAGTCTGACTTGGTGCTGGTTGATATATTTGGCATGTTGTTAGTAAGTAGGCACAGGGCAGTGTCAAAAACACTTTGCATCGAGCTACTTCCGGGTACTATTATTCACTGGTACACGTGTGATGTCAAGGATGGGTGAGAGGTTAAATTCATAATGATGGTATATTGATTGTGGTGGAGCTATTCTATAATGTAGTTTACAATAAACGTGTACTTAAACCATACTATTGCTAATAATTTATAGATTCGTTTAATAAAACTTTTGTGTTAAACCCTTTAGGCTCTGCATCTTGACGCCACGTGACGGGAAGGAATCACCTGACAGGTATTCTGCACACCTCACATGCACCTCTCACATGCACCTCACATGACACAAATGTCATAACAGTATTCAGTTCATTGCACTCAGTGCCAACTATATGCCACTGCCATAACATAAGCCACACACGGAAAAGGCCTACCTCATGGTAAATACCAATACCTTCACTAAATGTCACTGCAGCTACAACTACATTTTGATGTGTTGTAATTTATGTTTCTATACTATGGCCCATTTGTTTTTAGCTTGTTGATCTTACATTTGAAAATCCTTCCTTTTTCTTTGGGGCAGAAGGTATCAAATATAATATATAATCACTTTTTCCATTTCACACACACACTTTCCCATCATGACATAGCCTAACTGTGTGATTCTCTGTAGACACCCAGACCATAAAATAGGGACAAGTAATGGGCCAGCAGCCTTTAGGAGAGCCCTCTGTCCAATAGGGCTGTAAGCTATGTTACAATCAGATAGAAATCACAATCTGAACATGTACACTTGTAATTATGTAACAAAACACTTTCTCACTGTGATAAGAGTGCCCAGGGCCTGCTCTCTCCTTTCACTCAGTTTCCCATGATGCCTTGCTGGGCAAAGTCAAAAATCCCTGGGGTCAAAGTTCCGCAGATGCTTTGTCCCTGTAAACCGAACCATCTGCTAAAGGGAAACTCTAACTACATGCAAGTCTCAGCCAAATGATCGCTCGTATGTGGCTACGTCAGACTGAGGCTTTGCTGTGGGCTAATTACCCTAGAGAGTCTTGAGTCTCAGTGGAGGACAAGCTGGACGCATACGACAAAAGATAAACAGGATTTTAGTTTCCAGATGTATCCATGTACAACTATTGTCAGGGTTTTATTGTTTAGTGGTAAATGGTAGCAGTTTGGTTTCTAAATGTTACTGGATGTGTACATTATCAGCTGTCATGATGTGAACAACATGTCTCCCCCAGCTGTCTTTAGTAAAATACAGCTTCAAGGCCCAGACTCTAGCTCAGTCATTAGACATGTTTATATGTTCTAGTAGAGCTGCACAATGGAAAAACAGTATTGAGATTTTTTTCATATCAGGATTTCATACAAAGTGCTTTTTCAACAAAGAGCATTTGGGGGAAGATAATACCACAATAATGCATTTTATAACATGTTTTAGATGTATTAACCAATGACTAGGGTTTGCAAAATTGCATAAAACAACAGGATAGTTTGCAAAGGTTGTTTTATTTCCTAAATAATTATAAATAATAAATATTCAGTTTTTGATTAAAGGTTCTGTATTACGTAAAACTGACTCTTGTGAGCTTTTAGCCATGATATATTAGTTTCCTCATTAAAATATACCTGGAGCTGTGTTTTGATTCATTCACTTCATTCACACATTTTGTTTAGCACAGATTGGCACTTCCAAGGCTGAAGTCTTGAAATTTGTTATTGTGACAGGCCTCTTAAAATAAAGACCATTCACCACTTTCTCAAATTAGCTCAAACCAATCACAGGCACTTAAAACAGAACAAATTTGCCAATCTGACCAGAATATTTTTTTATCTGAAATGTGGTTCTTATAAAGAAAACCAGACTTTTACAACACAAGTGGAAATATTGTAGTTTTATGTATTTGTCATTGTGAAATGTTTGTGTGCTACAATTGAAATATCAAACTGAAACTGCTTCATGTGACCAACATTACATCATATCTGAGCCCCATCACACACAATAAAACGTAATGTTCTGTGTATGTTTGGACTAAACTGACCGCTACAAAGACACTATGACCTAACCGTGAGTGCATGGCGTAAACTTATAAACTTCCTCTTCACAACACAATGTCCTTTTTTTTTTCCAAAATATGTTTATTTGACTTATACAGAAATTGTACAAAATTGACTTTACATCACACAAATTAAAAAGATATTCTGTACAATCTTTGACACACACACACACACACACACACACACACACACACACACACACACAAAGAAAAAAACAACCACAAAAACACTCCCCATCTAAAAGACAAAAAAATACAAATTTGTTACCCATCCTCACAATCCTTTTACATTACGTGGCCAAGTAAGATAAAAGATAATACTGAAGTGAAAGCCCATGAAACAAAATAAAGTAGATGATTAATTACGTAAATAACTAGATAAAAGTGAGGGGAAAAAAAGGACCTGCTAGAACAAAATGATTACAGTATTTATAAAAAAAAAAAAAAAAAAAAAAAAGAAACGGGATACGTTTTGCAGAGGTCGTACTCATTTTATTTCCTAAATAATTGCAGCTTTTGCAATTTGATGATTGTGACCATTCTAATATGATTTAAATTTGTGAATAATTGTGCAGAGCTGTTCTCTAATTACATTTGTTAACATTAATTACTACTATTCTATAGATGAAGTAACTACTAGTAAAATGTATTTATATGTGGCCACACAGCCTTAATGCCAGTTTATGTAAGGGCCAAATGTTGTTGCACCTACTACCAGACAGTGGTGGAAGAAATACTCAATTTTGTTGCTTAAGTCAAGGTACAAATACTGAAAGAATACTCAAGTAAAAGTATCACATGCAAAAATGTACTCAAGTAAAAGTAAAATATAGTTAAAATGTAAAAGTATTTTGCACAGATTTTGAGGTTTAATGAAGCTTCAAATATATTGATTTTGATAAAGATTTTGGCTGAAATGTTCAACAGAAACAATATTTACAACTTTTATAACAAAATGACTCACAGACACAAAAAAAGCAACCAAACCAACATTTCCCATCTAAACGACAAAAAGTTGAAGTAGTGATCCTTATACATTATGTGCCCAAATAAGATAAAAGATAATATTGAAGTGAAAGCTCATGGGACAAAATAAAGTAGTAGATGATCAATTATCTAAATAACAAAATAAAAGTGAGCAAAGAAAGAACCTTCTAGAACAAAATGTCTATGAAATGAGTTAACACATTTTACACAAGAGACTCCAAACAGTTATCTCTCAGCTTCCGGTTTCCTTTTGGCTTTACAGCTTAATGACTGCTTACCATTCAGACATGATAGTTACAAAAGAGCACTGAAGACAAGTAAACACAAGAGTTTGTCCTTCCCACGCCTCTAATCCCAGAGCAGACGGTGTCCTCAGATGTGGTGGTGCAGTGGTGCCAGCAGCAGTGGGCCCACAGCTCTCACATTCATCATTAAATGGGGAAGAACTGAAGAAGGGACTCCATGACCTGCTTGTTACTTAAATGTTTTCTTATAAATGAAGTTAATAAAGTAAAAGTTGAAATTAAGGTCGTGACAGCAAGACAACAGAAATAAACAGTATAAAGAGGAGCACTGAAATGTTTGTGTAAAAAAGGAGTTTTACCATGGTGTGTTAAATTTCAGCAAATAACGACTAAAATAAAAAATGTATATAATTATTGGTGTTTTTGTTGTATTCCATGCATCCTTACCTTGAGTAGGCTTGCTTCACCACAGATCTGACTTGTAACTTAACCTGGCCTCCTGCTTGTGTCCATGGAGATGTTGTAGCTTTGCCTGAATGTAATTGACGCACAAAGTGTGTCTGTCTTCATTGAGAGTATTCCAAAATAGGGCTTTAACTTTCTTTTGGTTTGGTTGGTGAAACTAAGTATCCAGAAGCCACAACCTCCTGTCATGTCAGGTGAATTATGCAGAGAGGGTTAGGGTAATTCTCAGAAATCAAGCTTTCTGATGGATAAAATGTGACTTTTTAGAGCTTTCTGACAGGTTAAAATGTTATTCCCTCATTAAAAACTTGCCTGAAGAGTTTTTATATATCATCCAATCCATGTATGTTTCAGTAATCTTGTGATCTCTCCTGGGCCCATTGGAATCCTCATGGTTAATTAGCAATATAACCCTGTTCATGACTCAACCCACGAGCCCACATTACCCATACTCCCACACGGCAACCTTCCTTAAATATACAAAAGTAGGATACTACAACTTCACAAACCTGATTGAATGTCATCAAAAATGAAGCAGAAACTACTTATTAAATATGTTAATATGCTGTTTTCAGCAAATATAACATTTTCTAAACAATAAAAGGTAACATGGTAATCTAAATATCAGAATCAGAATCAGAAATTCTGATATGAATGATATAAATATGTTGGGTGTTAGCAGTTAATACCCCATAGAAGTAAAATACCCCCTCTTTAACCAAATAATCTTGATATCCCTATTCCCTAAAACAATTTTGCTAACCCTGTAATCTACATAAAATACATCTTCTACACTGTGTTTTCAGACTTTTTATGCGGGAAGATCTGGACCAGTGGTTGGAGGAGAGGGAAGTCTCTTTGTCATTCATTTCATTAAGGAGGTACATTCTTAGTCAATACATTTCAATAAAGGATAGTGTTTTCTGACATATTAAATCTATCATCTCTGTGTTGACCCCAATTCTGTGACTCCTAACACTAATCTATGAAGAGAAATTATCACATTGAAAGAGCGTGTGCAGGCTTGTATTTCCCCTTACACTGATTTATTCTGATTGTGAGCAGGAGGCCTTATTATTGCGCTCGCCCCTCACCGTAACCCCTCTCCATCATGTGAAAGCCCTGAAGATTGTTTACATCTGTGGCTCTGGCTCTGACTTTGACCTTGCCCTGTCCTGCTTAGAAATACTGACAGTCTCTGCTTCATGTCTCCAAATAGACTTGATGTGCAGGGACAGTTGTACTTCAAGAACATTGACATGGTGCAGAAAGGCCATCGGTCCAAAAGTTAGATATTTGGCTTACGCATGATGGAGTGGTGTTTGGAAAAATAACATAACAGGCCAATGGCCAATAATTCTACAGTACAGATAATGAGGTAGGACAGAAGGTAAACAGATCACACAGGTCACACAGATTCAAAATGTTGTCTTGTTGTATTAGTTCGTGTAGTAGTTGGTGTAGTAGTTTAGTTTAGTTTTAGTAGCATCTGTGCCTTTGCCAGTGCTTTCATTCTCAGTATATGGACATGGCTCATGAAATCTCAGAACCTCCAGTAATAATAATAATAATAATAATAATAATAATAATAATAATAATAATAATAATAATATAAACATAAAAATTAATAAATAAATAAATGTATTTATTTATTTATTTATTTATTATAAAATAGAATAAAAATAAATAAGGGATAAAATCAAGCCAAAACCAGCTAAAGGAAGGCCAACTGATAAAAATGAGTTTTAAGCAGTGATTTTAAAGATGGTACTGACGGTGCTAACTTTATCTCCTCAGGTCATTCCTAAACCGAGGCGCCCAGACTGAAAAGGCTCGATCACCAGCTTGGACTTTGGAACAGCTGATGAGGACCTGCCTGAGGATCTAAGGCTGCGGGAGAGCTCGTACGGGGTTAAAAGTTCTGAAATGTAAGTATTACCTCATGAGCTGCAGAGGCTGCACTAGCGCTGTTTAATGACTGGCTTCAAGTGCTGGGGTTTAGGTAGTGACCATTCAGATCAGAGAGAGCCCTTTTAGGTTTAAACCAACTGGATTTCGGAATTTAAACTGGCAACCCAAACGAGAGACTCGTGTGAGAGTCATTCTGATTTCTGATTGAGAATGAATGCACCAAATCATAACACAAACGACTTGGCCATCACGGTTCCTTTAAACACAAAAATTAAGATAAAATTATTGTCCTCTTAAAAAAATGTGTTTGAAATGTGATCCACTCAAGTACCTGTGTCGTGAACGTCATCGTGAACAACATTTTAATATTTCAATACACACTTGAACAAAGACTCAAACAATTAACTATGAAAAGAAAAGAGCTTTGTGACATTGTGACTCTTTATTATTTAGAGTCCACTGAAAAGCTTTGTCCTCAGACGACCTACTGAAATGTGAAAGCATGTGGACAACCTGCTTCTGTGACAAATAAAATGTCAAAGCTGCCAATTCTCGTGGTCTGATTTCTGACTCTTTATGGAGCCATGGTTTTGTTACAAATCACTGAGCTTGGTGCTAACTGAAAATTGAAATTATAATTGAAAACAGAAAATAATTTATTGAATATATTTTGAAGGTGTACTATGTGACTTTGCTTTGGCTGGAATGAGCTACAGTGTGGTATAAAACCGGCTTCTCTTGCATTTATTCAATTACAAATGTTTTTATTGCCAAAAATATCTTGGGAAAAATGCCTTCTTATTATGAGCAGAATCTCTTCTCCACAGATCTGGGGTCTTTAGAAATCATGCATATGTACAAAAATACTACTATGTGTGTGTCTTTCCGCAGAACTCTCAAGCTCCCAGGCCGAGCTGGATGAGGGTGAGGGAGACCAGCCACCGTGGAAGGTGAGGAACACATTTTTTTTTTTACATATATATAAAACATGACACGTAAATGAGTTGTTCAAAAATGTTGTGTGTTGGTACTGGTAGATCTGTGCTTCTCTGAAACGAGATAATCGCCAGTTTGAGGAAGTTGTTTGGTCCCTACTAGGGATGCACTGTCTTATACCAATACTGGTACTGAATATCTGATATATCTAAAAATGTATATCTGATAAATCTGAAAATTAGCTGGCTCGGGTATTGGTTTCATGATATTGGTTAGGCCAATTTCCTGATTGGGCCTTTAATTCGATGTAACAAGACTACGTACAGTTTGATTAAGGCCTAGTTTTATAAATGAGACCCCTTACTGTAACTTAGTCTGGGGGAGTCTCTTAGACTTGGACAAACTTTAATGATCCACAAATTACTTGGACATAGAGATGAAGTTTATGCCATGCTGTGGAAGTTTTCAAGGCAATAACCTCAAGGAGAAGAAAAGATGGCATACCCTCCACCTGAAATGTTACGTAGTGCACCTTTAAAATAATATTTCAAGCGTATGTAGAATAACTAGACTCCTGGAGAGCTTTGACACATGGCTCACACACACTGAGGTTCAATTACAGTGTCATACCACAGCTGCTCAATGTACAATGTCTTAAAATATTATTTGGAATTGAATCTAGTTTCCTTTCTACCTCCACTGACCAGCTGAACCCATCCATCAAGCGCTCGAAGGGAAATCCAAAATGGCCCAAGAACGAGTGTGTCATTTTCAAACTGTCTGCTAATTCTGAACATCTGGAGCGAGGAGGAGAGGAGCGAGCGGTCAATGGGAGCCTTGTCTGCGCTGTCAACAGTACGAGAAACTGAACAAGGGCTGGCGTGTGTGCGGAGGAGGTAGAACTGTGAGGAGCAGCCTGATGTTCTACACACAGAGGTACGACTCAGAATGGTGTATTTATAGAAGGGACTACTGTATTTGAGTATTCCCCAAATCCTGATCCGAAAATAAGCAGTGCGTTTGAGTGGCCGTGTCTATTCTGGCGCAGCTTGTCCCGAGTGGTGGGTCAGTGCGAGGTTGAATACACAATACTGTGAAAAAGAAAAAGAAAGCTGAGAATGGTTATGAATAGGAAGGTGTGTTGTATAATGCACTACAAAAATAAGTAAGAAAAAAGACCTTGTAGAGAAGTGAGGGTAGTAGTTCGTCCCATAAAAAACCTGGCCAATACTATTCTTAGTTTTTGCCAACTTGTATAATTTTCTTCATCTGAATAAATAAATAATGTCAATAAATGCTGCTCAGTGGATTGCAGTAATAGTAGTTGGTTAGCGGTTCCATTCCCATAACTGAGAATACACACTGTTATGTCACTGGGCAAGACACTTCACCACTGTTTTAGTATCACACATGTAATTGGTGATCAGAAAAGTTTGCATGTCAATTTAGATTAAAACATTTAAAAAAAGTTTGATTCTAGGGATGGATCAATACCGGTATCGGATATCGGTACCCATCAGTCCCATGTTATTGGTTAAGCCGATACCCTTGCTGGACCTTTTCATTGTAATGTAATGTAAAAAGACTATTTCCAAACTGATTTTGGCCTAAATCGATACATTTTTATTCATACAAAGTTGTTCTGTAATGATTTGAAGTATAATTAGCAGTTACACAAAACTATTGGATCGCTTGTATAATAAGTTTCCTGTGTTTTAAGGAAATAAGTGCCATTTTCCGTCCCCACACTGATACCGGTTAATATCAAGTGTCGCGTTGGCAGATACTTAAGGTCAAAGTACTGAAAAGGCATCCCTGTTTTTTTTTTTACTACAGCTGTGGCTACAGAATTTGCATATCAACACCAACATGTCTAGAATACTGCTTTTTGTTTTTTCGTTTTTGAAAAAATGTATAAAGCCAGTCAATATATTAGCAGCCTATTCTGCATATCAACATGTTTGGATGTTGTTTGGTTGGAATGGTATTTATAAAGTAATTAAAATCCATTATAATATTTTTCCTATCTGATTTCAGACATTTTGTACTCTTTATTACTACATACGGTAACTTAAACTTTGACTGGCTTCTGCTTCCAATTCATATGCCTGATTCTTTAGTCTGGAATTCAGCCATCAACATTGTCTGGAACAACAAATGCGTTCTGTCCTCTCACTATACATACAAACAATTAATAGAGAAGTAAACAGATTTAAACAGGAAGTCATATAATCAAATCAAAAGGAAATTGAATTAGATATGTCCTGTTTTGGAATGTGCACTGAACACTAGCATGTTTTGGGTCTGTAACACCCTTGCTGAATTAGCCATGCGTCTTGTGTGCACGTGTGGACTCAAACCTGATCTCTTGTTATTTTGCACTGATCTCTGTGTGTTTACCGCTACATCTGCACTTCGTTTTCTGATGTTTCTGGTCACAATATTACCACCACCTGTTGGTGAAAGTTGAAAATCCTCATTTATGACTTGCGATTTTGATAAATATCCGATCAGGCTTTATAGCATTGGAACACAGGCTGTCTCATTAATATAAAGACCAACCAAATGGATGATGTTCAAGTCATTTTCCCACAGATTTTTTGGCAGAAGACTGTGCTAAAGTTTATAGTTTGATAAGGGAAATATAAACATGAGAGCAGCATTTTTAACTACACCAACCCCTTTACAACCTAATCTTTGTCCTGTGCCAAGAACCTCATAGAGCATAACAGGCTAGGCATTAGGCATATCATAGGCTCCAGACTTCTGCAATGTATCAGTAACATACTTTTGCCAGTTTTAGGCCATATTTTGGGGAGAATATTTACTATTCAGATAATATGCCAACACAGCAACTTTGAAAGAAGTTGAAAGATATAGCCATGGTCTTTTTTCGCACTTTTCACTTGTTTAAAATGTTCATTCCAATTAAACCCCAAAATCCCTAATCTGCACTTTCCTTGCTCCAGCCTCTCCAGTAGACTGCAGTGTTCAGGAATCCCATTTGTTAAAACCCTGTCCATCACTAATACTTATGTCTTTCACAGCTGTCTCCACTCAGCCCACTCAGCATAAAAAGCATACTGCAAAAATTTCATGTACATCCAACTGTCTGTCTGCACCTCCGTGTTCCAGATGCCCTCCCTTCATTCCTGCTTGAGCTTTAAATGTAAACAACCCCAGCGTTTTATTAAATCAAACTATACTCCGTCCAAATGCAGTGGGGATGTTTCCATTTGTGGAGTGTCTGTTAGGATTTTGAATATATGTCCAATGTGATTATTTATATTATGTGCACCTCTTGAGCTGTGATGTTTCCCAGGGGTCTATGTATAAGTGCTCATATTTAAAGACGTATTTATAATCTTTACGAGCAGCTGTGGGCCAGAAGAGTTTATATTCTTGGCTCTTTATTAGAGAAGGTATGCAGGCAATAATCTGGCAACAATATAATATAAAGCTGTAGACAGGCCCTATAGTCTGTGAGCTGAATCTTTGTATCTGTGTTTTGTGGAAATAAGAAACGGCCGAATTAACAAAAACTTTGCATCAGCCAATATAGGGATTTGTTTAAAGACCGTACTACATGAGCTTTAAGCCATGTGAGTGCTGTTACCTCATCAAAAACATATCTGGAGTTGTGTTTTGTTTCACTCACACGTTTGAGTAACCCTTTATTACTGGTCTGTCTACATCTCCAAAGCTCAGAATGCTCTGTTCCACCTTGTGATGTCATGTAGTGGTAGTTTTCACATTAAAAACTACCTTTTACCTTTAATTCAGTAGAGATTGGCAATTTTAGGACTGAAATTATCCAGATTATTCTAGTGAAGGTGTACGGAGTTTAACAACATTACCACATGACATCACAAGGTGGAACAGAGCGTTTTCTGTTTGAGAGAAGAACTCACAAAACACGACTCCAGCTATGTCTTTAATGAGGAAACTACATTAGAACTGAGATCAGAAAATGGCCCTTTAAATAGTTATTAAGGATCCATTGCCTGCACTCTATACCAACTGGTTTAAAAAGGATCTACAATGACAAATTGGCCTGGGCTGGCAGTAGTTTTGTCACAATACAAATATTTCATATTCAATTTCAATACTAAGGAATAGACTCAATACTCAAAACCTTATTTAGGCAATGGAATGTAATTTTCAACTAAATCATAGTACTTTCTTTTATATTACCATGTGGTCTCTTCTGCTTCTTCTGATACAGCTCAAGATCATTCTGAAACTATTCTGATACGGTTCATTTCTGTCCAGTGAAGTTGTTTAGTATCAGTACCTGCTCAAATTAGTATCTAGTTTCCAGTTTTCTAGTAAAAACCGATAACCAATTTATAGTATCAGTTTTAGTATTGATTACTATCTGATTTTCTATATTTCTGACAATTGTACCATACAAATAAGATTATGTGAAAGCTCAGAACCTCCAGAAATCCACTCACTGAGCTGTAGAGGCTGCACTAGCACTGATTCATTATTGACTGTAGATGCTGGGGTTTAGATAGTGATGATTCAGATGAAAGAGTCATTTTAGATTAAAACTAACTGGATTTAGTCATAGGAAGTGGCAACTCAAACCCACGCTACTGCTTCCACACTACGTGATCATATTGAGAACCAAACCACCAAATGACAACATAAACAAACTGGCCATCATGAACAATGTTTTTGTAAATTAAGAATAAATCAGCATTAGATTTGTTATCAGTAAAAGCCATATTAGATTTGGCCATGTCTACCTTCTATCTTGGGACACAAACAGGTAATCTTTATGAAATTTGAAATACAAATTCTACATTCCCAAAATACCTTTAACATTTGTGACAATCATCCCGATATCCAAGTGGAATAATTTCTGAAACTCTGGTCTTATATTTTATCCTGCGGACTACTTTTGTCACTATAAAACACAGTCAGATGAGTGAGGAATTACATCAATAAGTAAACTGCAACACTTACGCCAGTGTTTTTTGCCTGACCAGCCAGTCCCATTCTGTTCAAATCCAGAAGGAACTGGAACCGGACAATAGAGCTCGAAAAACCTCCGTCCTAACTTGAGACAGTCCAACCACAGCTGCTAATTTCTATCACGTGTCTCTCAAATTGCAGAAGACATCTCCTATATAATTTCTTTAACATTTGTGACAATCTGAGATAAGTAATAATTTGGTGCTTCGATTGTTGATTCTGGAAAAATATGCTTCTCAGTCCTTCATGTTGTTTTTTCCCCTTTTTTCATGAAACCGCCATGTTTGTCTTTGTAAAGTTTAGTCAAAGCATGTGGCTTTGGCTAGTCAGGTAACCAATGTTTATTGCTCTTATCTAAAATATCCTGTTATGGGGTACGGCAGGCCTTTTATTTTGACTGTAACTTGAGTCACTCACTGTTTTGGTACATGAGTGAAAAGTGATTCATTACCCAAAACCTCTGATCACCCCTCACAACGAGAAACCACAAGCTGTTAAAGAACGTAGATTTACCCAAACTTTGCGTGGACTGTTACATCCTCCTCTTCTTTAAGCCCTCCGCCTACTCTTTATCCTACTCTTTTGATAACAGACTGGATTTCCTCCTCATCACGAGAAACCCACATCTCTGCTTTGTGCGTGTAAATATCTTGTCCAATCACAGAGCTGCTATAATCAGTGCAGGCTCATTCTGAGGCGTAACCAGCCCCGACGAAGGCTTTATGATTTAATGATGTTTAATCCTGGCTTTGTACACACCACATCCATTTTCAGTGTTTATGACAGGGAGAGCGTCCCAAACAGTAGCTCATTGTTACAGCTTATATTATAAATCTCTCATAAACCTGTTGTCTGAATACAAGATATCTGTTATAGTGCTTCGGATCATTTCAGTTTTATTACCAGGTTTTGAGCTAAGTTTTTGTAGTGGGGTGTATCCTTTTACTCAAATAACTTGTCAAAACTTGTAGTAAGCTAGCCCACTGAATCACCAGAGTCATCAGATATATTTTACACTTAGCTTACATCCCTGTTACTGCATTTTTTTTATTCTTAATGTTGTAAATACAGTTTATTTTATTGTGTAATGATTATTTTTGAAATGACCCCAGGAAGATTCACAGCCGTCATACGAGCAGCTAATGGGGATCCTAATAAAACAATAAACAATAAACTCCGCAGCACCTCCTCATCCTCACTGTCCCCTTCACTCTCCTAATCCTCTCATCGTTCCCTTCGCTCCTTGGCCTCACCTCTAACACCTCCAGTGTCCAGGCCCCAGGGGGAAGACATCTCCTAAATGTCATCTAATCAGCCATGCCTTTCATCGCAGTGTCTTCTGCTGTGGTCTGAATAACAAAATTCAATAAAACTACTAATACTTTCTCTTTGTCTGAGTCTCTCCATGCTGAAATGCAGTTTGTAGTGGGCTGTATCTTTATCCTCAAATAACTTGCCCAAACTTGCACGATGCTGGCCCCACTGAATCACCAGAGTCATCAGACATATTTTACACTTACAGTAGATGTTGGATACAGCTCTGAAGCAGAAATGGTGTCTGTGTTATTTCTGGTAAAAGTCCAGGAGATGGTCACATCCAAACTTTTTACTGGTAAGTGGGGAGAGTGCAGGGGTGTGATTTCAGACTTGGGCAGAGTTCGGCTGAATAAATAGACTGCTAATTAAAAGTGATAGTGATTGATGACCTAGTAGATTTCTGCATGTTATAATTGACTCAGTACGGCTCCCCAAGTCTCTGGTACATTCATATTTTGCCAATTGCAGTCTACCAAGGCTTAGAACTAAAGGCTGCGTGAAACAGGCAGTATGTCATTTGTGACCAGTTTTGAGTATGCCTACCATGTCATTTTTAGAGTCTAATCTGAACAAATGTACCTCTAGTCTCGTAATTTATACTAAATCCATTACTTACATTTCTTTCCTAGGAATCCATAGGATTTGGCAGGTAATCACATAGTAATTTTGGTACAAATGAAAGTGCTGCAAGCTAGCGTGATCTGCAGCTATCCATCGCTGTTGCCAACTCATTGTTGTGATGACGTTTACTGCGACATCTGCTGCTGTTGGGCACTGCAGTTTTCTAACGCAGGAGTCAACAGATTTGCTTCCTTTATTAAGTTTTAGATGAATATTGCATTTTAAAATGTGCACATTCTAACATAATAATCCACAGACCTCATAGGTTATAACCACTATATAGCAGGCACAAGCACAATATTGTTCTTTAAGAGCTTTTGACCATGTTAAACTTTTCACTTCTCATTTACCCATAGTTGTACTTTGAGCATCTTAAAGCCATGTACACATACAAAGCATCAAATTGCTGAAACATTCGCTTGAGGCTGCTTCAGACATGCAAATTAGATGCTCTGTTCAGAAAGGGAACATTCGCCTTGATCGCCTCTTGCATCATAAATGGGAAGAGCATCTTGCTGAAGGCGCGGCATGCCTGCGTACTGTTTTCCCCTGCATTATAGAGTATAGCTCACTACGTTAAGTTGCTCATCTTTAGTGTGGACGCTACGTGTTCAAGACCCCAATTTGTCATTTACATATTTATTTTGTCCTTTCTTCCTTTTTTTGTGTAAACAAAATAATTTATTAAAATACAATGTTTTTATTAGTTAACGTGATTTTTGTGTGTTTGTAAAGAAAAGCAACAGCAGCAAGATGAAATCTGTGTTATCAGTCTTCATAGAAACATGCAGGAGATGCCACCAGGCCATTTTACAAGTGAGATCTGTGAAAAGGTTACCCTATTCACAGTAAGTAATACACCCATAATTGAATAAATGCATCTTAAATTTAATACCATATCGTGAAACATTACACGCGAGGCAATAGCATCTCCATAATAGCGGATCCGCAAGATTAAAAGTTAAGCAGTGCACTTTTAAACTGTATGACAAATATTCATATTCATTGTCAGTTAATGTATATCTTTTGACCCAACATCTTGTCTGAATCTGTAAAAGCAATCTCTTAAACCACATTCCCCAAACCAAAGTCGACTGGCACAATGTTGATATAACTTGTCTACATAGTTGGCCCTGTTTTCATTGGCATACACTCACCTGAAATAGAAATGGTTGGGATGTTTAAATAATACCATTCCGCATATTGTCCATACAAGGATGTGGCTCACTTAAACTTGGATGTGTCTATATATTCCCACAGTATGCTAAACTATGGGATGTGGTTAAAGATATAGGATTTATTTTAGCGCATATGTAGTTTTATGTATGATTTGGGTACCCAGTGATTTCTTGTTTTCATTCCTGTCTGCCAACTTTCTCAACATAAGCAACAATTTTCACCACAAGCAATTTAACTTTAGGGTAAAAAGTAAAGAAAAGTTCACCTCCTACAACCACATATACTTGTACTTACTGCCTCTGTCTGCATATGATCCGTGCCTCTTCCCACAGAAAGCCAAATGGAGCCCTGAACTAGTCATTACTGGCCTCCCAACTGTACGCTCTGCTGAGTTCTCTGGCTTATTTCTACCCCGTCAGGATGAGTTTGGTGACACACAATCACATAGGATTCAGTCATTCTTGTGGTGCTGTCCTCTTTTCCTCATTCCCACTGAGGCATGGATGGAGTGGCACTTACCAAAAAAAAACAAAAGTAGGATTTCCCCAGGTTTTACCAAGCAGCCATGAAGAAGCACACGGCCTGTCTGGACCAAAGCGTGTCCACATGTGAATTCCATAGGGCCATGGTTTCGGGATGACTTCCATAGCTTTATTTACACATAAGTAGCTATTAGCCATAGCTACACTATGTAGCATTTCTGGTAAGGGTATGCGACCAGCTAATCTTTTTTTTTTTTTGCTTTGACTGGAATGTTCCATTTTATGCATAATGCAAAATTAGCGATCTTGCATTTGTTATATTATAATTGTTTTTTCTAACCTGGCTCATGCCAGATGAAGATGATTGAATTGAGTTTTATACATTATTATAGGATGGCTCTTCCTGAAAGCGATCGGAAAAGCAGGAGCATGAGGGCGAATATTTGAATCTGATTGATCGCAGCATCACCGCAGCAGAGCAAGCCAAAAAATCTAACTTTTGTTCCATCTAGTTGAGAGAAAAGCGCAGACATCTTCCCTGTCCATAAATGCACAAAGCATTTACCTTCTGCACTTTTTTCACTAACAAAATATTCTGTATTGATGCTAATATAGATTCTAATATAGACTGGAGTATGTCTGATGGTGCCGCCATGTTTGTTTTCATCGTTTGTGCTTTGCCTTTGGAGACTGTGAATTCACAAATATCGCAAGAATATATCTTGCTGTACAAGGTTAGCCTTTTCCTGCTATGAAAACCGATTTTCTTGCTGTGGCCAGAACAGTTACTTAATGCCCCTTTAAGAGAAACTAAAGCCGTCAGATGAGAGGAGATTGGTTAATTCCATCTATTACATCCATCTGTCACTCACTCAGACAATGATGAAGGCTGAGCTGTTTTAACATCCTTTTTGAAAAAACATGACATTTTTGAACGATATCGTAATGATCTTTACAGATTGGGAGATTAAGGCGTCAGACATCACAGATCCATATCATTATCCACAGCACTTTTGAGAGGTTCCATTGGGACTGAGACCTTTAAGTGCTGCTGAATAAACCTAAGGCAAAAGCAATAATCTCCATTTGTGAGAGTGGAGCAGCAGAGCTGGAGAAGCGGATATTTGAAACAGAAGTAGTCTCTCCAGAGTGCTCTCGTCAGTCTGTCCTCATTATGCCCATGTTTGGAGGTGAGCTACCTGCCTGCCTCGTGCTACTGGCTCAGTGGGATATGAGGGCTTGGGTCATGGCTGTCCATCACCTTGAAGCTCCAGTTACACAGTGTCAGTGGGGAGTATTATTGGTCTATTATGACAGCTGATGGAGCCCTTTTGGACTTCCACAGAGTATTTTTATTTTATTATTTTATTATCTCCTCTATCCAATAACAGAGCACAGATGTGTGCTTTTGTCAGACAATACATCATTTGCGTTTGAATTTCTTATTATTACAAAAAAAAAAAATCTCTCTTTGGATTTACGGTGTGATACTCTAGAATCTATAAAACGATGTTGCATTGCAGCCACCACACATGGCGGGATTTAATCTTCACACATAGTTGTGGGTGGGTGGCCTAAAACAAATCACAAATATACTGAATATTTTGGTTGGTTTAGGAAATCTTTTGTTCTTTGAGTGTCTTATTTTCCCCTACTTTTTTCCTCAATTAATTTTACTTGTAATGCCCAGATACAAAAATAGTTAATTTTGCAGTTGAACCACTACCTGCACAAACCTAATATCAGAAATATAAAAAATGGAATCATCAAAACCATAAATATGTTAAATCTACTGCATAAACAAATTTCCTTTTAAACAAGCCACAAAATTGTAGCCTGTCACAGAATAATTTTGTAAAGTATACCAATAAATACTCTTAGTGATACACTATATTGTCCAAAGTATTCACCCATCCAAATAATGGAAATCAGTTGTTCCAATCACTTCCATGGCCACAGGTGTATAAAATCAAGCACCTCGGCCTGCAGACTGTTTCTATAAACATTTGTGAAAGAATGTGTCGCTCTCAGGAGCTCAGTGAATTCCAGTGTGGTACTGTGATAGGATGTCACCTGTGCAACAAGTCCAGTTGTGAAATTTCCTAGCTCCTAAATATTCCACAGTCAGCTGTGGTATTACAACAAAGTGGAAGCAATTGGGAACAACAGTAACTCAGCCACTAAGTGGTAGGCCACGTAAACTGACGGGGCGGGGTCAGCGGATGCTGAGGCACATAGTGTGCAGATGTCGCCAACTTTCTGCAGAGTCAATCTCTACAAACCTCCAAACTTTATGTAGTCTTCAGATTAGCTCAAGAACAGTGCATAGAGAGCTTCATGGAATGTGTTTCCATGGCCGAGCAGTTGCATCCAAGTCATACATCACCAAGTGCAATGCAAAATGTCGGATGCAGTGGTGTAAAGCGCATCGCTGCTGGACTCTAGAGCAGTGGAGACGCGTTTTCTGGAGTGACGAATCGCACTTCTCTATCTGGCAATCTGATGGACGAGTCTGGGTTTGGCGGTTGCCAAGAGAACGGTACTTGTCTGACTGAATTGTGCCAAGTGTAAAGTTTGGTGGAGGGGTGTGGGGTGTGGGTGTGGGTGTGGGGTTGTTTTTCAGGAGCTGGGCTTGGCCCCTTTTGTTCCAGTGAAAGGAACTCTGAATGCTTCAGCATACCAAGAGATTTTGGACAATTCCATGCTCCCAACTTTATGGGAACAGTTAGAAGATGGCTCCTTCCTCCAACATGACTGTGCACCAGTGCACAAAGCAACATCCATAAAGACATGGATGAGAGAGTTTGGTGTGGATGAACTTGACTGGCCTGCATAGAGTCCTGACCTCAACCTGACAGAACACCTTTGGGGTGAATTAGAGCAGAGACTGAGAGCCAGACCTTCTCGTCCAACATCAGTGTGTGACCTCACAAATGCACTTCTGGAAGAGTGGTCAAATATTCCCATAAACACACTCCTAAACCTTGTGGACAGCCTTCCCAGAAGAGTTGAAGCTGTTATAGCTGCAAAGAGTGGACCAGCGTCATATGGATTAAGGATGGGATGTCACTTAAGTTCATATGTGAGTCAAGGCAGGTGAACGAATACTTTTGGCAGTGTAGTGTATATTGATACAGCAGCCCACAATATCAGTACTGTTTCACCAAATTTTGTATCATGATATAGAAATATTTCAGTGGATGGGGCAGAATTTTCACAAGATTCGGTCTACGAGAACGAAACAAGACAAAATTTGGACACACTTTTTAATGAATCAATTATGCAGTTCAGTTAACTATTTTGGCCTCAAAATTTTTTACTGTGTAACGTTTTCTGATGGGGGTCAGCCATATTTTGTCGCCATGGAGATGTTATTGTGTTGCCTGGTATGTTCCACAGTATGGCCATAACATATCAAACAAGCATTTTTTTTTTTAATCTTAGGTATTTGTATTACTGAAAAATACCTTGAAAGACATGCATTCTTACTGTGAGTTGGAATTGCCTCTCTTCCACGTCTCCTTAGATAAGTTTTATGTCGTACTGGAACACACAAGGCAAAGCAATAACATCTCCATGGAGACAAGATAGTGACCCTCCACCAGAAAGGTTACACAGTGCACCTTTAATATTTTTGCTGTCATTGTAGCACTGCATTTTGAAAATAATTTGGAATTTGGAACTACAGCTTCTCCAGACGTGTAAGAAGTGCAAAGTGAGTGGGTTAGTTTTTTTTTTGTTCAAAGCAAATGTAAAAATGTCTTTTGGCAGTTTTTTTTTCTTTTTCCATCTTACGTGTAGAATTGTTGACTTTGATTTGAGTTCACTCTTTCTCTTTAAATCTCTATTTTCTGAAATTACCCTGCATGACAACAGATTAGAGCAAACATAGCGGGTGTGTACTTGTTTAGACGTATAAATTGAAGCCCTTCCTTTTCATTGCGTTTCTTAAGAGGCTCTACCTTCTGAAAGGCTTTTTAAAGGCACTAGTGGCTCAAGATCTCAACAGCCTGTCATTTCCTTCAAGATAATGAATGTATTTGAAAAACGTGGGTGCCAAGCTATCATTTCATGTTTTTGGAAGTAACACGGCGTTCTGTGCAAAGTTGCCTGGAAAAACACTGATAAAGGGAACACTTTGAGAGAGCACATTACGCAGATACCATCTCTTCCTGTGCTAATACAAATCAAATGCCAAAGAGCCATTTACCCCCAGAACATGGAGAATTATTCTGAGTAATAAGGCCCCAGCATGTCTAAGTTGAAGTGGTTGGCATGTTGTTTATTGGACTATTCTTACAGTTTTTGGTCCTTTTGTGCAAATCTGATCTATGCTATCTAAAAAAATACTTGATTACTAATAAGAATATGGCTTTTTTGAATTGACATCAACAGTCGAGTTTTTCAGATTTCCATTTTTATGTTGACTCAAACTGAAAAACAGTTGAAAATCTGTCAACATTAAGGAAAACTTCAACTATAAAAAAAATATATGCAAAAGTGTCCGTATAGCCAAGTTAAAGCTCCACTTACAACATTTTAGACAACAAATCAGGCAAAATTTTGTGTGTATTGTTTAATGTATTTACTCTCAGGTGTTTTTATTGCTCTACAATTCCTTAAAAACGTGCATCCGTATTGTATGCATGCTTGCCTCTCCACAGATCGGACATGTAATTTTGTTTTTAGGTACAGCCCTTTTTTAACCACAAACCTTTAAGAGAGCTGTGTAGTCACATTTTGTGCAGCTACATCTTCATATTAAAGCGTTAAAATAAGGCTTTGTGTGTATTTTTAGGCAGCAAATCAACCAAAACAAAATACTGGCCTGTGTTGGAGATATAAGGCTGATACAATGCTAAAAAGTCCAAATATCTTTCTATCTCCAGTTTAAATCCACACAACATGGCTCTTGTGCAAGTCAAACAGTCCATTGAGGGCATGCAGGTGCAGATGGTGAAGTGTAAAATTCATAGTAAGCCTTAAGCTCCATATTAAATGACTGTACTGTAAATCTGGCTGTAAAAGCACTGACTGGGCGGTTATTTATGAGGCCCACACTGGACTACATTCTGACCACCTCTGCAGCAGTTTCACAGTTTCACTCAACACACCTGGACTCTGAAGAGAACCTGAGAACCAGAGCTTTGTCCGTAGTTCACATTTCGTTAAAGGCCTGTAGTTTTGTATTATTTATATGAATGAGTGTAGGGGGCAGGAGCAGGGCAGAGAGGGGCTGTTTTACTACAACAAAGGTGTCAGCTGTGTTTATGTTTCAGAACGCAGGCACAAGGAGTCAGACAGAGTGCAAGAGCCGAGACTTAGTACTAGGAAACAAAAAAGTCTAAGTCATTTTAATGGAGTTGTGTTTTGTTTCATTCACACATGTTTAACTCACAAATCCTGAATATTCAGGCTGAGCTCTTCTCTCAAACAGAAAACACTCTGTTCCACCGTGTGATATCATGTGGTAATACAGGAAGTGCTCCATTGTGTTTTTAAACTCCACACACCTTCATTAGAATCATTGGGATGATTTCAGCCCTGGAATTGGTCACCTCTACTAAACTAAAGGTAAAATGGAGCCGTTAACTTGAAAACTACCACAACATGACATCACAAGGTGGAGCAGAGCATTTTGGGATTACTAATAATAAAGGCTAACTCAAACAAAACACAATAGGGTCAGATCTAATGAACATAGATTATCTTCTTATTATCCTCTTCAAAATTATAACTTTTCCAGCTCTAAAATGTTATAAAATGTTCATTCTTGCATCGTAAATATGACATAAAGTCGGTTCATTTGTGTAAAATGTTCAATTTTCATGTGCGGCAATAAGTCACACTGCACTGATTCTCTGGAGGCTTTAAAACAGCTTTATAGTCCATATTGAAATTATTTGCTGTTAGGATCAGCAGCCCCATACAAAATAACACAACCCGAATCATGATGGCAACACCCACTTCAACTTCCAGAATAAGGTGAATAATTTTACTTAAAGTGTATTTCTGAATTTTTATAAACCACTAAGTCATTAAAACATTTCACCGAATCTTGTGTTTAAAATGTGCTTTTTTGTCTTCAAACAGCCACGTTATGGATATTAGTTTCCACGTAGTTCTGGGGCTGTGGAGCTCCATAGACTTGTATACTTACTCGATCATAGTTCAGCAATCTAAAAACAGTGAAACCAAACAGAACATGAATTAATGAGTTACAGTTACTAATTTGTATTATTTATAACTAAAATATGTTACAGGACTAAGTTACAATATCCAACATTAAGTTTAAGAAGTTGGCTTTTTTAATGGTGCATATTCCCCACTTCCATGCTCGGTCTCTCCTCTCTCCCCCTCTGCCCAGCTGCCCTGAGTGAATACTTTGTGAGCCTCTAATGGTTTATTTGCAGTGCTGGGGTGTTCTGGGGTAACTGTCTACTTGTGCACACTGTATGTCTGGACTCCAGGCAAAACATCACCCCCCACGGCTGGAGTGCCTCACCACCACTGAGCCATCACTATTTCTCCAAGCCTCAGAATACATAAATACACTCAATGCACACAGGGAGTACTTAAAAGCTGTATAAGCAAATTACAACTAGGGCTGCACAGTATATCACAAAAATATTGATACTGTATTAGTGGGTAATGTAATAATCAGTATCGCAAGAAAAATAAACGTAATGACGGAAAATGTACTGTTTTCTTTACATTGTAATGATAAAAAAGGCAGATTTTATTCATGATTCTCTCTATTAAGTACTATTTTAGCCATGTTTTGGTCTTCCTAAAGTTCTTAGTACTACAGTCACAATTGATCCTTGCCATTGCCAGGTTTTCTCAGTATATCAATGAACCATATCTCACGTGAAAGCTCATAACCTCTAGAATTCACCCGTTGAGCTGCAGAGGCTGCATTAGCACTGATGAAGGACTGGCTGCAGGTGCTGGGGTTTAAGTAGTGATCATTGAGATCAGAGAGAGTAATTTCAGGTTTAAACCAACTGTGTTTCGGTATTGAAACTGGCAACCCAAATGAGAGACCCATGTGAGGCTCATTCTGCTTCCTGACAACCAAAACACCATCATGTGTTTTAGTAGCTAAGAATAATTCATCATAATTGTTATCAGCATAAGCAATATTTGATTTGAGCTTGTTTACCTTGTATTTGGGGGCACAGATAGGTCATATTTATGAAATTTAAAACCTAAATCTTACATGCAGGTCCATTAAAATACCAAATGCATCAATATTGTTATCACATTGCAAAACATGGTAATGGAATATCCCATCTTTTTATATCATGCAACCCTAATTAAGCAGATTATTTTTACAATTTATATTAGATTACATGTCTGTATATGTAATTACCATCCAGTAACTTGAGCAGGCACTGCTTAAGTTGTCAGAGGAATCTATAATGTATAGCACAGTTCAATTCATCTGTTTAATTTTGCCTTAGTGTATAGGCCCAGTCCTTGAGTTACATGTAGCAAAACACATCTGCATAATGGATTCACAGATTCCGTGCACTTACAGGTAGGTGCAGTGGCTGAAGAGGAAATGAGGTCCAGCTTGTGTTGTAACCTACCGCCACAGCTGCAGCCAAGGAGATGTTTATGACGTCTCACCCAATGGAGCAAGAAATGAGCGGGGGAAAAGTACACTGGAATTTCAATAGTGCTTTCATGGTGGTCAGTCTGATCAAGCATTTAAGATTTATATGAAACAAAAGGTTGCGTTAATGTCATAGTTATTTTCTATTTCATGTAGTTTAATGGTCTTATGTGTATGTTAGAATGCTGTTACCACCTCAAAAATATACCTGGAGTTGTATTTTGTTTCATTCACACATGTTTGAATAACCCTGCATTATTAGACTGTCTACATCTCCAAAGCTCAAAATTCTCTGTTCACCTTGGAGGCACAATGCACAGATTAGCAACCATTGTCAAAAAACTTTTAAGACTGTCTGAAAACGCAAGAAAAAATGCAAAAATGATTTAAACAACACAGCCTGTGATCAATACGAGCATTCATGGTCCTGTAACAGAGCTTCAGACAGAGCAGTGCTTACAGTTGGTATCACACCCCAAGGGAATGTTGTTGATGACAGCTACACAGTATAAATACAGAGTAGAGTGTAAAGATTGTATTCTAAACACCAGTATCGAACAATTCCTCCCACACGAGAGGAGCTACTGACATAGAAATGTGTTAACAGCCCGTTTTCTGACTAAATCTTATGAGATGGAGTTTAAGAAAAAGATCGCGTATAACCCGAGTCACGTTGCATGTGCGTATACGAGCGCCTTCGATTAAAGCCGATGTGAAGCCAAAAGTGATTCTGAAGTATTTAAAAGTTAATATCTTTGTCATTCCTGGGTCTGTCAACGTAAAATAAAAAGTGACTGAAAGATAAAACCCACCTCTGTTAGAATATTTCAGCTGTAAGTTCCTATGGAGTGGTTTTCTTTGTGCATCTGAGAAGGACGCCACGATAAGTTTCTCTTTTGGACCAAAATAAATGACAACACAGCGCACATGGAGGGACACATGCATCGAATCGTGACACCAGTATCGAACGATTCGATATTATATTGAATATCGTTGCATCCTTAGTGGGTTCATATAGTGGAGCCTTGTCTTGTCAGTATAAACACCGTGACCGTCTGAAGGCTGATATCTGGTGCTGCTGAGGGTTTCCACACTGAGGGAGTCACGCTTTTGAATTCCTCTGTCACACACACCTGACGGATGACTGCGCTGGGCTTACTGTAGTGAGCTGTTGGAGATGTACTGATAAAAGATGTCTTTATAGAGCTGTCCTGGTCGTGTCAGCGCTTGCCCCTGGTCCGGAGATGGTAAATCATTAAGTGCTTAATGCGTTTGGTGAGTGGAGAGGAGCCAGAGCAGCTGTCGATTTCAGATTCAGAAGTGGTCATGGTCAGTGAAAGAGAAAAGTCTGTATCAGGGTTCTATATATTGCATTATTTTTATTTCATTAAGAACAACTTTGGACACCTTCACATTGGTATTTTATGTGTTAAAACTTAAATGTTATGTCTGAATGGAAAACAAGTTAAAGCAAATCAGCATTTTATTTGTCCACATACCAAATGCCAAGGTTTCCAGCAGAGGGCACACTGTGAAGTCAAGAAGTTCAAATGGGGCAAGAAATAATTGCTGCTAACTGCAAACTTGAGATGGATCTTAGGTGTTGACTCTGTTAAAGGCTGAAAGTGGAATATAAAATGTGGAGAAAGACTTCCTGGTTTACCAACTAATGACATCACAAAGTGAAACAGAATGGGCTGAGCTATGCAGAGAGCATGCTAATAACAAAACTAGAGACTGAGGCTAATTTGTATGGTTTGTATTGTATTTTGCCCAATTACAGATAATAACAAAAACAGGACAAAATGTAACATTTCCTGAACAGTTTTAGAATCTTGAGCTCATCAAAACAAGGATATGACTACATGGTAAAGAAAGTACTATTATTCAGTGTTGAAAATCTAGTCTATTGTTTAAGAAAAAAGTGTTTTTATTTTAATTTTGGTATTGAAAAGAGTATTGAGCCTAATCCTTTGTATCAAAATCGAGTTTGAAATTTTAGCATCATGACAACACTACTCCAGAAATATCCAGAAACAACATTATAGCATGGATTAAATCTCAATAACAGCCACTGTTGCATAGTAAGTCCCTTTAAAGCAGACAGCTCACATCTGCATCCTTTGGACATCTGCTTCCTCCACCCACAGCTCTTCATAACACAACCTGTCACCATTACAAGCAGTTGGAGCATTCTTTGACACCGCTCCTCTCCTCCGTTAGTGTGCCTGTGTCAGAGGGCCTGTTTACCAATGAAAACCCTGTTATCACAACTGTCACTGCTGTTGACTGGAGCTGTGGGGATCATTCCAGGCACAGTGTCCAGAGGGCTACAGGCTGACCGTGAAACAGATGATGATGATTTAGCGGAGTTTAGTTCTTACAAAGGGGAATGCCAAGTCAGAGAAGCAGGAAGTGAGCTGTGTTGAACCACTACACAGGGCTTAAGCTGCTGGGCTGGGGTATACTCAGGAAACGGATGGCTGACTCAGGTTAAGGGAAGAGTGACTGTGTTCCAGCTCATTGTCAGGGGGTAAGCTGGAACACAGCTCATTGGGGTTTATTCTCATTTTGTGTGGGCATGACCATTGAACATGACCATTCTGAAATGTGAAAAGAGAGAAAATCAGTAGTGTTATGATATTAAAAATATTATGATAAAATAGTATATCTTGTAATGTTGTTACCTCATCAAAACATACCTGGAGTTGTGTTTTGTTTCATTTACAGTTTGTTTTTTTTGAGTAACCTTTCACTATTAGTTGGTTTACATCTCCAAAACTCAAAATGCTCTGTTCCACCTTATTATGTCATGAAATGGTAGTTTTCAACTTAACAGCTCTTTTTATATTTTGTTTTGTAGAGATTGTAAATTCCAGGGCTGAAATGATCCACATGATTCTAATGAAGGTGTATGTACAGTATGTATTACCACATGACATCACAAGGTGGAACAGAGTGTTTTCTGTTTGAGAGAAGAAACTCTGTGTGTTAAACATGTGTGAATGAAACAAAACACAACTCCATGTATGTTTGTGATGAGGAAACATTATAACAAAGATCAGAAAATGGCGTAATATTGGCCCTTTAAGGATTCAGTTCAAGCACATTTTGAATATGTGCAAGAGAATTAAAGGTGGATTTTCTGGGGGAGGCTGCTTATCTATGGAGACATTATTGTTTTGCCTGAAATGTAACATGTAGCTCCATAGAGACAAATGACAGCACCAGGTTAAGTTAGATCAGATCTGGAATTGAATAATACAAGAGAGATGAGTTGAAGGCTATACTGTGGAACATTCCTGAGCAATAACGCAATGACATCTCCATGACCATGAGACAAGCAGGGGGTGGACCCTCTACAGAGAGTTTAATAGTGAACCTTTAAAGGAACTTTAGCCTTCACTCTGTTTTAAAAATATATTACAACTAAACTAAACACAACTAAACCTGGGTTGCTAGTGCCTTAACCTGCACTAGCAGGTTAATGATTAATGACTGGCTGAAGGTTCTGGGGTTTAGAGAACATGTCTACCTTGTATTTTGGGAATAGGTCATGTTTATGAAATTTAAAATCAAAATCTTACATACTGTCCCTTTTTTTTTGTTCCCATTTTTGACTGGCAATTACTAAGTAGAATTTTAAGGATTTGATTTTCATTAAGTTATTTTTATGTTTAATAGTTGAATTATACATTTTCTCTCAATAATTTCAGTAGTTAAAAAGGTTTATGTTCCTGTGCTAAATGACCTTAACATTACTGTCCTTTTCGCTAAAACTTATCGAGCCAGTCTTGCGCATTGCCCGGGGATGCAGCACTTTTCATATCTTTAATGGTCTTTTAATGTTTTTAAGGTTGAACAGCTGCTGTGTGTCCAGGCCTGTCTGGTCCTGTCTGTAGAAGTGGAAAAATCACTGCCCTGAGCTGCTCTCCATCAGCAGCTGTGTGCACCATGTTATTATCTGGATTACACTCTCCTCTGCTCCACCTTAATGAGAGGCTGTTATGTGCTCCAACAGACACAGGTATGGTGTGTAGTGTGTATCTACAGTACAGACTTAACACATATATCGCCATTACAAACATGTTCCACGCACAAGACTTGAGTGTTTGCTGTCAGCCAATGGAACTTTTTTTTTTCAATTACAAGGAAGTTACTGATGTTATAAGCAGTGTGCTTTATAACTAATTCACAGTTTACTTAATTTATATATGTGTGCCCATAGCTATTCAAATAAATGGCTTTATTTTAAGGTCATATATTATGCGAAATTGACTTTTGTGAGCTTCAAGCCATGTTATAAAGCTGTTACCCCCTCTAAAAGATACCTGGAATTGTGCTCTGTTGTATTAGACTTAGACAAACTTTATTGATCCACAAGGGAAATTATTCACACATGTTTGAGTTTAAAAACACAGTGGAGCACTTCTTGTATTACCACATGACATAACAAGGTGGAACACAATGTTTTCTGTTTGAGAGAAGAAATATGCAGGGTTTGTGTAAAATCAATGAAACAAAACACAACTCCAGGTATGCTTTTGATGAGAAAACAACATTATAACATAGATCAGAAAATAGTGTCATATGGGCCCTTTAATACAGCAGAATATTCACCATCTAAAACACTTTTTTTTAATGTAATGCTATAATGTAGAATTAAAGACATATAGGACTTAACTGGCTGATGAATTACCCTAGATTAGAATTAGGGCTGCAAATTAATCTGCACAATTAGTAAACTGCAAAGGCTGCGTTTTTTTGAAGTACCGTCATTTCCACAATTATCTCCACAAACAGCAAAATATCCTGTCATATTCTGCATAAAATAACACTTACCTTGTATTTAGATCTGTACAAACATGTTTCAGAATGTGATGGTTGAATTAGTTTCAGTTTCAGTTCATATTTCAGTCTTTTTGTCAATTCTTTTGGCCATGTCTAAAATGTCTTAGTACATCAGTTTATATGTCCAACCAGAATATCATCTGAATTGCTATCTGAAAGCCGATATCCACTCCGGCAAATTTTTCAGTATTGGCGCCAGTATCCAATACCCAATACCAGTACTGGATCAGTGCATCATTAACAATTCACAAATTACAATTCGATATTTTTTCTCAAATAAGTCAGACCAAATTAGAATAACCTTTGATGTGTACAATCCAAAAAAAAATCTTAGAAATACTATGTTACTGTTTTTTAGTTACAATTAAAGCTCAATACGATTTGAAATGTAAACTACTATCAATGAATCACAACTTCAGCACTATAATTTAGTATTTTAAAATATTACTTTATAATAATCACTTTCACTGTGCCTTAAATTGACCCTGGTGACTTCTTATTTTAGCTGTATTTAATGTGCTAGACAACAATACTCCCACACAATTAAACCTCTCTTTCCCTCATAGCCTTCCTGTACTCGTAACATGATCCAGGCGCCATTTGAGGACAGCTATTCTCTAATTTGTAGTGAAATAAATTCTGACGAGAAACTCCCCTTTAAATTGCCCTGGAGTTTTGGGCATTTGCCAGCCATCTTTCATCTAGATCCCAAGGCGTTCATTTGACTAACCCATTTTTATATCTGAGTGTCTGTGTGTAATATCTGAAAGTCACAGCAGCACATCAATGGGCACCAGTGGGAAAATTGTGAATGAAAACAGACTTGTTGACATTATTGATGCTATTTTATATGTCATTATATTTGGGCTTTTGAAATTCCTGCTCCCACCAAGGCTGCACAATTGGCTGCGGTTTAGAGCTAAAACAGGCCCGCATGCCACACTGAAGCTTTCACTTTACATGTCCCTGGTCGTAAATAGTCTGGTATTTTTATCTGTCTGTGGGATAGCAAAAGTCTAGTCGATTTTAAGGTCTATTTATCATGCGGTACTTGTGGACAGTGCACACAATAACAGGAAGTACTGTAAATCTGGGCGATCCTACGGGGAAATGTGGAGATGGCCTGGTGTGGTTTTATTGGGCATGTGATTGGCAGATGGGAGCCCAGATGAGACACTATTGTGTGGTGGGTTTCAAATAAGATGGATGCACAGAGGATTTTCAGGTAGTGCTTACAGTAAGAGAGTAAGATTGACAGGCAGATCGGTGCAGTGTCTGAAGTGATGCGGTCGCTGTACGTTGTGGTGAAGAAGAAAAGGTCCAAAGGGAAAGCGCTCGATTAACCGCTCAATCTGCGTACCTACCCTCACCTGTGGTCATCAGCTTTGGCTAATGACCGAAAAGATACATTTCCTGCGCAGACTGGCTGGGCGCCCTGAGAGGTTGGGTGAGGAGCTCAGTCACATGGGAGGAGCTCGGAGTAAAGTAAGCCGAGGCTCGGGTATCTGATACCTCCCCAGGTAGTATTCAGTGTCAGCAAAAAGTGTCTTCAAACACATAGTATCAAAATTCTAAACATTATCATTATATTTTGCCATTCTAAATAATTATTAATAGGTACTGAAAAAGTAGCTAGCCCTAACTCTAAAGCTATATTCTTGGTTCAGGCTACATTCTGTCCACTAGTTGATGAGTACTAAACATATTGTAGATCATTTTTTAGACCTGGTTAAGATGTGGTTTTAGTTTCTTTCAGTTGTTGTGATTTGTTAAGTCCTGGTCGATTACTGTGTTGGACTGGGTTTAGCCCTGGTTTAGTCTAGACTTAGGCTATTTAAATTATTGGTTGGTGCTGGTTAGTCCTGACTTAGTCCTGCTTTGCTCTTGGATTAGTGGTTTGAGGTTGTGGTTTTATCTATTTTAGGTCTTGTTTAACAGCGCCTCCTTTGAAATGCTGAAGATGATACAAGCCATTATACTGTATTTTCTGACATGTTATTTGGTATGAAACTTTTGTGTCTAGCTCAGATTTATATATAATGAATTAGTTCTATCCACTATAGTAATGAACCACATTTTCAGACTGTTAACATCTTTGCGCTGTAAAATGAACTGATTGACCTCTGTAGAAAAAATGTACATGAAAAACAGTCTGTCACTTAGACATAGTATGTTTGTGCATCGGCATGAGGCCTTCACTGCCTGAGGATTTGTCTGTAGTGAATCGATGATGTGTTCAAGGACAGGGACACGAGGAGGGTCAGTGCACATTCACAACAGTCTCTTTAATTATCAAGACAAACAAGTGTTACACAGGACAGACTGCTGAAAGGCCCGGCTCTGTCCAAAAGACCATAAAGTGCTTTGATGATAAGAACACAGTCTCTTTTGTAAAGGGCCCATAGAACTAAAGGGTGTAAAATATAGCAGATATTAAGCAATAAAAGCCAGATTAATAACTAAAAAGTTCATTGTACAATATTACCAACTACTCATGCTGCCACTGTAATAGTCTTCTAACTAAACATTCCATACTTCAATTCAAGTATATAATGTATAATTCAAGTTACAGGTCATGTTTTATCTATGCATTTTAGCAATGAAAACACCTGTGTTTGAATGCCTGCAAGTTGGACAAGTTTAAAGTCATACTGTGGAACATTCTCAACACAAAATAATAATTTCCATAGAGACAAGCAGGTGGCAGAGTCTCCACCAGAAAAGTCACATAGTGCATCTTTAAGCTATTGGCATCATATTTGGGATGCATCAATACTAATACTGAAATCGAATATCGGCACCAATACTTAAAAATATGGATATCGTATATCAGCTTCCAAATATCGGTTCAGCTGATATCTTGTTGGATATATAAATCGATGCAATAATAAGACTACTGGTCCTACTCCCCCCAGAAAATAATAATGTTCAAACTTTTATTTATGCAAAGTTGTTCTGTAGTGACTTAGAGGATAAATAACAAATACACAACCCATCTGGATCAGTTTTGTTTTATTTTATTTTAGTTTTAAGGAAATAAATGCTGTTTTCAGTCTCTGCATTGGTATTGGTTGCTATCCGTTCTCGGCAGATACTTAAATAGCTGGATCAATGTATCCCTACATCATATATCGCATTTGTATTTTTATTATGGAGAGACATTCACTCACATTCTGACAGACATGGGCAACAGAGGGCAGGCGTTTCTAGTTTCATAAATTATATTAAATGTGAAGATATATTTCGCCATTTCTCAATTTGAAAACATTATTTTTGGATTATATACACATGGGTTATGATCCAGTTATATACTAAATCATCCCTAGTTGTCACATGGCAACATGAGGTTTGGCCTTTGCTTTGTTGCACTTTGTTGGAAGTATTTCTTTTACTTTTACTTCCAGAACCAGGACAGCCCACCCACTGTTACACTTATTACATTTCCTGGGAAAGTAACTACAGATATTTCAGTGTTCAAATACAAATTGGCACACAAGATTTACACCTTTGTTTTCATAATAAAACAATAACTTTATGTTTTCCAATAGTTTATCCATGCAAATACATTCCAGATGGTGTTATTATAGATTACCATTGTCCAGTACAATTCATTTACCCATTAGCCAAACAGCAGCTTAACTCTTTCCATGCTCGGTCTCATTTCCCTCGGGGCGCACCAATGGTTAACTACTCCAAACATCATCAATCTTGTCTGCTGGCCCCGATCGTTTATGTGCACGCCAAATTAGTAGCTTTAAAAAAGGCTTGATGCGGTAATCACTGCATGTGTCAAACAGGAGTGCCCCAATGCATCCTGGGAGGGCGGGGGCACGGAGAGGGTGAAGATGAAATAGTGAGTGGGAAAAGGCCAAATTTGCCAAGATTTATGGAGCTGCTGTTTGCAAGAAGTTGCTTAAGTTTTAGCATTCCAGTTTCAGTTGGCATCCTGTGTAGTATTTGTACAACAGATTTGCTACCTCTGCAAAGTAAAAGGACAACATTAGCTAATTCCGTTAAAGGTGGACTGTGTAACTTTTTCTGGTGGAGGGTCCATCATCTGCTTGCCTCCATGGAGATATTTCCTGGAATGTTTCACAGTATGGCATTGCACTTATCTCCATGGAGATAGAACAGGACACCACAGGGCCAAGTTACAAGTTACAGATCTGTGGAGAGTCGAGCCCACTCATAGTAAGAATGCAAGTTTTTAGGTCAATAACAGCTAGGACCCGACCAATATGGATTTTTTGTGGCTGATATAATACCAGTAAAACAGGAGCTGGAGGTGCCGATAGCCGATATAACTGCCAATATATTTAGTGATGTAAAAATTCACTGTAAATGTTCAATGACATGTCCATAAAAACAAGCAGATGACGGACCCCAACCAAAAAGTTACACAGTGCACCTTTAAGCATTCTAAACATGCTAATTAACCACCGTAATGAGTTTATAAGCGCTATTCTCAACTCCCGGAAACTAGAGTGGAGTGTTGCTGTGATAGCAAAGCATATAACAACTAGCATGCTAACGTCCACTACCTACAGTATATAATAATAATCGAGCAATAAAATGCTTTAATCAGATGCACACAACACAATGGACTTATTTTGACCCCAAGAGCTGCTTACACGATATATTTGGGGTACAGGGCCTTTAATAACTCAAACCCTGACAGCTGATCTTATGACATTACATTTTAGATAGAGAGGCTAAAGCTATTTTCATTGTTGTTTTAGCATGGAGCTTGTGAGCTTGAGAAAGCACATTTTCTTGTCTTAAGGCCAGTTGTGGGGAGCAGCTGGGTTAGCTCTGTCTGACTGGGACTACAGACTTGTTTGAATACTATGAAGTAGCAGACAATGCACACACTGTCATATTATATGACTGTCCCCAGCTGCTCCTTTGTTCCCTTTGTATCTCTGTCTGTGTAGGCACAATGGAACAATAATTTTTGGGGCTCAGTATTTATCATGGTGTTTTTTTTCTTGTATTAGTGAAGAACAATGTGTTATTTTTTGAGCTGTAACTAATATAAATATCTTTTATGACCCATTATAGCCAGGGCAGTAGACAGGGGGACAAAGTGGTCTGTTGTCCTGGGCCCCAGGGTTTTAGGGGCCCTCAACTGACCCTCTTCTTATCAGTTTATTTTAGAGGGGGGCCCATGTCATACCTTTTGCCCCCGGCCCCCAAATTTCTGTAAGCGGGCCTGATTATAGCTGACTACTAAAGTGTCTCATTCTGCTATTCCTTTATTGTAGTTCGTGTTTATTAACCACATTATATTTAGAATAGTTTTTTGGGGTATATATTTTGTTTTTCTCTATGCGAGATGGTCGCAGTCAGAATGCCTGTTTTTGTAGGTATATTTGAGCAATAAAACCACATGTAACTTAATAAATGCAAAGTAGATCATTTCACATATTTATAGCTCTTGTTATTGGCTTTGTTTTATTTTTATTTTTTTGTTTTTTATTTTTTTGCATAAATTAGTTTCAGTATGATCATTTATCATCTACTTTTTTCAGCAGTATGTCAAAATTTGTTATCAAGACAGGCCTATGTCTATGTGAGAAAACCTGAGAAACGCGCATGTACAAAACTGGCTCCAGCGTTATGCCTTTATCATACCATAATCACTAGTCTGGCTGCTTTTAGTGTCAGCCTCAAATTTGATACTGTGTAAGTGTTAGTGGCTGTGGTCACTGCCCACACTGTGCTCTCTGCTCTGTGTAAAAACAGCTGTAATCTTTGGAACAGGCTGCTCTGGAGGAGGAGGAGCTGTGCAGAGTTTGACTATTCCCCTGTGTGAATTGTGAAAGGAGCAGTGCTGCTACTGGATGGAAACGTGACATCTACCACCATATGGATAAGTAGTGGGCTATAGACTGGAGTTCATTGGTGAAGAGGCACTATGTTTTGTATATATTGGCACGCTATAATATAATGTACTCACCAAAACGTCTTTGAAGGGCCCATATTATGCTATTTTATGATCTGCGTTATAATGTTGTGTTTTGTTTCATTTTCATTCACACAAACCCTGCATATTTAAGCTGAGTTCTTCTCTCAGACAGAAAGGAAACACTCCATTGTGTTTTTTCACTCCATACACATTCACTCGAATCATTTATTTCAGCCCTGGAATTGTCTATTTCTACTAAACTGTTAACTTGAAAACTACCACTACATCACATGACATCACAAAGTGGAACAGAGCATTTTGAGCTTTGGAGATGGAGACAAACGTGTGAATGAAACAAACCCAACTCCAGGTATGTTTATGAGGAGGTAACAATATTATAACATGGCTTTAAGCTCATAAGAGTCAATTTTGTGTAATATAGAACCTTTAAGCAAATTGCGTCTCACTGTGGCAGGACAATTGCTACTGTCTTTGCAAAACAAATATCTCTTATTTCAACATGATGACATTTTATTGTTTACTTACTCTATAGGGCACTGGCTATGTGTAAGGTTACGAAACATGCGATCAAATGACCTGAAGCAACACTGGGGATGGCATGTCACCCATATGTCTATGGAAACAGAAAGTTAAAATCATACTTTGGAACATTCTCCATACATTTTGTGGAGATGCAACTGCACTCACAATAAGGAGGATCAGGGCAATGAAAAGCATCATACATACTGTTGCCAAAAATATCAAAATTAACTATAGTTTCTAAGTACAGTACACACTTAATAGGCTAAAGCATTAATGGTAGATCTTGAATCTGTATATGAAGTTTTCCCTGTTTTTATGAGCCAAGGATAATATGTCTGAGGCTACTCACAAGACACTCAAACACAAAGATAACTGTTGATTATAGCAGATGTGCATAGCAGATTTCCATTAGCCTGTAAGTCCAACCAAAACGTGTAACTGATTTGAGAATTTGAGAAGCAGTGATGTTTTCCCCAGTCCTAAAATACAAACTAGTATTTCCACAGCAAGGCCCCACCAACTAGCTTTAAGCTATTTTATGAAGGAAACCATAAACACAGTGCAACATTGTTCATCTTATTTTGGGGCATATACTTAGAATCTTTTACAGTTTCTTGTAAAAGAAGCCCGTCATTATGTTGAATGTGTAAACACTGGGAGTTTGGGTGTTTCTAGGAGTGGTGATACTTGCCATAACTGAACTACCATCTATGTCCCAATAGTACAAGTGGTTGTCTCTGTACTTGTACTTGTAGCTGCATTAGTGGTCTCAGTGACTGAAGTAATCATTGGTCCAAAGTTATTCCTCATTTACCTGATGCATTCCAAGCATCCTATATAACTATAAGCACTTTTCCCAGAGTTTTGCAGTGACGGTAAAGCTAACAACATCTAGCATGCAAACTTGCACTTCCTGATTATCAAATAATTAGATCTAGACAGCATACAGCATATATATATATATATATATATATATATATATATATATATATATATATAATCAACCTCAAGAGCTGCTTATACAATGTATCTGTACTGAGGCAAGACAGATTTGCTCAAATACATGGGAAAAATCTGGTACAGGGCCTTTAAAGGTGCATTGTGTAACTTTTCTGGTGGAGAGTCCACCACCTGCTTTTCTCCATGGAGATGTTATTGCTTTGTCTGAAATATTTCACAGTCTGGCATGAAAACTTTCTATCATCATGGAGACCATACCAGGCCAGGTTACAGGTCACATCTGTGTAGAGGCGACTCTTCTCACAGTTAAAATGCCTGTTTTTGTAGGTATTTTTGAACAATAAAATCACCTGTAATTGAATAAATGTAAGGTAGAGCTGTTTATGTTATATTGTGGAACATTTGAAGTAGAGCAATGACATATCCATAGAAACAAGAAGGTGAGAGACCCCCAGCCTAAAAGGTACATAGTGCACCTTTAAATTTCAACCCTGCTTTTTGCAATTGCAAATTTAAAAATGTCTACAATTATTTTGTTGTAAATATATTATAAGTCATTTTACATACTTATATCTCTTGTTGTTGTCGTTCTGAACACAAGTAGCAGTCTGTTCTGTTGTGTCCTCCACTGGGCTTCTTTCCACTCTGGGCACAGCGACAGTGAGCTGATGTGACTGGATGCTAATAGACATGTTGTGTTGTAGCTAATCTGAGCCTAAAGGGGAATGCAGTGTAGGGCTTTGTACATCCTCGGCAGCCAGAGGAAGCTCACCAGCCACAGACTTTCCATAAAAGCACTATAGCACGCAACCATGTAAAGTCCACCAACACAAAGCACTATTGTTACATTTGCAAACAAGCACTTTTCACTAGTGGCCCTCTGCGCTGGAGCTAATGTTCAGATGCCAAGACAATAGACAGAACCTGACTCATGTTTTTGCTTTTTATTTTTTTTTTCCTTGCTGTTTTACGCATCATGAAGCACCACCGGACCTGGACGCATCTTAAGCAAACACAGGTTCTGGCTCTGAATTCAAATGTAGCAGACCATAAAGTCAGTTAGGAGTTACCGGAATAAAGATTAGGTCGTTAATCAATGTACATTTTTAGTTTTAAGGGTTACTAAAAGTGTGTGTCGAGCTTGCATTCAGAAATGGCTGGTGAATACTTTGACTAACTTTCCATTTAAAAAAGTGTGAGTGTGAGTGTGTCAACTGCTTGTCTGTAAAAAAGATGTTAGCGCTGCCTGGAATGTTCCACAGTTTGGCATTAAATGTATCACTTGCATTTATTAAATCACCAGTGTTTTTATTGCTCAAAAGACCTTTAAAAACAGTAATTATTGCTGTGAGTGTGGTCACCTTTTCACAGAACTGACCTGTAATTTGGCCTGGTTGCATCTCTATTCATGGGTTTAAAGCTACACTGTGTAGTCCGTCACCTGCTTGTGTCCATGGAGAAGTTATTGCTTTGCCTGAAATGATCCACAGTATTGCATTAAACGTATATTCTTTGCATTTATTCAGTTACAGGGGATTTTATTGTCTTGAAAAACACGCATTCTTACGGAGAGCAGCGTCACTTATCCACAGATCTGACCTATAACTTGGCCGAGTAGCGTCACCATTGACTCCATGGAGATATATGTTTAATGGCATACTATGGGACATTTCAGCAACAGCATTTCCATGGAGACGAGTAGACGACCTTCCATCAAAAAAAGTTACACAGTGCCTCTTTAAGCTTTCTGTTATAAGGAACGATTTTGAGGACGTTGACCATTCAAAAGATATATCATGTTTTAAATTGTTCATTGCTATGGCAACTGTCCTATCCTTTTATTATTCTGAACTCCATGGATAGGTTTAGATAATCGATATAACTATTTATAATATATGAAAATAAAGAGTGCTGTTGAGTCCTAGTACAAACAGAAATGAATCAAGATAACATTGTTTACCTTATTTAAATCTCTATACAGCGTAGTCTGAAAAGTGCAAGATGGACACAAACATTAAACATAAAACAGCTGTCTGCAGTGAAAGCTTTCTTTGTTTACAAAAACCCTGGGATTTGAGCGCACTCCAAGAGACTGGGACTCTGTAGCTAACTTACTTCATCCTTTTTGTAATGATATATATCATGTAGCTCGTACCGACTTAATTACAGCAGTCCTTGATATCAAAGTGGTATTATGCAAAACAGTTATTTGGGATGCAATTATTTCTTGCAAAATCAACTTAATGATTCCCCACATGGTTTTGAACAGTTTATTATGCTAACTTTGTATGCCAGATAACCTTTTTGGAAGGAAAGTTTTACAAATTTGCCTATCCCTATGTTTTCTGGCAACTAGTTGATGAGATTTGCACTGTAAGAAAGAGCCCAAGTATGCGAGTGGAGGCAGGAAAAGCCACGTCAAACTGTCAAGGACCCTAATGTTTATATAATCTCACCTCTCTCCCTTTTCGGCTGTCCTCCTCCACTCTGTCATGTCTGTTTCTCTGGAGTCCTCTGATAGTTCCAACACTGGACCATTCTTCTAGTTCAGATGATATAGGCCCTCTGTGGTCCCCCTGTGACTGTGAACTTCCTATTGGAGCCAAACAGACTTTTCTCAGTGAGTTATGTTGTGTGTGGAAGGGTGGGCTGGAAGTCAGCTGTCACACCCAGCTCCTGACAGGTTTCCAAATAATTAAGTCCAACATACTGATTTATAGTCTATTTTCAATACCGATGAGCCTAGTTAAAAGTTTTCCTGCGTTTTCCCAGTCATGACAGATTAATATTAATTAAGATTACACTGATACAATTTCCAGTTTAGAGTATTTTAATTTCATCATACCACTCTGTGAGATAAATAAGCTACAGGCAAGGGTTAGCTCACACTGAAATTTGATTTTTGTTGCCCACCATATCATGGCTATTACCTGTATTATTTATTTATTTATTTGACAGGGCCAGTGTACATTAATTAACATTTCTGTAAATGCACCCGATTTAGCCACAAGGCTAATTTTTATCCATAGTCCCTAGACAGATGTTACATTCTGACCATAAAAAAGACAAGTTAAAACAATGTACCTATATAAATGATCTACCTTGTTTTTGTTTTACCAACAATATTTTTAAAGTGCATGATGTTTTAACAATTTAGTTAATGCCATTTTGCAGAACATGCCAAGCAAAGCATCAACATCTCCATTGAGATAAGCAAATGGTGGACGTCTCACCCTGCACCTTTAAGTCTACATTTTTCTACTATACAGAAGGTCAAATAACTTTTGACAGAAGTAAACCACTATAAAACTATATGCAGAATTTGACTTTACTGGTCCAACATTTGATCACACTCTAGCTTTCAGTTTTAAACTGAATGTACAGCATTTGTCAGTTCACAAACTCCAGTTTGCATATTACAATCCTCTTGAGTGGCATGACTTACAGATTGTTGTGTGGATTTAGGTTTTGTGGCGTTCCAACTGTAATGTGATCAGACGGCACAGAGAGGAATCCCCATGGCTCTAACCAAGCACTGATTAGCTCCTCATAAAGACTTTGCCGTGTGGGGTTTTCCAGCCAGAAGATTCTAATACAATTGAATATATTTGCTAGCATTTCTGGACAGTTCTAAGCTGCAACTATTTTAAAGTGAGTGGATAAAGTATGTATTTAAATCTATCTAACTTGCTCCTAGGTCTCACAAGTTCTTTGGCACTTTGTAAATAATCTTATGCATGGATTTTCAGGCATGTGCACATCTTAAAGCCACAGTATGTATTTTTTAGACTTTTTTTTAATTGTACTGAAAAAAATATAAAAACCTGCTTCCTTATTTGGCTTGCATCTCCGCAAACCTGATTCCTATTTGGTATGGTGAAGAGCCACTTTCTTGTTTCTGTGGAAATGTTGTTCCTTTCGCTATAATCTTCCACAGTATGGCAAGCAACTTATCTGTCTAATTTACAAAAATAAAGTTTTAACCAGCTTACCCAGTAATATTCTATGTTAGTACATGCAAACATATATATTCATAAACCAGCTGTTGGAAAGGTTTCTTCACACAGCAAGTAGGTCATTGTATGTTTTCTTTCATACCTTCCTCCTACACAACCAGACTTTATGTTTCTATACGGTATAACACAGGCACCCATGATTTATTCTGAATGCATGCAGAGGGAAGGGAAAGCTCTGCCATAAAGCCATCAGAGCTGTAATCACAAAACAAGGCGGTGTGCACAGGAGCTCGGGGTCCCATCTGTCCCATAAAGGAGCTACTACTGGCAGATGCCTTGAGCGTGCAGTTTTATGGAGGGCATCAGGGCCAAATGCACAGACATGTGTTTCTAAGCACTGGGAGAGACGACACGACCTGGAGCTACAGACCCAGACAGACTACAGATATACTCAAGTTCACTCAGAGGTGTTATGATGAGGATAGACGCCAAGGAGCAAAATGACTGCCAGTAAATATTTAGATTCATTAATCCAAGGAAGATATGCATACTATAAAAGGAGCTTAGTAATAAAGGTGAATTAGACATAAGGGATGTATTGAAAAATGTATAGTGTCACAATTTTTGTTTTGGAAATATTCACAATTTAAAGGGTCCATATTACACTATTTTCAGGTCTATGTTATAATGTTGTTCATCACACACACACCTGGAGTTGTGTTTTGTTTCTTTCACACATGTTTAACACGCAAGCCCTGCATATTTAGTCCTTCTCTCAAACAGAAAACACTCTGTTCCACCTTGTGATGTCGTGGTAACACACTGTGTTTTTAAATACACCTCCGTACACCTTCACTAGGATCATTTGGATAATTTCAGCCCTGGAATTGCCAATCATACTGAAATAAAGGTAAAAGGAGCTAGGAGCTTTTAACTTGAATACAACCACTTCATGACATCACAAGGTGGAACAGAGCACGTTGAGCTTTGGAGATGTACACAGACTAATAATAATGGATTACTCAAACGCGTGAATGAAACAAAACACAAATCCAGTGTTTTTTAAAAGGAAACAACATTCTAACATGGCTTAAAGCTCACAAGAGTCAATTTTGCACAATATAGGACATTTAAATATCTACTACATTAATGATAAAACACATTTTAAAAGACTGAAAAAGACATGATTAAAACTACAAACACAAGAAATACTGGCACATTTTAGCACCTTTTGTGGGATTGCTATAATTATATTTTGTCAGTATCGCCCACCTACTTCCGATCCAATTTTGATCTTCCTGAACAGTCACATTCATTGTAGCTTCTTCCATAAGATAGTTTTAGCTGGATAAACATCACAGTGGATCGAAGAATAGAGTGACAGTCAGTTAAGCTTTTACCCACCAACTGTAGAGCTGTTGGTCCAAACCGAGTGCAGTGACATGGAAGGGCATCCAGTATTAATGGTCCTATATTTTGCAAAATTGAGCTTTAAGTCATGTTATAATGTTGTTACCTCATCAAAAACGTACCTGGAGTTGAGTTTTGTTTCTTTCACACATGTTTGAGTAATCCTTTATTAGTCTATTACATCTTCAAAGCTCAAAATGCTCTGTTCCACCTTGTGATGTCATGAAGCTGTAGTTTTGTAGTAGTACAGCTACCTTTTATCTTTTCTTCAGTATAGATTGGCAAATCCAGGGCTGAAATGGTAAATTCTTAATGAATGTGTATTGAGTTTAAAAACACAGTGGAGCACATCCTGTATTATCACGTCACAAGGGGGAAGGAGTGTATTCACAGCGTAAATATGCAGGATTTGTGTGTGAAACAAAACACACCTCCAGATTTGTTTGTGATGAGGAAACATTATATCATAGATCAGAAAATAGTGTAATATTGGCCCATTAAATACATTAAATAATACATCAGAATGTGAACAGTTCAGATGTGATGGACCCAAATGAAAAAAAGAGACCAAAAAGATTATATTATTTGGGAATTTTAACATATAGCATTTCTCATGATGACATTTTGGAGCTTTGGGATTTTCAGATACTACAACAGTTAAATTTCGTGTTATTTTCTCATGTTTTTGTGCATTCTCCATCTCCCAGGCTGCTAGCATTGTCGCTTGACGTAAGACCTCCACCACATGTGTTTGCAGTTTCATATCTGTATGGTTTTCATTTAAGAAGTGAGATGATTCTCAGAGGGCACGCTCCTGGGATATTCATTTCATTGTACCGAGAGGATGAGTCAGCCTTAGGAGGTGTTCTTTTTCGCTGGAATTGCAACAGGAAGATAAACTTTTTATTTACATTATATTATATTATAAAAAGATAAGACTAGTACAAATATGGAATCATCTTTATAAGTAGGCTGTAAACAAAAATACACCACTCTCTAGATGGCAGCAATGCAAAAAATTTAAAGGTACACTGCAACTTTTCTGGTGGAGGGTGTTGTTATTGCTTTCACTTGGATATTCCGTCGTATGACTTTCCATTTCATTTTCCATTTTATTTCCATCGAGCATTTATTCATTACGAGTGTTTCTACTGGTCAAAAATATAATAATTCCTTCTGTGAGTAGGGGCGGCTCTCCACAGATCTGAATTTTAATGTAGTGTAGTCCTGTAAGCTTCTTCTCTCCCTTGTGATTCATACTGTGGAACATTTCAGGCAAAGCAATAATATTTCCATGGAGACAAGCAGGTGGCAGAACCTCCTCTAGAAATGTTACACAGTGCACCTGAACATTTTTGCATCTAAAGAGGTGTGTTTTTGTATATAGCCCAACTTATATAGAGTATTCCAGATTTGTACTAGTAGTATCTTTTATTACATGCATATTTTACTATTTTCAGTACTGACACTATTAAGTATTTGGCAACCTTAGTGGGAGCAGCTGCTTTCCCATGAAGCATAGCACATGTATTGATCTGGGCTTCATAAGAGCTTTTTGGAGGATATCATATGGTTTTAGCCTGGTACTTTTTTGGACAAGCAGTATCTTGTTCAGAGCTCCTCTCCCTCTCTCCCTCTGCCTTACCGCACACACCTTCACTGCTGTTTCATCTTTTCCACCTGTATCCAGGACCTGCCCATTCATCAAGTAGATCCCTGCCTCCTCCTCCTCAGCTTATCGTGATTTACTCTGGTTAGATTCACTCTCATACTCCTACATTGCATCGGGACTTCATGTACATGTACTATATATGAAATAGTCTGTAACCAAAGTAGTTTTTCAGTAACATCGAAAAAATGCTGAAATGATAAAACTTTGACAGTATTTAGCCATTTCTACACTGTGCCCAAGAGTTGGAAGAAGAGACATGAAGCTGGAGTTTACCATCAGTACAGGGTCTGGATACATGAAATATCACAACATTGTGATTGTGTTGTCCATTCCAGTCTAGTCTAGTCCAGTCCAATCTGACTATGCTTCCATTGTAGGGAGTATTATACTTCTGATGGCATGGGACAAGATAACAAGGATTAAGCTGGCAGTCTAGGGTTGGCATAGCACAGAAACACAATTTCTCAGCACAGAAACACAATTTCTCAGTTTCACAGTATAAAGTTTTTTTTAGTTTTTGTCTTTTGTCAATGCCACTTCGTTACTTCAAGAAGTGCAAAACCTTGTGAACTGTGAAAGTTAACACCAGCTCCCACTATTTTGCCAACAGATGTGTTGCTAACGGTGGCAGTATAAATAACACTTGTCAGACTGTGAGTGTAAAAAAGCCAAACAGCAAAAAATTAGAAGAAAAAAGTCACTGACTGTGTAGGCACTTTTTCTGTCCATTTGAAATTAGTAGAAGAGAAACCTATTGGCATTGAAGTTATAGTTAAGAGAGGTTAGAAAAAAACGTTATTATTTCCGTTGATTTAAGATAAGATAAGATAAGATAAGATATGCCTTTATTAGTCCCACAGTGGGGAAATTCCAGTGTTGCAACGCACAGTTCAAGAACAGCAGGAAAATGGAACACATCTGTTGAAATACTACTTACTTATTAGATGTGTATGAAACTGGAGACATTGGAGGAGTGTTGGAATGGCTGAAAAGTTACATGGAAAATTCAAAACACTATGTACAGATGGGCAGCTAGATCTAAATGCATGCCTAACATTTCATCCATTTTATGTAGGATTTATGTCACATGCAAAAATAAAACAAACTAATATTTTTTATTACTTGTAGCATCAATGTTCAGTGAAATAGTGAGGCATTTGTGTCAATGCTTAAAATTAAATAAATCATTTGTGAGTAGCTATTGTACATTCTTGTTTCTGGGCCTATAATTTATCAAATGTATTCACCCTTGGACCAACTCTTAGAAGTGGACATCTTCCAGCTATGATGTGACCAAAAGTGGAATGTGTAATGTCTTAACTTAATTCTGTAATTCATCAATCCATTGGCCAGGGAGGGGTAACAATGATCCTTCTTGAATTTGCTTGCAATATTCTCTTGAGGGATACAGTATACTAGTAATGAATTAAAGCAGACACTGGTGAAATGCAAGGCCAAAACTCTTGTAGCGTGCAGGTTTTTAAGGTTAACAAGTAAAATATGGGAGTATGAGAAATCCTTTTTTGGTCTCAATATGGCGTATCACAATAACGTCCTTCTTTGTGAGTGACGCTGTGCTAAATTAAAATGATATTTACGTTTCACAGTTGACAGATTTTCTTTCCTTTTCATCCAAATTGAAGTAGGAGCAACAACAACAAAAATGTCCGGTACAGCTCCCAAGTGTATGGTTTAAATTAAATTAGATCCAGACAGAATTGGGTGGTCACATATATTTTTACAATAGGCTCCATTGAAGTACAGCACTGGTGTAGTATAGCAGTACAGTCCAATAGGCGGGTATGTAAATATTTGCTGTGAGCTTTGCATATTCCTGATAAAATGAAGGTTTCGTTCCATATTTTGCACTTCAGTTTGAGTATTCAGTGGACACTATGGTAACAAAGTTTGCAATTTACAAAACAGTTTTTAGTGTTTAATCATAAAAAATATACCATGTTGGATTTTTATTTTAACCATCTATATGCAAAACTTCATCAGTGAGAACCAGCCAATATCAGTCTTGCAATGTGAAATTTATACTGCGTGGTAAATTAGCAAAACAAACTAATTATGCTAGATGACACTATCAGATTGTAGTAGTAGTAGTAGTTTCTTCGGTCATTTGCAGCAATACAAAAACATAGACTACAATCCCATTTGTATCATGACCAAAAGGGTTTAGACTGAAGTAAAAAAAAGTTGCATTTTAGCTGTCGATCTTTCCACCTTAGAATCACCTGTTTCTATGGATTTGTCATTGTTCTGCCTGGAATGTTCCATAGTATGACATTAAACAACTCTACCTCACATTTATTCAATTACAGGTGGTTTTATAGCTCAAACATACATAGAAAAACTGACTGTGAGCGGGGTTGCCTCTCCACAGATCTGACCTGTAACACGCGACATGGCGACACAGTTGCATATTTGAGTAGCAGCATTTTGCCTGTTTTGCTTTATTGTTGTTTTTGTTTTAAATTAAATTGTAAAGTCAACGTAAGAAGCTATGTTGTAATACAAAAATTCAGTCTATTTACTTATAACTACCGGTATCTTTATTTCAGCTCTTATGTGAAGACCTCTTGGCTGGTCAGGCAAACACAACCTCATCTGTTGTGATTTTAGAATTCTGCACAAACTAACTATAATTTTGACTGATTCAAAAACATAAACATAATATAAAATTTAAACCCAGAAGATAACATGTATGGAACGTGGTGACACAGTTGCATATCTGAGTATTGCTTCATTTGTGTGACGGATTAGAACATCTCATGAGGGACTGGTTCTGGGCCCACAGCTGGTTGTGATTATTTTGTCAGCTCGTGCAGCGTGGGAGTTGACGTATTATGATGATTATATGTTTACCATGTTTTGTGTAAGGTCGCTTTCAGCAGAGTCATATAACAACCCCATGACAGCTGCTTGCATATTGCGCATCTCAAGAACGTGACCATTTCATAGCATTTATTTTTTTATTTTTTGGAAGTGTTTTTGCAAGGGAACGCTAATGGCACATAATAAATCTGTTATTTGCATGTTCCTGCTTTTAAGAGTTAGAATGCTCTTTCAGCACTATGTTGACGAATGCATCCAGAGACTGTATAAATACGTTTTATTGCTTCAGTACATCGCACTTAGTTTATCTCCCTCCACACCAAGCCCTACTAGAATACAAATAAAGTGCAGTTAGAATGGTACAGTGTGACTAGTTGTGTAAAGTAATAAATAAGTGTAAACACAAATGTCTATAGAATGTAAAGAGATGTAAATAAACTGACTGCACAAGCGTTTTGTTGACAAAGGTTGTGGTGCATTCTTGTTGGAGAATTGATACCAGAGAGGAGGACCTGTTGATATGTTAAGGGCTTTTTTTTTTTGTCCTTTTTGAAAAGTAAAGATTTACCCTGCAGAACAGCAATCAGGAGTGGGGTATGAAATTTAAAGGAGCATTGTGTAACTTTTCTTGTAGAGGGTCCATCTCCACTGCTTTTCTTAGTGGAAATGTTATTGCTTTGTTTGGAATGTTTCACAGTATGGCATTAAACCTTTCTATCTTCGTACAAACCAAACCAGACCAAGTTACAGGTCAGATCTCTTGAGAGGGAAGCCCGTTCACAGTCTGAAAGCCTGTTTTTCTAGGTATTTTTGAGGTAAAAAAAAAAAAAAACACCTGTAATTGAGCTGTTTAATGTCATACTGTGGAACATTTCAAGCAGAGGGATGACATCCATAGAAACAAGCAGGTGACGGACTTCTCCCAAAAAGTTATGTAGTGCACCTTTAAACATAAGAAAAAAAAGAAGAAGGAAAAAACCTCCCACACCCCACCCTTCTCTTCATACCCAAAACACAAAGAAAACAAAAACACTGGGAAATCAAAGCAGTCAAATATCACTAAGATCCAGTCCCGCCAGCAAGTCCAGAAGACGGGCTTTGATGGAGAAAAGTATTATTATTCTATTGTTTGGTAACTTCTTCTACTTGTGGCATAACCATTTAGCTTTTCATGAGATTTTAGTCAACAAGTTAACAGGGCAGCAATGAACCCATGAGCTGAATATATTTGGAGTGAGTCATTGTGACAAGACCAAGTTTGACTTTTTGTATTATTACTCATTTGTTAAACACCCATTTTCTAGAAACTCTCAGGAAATGGGAAAAACATTGATTAGGTTTGGTTATGGATCCAGACAATGGACAACTTCAAGATCCTGTATTACGCAAAATTGAGTTGTGAGCTTTAAGCCATGTTAGAACGTAGTTATCTCCTCAAAAACATTGGAGTTGTGTTTTGTTTCATTCGCACATGTTTGAGTAACACTTTATTATTGATCTGTTTACATCTCCAAAGCTTAAAATGCTCTGTTCCACCTTGTGATGTCATGAAGCTGTAGTTTTAAAGTCAACAGCTACCTTTTACCTTCAGTTCAACAGAGATGAGCATTTCCAGGGCTGAAATGATCCAAATTCAGATTCTAGTGGAGGTGTATGGAGTTTACCACATGTCATCATAAGTTGGAGCGGAGTGTTTTCCGTTTGAGAGGAAAACTCCTAAATATGCAGGATTTGTGTGTTAAATATGTGTGGATGAAACAAAACACAACTCCAGGTCTGTTTGTGATGAGGAAACAACATTATAACAGATCAGGAAGACTAAAATCATTTTTAGCAGACTAATGCATATGCCATATTTCATTGTTCTGCAGTTCACTTTACTTCCATTGACAAACTGCAGTATTATGTTCCAATGCTATTTCTATGTTTTCCCATCTTGCCGGAACATTACATGGAAAACTTAACTTGGCTCCTCAGTCCGGAGTTGCTTTCAGCTCGTTGCCTTAACAACAGAAGGAAAGTTCCCCTCACTGCACATACGCCCTCCTCCCTCCCCTTTTCCTAGAGCCTGCCCTTTTTAGGCTCTTCCTCTTTTTTCCATATGAAAGAGGGGGATAGTATGACCGCCTATCCTGCTCCTTGTGGATTGGAGCTTGTAGAAGCAAAGGGGGAAAAAAACTCAACTCCAACTTTGAAAGGAAGTTACCACCTCTTCCAAACTCTCAGTGTACACACACGCTCATGAGGACAGCAGCACAGAGCCAGCAGTGAAAAGGGCTACTCATAATGCCGTGTTTCTGTTTGAATTTGGAGGGAAAAATGGGCAGGGATATTTGACATTTGCCTGGAGCTGCCTGTGTGGATACAAGAGCTTTTTGTCATCTTAGACTGGTGAGTTTTAAAACTTTCTGAACTACCTTTGTTGCAGTTGTATGGAGTCTCATAGTTGTGCTGTTTAAGTTTTCTGCACTTTTCTGACCACCTTAAATATTAGTGTCTGTGTATTTTGACGCAAAATTAAGTAGCTATTTTATTTATTGATGTAAAAGTGCACTGTGCAACTTTTCTGGTGGAGGGTCTGCTACCTTCTTGTCTCCATGGTGATGTCATTGCTTTGCCTGGAATGTTCCATGGTATGACATTAAACATATCCATCCAGCATTTATTCATTACGGATGTTTCTATTGCTCAAAAATACAAAAGTTCCCTCTGTGAAAGAGGGGCAACTCTCCACAGATCTGACCTGTAATGTATGTATGATAGATAGGTTTAGTATGTACTGTGGGACATTCTAGACAAAGCAATAGCATTTCCATGAAGATAAGCAGGTCGCGGACCTCCACTAGAAATGTTACATAGTGCTCCTTTAAATACAACTTGTGTTTTTTTATGTATTGATAGCAACTGGTTTAGTGCTAGTTTGAATCCCAAATCAAGATAACAAAACCCTTGATCACGCTACATACTAAGTAGTAGTCATTAAGTAGTCATTCTAAATAAAGTACATGTAGTTGATGCTGTTACAGTGTTGTCCAGACAGGATGAGTGAGGCTTGCTTTCCGGTGCAGCCGTCTCATTTGGCAAACCTCAGTTAATTAGTTATTATCTCACTATCAAATCAAACATCATCCTCTTTTTTCTATTTTGGTGAGAACAATGAAGCTGACGTAAGTTGTGATTAAAGGTGCACTGTGTAACTTTTTCTGGAGGAGGGTCTGCCAGCTGCTTGTTTCTATGGAGATTTTATTCTTTGCTATATTGTTCCACAGTATGGCATGAAACTTATCTATGTCCATTGTCCATGAAAGCAAGCAGGGTGACGTCACTAGGCCAAGTTACAAGTCAGGTCTACGAAGCAATGTATTCTTAGCAATTAAAAGAAAAAATACAAGATATTTAAGACATACAAGTTTAACGCCACACTATGGGATGTTCCAAAGCAATAAAATCTCCATGGAGAAAAGAAGCTGGTTAATATGGTTGATGGTTTAATACTTTCTTACTACAACTACTACTAATGTTTAATCTGCTTTTACAATTATGTCTTATTATTATTTACAATTATGTATTATTATTATTGATTATGTGTCCTCAATAAGAAAAGTTACGTAGTGCACTTTTAAAGACCACTGAGGCCAATAACGTCACAGGCATTTGCTGTGTACACATGGGGCATATGGTTTGGGTTTGCCCATAGCAAACAGCAGCTGATCATATGATTTAGTATGTTTCTCCAAGGTTCCTCCAGATCAGTAAAACTTCATTGTAATCAAAGTCAGTCCTATATGGTAACATTGGGGTTAGCTTAGATATGAGGTGACTTATTCTCACCTGTTGGGTTTGGACGCAAAAGTTACAGTTTTAAAATTGTTTTTTTTAGAAGTTATAAAGCTTGTTTTATTAAATTGAAATGTTAAAATAAGTCATGAGTTTGTGGGTCTGTAGAAAGTTTTAAATCATGGACTGTGTGTTTAAAGGGCCTATATTATATTTTCTCATCTATGTTGTAACATTTCCTCATCACAAACACACCCGGAGTTGTGTTTTGTTTCATTCGCACATGTTTAACACACAAAACCTGCATATTTAGACTGTGTTCTTCTCTCAAGCGGAAAATTCTTTGTTCCACCTTGTGATGTCATGTGGTAATACAGGAAGTGCTCCATTGTGTTTTTAAACTCCATACACCTTCACTTTCATTTCTGGAACTGCCAATCTCTACTGAACTAAAGGTAAAGGGTAGCTGTTAAAATGAAAACTACCACTATATGACATCACAAGGTGGAACAGAGCATTTTGCGCTTTTGGAGATGTAGCCAGACTAAAGAATTACTCAAACATGTGTAAATGAAACAAAACACAACTCCAGGTGTGTTTTTGAGGAGGTAACAACATTCTAACATGACTTAAAGCTCACAAGAGTTCATGTAGTGTAATAAAGGACCTTTAACATTGTGCTAATTGTTTAAATTGTGTGTTAGCTTACGTTAACAATTCAATCAATTTAAGACAGTTGATTTTAAGAGTGGATACTTAGCCAGATTTTAATGCAAGTGTCCCAAGACTGTGACTTCCAATGCATCTTCTTCCCCAGCCAGCATTTTTTACTCAGTGCTTTTCTTTATTGACTGTATACATCTGGGTCTTGGTATGTTGGTGCTACCCCCAATTTTCCGAATGGCCAACCATGCTAACCACTCATTAACACTTTTAAACTGCAAACTTTAAAACCAGACACAATTTTGAGTCAAAGCTGTATCGTAACCACTGTCTCTGCATTCTTAAAACCCCATTGAAATTTCATCGCGCATACTTACCAAGTCTGTGTTTAATTTCCCAAAGTGTGCTCCATCCTTATCAGGGCGAGACCGAGGTGGAGGCTGCACTGAAGCGAGTCAAGTCTCTGGGGTCTCTTTCAATTTGTGCTATCTGAGTGGGCCGGCAACACTTGAGCTGTGCCTGTTTAAGGCAATCAGATAACCCTCAAGCTGGAGAAGTGTGAATGCTAAGTGAAATAGCTCCTCCAAAGGTTATTTATATGATTGCGTTGCCTGACGCAGTCCCAGTCCCTTCGATATTTTATCCAGAAGGGACCGGAACTGGACTATAGAGGGTGGAAATCTGAAATCCAAACTTGACACGATCCAACCACAGCTGCTGATTTGTAGCATATGTCTCTTAAAGGTGCATTGTGTAACTTTTCTGGTAGACGGTCTGTCAAATGCTTATCTCCATGCAGATATTATTGCTTTGTCTGGAATGTTTCACAGTATGGCATTAAACCTTTCCACCTTTGCGGAGACCAAACCAGACCAAGTTATAGGTCTGATCTGTGGAGAGGCAACCCCGTTCACAGTCAGAATCCTTGTTTCCCTAGGTATTTTTGAGCAATAAACCCACCTGTAATTTAATGAATGTGAAGTAGATCTGTTTAATGTCATACTGTGGAACATTCCAGGCAGAGCAATGACTTGTGATCCATAGAAACAAAATATATAACTTCAGAAAATATATAACTTCTTATACTTGAGATAAATAATAGTTTGGTGCTTTGATTGTTGATTCTGTAAAGATCTGCGTCTTCTTGGTCCTTTATGTTGTCTTTTTCTCCTTTTTTACATGTAAGCAACCATGTTTGGGGTTTTTTACACAAACGGACCATGTTTCTTTGATTGGTTAATCTGCCTGTCAGTCACGCCCTCTGAAATGGGGGAGACAACACAGCTCCAGATCCACTCGTCTTTGTAAAGTTTTGTCAAAGCGTGTGGTTCTGGCTGGTCAGGTAAATGATTGCGAGGATCTGACTTTTAAATTACCCCTCCCCACAATCTCCTTTTCCTCTACTCTACCCAAGCCCCTCGACCTTACTCAGACGACTTGTCCTATCTGTCCTGGGGATGGTTGTTAACCTTCTGTGTTTACCTAAAGGTCAAAGGTTAGATGCTCATTTTAACTTCCTGTCCCGACTCCCATGGTACCAATCTGTTAGCGAGGGAGAGACATGGGAGGTTGTGGAGAGCATGGGATAAGTCCACACAAGACGAATGCTTTTGACTGATAGAATTGCAAATATAATCAAACAGAGCAGCCACAAGAGCCTCCCCAAACCACAGACTGGGCAAATGATGACGCCTGCCTGTGTTTTTATTAGCTCTATCAGCGCACAATATCTATCCAAATTAGACACGTGTTTTCTTAACAAGTAAATACTGTAAAATAATATTGTCTTCCCCCGTCTCACCTTTCCGACTGTGTTTTCTATTCTTCTCTCCCAAGACAGATGACCATAACCAAACCAGACTAATTACTTCATATATTATTTTAGATATGGTAGAATTTCAACCCATGATATTATAGAAAATAAATTAGCATTTTTTGGTGGACTAAGGGTCATGTAATAAGGCCAACTCCCAATGCTCCTGACACCATTTAGTGTTAAAATTGTGTAATAAGAAATGCAACTTCCACTATGTACCTTCATAGACTACTGTATTTTCGATTTAAAATTAAAATATAAAAAAGTTCAACAATGACTAAACTTGTAATCCGCAGTTTATGTTTCTCAATTTGTAAATAAGAACTAATCTATTATGCTGAACACGGAATTCTGGGTATTTTATCAGCTTTTGTTTACATAAACCTTTGGGACTGTTTTGGGCAAATCAATGCAAACCAATGTGACCTTTTTACCCCTTTAAACTCCTCTTACATATCTGAGTGTCCTCACACCTGACCCCACTGTATCTATATCACAAAGCAGAAGTGTAGAATTTCAACAAAAAGACTGAAAACAATGCTGAGATAGACTTTCAAACAGCGCGATACTGGAGATTACGGCACATATTCGGTGTGAAGGTTTGAAGGCCAGAGATCAGCAGAGAATCAGCTGATCTCTTTAAACATCAGTATCACCCCCAGCCATTCTACAGCCAACACAGCAGCCATTTCAAACCAGACAAATACTTATCTATAAAGACGTTAAATGAGGTAATGGACAAAATATGTTCAGTTTCATCTATTGCACAAATAGGTAATTTTATGCAAAAGAGAACAGTATGTTGTTAAAAAAAGGGAAAATTAGAAGGCAAAATATATAGCTTGTTTGACTTGTTTTCAATATTGTGACCAAACTTTTTGGTATGCACAAGCTTAAATTGCATCAAATATAGTTTATATAGTTAGTTATATTTTAAATTGCATCAAATGTAATAAAAAAATAAAAAAATAAAAAAAAAAAAAAAAAAAAAATTAAGAAAAAACACTGCCTTTAAAGCTGCTCTATGTAACATTTGGTTGGAGTTCTGTCACGCTTGTTTCTATGGATATGTTGCTGCTCTGCCTAGAATGTTCCACAGTATGACATTAAATAGCTCTTCTTTACATTTATTCAGTTACAGGTGGTTTTGTAGCTCAAAAATGCCCAGAAAAACAAACATTCTGACTGTGAGTGGGGTTGCTTCTCCACAGATCTGACCTGTAACTTGGTCTGGTTTGATCTCCATGAAGATAGAAAGGTTTAATGCAATAACAATATCATCTCCATTTGACGGACCCTCCATCAGAAAAGTTATACAATGCACCTTTAATTTGCTAGGTAACTATTACTTAGATTAACAAACTGTCTGAAAAGTTATGTCCAGCTAATCACAAACAACAAAAACAACGAAGAAGTTCATAAAATAGATTTGGCAGCCTAAAGCCAATGATTTGCCTAACCTTCCTCCCCAGAAAAATTCACATGTTAATGGAAACCTAACTAGAAAAACAGAACTTATGAACTCTTTTGTTTTATCCAATGCAACAGGAAATATTTCAACTTAGAAATCCCAAATGAGCTATTGAATTGAGAGCTGATCCAGTACTCTTTTTTTGTGTGTGTGTAGCCTGCCAATGATAAGACTTTCTCATGCCATAAAACTCTGCAGCATGCAAAAACCTATCCAAATATATTATAAAGGATTTGTGCTGTCTCTGTGGAACGCTCCTGGCTAAGATGTGGTGGTCTAAGGTTTCAGCGTACTGCAGGTGGTGATTGGTAATTGACAAAGTAGATATGAAACGCTTTCAGTTGGGCGCCTTTAAAGGTGCTCTGTGTAAAGTTTGTAGAGTGGAAATGCTATTGCTTTGTCTTCAATGTTCCACAGTATAGATTAAACCTATCTATCATGAGGGAGACAAGCAGGTTACAGGACTAAGCTACATTACAGTTCAGATCTGAGTCGCTCCTATTCACAGAAGGAATTATTGTATTTTTGAACAATAGAAACACATGTAATGAATAAATGCAAGATGGATCTGTTTAATGACATATGGATCATTCCAGGCAAAGCAATAACATCCCCATGGATACAAGTAGGAAGCAGACCCTCCACCAAGTTTTGCAGATGTATTTTTTTTTTCCAAATTATAACTTCCAGCCAACAAAATTTCTCTGGTTCTCAATATTTTTTGTAACATGAATTTGTAACATGAAATTCCAATAATATGATAAATAATGATCAGATTTTTAGTTCAGTTCTATTTAGCAAATCTGGTGTATTTGCTGGAGAAACACATGTAACTGGTAAATGGTCATTTGGTGTTTTTTGAGTGTTTCTCCACTGATCTGACGATTGGTGGTTCGAATCCCGCTCTCGGCATAAACTTGAAATTGCAGGTTGGCGGTGCAATTCCAGCTCCCACAGATGAATGTTGCCGTTGTGTCTTCGGGCAAGACACTTCACCCGCCTTGCCCCCAGCGTCTGCCTACACAGGTGTATGACTGTGTGTGTGAATGGGTGAGTGGTTTCTTGATGTTCTGTGGATAAATCCTATGTAGAGTCTCCATAGGATTTTTATCCACATTACAGTAACGCCTTGGCAGTGGTCTGAGCTTTTTCATAAACTCAGTGATACATTCCACACAGTCAGTCATGGCGAGGGCACACTTAAGTTCTTACGAAGCGCCATAATCCAATGGGCTGGCGTAATTGGTACAGTATGTGGCGCATGTATAGTATATAGACTCCGACCCAGATCAATGAACAAGAAGCCCAGCTCTGTTTTTGTAGCCTGCAGTTTTAGAATGAAACCCAAGACTCTACTCCATGGGGAATTATGATGGATGTTAATATGAATCAGCATCAAGACACAGGAAATACACATAACAAGATTTACTGTACACATTTGAATCAGTTTTGTCAGCAGTGGCTATATTGCTACTGCCTTGGACAATGTGTTTTCCCAACTGTTGCCATGATAACGTCAGAATAAAGATTGGATAAGTCCTTTTTCATTTACATATAAGCAATGATTCACCTCAGAAACACATCTGGCAGCCATTAACCACTTGCCCTAACCCCAAGCTCCATCTCGTATCTGCTTTACCCTCTTATTACCTGCTACAGCCCACAAAAGTACTCTTCGTGGGATAGAATAGATAGACGATGTCCCGTGGTTTACTTATATGAGACGAAGATTCGAAAAAGATGACATTTCTGAGAACTTACACCATTTTTTTTAGATAAATAAACTGTTCTTTGTCAGAAAAAGTGTAAAATCTTAAAGGTAAATTGTGTAACTTTTTTGGTGGAGGGTCCATCACCTGCTTGTTTCTATGGATATGTCGTTGCTCTGCCTGGAATGTTCCACAGTATGACATTTAACAGCTCTACCTTACATTTATTCAATTACAGAGGATTTTATAGCTCAAAAAACTGGCATTCTGACTGTGAGTGGGGTTGCCTCTCCACAGATTTGACATTGGCTTGGTCTGGTTTGGTCTCCATGAAGATAGGTTTACCATGTAGAAAAGCATTTGACGCACCCTCCACAAGAAAAGCTGCACAATGCACCTTTAACTAACACTTTGATTTTGTGAGCTCCACTGGCCATAATTTTGTTCTTGAAAGCCAAGCTGTTGTTCATTGAGTTAAAATAAAATCCAGTTGCTGAAATCCAGTGCACAAAAACAAAGTGTTCTTTAGTTTGATATCAACAGTGAAACATTCAAGAAGTTTGGATGTGAAAATACTATTTAAAGTTTGATCAGACAATGGGGCTTTCAGACGTCTTTCACAGTAGGGGAGTTAAGGCGACACAGGTTCAGTACACTGGGTTGAGTGCTTGCAGCTGGTATATTAAACTTCACCAAGGTCATACATTGTTCCTATGGGTTTAGCTGTACCCTAATATAACACATTACAGAAAAGTTAAATTAAAGACGCACTATGTAACTTTTCTGGTATGGATCCACCACCTGAGATGTTCTTGCTTTGCTGGAATGTTCCACAGCATTTTTTCAATTAGAGGTTTCCACTAAAGGTCTTATATTATGTGAAATTGTCTCTGCTGAGCTTTAAGTCATGTTATAATGTTGTAGACTCCTCAAAAACATACCTGGACTTGTGTTTTGTTTCAAAATGCTCTGCTCCACCCTGTGATGTCATGAAGCAGTAGTTTTCAAGTTAACAGCTACCTAGTTCAGTAGAGATGGTCAAGTTCAGGGCTGAAATCAACCAAATGGCTCTGGTGAAGGTGTATGGAGTTTAAAAACATAGTGGAGCACTCCCTGTATTACCACATGACATCACAAGGTGGAATAGAGAGAAGGACGCAGTCTAAATATGTAGGGTTTGTGTGTCAAACAACTCTCGGTTTGTTTTTGATGAGGAAAAAACATTATAACAGGTCAGAAAATACCGTAATAAGGACCCTTAAAAAAAAACAAAAACCTTGACAAACATGCATTGTCTGAGCAGGCTAGGCTTTCTTCTCCACAGATCTGACCTCTAACTTGGCCAGTTGGTGTCATCTGCTTGTCTCCATGGAGATAGGTCAAATTTATGCAATATTGTGGAACATTACAGGCAAAGCAATAACACCTCCATCAGGACAACTTTCTTTTAGACAATTTTCTATAAGAAAAAGTACATAGTTTCAGTTAAATTATTTTTTTAAGCTGTTGTCATTTTAGGCATGTTGCATGTTCTAAAAATATGTCAATTACTGGAATTGGTAAAATTAGATTTTTTTTTTTATTATTATTTTTTACCTGCCCATTGGTCCAAGATTCCAACAGATTAATTTAATTGATGGATAACTGCTTTTATAGAGCTAAAATTGTAAAATGTAAATTGTCTAGGAATGAACTTGGGTGCAGACAGAACTCTCAAACAATAGCAGATTCCACCATCAATCTGAAAAAAAAAAAAAATGGTTGTAGCAGTTGTAATAACAATGTAATGGTAGTATTGTGTTTGGACCATAGACTGTATAAAGAAGTGGACTAACGGAGTGTGATGACCCCCATAGCGTTGGGCATTAGTCAAATGAAGCTCATGATGCTAGCGGTTATAGGAGCCAAGTTAAATTTTAGGAGTAGGAATTTATTTACGGATAAAATTGTGAAATAAAAACACCAGGATCATGGTCCGGATTAATACAAACATTTTAAGACCCAAATGAAGACGCTCACATCAGCTGTTACAGAGAGAGTAGTGACAATATTTCAATGTAAAGTCAATTGGAAACAGTTGATGGAGCCTGAACTGCCCCCATGTTCACTTCCTATTTGGAACGCGGCAGCTAGCATGTTAGCTATGTCCATTTAGATATGCAGTCTATGATTTGGAGATATAAAACCAACCTGTATCAATATTTGGCAACAAAAAATGAGCAACAGATTTTAAATTTCTTTCAAAAGTTGCATAAATCTGCCAAATTTCACTTAAAAACTTGACCTTTCACCAAACATGGCTATAACGTCTTCTTTGAAACTCTGTCCGCTAAATATTCCAGCCAACCACATTCTGTCAATGTAACAGAAGAATTACGATCTCAGCATAAAGCTCTACTGTGTCAATTTACTGTCTGAAAACTGACAGTGACTCCTTTCAGAAGACTGTTAGCCTTCACCTACTGGACTTTTCATGAGCGTTTTCACAGACAGTTGTAGCTGATCCTAACTTGGCAGTTCTTATATTTGCCAAACCCCCTCCTCTTTTGTCAGGGGTATAGTTTTAATTTGTCTGCTGGCTTGGTTGCAGGTGAACTGAAGAATGGCCTGTTGAAATTTCCGCCAGATATTGTTGTGATACAAGTTGGAATATATTTTGGCAGATCGTAGGTAGCTGTTAAGTTTTGCTCGTTCGCTGAGGGAGTTGGGAGATGACTGTGCGGAGGCCAAGTTCTGATTCAGTGTATTTTCTTAGGAGTCAAAATCCAGTTGGAATGTGAAGGAGTAAATAATTGGCTTAAATTAGGCTGTTTGAAGGTGTGAGACATAAAAGCCAGACTCCTCACGCTCAAGAGGTCTAATAATGAGTGTTAAATGCAGATCAAATTAACAGAAGTCTTTTTGTAAGATAGAGGTTAAATCATAATGAGTCTTAAAAACTCAGTACCTGATTTTTACTGTCACAAAAACCTGCAAAACAAGAACAAACTAGTTAATTTGGTTGTTAAAATGGTTCACAGTGATCAAAAGTTACTCCTTACTTGCCAAATGAATTCAGAGCATCCTCAGTATTCACCACAATGAGTTTATAAGCGACTTTCACAACTTTCAGAGGCCAGAGCAGATGTTTGCCGTGACGATATAGCTCACAACAACTGGCATGCTAACAGTGCACTTCCTGATACTCCGATACTCAGTAAAACGGATTCAGACAATGCACAGTTGACTATTTTAACCTACGAGCTGCTTATACAATATATCTGTACTGGAGCAAGACACATTTTGCTAAAATACATGGAGAATGTAATAAAAAAAACTTACTGAAATAGAGAATTTTTTTTAAACTTTTGTCAATGCGGATTTGGATTTGCAGAACTTTTGACAGCATGACTACATGAATAAAGCTAAGACATGAGACACTGTTATAAGAAAATACAGCCTTCTGGGGCTTCAAATAATACAACAAACTCACATACGTATTCCTAAAAATATGTGCAGTATAGTGTGTTCAATTACAGTGAGGACCGCAGCACTCTGGGGAAATCAGACTGTTGTGTTGTTATATTTATATAGTTAAATTGTTTATACCATATTCATTGTGGCTGCTTGACCACTGGCACACTGATGACTAGGTGGTTAGGTTACCTCCATTGTTTACTGTATTCAGTGTTGGGAAGTAACTGAATACATGTGCTAAGAATACATATTATTTCAGACACATTAAAAAATATGTTTTTTACTTTAATTCTCAGGATTATGACAATGATTTGCACCAATGTCTAAAAGCAAAAAGTGTCCTATCTACAATCCTATTAACCTGTCCAAATTATCACAATAAATCTTGTATCGTGAGATGCATATCGTGATAATATTGTACCATGAGATTTGGATATCGTTACACCCCTTCACGGACTATATTCATTCTCAGTCAAGTATCTACTCTAGGTACATGCCTTATTGTGAGATAAATCAAATGTCTATGCGTGCACAAAGCAGCTGACATCCAGACAGCTCCATCATTATGTCTTAAACAATAGGAGCAGAGCTGGAGGATGCATTGGTGGGGCGTCTTCGAGGGAAGGAACAAACCTTGTGGGAAGGAAGGAGACACTGTGGATAGTGGAAATCAGGAAACAACAAATATATTTCACAACTCTCAAAGTGGAAGTACTCTCAAGTAAACAAAGTCCAAAATAGCAACTGACCCTTTCTACGGTCACAGAAGAAAATGTCATCCAAGTGTAAACACAAATAGTTAAAGGTCCTGTATTATGCAAAATTGACTCTTGTGAGTTTTAAGCCATGTTATAATGTTGTTTCCTCATCAAAAACGTACCTGGAGTTGTGTTTTGTTTCATTCACACACGTTTAAGTAATGCTTTATTATTGGTCTGTCTACATTTCCAAAGCTCTGTTACACCTTGTGATGTCATGTACTGGTAGTTTTCAAGTTAACAGTTAACTTTTAGCTTTTGTTTGTTTTGTTTGAAATTCTAGCGCTGTAATAATCCAAATCATGTAAAGGTGTACAGAGTTTAAAAACACAGTGGAGCACTTCCTGTATTACCACGTGACATCACAAGGTGGAATACAGTGTTTTTGTGTTTGAGAGAAGAACTCAGCCTAAATATGCAGGATTTGTGTGTCAAATGTGTAAATTAAACAAAACACAACTCCAGGTATGTTTGTGATGATGATGAGGAAACATTATAACAGATGAGAAAATAGTGTAATATGGGCCCTTTAAATTGAGTAAGCAATTGAAAGGCATACTGTATGTCAATACTAGTATTGAATATCAGCTTTGATACTGAAAATTTTACAAGATCTGGTATTGGTTCCATGATATCAGTTAAGACAATATACTGTATATCCTGGTTGAGCCTTTAATTGGATGTAATAAGACTTTACTGGCTGATTTTGGCCCAGAACATCTCAATGTTTGAATTTTTATTCATACAAAGTTTTTCAGCAGTCATTTGAAGGATAATTAACACAATTGGATCTCTTGTGTGATAAGTAAACTGTGTTTTAAGGAAATAAGTGACATTTTCCACCTTTACATGGTATCGGTTAATATCAGGTACCAGCAAATGCTTAAAGTCAAAGTATCGATATCGGTATTGGAACTGAAAAAGCTGGATCAGTGTATCCCTCACTGTTTGATTCCCATTCTTATCAAAGCATTTTTTGTTACTACATGCCTTGTTAATGCGGGCATCCTGGAAAAGATTACATTTTCCACTTGTTGGACTTCTCATATAAACAAGTTCAAATCAGGCATTTTGTTTACAGTGGGACAATAAATATCTATTAGTCAAACAGATAAATATTCTGGGAGAAAGCAAATGCACGTTGTCAAGATATAGCTAAACATGTTACAAAGACTTTGAAATGTCTTAATAATGTTTGGAGATACGCTGAATTTTTTGGATGTTTCTATCATTTCAACAATGGTAATTTTATACAGTTGTTGTTGCTGGCTTAGCTTCAGTTCAAATGTTCAGTGTGTGAAAAAGTTACATTATTTTAGAATGAAGACCAGTCACCTCAATGTCTCAGTCACGGACGAGCTAATTTCATTTCATTTATTCCTTTATTTTGAAAACTGCAGACAAAACAAAAAAAAATATACATGACATGGCATGCATTAAACAGTACAAGATGAAAATATGGTAAAAACGCAATAGCTCACCCAGGAATCTGAAGTCATGGGAAAGGTCAATGATAAGGAACATGGGACCAAAATACAGAAGTCCGGATACAGAGCAAGATTTGCAAAATAAACAGCACACAAATGATTAAACTTGATAAACACTAGTGTGTGTCTTTCTAAAAATATGGCTATTTTTAAAACATTTTGCAGATGGATTATTAGCTGCAAAATTCTTGTCTGTGGTGGAAGAGGTATTCAATTTGTAACTTTTTAACTTAACATATTAAAATACCTGTTTAAAAATGTACAGAAAGAGTAAAAAGTAAAAGTATTTCATGCATATTTTGAGGTCTTTTAAGGCTTCAAATGTATTGATTTTGATAAAGATTAATGCTGTATTTTGTTCAGCAGAAACAATTGAATTTATTTTTTATATTTTTATTTGCTCAAACAACAAATGTGTTCAAAATAAACCTTCAGCCTTTTCAGCAGGTCTCAAACTATAATAAAAAATACTTTTACTTTTCAGTCCTGTTCAAAAATGTAGTGGAGTAGAAAGAACAGTACTTTATTACTTTTAATTCGTTACTTCCCACCACTGGTATCAATAATATTTCTATAATGTATTGTATTCTAGTATGTAATGTATTCTTGGATTATTCTGTGTTTCTAAATGATCTCTTCTTATTTTTTAGTGTTTTGATGCGTTGCTGACTTGCTACCATCAAACTCTATCTTCAGTCATTCCCACATGAGAGTTTACACGCTGTACAGAAGTTGTTTAGTTACAACTGTTTCACAAAAACACCATATGGGATAGTCATTTTGGAGCATTTCTTGTTCTCACGGACCAGTTGGTGCACAGCTCTCACCAGTCAACACAGTGTAAAAAGCCCTTGTTTGTTTGTACTGGTGCATATCTACAATGATCTCAACCAAATTGTACATTTTTCAAGCTATTACCACAGCAACAGTTCATTGCTAGACCTATTTTTCATTACAAGTTGGGTTTAGCTAATGCTCGATTGTAGAAAATGACAGTTTCTTTTCAAGGCTGGTGTAGCATCATTGAAAATTGGGTCACTCGGTCTGAAAGTTGAGACAGCAGAAGGTCTGTTAATAATTTCCTTCTTGGAGTAGAACCAAAACACAACAAAACAACAGGGCAGGGTAATTACAAGGACTTTAAACAGGTCTCAAGTTGGAGCTCAGGTTCTTAAGTGTCTGAAGAAGGTGCAGGCGTTTTCTTGTAAGTTTTGACCTTGGATTTAGACATTTGAGTCACATGTTTTTTCCTACAAGTTGTGTTGGACAGAGTTGGTTTATTGAAGTTTGGAGCGGTTACATTTCTAGGAAGACTTAGTCATAGTGTGAAGCTAGTTATCGTGCTTGAAGGTCCTGTATTACACAAAATTGACTCTTGTGTGCATTAAGTCATGTTATAAACATACTGGGAGTTCTGTTTTGTTTCATTCACACATGTTTGAGTAATCTTTTCTTATTAGTCTATATCTCCAAATCTCATCCACCGTGTGATGTGGCAGTTTTCAAGTTAACAGCTACTTTTTTACTTTTTGTTCAGAAGAGACTGGCAATTCCAGGGCTGAAATGATCCATATGACTCTACTGAAGGTGTATGGATTTTAAATGGTGCTTCCTGTATTACCACATGACATCACAAGGTGGAATAAAGTGTCTTATGTTTGAGAAGAACTCAGCCTAAATATGCAGGGTTTATGTGTTAATCGTGTGGATGAAAGAAAACACAACTCCAGGTATGTTTGTGATGAGGAAACAACATTATCAGAAAATGGATCAGAAAATGACGTAATATGGGCCCTTTAAATTTCAGTTCTAGTGCTCAACAATGGCAAATAGTCTCCACATAGAACTGGGTAGTGTTTAAAGATACAACAACAAATACAAAGTTTGAATACTACTGGTACCCAAAATAAAATTGAAACCAAAAACTGGTACAGAAATTACTCAGTAAAAAGAAGGTTGCAGTCTAGTGTCACCACAAATGAACAACAAAACAACTGCTTTTCTCCAAAGAAATACTAGTAAATTGAATTTATTAATATTTCAGTTCTGTTTTGTTAGATGATGAGTAATACAGGAAAAAGTGCCATTCAGGAACCAATACTGAAAATCTGGTACTGCTCAAGTACTGGTACTTGGAGAAAAATGAAAGGTACAGCATGGTGGCAATGGTTGATTTTATCTGGTCATTATAATTAGGACGATAACTCTGCTTTTGGCGTTTGGTGTAATGGAATTTCCAAGATAGGGTTTGAGGTAGGTTTGGAAAAGGAAGTAGAGATTTTTTTCGATTGTAGAGGGAACTCCAGTTTATTTTACACCATTGAGATTAACCTTCACAAACACCTTCACTAGAATCATTTGAAAGTTTTCATCCCTGGAATTGCCAATCTCTGTTGAATTAAAGGTAAATGAAGCTGTTAACTTGAAAACTACCACTACCTGACATCACAAGGTGGAACAGAGCATTTTGAGCTTTGGAGATGTAGACAGACTAATAATAAAGCATTACTCAAACATGTGTGAATGAAACAAAACACAACTCCAGGTACGTTTTTGATGACCTAACAACGATCCAACATGGCTTAAAGCTCACAAGAGTCAATTGGTGTAATATAGGACCTTTAATTGGTTTACAAGTAGCATGCTTTTAAAATTAAAACAGGCCATTTGTCGTACACGGTGATGCATTGTTGGAGGTCTCACTTGCTTTGCCCTTCCATTTTAGCCATAGGACAAATATCCCATAAATCCTGTAACTAATGAAGAGTAGATCTTATTAGTAATGTTTGGGATCTGTGGGAGGCAGGAAATAAACTGGGCCATAATTGAAATAAAGGAAAGGAAGGAAGCGTGACAGGAAGACAGTGTCCATCCCTGTTGAGCTACAAAAACAAAAGACACATCGTCTCGCTCCCATGGGGACCAGACAGCGAGAGGGGGAGTGGATAGAGGTTGCCACGGTGACCGGTTTGTCACTAACCCCGGAGCACTGTCTCGGCCTGTTCGGTGTACATAAGATTCAGGAGTCAGCAAGATCAAAATCTGGCTCCAAAAGCACAGAGGCTCTGCTAAACCAACCACAGCTGGCACAGAACTACAGGCTAAACAAAGGTACGAGTGAGAAAAGTCCACAGCACAGCACTCTGCTCAGACCCCACCTGACGTACACTGAACCACGGGTAAATTAGGGCTAGTGGAGTCAAAGAAAACATTTGTGAGGTTCAGGCAGTGGAAAAATATGGATAAATGAACTTTACTGTACAAAACTTAGACGACTTTGAATTGCCACTTGGTAAAATGTTGTTATTATTTAAAAAACAAAATGCTGTACTTTCAAAATTACATTTGATTCAAAATATTTCTGTTTGTGAATAAATACAATAATAACACTGACTAGGCAATATGGCAATATAAAATTAAAATCAGGATTCCTTGCTTTTTTGTTTAATGCAGCTGTATGGTAAAAAATATACACTATATATATATAAATGGACATAGGTAACCCACTAGCCGCCACGTTCCAAATAGGAAATGAGCATGGGGGTGCTTCCCGTTCCATCGACTCCGGTTCCAATTGACTTAACATTGAAAAATTGTCTCTCTTTGTAACCGCTGGTCTCTCTCTGGTCTTAAAATGTTCGTATTAATCCATTCTACATCATACTGGTGTTTTTATTTCAGTATTTTTCACTTTTTCACTATGTCCGTAAATAAATTCCTGTTCCTAATATGGACCTGGCTCCAAATTCACTCCTATAACTGCTAGCATCATGAGCTTCATTTGACTGGAGCCCAACACTATGGGTGACGTCTCACTCCCTTAGTCCACTTCTTTATACAGTCTATGATTAAAACAGACTTTTCACTACCCACTCCCCCTATTAGTCAGTATCTTTAAGGCTCAGAGTGATTGACAGGTGGATATATCCAATCACAGTGAAGAGTGAACTTTCAGAAACAGCAGATAACTTTAGTTACCTCTTAAAGACTGAATAAAAGATTCAAAGAAAACATGACCTGTTATAATAATCGAAATTGTGATTTGTCTCTTGAAAATAGTGATTTTTTTTTTTTTTTTTGCATATACCACCTACCCCTAATCTGACTTCATAATAGTAAATGAACCAGCAGTTACTACAAATACATATATAAACATTACTTCTATATTGTTCTATATCTCTCTATATTGCAAACTCCCTTGGAAACTGAACAACTTAATATTATGTATTCATTAGCCCACACATTTTAATATTTTAGGCACTGCTATCTACAGCAGCTTTATTTATCCCACACTAACAATCCATTAAAAATGAACATAATGTAGACTTAACCTTAGCAGACTAGCACAATGTGGGGGAGAGCAGTTCAAATCTGATATCGCAAGTGTAAAAACCTATTTTGGTCAAAGTATGCTGTCTTTGTGTCTCCGAAACAGTGTCTATTTCCAGTCTCTTCTGTTCCTGTTAATATTTTGTGTTAAGCCAGTCTTGTTGGCAGCCTATGTGTTTCTCCATGTGTGGACAGAACAGAAGGCAGCTCAGATAGTGAACACAGTCTCCAGTTTTGTAGCCAGCTATGCTCATGCCTTTGTTTGCATTGCAGTCGATTCAGTGAGCTCAAATCTTGTGTAGTTTGACGTCTGTTTGTTCTTGTCCCAGGTTGATCAAATGAGCTGTTTTAACCAGAAGATCGAACACTGCAAGCTCTGATATTCAGCAAACTCCATAGAAGAACGGTCTATTCAGTCACAATGGCCTGGGACTAAAGACTTTCATTTTGTGGTAAGTTTTATATGTAATCTCCCTTCTCAACTCACATTGTTTATTACAGATTTTATAAGGAGTTTAGGGGTGCGTTCTGATGTTTATTACCTAACCACACTGCATATGGGTCACATGTGTGGGAGTTTTATGCTTGAACTTTCCAGAAAGCTTGCCTTGATAAAAAGACAAAATTGCTGAGGAGTGGTGATGTAGTGTACCTCAAGCAATGAAAAATCTGCATCTATGGACATGACATTGCTAATGTTTCACAGTATGACATTAAACAGCTTTACCTTACATTTATTAAATTACAGGTGGTTTTATACCTTAAAAATACATAGAAAACCAGGCATTTTGACTGTGAGTGGGGTTGCCTCTCCACAGATCTGGCCTGTAACAAACAACTTACAACCAAATAGTATTACCATGTTTTACCCATACTACTAGCTGATTACTACTACAACTAGTACCCATAATGTTGCTACTGCATCTCTAATGACTACTTCTTACTCCTAAAAAAAATGGTAGTACTGGTAGAGCTACTTCAGCTCAACTGCAACTACTTAAAGGGCCCATATTACGCTATTTTCTCGGTTGTTTCCTCATCAAAAATATAGAGTTGTGTTTTGTTTCATTCACAAATGATTAACACACAAACCCTGTATATTTAGGCTGACTTCTTCCCTCAAACAGAAAACACAACTCCAGGTATGTTTTTGATGAAGTAACAACATTCTAACATGGCTTAAAGGTCACAGGAGTCAATTTTGCATAATGTGGGACCTTTAAAACATACTTACTATACGATACTACAAAAAAGTACTGATTGACAAAAAATGTAAATGAAATGCCAATGTTATCAGTGGATGCAATTTGGAGATAAATGCAAAAGTTATGTAATTTGATGACATCCATATGAACCATGTGGAGGCCTGCTGCTCACATGTGGTTTGATTTAAGAGCTCACAGGTTAGACTCTTTCCACAGGCTGCCACAATATGTAACATGTGTTAAAGAGGCATGGTGCAAAGATTAGCTGGAAACATTTAAAGGGCCCATAGTACGCTATTTTCTGATCTAATGTTATAATAGTGTTTCCTTATCACAAACATACCTGGAGTTTGTCTTTGTTTCATTCACACATGTTTAACGTACAAATCCTGCATATTTAGGCTGATCTCTTCTCTTAAACTGAAAATACTCTTTTCCACCTTGTAATGTCATGTGGTAATACAAGAAGTGCTCCACTGTGTTTTTAAACTCCATACATCATTTAGATCATTTCAACCCTGGATTTTCCAATCTCTACTGAACTAAGGTTTTAACTTGAAGAAAACTACCACTACATGACATCACAAGTTGGAACAGAGCCTTTTTTGCTTTGGAGATGTAAACAAACGAATAATAAAGGATTACTGACACATGTGTGAATGAAACAAAACACAACTCCAGGTATGTTTTTGATAAGAGGTAACTTAAAGCTCACAAAAGTCAATTTAGCATAATATAGGACCTTTAAAACATTTGAAGTTTGCCTTGTAGTCTTAGTCTTGGTTTCTCAATGCTTTTAAAGAGAGAGCGGGAGAGAGAGAAGAGAGAGATACCTTATTGATCTCAAGGGGAAACAAGAGTATTTCTCTCTCTCTCTCATGTCATAGAACCCGGGAGGTGGACATTATTAACAAATTGGACAAGCTTGCAGAAGGCTACCAAAAAACTACAGTGTACAAAGGTTTTTAGAGTGAATACGTTTCATAATATTTGTTGAAAATCAAACACGTAAACAGGACCATGAACACTCAAACTGATCACAGGCTCTTGAAAATGTATTTTTTCTTGAGTTTTCATACTTTTTTGACAGTGTTTGGTAATGTGTGCATTGTGTCACCATGGTTACTGCTGAACATTCCACCAATAGAGATGCATGTAGAACATCCGCAGCTTGATGTCGCTGCAAATCAAAAATCAAATATCCATACAGCACAAATAACCCAACCCCCACCAGCGTTACAAATTTCTCTGGGATTTCCATTAGTCAAGAGGAAGACCCCATGAGGAGACTTGGAAAAATTCAGTTGACCTCTTTTATGGCAGGTTGTCATGGTTGAGAGGGGAAAGGCAGCCGCAGAGCCATGTGCCAAACGTGTTATGATGATCCCAGATGAAACCAGGGCTCACAGAGGGGCTTTTGTTGGGCACTGGTGGTCGGCCATATCCCACCCACCTGAAGAAGAAGTGCTGGAGTCAGTCAGTTTAACGTCTACGCACTGTACACAATGTGATACTGTACTTGGTGTGGGTTTGGGGAAAATTATGCCGAAAATGAAGACAACAACTTCTGTGTTCCCATTAAAATGTCAGTTAGGATTAATACGTGTAATGTTTTGGTTTTTTTTAGGTGGTGAAAATCGAAATAAAATCAATATGGATGTGAAAAAGAAGGAGATGGATCTTCTTAGCAACACTATAGCTGCATATGCACACATTAAAGGTAGGTTGTGTAACATATGGTTTCACTTAAAGGTGCACTGTGTAACTTTTCCAGTGGGGTATCCAGATCGTGCTTGTGTGTGGAGATGTTAATAATTTGCCTGGAATGTTTCACTCACAGTTTGTCATTAAACTTATCTATCTAGTATTCATTCAGTACCTATATTGATTGGATAGATTAGTCTAATGCCATACTTTGGAACATTGTAAAGGGCCTGTATTATGGAATTTTCTGATCTATGTTATGTAATGTTGTTTTCTCATTAAAAACATACCTGGAGTTGTGTTTTGTTTCATTCACATGTTTAACATACAAATCCTGCATATTTACGCTGTGTTCTTCTCCTGAATGAAAACACTCTGTTTCACCTTGTGAGGTCATGAAGAAATCCAGGAAGTGCTCCACTGTGTTTTTAAACTCCATATAGCTTCACTAGAATGATTTGGATCCTGGAATCTCTACTGAACACTGAAGGTAAGAGGAAGCTGTTAAGGTAAAAGGAAAAGGAAGCTCTTAACTGGAAAAACGTAATGACATCACAAGGTGGAGCAGAGCATTTTGGGCTTTGGAGATGCAGACAGACTAATAATAGAGAGTTACTTAAACACAACTCCGGGCATGTTTATGATTTGGTAATAACTTTCTAACATGGCTTAAAGATCACAAGACTCAATTTTGTGTAATATAGGACCTTTAATGACATTGTGTAAAGTCAAAGATGCTCCATTCACATTTATTTCACATTATCATTGGGACTGATTTTGAATGGGATCAAACCTGGAACTAAACCTGGACTAGACCAGGACTACAACAAGACCAAATCAAGTCTGCATTAGGGCAAACCAGAGCTTAAAGCAGAAGTGTGAACCCCACCTATTGTCCATTTTGTAACATGGCATTCTAATTTTGTGTGCCTTTCCTTACCTCAGCCAACCCAGAGAGCTTTGGGCTGTACTTTGTCCTTGGAGTTTGCTTCGGCCTGGTTCTGACCCTCTGTCTCCTGGTCATCCGTATCTCCTGTAAACCTCGGACCAACATCTCCCCCTCCACGCCTGAGAAAAAACAGTTAAAGGACATTAGCGAGGAGGACGATGAGAGCGAAGACGAGGATGAAGAAGCAGAGGAAGCAGAAGCCACGCCCATAACGTTGCCAACCACAGAAATCCCAAACGGAAATCACACCAGCCATTCCGATGGGACTCTGAGCGTGAATGTATTTACCTCGGCCGAAGAGCTGGAGCGGGCACAGCGGCTGGAGGAGAGAGAGAGGATCATAAGAGAAATATGGAGGAACGGGCAGCCTGATATTCTGGGTACAGGGACTGGGACTATAGGCAGAGTGCACTACTACTAACATTTACAAATCACCAAATAAACACTGAGAAGCATTGTTTTTTTTGTTTTTTTTTACTACAAGGACACATCAAGTTTACTCATGACTGCTTCAACTATGGGACCTGAGATGGGACTGAAAATATGTGGTGACTCATGATGTAGGCTCTTATTGCACTTCCAATGCTTTCTACATGGGATAAAGCCAAAAGTTATTAATCATTATGAAATGCAATATTGTGTGGGTGGTGAGGGACACTTGAAGATGTCATTACAGAATATGTAGCTTGATTAAATGCACACAAATTGTTATGAAATATTTTTTGTATGCAATAAACCATTAAAACACATCCATAGCCTAAGTGTTAATGTTATGGTATTCCTAATGCTGTTTTAGAGCGGTAATTTTACCTGAAACAGGATGTGTGTGTTGTTTCAATGAAATCTGGGCTATCTCTAGCTATATTGATACACAATAACCAATATCTAGCCTAATTTCAATGTTGTATTGTATTTCACAATATTATCTTTTATTTTGGCCAGGCAGTGGAGAAGTTTTTATACTCAACATTATCTGTGAAAAGGTAAACATACATATACTCCTGATCTTTTCTGCATCCTTCTGCAATGGCCACCTGAGTATCGTTCATGGTGTAGCTGATTGGAGAAGGTAGGTAAAAAAAAAAAAAAAAAAAAAAAACATGGGAAAAAAAGCATGGGGAAAAAACTAAACAGGGTTATCAGAAGCACTGTGTTTTAGTTAGTTAGGATAGACTATTAACTAGTTATAGACTAGGCCTATATAATAATGTGGTTTGAACCACAGTGACTAATGAAGAAAACAGTTTTGTCTCCCCACACAGCTTGTTTGCGAGCATAAGGAAACAAGTGTCTTTTGTTTGCAGTGTATCATTTGTTGTGGTTGGAGGACCTCACGTGCCAATATCACAAAATTACTGAAGAAACGTGAGAACTAGAGCTGCCAAAATAGACAACAAAACATTTTAACTGTAGTTGTATTTATTTTTCCCAGTGGTTATATTATGTACAAATGATTAATTTGACATTTTTCCACAGAAGAAGAAGAAGAACCTCAAACTACAAAAGGTTCATTGGTCTATCATGTGGTTCTTCACATCAGTGGAAACTGAAACTTGTGTAGATAACATCCTTTATGACGTTACTTAAACTATAGTTGAATGACACCCTCTGCATACTTTGGTGTGGTCTTTGCAGCCTATGTTAAAGGCATTTTAGCAACAATGCAAACGTGGTATCCATGGACTGGGTATAAAATAAATAGATTTCAAATCCTCCCTTGTGTAACTTGCTTTTATTGCCTCTAGTAAAATCCTTCATTTTAAAATGTCGTTTTGAATTTGTAAGTTTTATGCCCATTTCCCATGAGGCTTTTGTACAAGATCTAATCCTTCATCTAATCTCCATCTTCTTATAAAGACAATATGGGGGCTCAGCTATTCATTTAGCTCTAATTTGAACTCAATTACATTTTTATTGTTTATCTGAGCTAGTTGAGGTAATGTTATCTCATAGATCTTAAAACACTTACTGGGACTGACTGAAAATACTGTCAGGTTATTTTAATCTGGAGCTACTTTATCAGCTCAACCTGGTGTTTACGTCCATCTATTTATCCTCTGTCAGACAGGGAGCGTGACCCTGTAGCAGCCATTATTCAACACTGTTTTTAAAAATAGTATGTTCCCATGGTGGTTTCAGAAGCTCCGGCTCTTTGATGAACTCCAGATGTTGTCCAGATGTGCTTGTACGTGGGCAACAGGACTCCCTTAAGAACAACGTACTCAGGATTCATATTATAGTGCAGGTAATTACAAGTGGCTAAGGTAAATGACTTTCCCAATATCACCATGATTATAAACAGAAAGTACTGCCTTTCAGTCGTCATTCCTATCGTTTTATCAAAGTTGATTTTAGCTGTAGTGTATTTGCATAGTTACCATCATAACAGTAAGTGATCTTATGCACAGCTTTATATTTACATGTACACGGGTATGCACTGCCCCCCAGAGGGTGTATACAGCATTACAATGGTTCCCAAATAGTTTGTAGGAAAATAAAATAATAAAATAATGTGTTGATTGTTGCCTTTGAAGGTGCACTGTGTACATTTTCTGGTAGACGGTCCGCCATCTGCTTGTTTCCATGCTGATGTCATTGCTTTACTTGGAATATCCCACAGTATGGCATTAGACTTACGTATTTTGTATTTACACAATTACGGGTCTGTTTGTGCTCAAAAATACACATGTGTTCTTACTGTGAGCGTAGTAGCCTCTCCACAAATCTAACCTGTAACTTTGCCTGGTAGCCTCTTCTGCCTGTCTCCATGGATATAGACAAGTTTAATGCCATAATGTGTCACTTTCAAGACAACGCAATAACATCTCCATGGAGACAAGCAGGTTGAGGACCCTCCAACAGAAGTTACTCTGTCTGGATTGTTTCACAGTATGGTAGTAAAGCTTTCTATCTTCGCGGAGACCAGAGTAGACCAAGTTACAGGTCAGATCTGTGGAGAGGCAAACCCCTCACAGCCTGTTTTTCAAGGCACCTATCATTTAATAAATTCAATTTAAAAAAAGCAGGTGACGGACCCTCAACCAAAAATTTACACCTTTAAAACAATTGACAATAAAACCGTGACCATGGGAAAAAAATAAAATAAAAGAAATACAAAAAGGCTTCCATATCAAACTACTTGAAAACCAATACATTACATTCAATAAAGTCTTTTCATAATAATTCAGTAGAAGAATAGTTCTGGTAATGAGGTAAACATGCCCCCTGGTGTTCAACAATAAAACATCTCATTGGAATGCTCGTCACCCACAATATTACTTAATAATACTAATAAAATAAACTTAGTCTCTACTCTTATGAAATTTCCAGCATTTAGAAAACAGTAACATTTGTAAAGTTAAAGTCTGTATTGATCACATGACCCAGTACTGCCGTAATTGGACCTTAGATCAGACTGGCTGTGTCCATTGCTCAGTGCATTGAGGCTAGCAGTATCTGAACCACATCTCAGTGTAAAACTCCTCTGTATTTCTGCTTTGTTTTGTAAGGATCAGCAGTTGTGTTCATCACTTCTTCATCTTCAGTGCATGAACTTCCTCCTGTAAATACAGACAAGTTAAACCCCAGTCATGCTTTGTGGGCCATCTGTCTGGAGCAAGAAAACCAAACCACACACTGACCTGGAGTGCCGTTCTTTTGTTTCTCTCTTCTCGCAATTCGTTTTTCACTTCCTGCATGTCATGTCTGCAAAAGGGGCAGGATTCAGAAACTCATGGACATATTAAAGGACCTAGATTACACAAAATTGACTGAATTGGGAGCTTTTAGCCATGTTAGAACATTGTTACCTCATCAAAAATATACCTGGAGTTGTGTTTTGTTTCGTTCACACGTTTAAGTAATCCTTTATTATTAGTCTGTGTGCATCTACAAAGCTTAAACTGCTCTGTTCCACCTTGTGATGTCATTAACTGATAGTTTTCAAGTTAACATCTACCTTTTATCTTTAGTTCAGTAGAGTTTGGCAATCCCAGGGCTGAAATCATTCAAATGATTCTAGTGAAGATGCAGGATTGGTGTTTTAAACATGAAACAAAACACAACTCACATGTTTGTGGTGAGAAAACAACAGAAAATAGCATGGGCCCTTCAAGTAGTTTTGTAGGTTCTATTTTTGCAAGTCTTACATATAAAAACATTACAAAAGGCCTATTAACATCACAAAGCAATAGGCGTGGGGCGTGGCATAGGCGCCGCAAGGGCTGATCATTGCCACTTGCGGCTATATTTATTTGTATGATTATTACAAGACTACAACTGCACAGGAGTTCTTGCAAAAACAGGAAACAATAATAGGAAACAGTATATGTAAAAGGGCAGATTAAACTCTAGACTCACTTTCAGCTCTTCAGGTAACTCCTTCACTAACCCCTTCTAAGCACAAACTTGTGGCTTGTACGTACTTGTATTGAGTTTGCAGCAGCTCCAGAGCCAGCCTCAGCTCCTGGACATCTGCCTGAAGACTCTCCACTGTGGGCTTGTCTCTTCCAGACAATGCTTTCCCATCCAGCAAGACTTTGGGAGGAGCAGGCCGCACTGGAGGGGGGGTCTTTGGGGGCTGTTCAGGCTTTGCAGGAGAAGCCATAGCATTTTCTGTTGGCTACAATTAGTTTATAATTAATGAGTAGCTCTTAAAGGTCCTCTATTACACAAAACAGCCATGTTATAATGTTGTTATCTCATCAGAAACATACCTGGAGTTGTGTTTTGTTTCATTCACACATGTTTTAGTAATCCTTTATTATCAATCTGTCTAGATCTCCACATCTCTCTGTTCCACCTTATGATGTCATGAGGCTGTAGTTTTTATGTTAACAGCTACTTTTTACCTTTTGTTCAGTAGAGTTAGGCAATTCCGGGGCTGAGATTATCCAAATGATTCTAATGAAGGTGTATTGAGTTTAAAAACACAGTGGAGTATTACCAAATGACATCACAAGGTGGAGCAGAGTCTAAGAGAAGAGCTCAGCCTAAATATGCAGGCTTTGTGTGTGAAACGTGAATGAAACAAAACACAACTCCAGGTATATGTTTGTGACAAAGAAACAACATTATAACATAGATCAGAAAATAGCATAATATGGGGCCTTTAAACAAATGTAACCATGGCAACAAAGCCACAAACCTTTTTCAATTCAGGTGGTTTGTTTTCCTGGAACTTTTTCGGTGAAGACGCTTCTGTCTTATCATCATTACTTTCCTATGAAAGAAAAAGCATGTCAAAGTTTCTCTCTGTATCCACTGCACATACTCTCAGTAAACAGCTGCATATTGCTAACCCAAAATTAAGACAGGTAAGACAGATACATAGTGGAAATGCCAGAACAGGCCAGTACTTGTTTTACTATAGACCAGGAACGTTGCTCTTCATTTTAATGCACCACTAATCCAAGATATAACATGCAGATCACTTATTATGGCCTTTTATAAACTTATCAGTATAGAAACATGAGTAAAAAGACTGAAAAGTGCGGTAAAAGACCCCAGTGTGTATTATCTGTGCATGGGTCTCACCTGTGCTCCCTGGTTTGTAGGGGGTCTCCTCTGAGGGGGTTTGGCTCTATTAGCTGTAGGATGGCTCAACTTTTCTGTCTGGATGTCAACACCATCAAACTGGTCTTTTACTTTCTCTTCCACTGGTTTTGGAGAAGGAGGTACAGCTTCACCGTTAGCACTATAAATCAAGATAACACTTACTAGTAAGGGTGTGCAAAAATATTGAAATAAAAAATATGAAAATGTTGAAATGTTAAATTTGGTGATACAGTATTGTTATGATGGGCTGCATTATCAATATATAAAGTATTTTTTTGGTACCTTTTTGCAATATTTTTGTGTGACTGCACTACAGTTTTGTTGCTTATTTTTGGAAGGAAACTTGTTTATGCAATACACTTGACATATTTACTGTTTTGATGATTAAAATAGATGTATTTCATATTAACTTCGCACAAGTAGTGGTTTAAGAAAGAAATTTTTTTGTTAAAAACAGCAATATATCATTTATTGCAAAACCTGAATTCTAGCTTAAGTTAACATGACTTGAATTAAGATTAAGTTTGATTATGATTTGAGTAAATTTCACATCACAAGTAAAATTATCTACCAGTAGAACAAGATTTTTTTGTACTTGAAAATACATCTTGCAGCACTTAACATAAGAAAAACAACTCTTTGCACTAAACTAAATAATCTAACTTGTCAAGTTGAATCTACTCAAATAAAGAAAATGTTCTTAATTTAAGTCATTATAACTTAGTAGCAGAGTATCGTGTGTGATATATCGATTATCACATGTATCGCCATGATATTGTGATAATATCGTATTGTGAGCCATGTATTGTGTATCGTATCAAATCATGAGGGACACCGATTCCCAGCCTTACTTACTAGTGACTTTTGATATTTGTAGTTATTTGATTCATTCTAAAGCTGATGCATACCATGGTTTTTGTCTTAAACAGAAGACAAGGCATGTTTTGTCCTCCTTGTTTGGCGTGTGGTTCAGGAAACAGGAAATGGGCTGCCCCTGTCTGTTTAGCCCAATCTGAATTATCCAAGAGTTTCCACTGTGCCACATAAGGTCGGGTATCCTGGCATTCTTTTTTTTAAGTAACCATAGTAACCAGCAGAGCCAAGCAAACCCTTTAACATCTAAATGGTTCTAGCGTCTGTGACATTTCCCAAGGGCTTGTGCTTCAGAAAGCTTCCAGAAAGAATTTGTGTTTTTCTGCAGCTCTAGTTACAGCGTCAGGTCTAATGTTAATGCACAGATAAGAGGCACAGCACAAGAGTCACTTACTTTGGGGAAAGCTTTGAGACGGGCTTGTCTTTAACTGGAGGAGTCCGAGGGAGGGAAGGCAGCTTGACTTTAGTTGGAGGATTGCTTCTCAAATCTTTGGGCTCCGTTTTGTCATCTGAACAGTGAATGCAGCATTATTTTGTTACTGGTCACATTTTCTTTAAAGGTGCACCGTAACTTTTCTGGTGGAGGGCCCGTCAAATACTTTTCTCCATAGATATGTTATAGCTTTGTCTAGAATGTTTCACAGTATGGCATTAAACATTTCTATCTTCATGGAGACTAAACCACACCAAGTCAGATCTGTGGAGAGGCGACCTGCTCACAGTCAGAATGCCTGTTTCGTCTAGGTATTTTTGAGCTATAAAACCACCTGTAATTGAATAAATGTAACGCGGAGCTGTTTAATGTCATACTGTGGAACATTCCAGGCAGAGCAATGACGTATCCATAGAAACAAGCAGTTGACGGACCCTCCAGTAACCAGACAAGTTACATATTGCACCTTTAATGTTGTCTTCAGAGTTAAACATCTGTGTAAGGGTTTTACCTTTTGGTTTTGCTGCACCACTTTTATCCATAACTGGAGCCTCAGCCTTCACTAAATGAACAAACAGAGAGACTCTATATCATGCATAGAGAGATGGATTTCATCTGTAAACATATATATATATATATATATATATATATATATATATATATATATATATATATATATATATATTTGCACATTTGTTTTTCCACACGCTATTGTAAGTGCATTGTCAAGTGAGTAATATTGTACAAATATATTTCACAGGTGTGGTGTTTTCTGTGATAAGAGCCAAGGCCTTTGTTGAGCAGCTCAGTGATTAAAGCCTAATGCACCTATCACAATTTACAATTTTCCATGATGTTCAGTGGAAAGTAATCTGCAAAGTATTGTACATAACAACAAAAAATACAATTATCTACAATCCTGTAAATCTGTTATATTTTATAAAGGAAGTGGATGGTGAGGTGAAATCTGAAGCAAAGAAAAGAAAAGAAGAACACAGAAGCCTACCTTGAGGATGCAAAACATTGTGCAACATTTCTCAAGCTAACCTCTCAGGGTAAGTGCGCTTCTTGTGCAAATCTGTGTGGCTAGAGTTGCCCCCAGTCACCACCCCCCCATTTCCTCTAAGACTGCTAAACTGTGCATGTGACGCCAACTGCAGACTTCCTCCGAGTCTCAAGTCTCCTCAAAAGTGCAGAGAGATATGGACAAAACACTAATGAATGGCTGTACTTGTTTAAAAGCTTAGTTTTGTCTTTGTTTGTCTTCGTTTGGTTTATTTTTCAGGTAAGAACTCAGAAGTATAGAAACTTGAACTGCAGTCACGCACACATCCTGCTCAAGAACACAACAATTCTGCAAAATTACTTGAACTAAAGGTGCAAAAAATAAATAAATAAACTGGTCACCAACAAATATAAAGGTGCATTGTGTAACTTTTCTGATGGAGGGTATGTCATGTTAGATTTTTTTTAATGCTTTGTCTGAAATGTTCCACAGTAGCATTAAACGTATCTACTGTATCTTGTATCTATTCAATTACATGTGTTTTATTGCTTTAAAAAAATCATAATCAGGGACGCCGCTGAACAGATCTGACATGTAACTCGGCTCAGTGGTGGCACTTTTTTGTGTCCATGGACATACCGTAGATATGTTTAATGCAAAACTAGTCTGTGGAGCAAAGTATGAGTAAAGTGCACCTTAAACTATACTTATTTTGCTTCATGATATGCCACATAACAAAACTACACTTTTCAACTCACCCATGATTTAATTAAAAGTAAATCATGGGTCATTAATAATGTACACAAACAAGATGGCCGCTTACCTGGACGTTTTAAGGTGTTGCCCCGTGTTGGAGGCTGATTTACGCCCCCAGTCTTAAAAAAGAGAAATAATAAAAGAATTTTACTTTATAATCCCATAAGATAACACTGTGATAAGATAGCACTGGGTTTGTCCAGATGAAATGGAAAGAGTGATTCATTTTCTCTTAGGATGCTGTGTCACTGTAGTATACTGTAGTATTCTAATTAAATCCTAAAAACATATGAAAAACACTTATTCTAGGAGTGTGATATAGCTTCAGAAAAGTTAAGTTAACACAGTTTTATCATGATTTCAGAAAATTTCACTTAACAAGTAAAATGATCTACCAATGGAACAAGACTTTTTTTGTTCTTAAAATATGAAAATACATCTGCTACACTTAAGATAAGAAAAATGTTTAAAATAAGAAATAAAATGTGATGAGGCTTGAATTAAGAAAAGCACCATTAACTGTACTTGTCAAGTTGAAATAAAATAAAATGTTCTTGATTTAAGTTATTTAAACTTACCTAGATATTGCTTTTTGGAGTGTTACTGCTTTATGATTTCATATAGAGCCACAATGGATTCTTATTTTGCAAAGCGATTGATCTAGATATTATTTTTTCAATTAATCAATTAGTTATTAAGATGGAAAAAGGCAACATATGAACATATAATACATTTTATTTATTAGGCGCCTTTCTGGACACTCACACTTACAACAATAAAAGATAGATCGATACAGATAGATACTTTATTGATCCAGAAGGAAATTCAAATCGTACCCAGATAAAGCTGAAGTGAAGCCGCTTGAGGACATCCTGGTGGAATACATTTACTGACGAAACAGTGACACATTACCAGTGGCATTTGTTTGTAATTACTGTCTGAGTCATAAAACCTCTTCTCTAAGCTCGTGACCTGTTTTAGAGCTTGTGTATTGCCCAGTTCATGATTATTCAATTACTAAAATGTGTCATGTGATTAGTGACTCTCTCATGGAAGTTCCAGAGCATTTGACCTCTGGATAGTGTTTATGTAGTACTGCAGACTCACCTGCAGACTGCTCATTGATGGTATCAACATGACAAAGTTATCAGGAAAGAAGCCACAGCGTCCGTTCAGCTCCCCCTGCCACCAGCCTTCATCCTCTGATTCCTTTAGACACAGAAGGAGTCACATCACAAATTCTAACATTAAAGCTCCTATATTAGACAAAATGCACTATTGTGAGCTTTAAGTTATGTTATAATGTTGTTGCCTCATCAAAAACATACCTGGAGTTGTGTTTTGTTTCATTCACACACATTTGAGTAATCCTGTATTATTAGTCTGTTTACATCTCCAAAGCTCAACATGCTCTGTTCCACCTTGTGATGTCATGCAGTGGTAGTTTTCAAGTTAACAGCTACTTTTTACCTTTTGTTCAGTAGAGACTAGCAATTTTAGGGCTAAAATGATCCAAATTATTCTAGTGAAGGTGTATGAAGTTTAAAAATACAGTGGAGCACTTCCTGTAAGTTGAGTGTTTTCTGTCTGAGAGCAAAACTCAGGGTTTGTTTCAAACATGTGTGAATGAAACAAAACCAACTCCAGGTATGTTTTTGATGAGAAAACGACATTAAAACATTAATGAGAATATAGTGTAATATGGATCCTTTCACTGCCTTCTTAGGAACGTGAAACTTAAAGTAATACAAACAAATATATTCTCCATAAACTGCATTTACAGGACCTAACTAAAATGTGAAAGTAACTCTCACCTGCACACCTACATATTTCTATTGGGTTTGTTCAGTGACAGAAGCATCTCTGCAGGACTATGGACTTTTTGCGTTTTATTCTTCTTCTGAAGCCTATACTGAGTCAGATACATTATGCCCAGGCTGATGCTGTGAATATGACAATAGAAATGTCCAAATAACACACCCCGCGACACATAAAAATATACTTTAATTATATACTGGAAACCATGTGCCCAGTAATTACTGGTTTGACAGTTTTGACTACAATACAGTATACTTCACATGCTTTATATATCGGCATAGTACAGAAAGACCTGTACTCATCATTATATTACACGTACTTAGTAAGAGTAATTAAAGGTCCTGTATTACGCGAAATTGACTCTTGTGAAATTTAAGCCATGTTATAATGCCGGTACCTCCTCAAAAACATACCTGGAGTTGTTTTCCATTTGAGAGAAGAACCTAGAAGTCTAAATATGCAGTTTGTGTGTTAAATGTGTGAATGCAACAAAACACGTCTCCAGGTATGTTTTTGATGAGGAAACCGCCTTATAGCAGATCAGAAAATAGTGTAATATGGGCCCTTTAAACAGTACCTTACCTTACTCAAGACAACTACCACATCTCCTTTTTTCAGCTCCAGCTCATCCTCAGCTTTGGGCTTGTAATCAAACATCACCTTGCAAAACTCCGCTGTAAAAAGAATAAAATAAAATTAAATAAATGAAGGAAATTAAATTCAATAACAATAAATAAATTAAGATATTAGTTGCATAAAAAAGGCTAGCAAATCACAAATTCTACAAACAATAAAATATCTTGCCTTATTGTAACTTGGAAATGTGACTCTTGTATAGGGTAAGGTGTCAGAACAGGTTTAAAATATGCACACAGAATTAATTTCATAACCTAATCGTCAAAATTAATCACAATGCTTGTCAAAAATAAAAACACAATTGATTAAAAATATTTCAGTTCTAGATTGCTTAGGCTACTGATAAAACACTGTGTGAAAAACATTAGTAAAACTGTGAAAATAAAGCATACCACTTTTTACTTTCCTCCTGACACTTGTTTGTTTTGAATTCTGTGAAAAATATATATATAATTGTGATAAAATGTGATAAAAAAAAGAAATACAATAAGCCAAAATTCAACTGTGAAATTGTTACTCACCTCCTTTATAAAAACAGCATCTGAGAGTTTAGGTCTGGATTTACCCTCATTTATCTTGGTATCTGTGTGATATTGATTAGAGTTTAAGTTAATTAAGTTAAAGGTCCCATATTACGCAAAATTTGTGTTGAGGAAAAAACATTATAACATAGATCAGAAAATAGCGTAATATGGGCCTTTTGAATATTTTTTGGTTGTTGTCTACTCACCTTTGACGATAATTTCCTTTACAAAGTTCGATGGAAATGCTCCAACTTTGCCATTTTTAATACCCATCCACCATCCGTCTTCAATCTATTAAACGCATTTTTTAATTAATTATACAATATAATATGAAAAAACAATGTACCCTATACTGTGGCCAAAAAAAAGGAGAAAATTTAATTTGTCAACTGGACATAGTTTATTTGGTCGAATACGTTTCGCAGCTCATCCAAGCTGCTTCCTCAGTTCTGGTCAGATGCTGGTGGACACTGCTTTATATCTGCCTGAAGGGAGGAGCTTAATTACAATGAAAATTACTCTGAGACCACACATATTTATATACAGTTTCAGTTGGTCAGGTGATACAATATGGAGTTGTTAACAGTTTCTGTTAGTCATGTGAGTCTATTCAATATGGAGTGGGAGTGGGGGAGTAGTTAGCATATCCATTCAGGGCCATGATGGGTGTTTTCACACCTCTGGACCTGACCTGGCTAGTCCCATTGTTTTCCCAGTTTGTTTTGATTTAGGTTTGAGGATAGAGTTATAGATGGGAGACAAATGATGTCTGAGACCCCCATTTCTGTTCAAGGAAGGATTCTCTTTCTTGACAAAAATAGCTTCTTTAACTCCCCTCTCAAACCAGTTCTTTTCTCTGGCCAAGATCTGGACCTCGCTGTCCTCAAAGGAGTGGCCTGTGGCTTTTAGGTGGAGATGTACGGCAGATTGCGGCCCACCCTGGTTTTCCCGTCGAAGCTATTTTTGTCAAGAAAGAGAATCCTTCCTTGAACAGAAATGGGGGTCTCAGACATCATTTGTCTCCCATCTATAACTCTATCCTCAAACCTAAATCAAAACAAACTGGGAAAACAATGGGACTAGCCAGGTCAGGTCCAGAGGTGTGAAAACACCCATCATGGCCCTGAATGGATATGCTAACTACTCCCCCACTCCCACTCCATATTGAATAGACTCACATGACTAACAGAAACTGTTAACAACTCCATATTGTATCACCTGACCAACTGAAACTGTATTTAAATATGTGTGTCTCAGAGTAATTTTCATTGTAATTAAGCTCCTCCCTTCAGGCAGATATAAAGCAGTGTCCGCCAGCATCTGACCAGAACTGAAGAAGCAGCTTGGATGAGCTGCGAAACGTATTCAACCAAATAAACTATGTCCAGTTGACAAATTAAATTTTCTCCTTTTTTTGCCATGGATTCTACCTGGACGACTGAGGGATTTTACATATACCCTATACTGTGTGAGAGCTTTGTCACATGAATGAAAAACCAGTATATCTAGTTCCCATCATGCATAGTGCTATGTGTCTTTGAACGCGTCATGTCAATATTGTAGTCTTAGCTATTTTAAGTGACTATAGAACATTATTTTACACGTTTTTGCCTCAGGACCATTACTGGAGAAAGAGTACAGTATTTTATGACATCATTTGTGTCACCTTCAAATGCAGATTCCTTTTCATGGACTAGTTTTAGCCTTGAAGGTCCTATATTATATATAGGACCTATATATTCTGAACTGTAAGCCATGTTATAATGTTGTCAAGAACATCAAAAACATACCTGGTGTTGTGTATTGTTTCATTCACAAATGTCTGACTAAACCTGCTTTATGCGTCTCCAAAACTACAAATGCTTTGTTCCACCTTGTGATGTCATGTGGTGGTAGTTTTCAGGTTAACAGCTACCTTTTACCTTTAGTTCAGTAAAGATTGGCAGCTCCAGGGCTGAAATTAAATGGTAGTGAAGGTGTATGGAGTTTAAAAACACAGTGGAGCACTTTCTGTACTACCACATGACGTCACAAGGTGGAAAGTTTTAAGTTGGAGAAAAAACAACGCCTACAGATGCAGGGTTTGGGTGTGTAGAACAATGTGAATGAAACAAAACACAGCTCCAGGTCTGTTTGTGTTGAGGAAATAACATCATAACATAGATCAGAAAACTGTGTAATATGGGCCCTTTAAGTAACAATAAATGTGCCTTATTTGACCTCATTCATGATGTCGATGACCTCTCCAACACACAGCTCTAGCTCGTCCTGGCTTTGGGGGGCGTAGGCATAGACGACCTCACATCTCCGTGGCTGTTTGATCTTTTTTGCTGTGAAATATAATATATATAATTGCCTTGGAATATTTTTAGACAATAATATATTACAGTGTATCAACAAAAATATTTAATTTGACATTTATATTGGATAATTCTGACAAGCAAGCAAGCAGAATAGTACATTACTTTGTCTAATACTGCGTGGTTCCATTTTAGTATCTCCCCTCAAATAAACCGGCACCTCCTGTAAAGAAAGTCCATTTTTACTTTTTAACTCCCATAAGAAAACATTGTGAAACTACAGTGGACCAGACCTTAACAAAGTTCGCAGGAAAGATGCCCTTCTTTCCCCTCAGTTCTCCGTACAGCCAGCCTTCCTCTGCGTTCTTGGCGACGTTCTTCACCACATCCCCCATCTTCACCGAGAGCTCGTCTGGCATGGTGCCCTCAAAGTCCATAAGCACCAGCACCTCTGCAGTGGAGCAGAAAATTAGATTTCTCACATAAGAGGCTCAAGAGCTTCGACTATGCTTGGCTTTTGATGTGTCCTGACATTCAAACCAAAGGACAACACATACACAGGAGATACACTATTGAAAATGCATCTTTTTCTACGTATACATGTTAGTACAAAATATTCTACTCTAATAATCTGAGGTTAGGTGATCAAAACAGTCAAAACAACGACAAAATCATTCAGTGGTCTCAAGAAATTGTATTAGATTTGCTTTTTTTTTAAAGGTGCACTGTCTAACTTTTTGACTGGGGATCCGTCACCTTCTTGTTTCTATGGAGATGTCACTGCTCTTCCTGGAATGTTCCACAGTATGACTTTAAACAGCTATACCTTACATTTATTAAATTACAGGTGGTTTTACAGCTCAAAAATACCTCGCTACAGATCTGACCCGTAACTTGGTCTGGTTTGGTTTCCATGAAGATAGAAAGGTTTAATACTAACCTCTGAAACATTCCAGACAAAGCAATAACATCTCCATAAAGAAAAGCATTTGACAGACTCTCCACCAGAAAAGTTACCCAATGCACCTTTAAATAAACATGCCAACTTACCCATGATTGGTGTGTTGTGTTATCCCCTTTATTGTTCAAAAGCAACAACAGAAGATTAAAATATATAGACCAAGTATGTGTTCTTCCTAGTTGTCAAACATTAACACTGAGCAGCTTTCCTCAGGCTAGTCATGACAAGTTACTACCAAGAAGTAGGATGGGTCTGAGAGAGAGAGAGGAGGAGGAGGAGGAGGAAAAGGAGTGGTCAAAAAGGAGGAGATAACACCATAGAGGAACAGGTCAAACACGTTTATTGCGGGAACAAAGCTCAAGTATGACTAAAGAAAGGCTCAGGCGTCATACTGCTGGACTAATTTGTATTCCTGTAACCTTGAGTCAGCTTTAGCACAGATAAGAATTCATAGTTTTGTGTAATGTGCTTGTACTATATTGGCATGTCACAATCAAAAAAGCAGAAGTAGCTGAGCAAGCGTGCAGTTGACAAAACAAAGATTTACCCCATGTCCTTGTATAATATGTAGTAAGTTCAATGTATTAAAGTACACTGGAATACTACTAACAAAACACAAAAAATACAGCGAGGATTTGTTATGTTTTTTGTTTGTTTACTCTTTCATCTATTCATTTCTACCTTTGTAACCACTTGAAGTGTTTAATCTTCACTGTCCTTACCATTAACTTACATATACAGTAAAATAATAACAGTTGCCACAGTAGTGGTTGCTATGACTAACATGGTTAGGTACACACTGAAAATGAGCAGTCATGCTCAAGAGCACATTGCTCTAAGAGGCTGTCCCTCTATTCTAACAAAACACTTACTTACTCTTTTCAATCTCAACGTTCATGAGAAGAAGCGAAATGAAGATCTCACCAGAAAAAAAATATTCTGATAAAACACACAAATGCAGCTCTGTGGAACAATATAATGAGCCTAAACAGAGTCCTCCACAGACCCCAGGAAGTACCACAACCCAGAGTCTGTGATGCTGCAAACAGACCCGGCCCTCAGGAGCCCCCAGAGTAAATGGAGCCAAAAGCCACAGAGAAACGCTCATATGATGCTCCAGGAGTTTGACAGTGAACAGAACTCAGAAGAGCTGAAGAAACAGGTGAAAGATAACATGCTCTCAGTTATTCAAAATCTGGAAGAGGGGTGAGAGTGTTTCTAAAGAGCAGCACCAGTTACAGAGAGCTGTGGATATGGAGGAGCAGCTCTGACACTACTCTGTGAATGAATGACATCCTGCTCTATGAGCAATACAAAGGAGAGCTGGTAAAGAAACAGGAGGAAAACTGCCTGCAGGCCATTATCAAAAGTATTGAGAATATAAGCGGAGCTGGTCATGGACAGCACATGTGATAGGTCCACATAGCCCCTCATCATGACTCAAATGTGCAAAGTTACAAAATGACCTGGTTGGGTAGCTCTTCTTTTCTCAAGATTGTTTTAACTTTAAAAAAGTGACAAAGATGAGGAGGTAATCTATTGTTCTATTTTCAAACAGCACATCTAAAGAGAGGCTTTACTGTTCAGTATTAAGAATTGTCTGTGCCCAGGGCAAATGCATTGTCACCTGCACAATATTTAGTCGCACATTTACAAATGTTATGACCCATAGTGATGAACGCCCAAAAACACAAGTGTTTTTGTTGCATTATAATCTCACTAGCAATGACTGAAGCTCAAATTTAACAGTCTACTAAATATATGCATTTTTATATGGTTGTCCAGTATGTGAAAATCAAGTGTTATCCATTTGCATTGTAATTGTTTTGTTTTGTATTAGGGATTATATATTATATTATATTAACCACCACAACATCTGCTTTAAAAAGTTTTTACTTCACATTTATATACATTTCAATTTAGAGAACTTAGAGAAATATCAATCCACACACACAAGTATCTGAAACAATCACTCTTTAAGTCATTATTAAAAACTGTTTTAAAAGCATTAGGTCAAACCAGTCAAAGAGAAGCATCCAATAAGATGGTATTAAATTAGTCCAGACTAATTCTAATTAGACCCATTAGAAACTGTATTTACAAAAATGATCAAGTGCCCCCTGATATAAAGGCATTGTGCAAGATAATTCTTGTCATCTATTTTCACACTTTTCTCATACAACAAACAAAAGTAAAACTTTCTAAAAACAAAACCTAACATCTGTGCTCCTGTGTTGGCATCGTTGTTTTTACACAGTTTGGTCCCCAAGCTTGACACGTCACACAAGATCACAATCATAAAGGATCTGTCTTATCAAATGCATTTTATTATTAAGCACTGAAAGCTCTGTCTCTAAATAATCAGTAATTGCATTCAAACTTCCACTTAATCAGTGCTTCACACCACAAATTACAATGCTTTACGGAAACTAGTTAAAAATGCCAACCAAAGATTTACAAAGAAAAACAAATGTAAGAACCCTTAAGGCGTACAGTGCTTAGATGGTTTGCAGCTCACAGTTCATCTCCGTTCAGTGCCCCCTTTGTGGTTCTGTTCGATGCCAGTTTGTTCCCTATTGACCTCGTCCCATTTGGAGCCATTATAGTTGGCGCTGCTGTTGACGCTGCTGTTGACGCTGCTGTTGACGCTGCTGTTGACGCTGCTGTTGGCCCTGCGAATGATGAATCGAGGTCTTCCGCGCAAAGAGTTTACCCGCCCTCTGCCTCTTGTGTCTGTCCACCTGCATTCGGCTTCAACATCTCTATCATCATGCTGACGAGAAAAAACAAAATTAAGTAAACACAGCAGCTAAAGGTCTGTTCTGATATTATCTGTTCAGAGAAGAGGTGTGCTCTTACTAAGTAATATTTCTTGCTTTTAGGCGTGTACTCTGGGTCCCAGTCATCATTTTTTGACAGAGCTGAATTACACCGAGAACTGCCTCTGTTCCAGCTTCGTCCACGGACTTGAATGTGCTATTGTGGCAATTTTAAGTTAGAATTTCAAAGGGAGAAACATTTAACTTTAAAAAGACCTGATTTACTTACAAATGCTTCATATGACCTGGCACATAAGGTTTCCTTTGAATCTGTTTTGACTCTATTTAACCCCTGTTCAGATTTCACAGGGGACGTTTTATCTTGTTTTTTCTCAGAGGACGATGATGATGAAGATGAGGAAGAACTAGAAGAACGAGAGCGAGTGTTCTTGCTTTTTCTTGGGGGGAAAAAAGCTCATGTTTAAATACAGCTGATTGCTGATAATGAAATGTGAGGCTGTTATCAGTGTACATACAGGGATTTCTTTAGGCACTTGGAAAACATTACAGTAGTTTTTCCCGTACTAGATTCAGGACGATCCACATTTGGCACATCTGGATCATGGTGATGATGATTATTGTGTTGTTCAATATCTCCACGGAGGTCCAGTGGGTCTCCCTTATTTTTCTCTTCAATCTCCTGAGCAGGTCAGAATAGAACACATAGTGGATAGACTTTGGGGTGCAGATGTACTTAAAGGGTCCTCTGACATGCACTTCACTAAACTCTATCTCCACTTGCAGAAGCACACAACACATGCTCTTGACTTATTTTGTATTTTGACAGTCCAGTGTCTGGCAATAGAAAAGTTGTCTGTTTATTTAGAGTAAAAAATACTTACAGACTTTTGTTTAGATTCCTTTGAACTGCAAGGGCACAGCAGCTTCCTTACTTTAGCCTGGATCAGGCATTTGCCACTTTTAATCAAACCCACATGTTGTGGTGACAGGTAACAAACAACAGCCAAGCAGCCTTATTTTGTCTTTGTGAATGTAGCATTCACAGCCCTCTCCCTTTAGGCTTTAGGGAGTGCAGCCTCAGGCTGGAGATGGGCTCATGTTTTTGTTGTCTGTTTTTCACACTCATTTCACACTGAAATGTTTTCAGTCACCTTGTAAGTGCTGCCTTCTGCTCTTTTGATCGCCTCAAAAATCTGACAGTGTTTCCTGAATGCACTCGGTGAAACCTCAAGCCTCCTGTAACAGAATGAAACATTGTGATGTTAATAGTTTCTTTTTGTTTGGACAATGCATCCTAATGAGCATACATAAAATAAATGCAGGCCAAACACACAGGTCTAGTACACATTTCTATTAGTTTTCCCATCACCCTCATAAAAGATTCACTCATGAGGGAGGCAGGACACGAGGACAGTAGAGCTATTTTCTGCAAAACCTCATTCACTCTGTTTTGTTGTGTCCGTCCCTGTCACATCTACCAAATCAACAATAAATAAAATAAATAAATAAGTGACTATTGTAGTCACAGCTGCCTTGGTGATGACTGAGGCAAGGCTGCCAATCTATGCCATCGGCACCTCTGACCCCCAGTTATTATTCACACCACATTCATGCATATACAAGGTAAGTGAAGTGTCTTACCTATGACACAACAAGAGTATGCACTGGTCAGAGCAGGGTCCAAACAGCACCTTTATCCAGGTGGACAAACAGTCTAACTACTGAGTTCATGCTCTGCTCATGAGTAAATCAGCATCGGCATCATGGCCGATTGTTTAGAATCTAGAGGAACCAATGGCCGATGACCTCTGCCAATATCTCTGGGCCGATAAGTAGGGTCAATTTTGGTCATTTACCCCAAATTGTCCAATAAGAATTCAGTACAAACTCATCCTTGTCATCCTCATACTGTGTAGAGTTCAGTGTGAACACATTTTTGCAGTAATCTCTTTAGAATGAACTGTTCAAACACAGCTTCATGCATATATATTTTTCATGCATATTTAGGCTGCTGGTGGGCCAAACAAAATGTCGGTCTCTGCTGGAGATTTAAGGCTGACAGTGATGCACTAAAAAGTGAAAATATTGGTCCGATATATAGGTCTCCTCTCATGAGCCACTGCTGCCCAATTTTAAGGGGTTTTTGAACAAAAAAATGCAAACTCTAAGTTAACTGAAAGCACTGGCACTTTAGGTAGGTGAGACAGAAAAATACTTAAAGCCTTCAAAGGTGAACCAGAAGCCATAGCACCCTGAAATATAGAGGAAAACAATCAACCACAATACCTGTGTATTTCTGGACTTTTTCTTGGTTTTATCATTTCCCTCTCTGCAGCTTGTCTTTGGTACATGGTGAACCTCTCATTTAGGGTGAGTCCAGATGAGGTAAAGTGCTGAGCTGTGCAGGAAAATGAAAAGAAACTTGCCTTTAAATAGTCTGTCACTTTCCACTCATCTGTGAATGCTGGCTGTGTTTTTCTTGTTGTGCTTTGTCTGATTCAACAGATCAGGAAATGTACCTGAAAACATTACATATTCAGGCACACGTTTGTAGTAACAACTCAATGAACTCAGTAGTGGGTCTTACCTTTTATATGATGAACAATGGTGACAATGTGTTGGGCAAACAGCTCAGAGGAACTTCTCTGTACCTGCGCAGCCTGAACATGCTGAAAAATGGAGCGAAACTCTGTGTCTTTCTTGGACGACTGCACAAGATCCTGAGACAACTGCCGCTCTTTGGCTAAAATATCAGAGGAACTGAAACGAGAGGAAATACATGATGTATAAGATATTAATATTTATTTATAATAAATATCAGTATATTTACCACAGGAGACTATCAGCCGGGAAATCCAGCCTAACATTAAATGTAGCCTCCTTTTTTCGTGGCAAAACCTTAAGGTCCTCTTCAGTGGGCGTGAGCATGTCTCTGCCCCTCTTTTGTGGAGTTATAGGAAAGGGCACAGGAGATGTTTGACCCATGGTTCTGCCTTTACAGCCTCTCTCAGGAGAAGAGTCTTCAGATAAGTGAAAAGGCTCTCTTTTTGCAAACGCAGAAGCAAAAATGGCACTTTTCTCCTGATTTTGTCTGACACCTGGGTCCACATTCGCAGTGTCAGGGCCATTGTTGGCAACACAGGCTGCATTCTGCAGTTTGCTCTCAGACAGCTGCTGGACTGTGTTAGTCTCTGAGAACTCATTTTCATTGATCCACTCATTTAGAAAAGGCTCTGTATGAGATCTGATCATTTTGTCATCTCCACCATCCCCACTAAGAACTGGGGAAGCCTTCAGAATACTATTTAAGGGCATTCCACTACTGACGTCCTCCTTTTGATTTTCGGGCCCCAAGTCACTCTTAGTGAGAGACTCTTTTCCATTTACTTTTGATTCTTTCATATCAACAGCACTGTCTGAGCCATTCTGCCATCCTTTAGCATTCTTACTTTGCTCCTCCAAAAATCTAAACAACAGCAGGAGAGAATATTAGAACACATATATTACTCATACATACAATTTAGAATTTGAAAAACATTTTTAAGTAACTTGAGATTTTAGTTACAACTCATTTAAAAATGTACTAATGTACTAATATCTAAAACATAAACAGTGTCAAAGTGAAAAACATAAATGTAAATCAAGTACATGTGCCTTACTTTCTAAATGCAACAGAGAGTGCTGCTTTATCTCCATCCAAGTATTCCTCTGAAGAGAAGATGTCAAAGCTGGAGAGCATAGGGTTTAGACTGTCTGGGGAAGTCTTTGTTATTGGTGCATTGCACACATTCTTCCAGAAGAGGGCGCCATTGCTCATGCTATTGGTAGTAGCCTGGGTGCTTAGTGCAGAAGTACCTCCGGAGGTGGATGAAAGATTAGCTCTCTTTGGGCTGCTAACTTCTGTTAAAGGGATCCAGTTTCCGTGAGTCTTTTCATCAGTATTTTTTTCTACAGTAAGTGCTCCAGCCACATCCACTGCCTCACCATTTCTCTCTCGAACAGGATTTTGTCCAGAGGGTTCTTCCTGCACCTGTTTGGAGTTTTTGTTTGCAGAAGGTGCAGATGTGCATTTAGGTGAGGAGTGTGATGAGGAGAGGGAGTGCTGCGAGTGTCTGGACACAGGGGAGCAGGATCGGTCAGAGCAGTGGGGCTGACCATGACCAGGGCTCCTTGAACTGACTGGGCCATTGTGGAACTGCCCCCGTGAATGTTTGTGTGGCTGTTTCTTGTAGTTTTTCCAGTTGTTACGGTTGTTGTTGTTGTTATTGTTGTTGTAGCCTCCCCCTCCGCGCTGATAGCGTCCACGCTGGAAGTATCCTCGCCCACGACCTCGCCCTCTGAAGTTATACGGGCGCCTGAAGCCCCCACGGTGGTGGTAGCCCCGACTCTCACGGCTGTTCTGGTATGAACGGGGGTACTTCTTGTCCCGGTTATGTGAAGGAGATCTGGACCGAGACCTAGATCTTGACCTAGACCGAGAACTGACAAAAGATAAATTCATTTTAAAATGTATAGTATAGCATAAAGTAATCCCCTCCATGCATTCTGTTTGAAGCATTTTACAAATTAGTCCACATGGTGGCGCCCGTCAGCTTTTAAAAATGATACCAGTGTTGACACTCTCACAGTCTGTATTTTCCATACTCTGCTCTAAAGTGTTCTTCCTCCACACAAAAAGCAGACATCTTTTATTTAGTCAAAGCAATACACTGAAAACTATATTTCACAAGTATTAGACTATATTATATTTTCATACAACTTTTCATATTAAAAAGTAATAAAATGTTAGAATGGCTTGAAAAGCCATCATAGTTTCTAATGATATATCATTACAGCTGTTTTAAGTATGTAAGCATACAAAGCATAATGTACATGCCATGTACAAAACACATGCAACATGCAAATGCACATACACAGTATCTAAAGACCACTAAAAGTAACTTACCACTTGCGTTTTTTCATTGGAATAATGGAAGTAGAAAGGGCAGTGCTCAGAGCAGCACCGCACACTGAGTTTGCAAACTATAGACTGTCTCTGCTGTGAGCTGAGTTACTGAAGCCCACAGTCACATGGAACATTTAGAAGGAAAAAAAACTCCCTCTCTCTCTTGACCCTGTGTTTGCCAGTTAGTTAGACTGGTCTTTTTGTTACTGATATATAATATGTTTTTTTGTCTAATAAACTTTTACTTGTCTGTGTATTATAAAAAAAAAACTTATAACATTATGCCCTCACTCATAACTTATGTAATGTTAGTACCTTTTTAATTCACTGAAGTAATCACTTTTGGAGATGGCTATTAGTATATCTCCAAATTATGTTTGTTTTAAAAATCATTTATCAAGTCTCAATCATTCTATGAGTTATAAATGGGGGTAAATCCAAACATAGATACCTGTAGCGGTGCTTCCTGGAGCGAGATCGTGAGCGGCTGCTGGAGTAAGTGGACCTGGATCTGGAGCGGGATCGGCTCCGAGACCTTGAGGCAGATTTAGTGGATCTGGACATCTCTACAGCTGCACTATAACTGCGGTACAAAAGAGAGGGGGCAACATCAAAACCTGCTACCAAGACATGTGACAAACTGGTGCAGTGTTACAAAGTCTTGAAGTCAAAATACCAGGATATACTCTTTTCACTAACCCTTTTCACTACACCACAGTTTCTTTGTAACCAAGAGTGGTACAACAGAAAACAGAAATTGCAGTCTCTGAGACTTAAATACTGAACAGTATGGTAAGTAAGTGAGCAGCTTATTCTCTTATTATCTCGTTTTATCACAGGGTGGTCTCAGTGTGTCCTCCTGCCACTGTTTTGGAGAACTGAAAGAGGAGTCCCTTTCCACCCCACATTGTTCTTGTACTTCCTTTTTTAAACTTTAACTCTGGCACGCTGTATTTTTTGGCTCAAAGAGAATAATTTCCTGAAGGACCAGCTTCGATAGATTGCAAATTTGGTCTACTGCAAACACAGCAAAAATGGCATTCAGATGTTAATCTTGGCAATATCTGCAAACTGCATTGCTCCTGGCTCATCCCAACTTAGCCAAAGTCCTGTCACAGTGACTATAGTTTCACAGAAAAACAACGGTACAATGCTGACATCAAATCCAAAATTTGCAGAAAAATATGCATTGTATAAAAAGAAAGCATCTACATATATTCAGTGGTGGATGAAGAACTCAGTTTTGTTACTTACTTAAGTACAGATACGGGGCAAAAGATTACCTAAGTAAAAGTAAAAGCATGACATGAAAACATTTACTTAAATATTAAATTTCCTGTGTAAAAATGGACTTTAAGAGTAAAAAGTAAAAGTATTTTGCAGAGATTATTAGAACAATTAAAGCATCAAATATACAGATTTTTATTTATTTATTGCTGCTTGTATGTATTTGTGAATTTGGTTTGCTCAAAGTTGGGACATTAACTATTAACTATTAAGTGTGCTAAAAAGTCTCAGCCATTTCAGCACATCTCAAACCATAAAGAAAAGTACTTTTCACTTTTATAACAAATGGAGCGAAGCAAAAGTAAAAAGTACCCACTGTAATAGGTACTTAAGTAAAGTACAGATACCTAAAAACTTAAGTATTGTACTTTTACTTTTATACTTTGTTACCATCCACCACTGCATATATCCAAGACGTCTGCTCACACGAGTCACGTTCAAATGCAAAAGACGGTTGATTAGTAGTGCTGTTGGAACTTCAAATGGCAGCTGCGTGATCCCCATCACCTGTTTATTCCATGTTGAAGCAAAGGCTCTGATCAACAATGGCCTGGCAACCTGATACAGAGCTGTGAGAGAGGCCAGCCTCAATCAGAAGTCCTGTCATTAGGACTGGGATACCACAGTGGCAGCTGGGACCACAATCTCTATCTATATGTGCTCCAGAGGGACTCCCATCCCTGTTCCACAAAGCAACTGGCACTGGCACAATGTCCAGTTATTGAAATGCTCCAGTCCTGTTTGGTTTTCCACCAAGACACTTTTCATGCCAATGTAGTTAATGAATAGCAACATGGGGGCAGCCCGGTTTCACACATGATAAATGTAGCGTCCTTGTTTGGCGAGAAGATGAGTCAGACAGCTGGATTCCAAAAAACAGAGATAACTTCAGTCATTTAAAAACTCCAACTCTCACTTTTATTTAACTGAAGCAAATGCGCCAAGTTAAACACCTCAACTTCATTTTCATCACTGCCAATAATTCTGACATTATAAACGTCTTTTACAAGGACTGGACTGGCAACAATATTTAAATCCTAGTTTTGATCATTCACAGTTTTTCATTCAGTCTCATTTTTCTTGTCAGAACAAATGAATGTGGCTTTCAGTCTTAACTTTATAAACAAACAAGACAGACTTTTTATCAGTGACATTTAATATAAAAAGCCCCAGTTCAGGCTTAAGTCTGCTCCAAACAACATGCTTTGACAGACTGAAGACATTTTGATTTGAAATAATTGGAATCAGTCTAAATTAATTACAGCTCTTCTAAACTTCTAAACCCTCTCTCCATCACAAAAGAGAACTGAAGATGAAGCTTCGTTTTAATTCATCTCAGGGAAATGATTTCTTGATGATGAGCATTTTAGCAATATTAACATTTCTTGACTTTGATAAGTGAGAAAAGAGAAAAGAGTTCACACTTGAGAAATGAGAACTTTATCATTTGCTCAAACTATATTATACAATATAATTTAGGCTATAGTTTCTATTACTATGATGGTAGGACCACGTGAATAAATCGAGTTTATTTAAATTTTAGTTTGGTTATAGAGGTTGGGTCATTTAAAAGTAAAATGAAAATTGGGATGTGCATTCTCAGTGTGATACCATCTCCTGCAATAAGTTCATATTGAACATATTACATAAATAAGTTAAGTTATACAAAGGGGCCCAATAACTTTATTTGTGCGAAGGCGTCACAATGAAACAACATCTGATCTGATCTGACCTGATCTGATCTGATCTGATCTGACCTGATCTGATCTGATCATCTCTCGGGTTACGAACAAAAGTTAGTTACACCTGTGTTCATTAAGCGTAACCTGTAAACATGGGCTATTACGATTCATATCGAACTATACGAGTTCAAAGACTGAGCAAAATGTTTAGGATACATCATCCCATTAGGGGCTGATGAAGGGTTTATGGCGAAATAAAGATCATTTCAAAATCTGAACAGAAAAATAAGTAGGTCTAAAGTTATAGCAATATCAATTCAATATCATTTTCTTTAGACAAAATGAATAAATAACAACTTACCGATGCACGTATCCCGTAGTTTTGCGCCCTCACATCAAATGACACGTCAACCCTTCAATAAAATCCTGATTCTTCCAAATGCCCGCGTGCGGAGCTTCGCTCAACTGTGCGGAGTTTGTGAGCGCGCGGCGCGTGAGCGCGCACAGAGGGGGTGTGTCCGCGCGCTCCTGCGGGCTGCGCGTGCACAGATCTAAAACAAGAATTGTGAAAAAAAAAAAAAACACACACACCTTACGCACTGTGGAACAACACCAGCCACACCGACACCACACTTCTGAACGTGTTTTTACCATTACATTGGCCCGGCATTTGTTTGCGTGTGGATCGGCTAATGATAAGAAAATGGTTAAAGAGCCTAAATTAGTAACCTAAATATATGTTTCTTGTTCTAAATGGTTTAGAAAGATAATCTGGTGAGAAAGTCAATCTTAACTGTCACGAGAATGATTTTAGGTGTTTTAGATTTGTATTGACGACACACTTTATGATGAACATTGAATAGATGTAGGTTTTTATTCTATATTGGTGCTGAATCAACGTCAAGTCAACTTTGAAACAATATGGAAGTTTTAATTAATTTCAAACATTTGATCAACATTAATTCAACTAAAATAATTGTACATTGAATCAACATCTATAGGCTGTATTTCTGGTCCATTTCAGTTTTCAACCTTAACTTTAAAGGGCCCATACGACGCTATTTTCTGATCTATGTTCTAATGTTGTTTCCTTGTCACAAACAGACCTGGAGTTGTGTTTTGTTTCATTCACATGTTTAACACCCCTGAACTACACTGATACTGTTACATTCAGTTCCTGGATGATAATTGTATATAACTCTATAGTAGTGATGTCTTTCCCCAAAGAGTGAGGATCTTTCCCTACTTGTTGTGTTTTAGTGTTGTGCTCCAGAGCACATACCCCATACAACCCCCTGCCTTGTGGGTAATACAGGAAGTGCTCTGCTGTGTTTTTTAAAGATCCATACGCCTTCACTAGAATCTTTTGGGTTATTTCAGCCCTGGATTTGCCAATTTCAACAGAACAAAAGGTAGAAGGTAGCTCACAATGACCTCACAATGACCTGGAGCAGAGCATTTTGAGAGTTTGTGATGTAGACAGACTAATAATGCAGGATTACTCAAACATGTGTGAATGAAACAAAACACAACTCCAGGTATGATTTAGAGGAGGTAACATATAACATATAACATTAAACATTAAAGCTCATAAGAGTCAATTTTGCGTAGTATAGGAACTTTGAAGATAAGGAGGTACAAAAACAGAACTAAAAAGCATAGTGATGTATCATGGGATGTTCCGTTCCTTCTGTAGCTTATTCCAGATTTTCACTAATCCTGAGAACAGCCCCACTGCTGCTCCCACATCGTATGGGAGACTAGAGAGAGTCTACTGCAAATAACTTAAACTTAAAAATTATACTTTTGGAAAGCAATTAGTATTAAACTATAAAATATGCAGATCATTATTTTACATTTTGTTCTTAGTAAACCATAATGTTGATCTTAAACTACTTAGTAACAGAAACAGGTCCATTTACTTCCTGTTTAAACTGCAGAACTGCCTCCCTATAGTGGAAATGCCAGCTCGCAGCAGATTTTCATTTGTGACATTTTATGACTCAGAGTACAAATGGTTTGAATTATCACATGCAAATGGAGAAGTGGGCGGGGATAGGGGGTAGGTGAACACAAAAAACTCTTAAGCCTCAAAGTACAATTTATCCAATTTGATCTTTCATAGGTTTTTTTCTGTCCATACTCGTAATCTATATGTACTTTGGTTCTTATATATTTTACATTTTTGCAGTGGTGGAAGAAGTACTCACTTTTGTTACTTGAGTAAAAGTACAGATACTGGAGCAAAAAAAAAAAAAAAGTAAGTAAAAGTAAAGGTATCACTTGAAAAAAATCAACTTAGGTAAAAGTATTAAAGTTTTAAACCTGTTTAAAATTGTACTTAAAGAGTAAAAAGCAAAAGTATTTTAATTTGAGGTCTTATAAGGCTTCATTCAAATTTAGTGATTTATACAGATTTGTGCTGATAATAAATAATTATTTTTTTATTTTATTAATTGAGTAGATAGAGTTAGAATAGAATTTTCCTACCTGTTTTTGTTTGTATATTTATGTTTGCTCAAACTAGAAATGTGCTCAAATAACTACCCTAGCCTTTTTCTGCAGGTCTCAGACAATAATAATAATAATAATAATAATAATAATAATAATAATAATAATAATAATAATAATAATAAATACTTTTACTTTTTAGTCCAGTTCAAAAATGTAGTAGATTAGAAAGTACAGGTACCTGCTCTCAGATGTAGTGAAGTAAAAGTAAAAAGTATCCACTTTAAAATGTACTTAAATAAAGTACAGATACCTAAATTTTAAACCTAAAGATGCACTGTGTAACTTTTTGGTTGGGGTTCGTTACCCTCTTGTTTCTAGGGATTTATGTATGAAGATAACATTAAACAGCTCAACTTTACATTTATTCAATTACAGGTGGTTTTATAGCTCAAAAATAACTAGAAAAACAGGCATTCTGACTGAGCGGGGTCACCTCACCACAGATATGACCTGTAACTTGGCCTGGTTTGGTCTCCATGATGATAGAAATGTTTAATACCATACTGTGGAAAACTCCAGACAAAGCAGTAACATCTCCATGGAGAAAAGCATCTGACGGACCCTCCACCGGAAAAGTTACACATTGCACCTTTAAGTACAGTACTATTTTTACTTTAAGTTCCACCACTGCATTTCAGCTACTTGTTTAGTGATCTTTGTTATATACTGTTACAAAAATGCTACGTTTAATTGTACTTTGATCTGAATTCCAACTGAAATCCCTTGCTGTCCTCACTTTTCCTAACCTTGGCTTTTGTTCATCTTGTTTCCTCAGAGCTGAAGACGGCTCTTAGCGCCTGCATTATGACCCGTTGGCCCATTCCCATCCATCTCTCTGGCCCATTAGCCCAGTTATTCCAGCACCACCCAGACAGCAGAGCAGTTATTTTGGGCCATCCCTCTGACACTTTCTCCCAGGGCGCTGGATAAAAGACTTAGCCCCATGTCCTGCCCATGCAGCGCCCACCTGTTGGAGTCATATCTCACCAGTGGCAGATCTGATCATCATCACCGAGCCTTGAATTTGAAATTGCATGTAGCCTTTGCCTATATTTGCTTTTGGTACTGATAGATCTATTACTATAATTACTATACCGACTTATCATTCAACATATGAAAGCTGGAATAATATTTCTGGGGGTCAATATTTATCGTGTGTACATTTTCTTTGCAATACTGGAAATGTGTTTTGTTACTTTTTGGCTATACGAAAAGATTTGAGACACAGAATATTGAATTAATAACGTCTATGACTCATTACAGAAGCCAAGTAGGTACTAAAGTGTTTAATTTTTTACAATAAAGTAGATCTAGAATAGTTTTTGTGGTTTAAAGGTGCATTGTGTAACTTTTATGGTGGTGGGTCCGTCAAATGCTTTTCTCCATGGAGATGTTATTGCTTTGTCTAGAACGTTTCAAAGGATGGTATTACACCTGTCTATCATCATGGAGACCAAACCAGACCAAGTTCCAGGTCAGATCTGTGGAGAGGCGACCCCGCTCACAGTCAGAATGCCTGTTTTTCTATGTATTTTGAGCTATAAACCCACCTGTAATTGAAGTATTATTGTTTATGGTCTATATTTGCTTTAGCAATATATCAAACCTATCATGACAGGTCTATAGGCACTGACTTATTTCCATTCTGTCCATTGATGTTTCTGATTCAGTTGGAACCATTTGCACAGTAATGTAAGCCAGGTGGTGGTTACCTCATGAGAAGAGCTCCTTTTGTCTTTCAGCCAGAAATCATTGTGCAATACATTTTGGGAAGTGCAGAAAATCCTGGTTTTATAATGGTCGTAATCAAGCTAGCAGGTAGCATTATGGGTTTCTGATAGGAACAAAATGATGTTAGTCAAATGTGTAATCTGTGAAGTAAATTACAAACAAATATTTTTGCACTTCAAAAATTATCAGAACAATCCAAAAAACTATGGTATAAATGTAGTTGAAGGCCCATTGTGTAATTTTTCAGTGGACTGTCCATCAAATGCTTTTCTTCATGAAAATGTTATTGCTTTGTCTGGAATGTTCCACAGTATGGTATTAAACCTTTCTATCTTCATGGAGATCAAACTAGATCAAGTTACAGGTCAGATCTGTGGAGAGGCAACCCTGCTCATAGTGAGAATGCCTGTTTTTCTTGGGATTTTTGAGCTATAAAACCACCTGTGATTTAATAAATGTAAGATAAAGCTGTTTAATGTCAAACTGTGGAACAATGACATATCCATAGAAACAAGCAGGTGACGGACCCCCAACCTAAAAGTTACACAGTGCACCTTTAAGATACTACAGGATATGTACTAATGTCCTCTCGCATCATGATTTTAATCTCAACCAAATGCAAAGTAGATTTGACCTTCTTTGTTACATGTTTTAGTCCATAGCCACAAGTTATTCTAATAGTTGAACAGAGTTGCATGTTGAACAGTTCCATGACCTTATTATCAACTTCTCCATGGTTGGAATTCTGACTAATCATCTTCATTAGCGATGGCAAAAAGGCAGGGTTATATGGGTTTATTTGTAGATTTGGTAATTAGCAAGTAATGTAAGTTATTTATGAAACTGAATCTTTGACTTTTACTACTGCTACTGTTATAGTTAGTATGAAATTCTTTTCAAATGTACTTTCTCACCAGTATTTCTCAAATTGCAGTGTTTTAGTAATATCTTTATTATGTTTTTATAAAGCCATCCTTTTTTGACCTGCGTTAAGAAGAAATGGGCCTGTCACACTTCTTTCTCAAGTGATCACTTTTCCCAGCAGGGCATCTTATTTCAACTAAGTTTGGTTCTTAATCCACCGCTTAGAGCGTGTGCCAACAGCCAAGACCAAAATAGACTTGCATGATGATAAAAGAGGACATCTCCCTCTCTGTGCTGGACATACTTTGCATTCACTGATATGCTCAACCAAAACCATAACTGTAAAGCAGGTTTCTATGTAACTGAATGAACTAAATGGACCTTAGGGACTAAAAGTGTTAACCAAATATAGCTACCAAACATACTGGTAAAGGCTCGCACTTTTAAAATATGCTGTGTTTGAATCAGAGTTATTTATAACTGCACTCAACAAGAAACAAGTGAACAGATAGCTGATTATAGGTAACAGATGACAAAAAAGTGACTAAACAGTGACTAAACAGGCATCTAGGGTCACACTCTTGTGGCATCTTATGACTCCTCCACGGACTGAGAACCTGATCCTGCAGTGGACTGGCCTGTGCTGCCTCACAGCTTCTCAGGCTGGACATGCTGGATATTCTTTCAGAGAGATAGTGGTGGACCTAAGATGGACGTGCTGATGGAGCTGTAAGTGTCTGAGGTGGCTATAGCAACATTACCTTCATGTGTTAAAACCTTTACCGGATGTGGGGTTCAGCTGGTGCAGTGTGAATGTCTAGCCACACTTTGGACACTGCACCACAATTGCAGCATGTTAGTTCAAAAACAGCTACTATTTAATTTTAATTATGACCACTGTTTTTCTCCAGTGTGTGTCTTCTTTCATGGTGCATTTTTCATTTGTAGTGATTTGATTTGTCTGACCTGAATTACATTTATACTGGTACATTCAGTTATTGGATTATAGTTGTATATAGTTGTACAGCAGCGTTGTCTCGAGGTAGTTTTTCCTTAAGTTTAAGTGTTGAAGCAGACTAATAGTTTACATTCGTGTTGTTCTTGTGCACACAAACATTTGACACCAACATGATCGAATGTGACATGTGAACGTGACATTCACCAGTGTGAACACACTTTAGCTTCACACTCACTCACCCATCTCAGAGGAGTGTCTCACATGAGGTGTGCTACAGGGCAGACAGGGCCATGCAGGATCTTTATGAAGGCAGGTCCACTGGGCACAGCTCAGTCCATTCAAAGCACTAGATGACTGGTTATAACAGTAAAAAACGTCCTGATGAGAAGCTGATATCTTACCAGTTGCTGTGAACAGGCCAGTTTTGTAGTGAGTAAAGATGCGCCTGATGGTCTTGCTGTGTGGTTGAACAAAGATGTGTTCCACACTTGTGTGTGAAATTAGTGACAGTGCAAATGCTCCAGCCTTTGACAGCTGATCCCCTGAACTGTCAGTCACTGTCCAGGCCTGTCAGCAGTCTCGCTTACAGTTAGCGTTCCAGTGGATGTCCGGAAACCTTAGCTCATAACCAGCAGATATCCAACAGCGAGATAACCCATACAGTCATAAATGTGCGCGTGGTGTTGTCACCTGAGAGGAGCTGGGTTTGGCCTTTGTCTGGTGTGTTTTTAGTGTCTTAAAGCTGACAAAAGCATTATTCAGAAAAGAAGTGCCAATTCATCCATTAAAGTTCATCCAGTCCTTTTAAATAAATCATTTCATCCTCATCCTATCCCCTTCACTTAAAGCCTTGGCATCACATAAATTACACTTGTTGATGTTTTTTTTTTTTTTTTCTGTTGGCATTTATGGGCCTGAAGTTCTCAAAAGGCCTCTCATACTCTAATTTAATTATAGCACTAAATGAATGGCAGATTTAATGACATGGAGCAGGGTCACAGCTCCTGTAGAGTGAAGGAGGACATCAATATTTACAATGTGTGTGTTTGTTTTTGTAATATAACATGTCGACATAATTGGAACAAAAGCAGTAAATTCCATGCAATAAAGGAAAACGCTCAGGAAGTGGAGAGTAAGGCAGGAATTCTTTTGGAACACCACAATGAGTCACTTTGGTATAAAGAAAAACACTCAGCTACTGGCAGCCGCATTTCAGAAACACTATTTCACTATAAACAGACCTGTGTCCATCTGCCAATGCATTTTACTCACCCTTTTACAAAACTACACATTTTAATTTGTTAATTTGGGGGGCTTTAAGACATTTTATAAGGCTGTTATCTCCTCATAAACCTGGAGTTGTGTTTTGTTTCATTCACACATGTTTCAGTAATCCTTCTTTAGTAATCTGTCTACATCTCCAAAGCTCAAAATACTCTGCTCCACCTTGTGATGTCATGAAGTGGTAGTTTTCAAGTTAACAGCTACTTTTAACTTTAGCTGAGTACAGATTGGCAATTTCAGGGCTGATCCAAATGTTTATAGGGAAGGTATATGGAGTTTAAAAACACAGTGGAGCACTTTCTGTATCACCACATGGCATCACAAGGTGGAACAGAGTGTTTTCCATTTGAGGGAAGAACTCAGCCTAAATGTGCAGGGTTTGTGTGTTAAATGTGTGAATGAAGCAAAACACAACTCCATTTTTTTTGGTGAGGAAACAACATTATAACATAAACATTGACAAAATAGCATAAAATGGGCCCTTTAAGTAAATTTGTGCAGTAAGAACAAAATGAATTCAGTTTGCGTGACTGCTCTGAAGTGCCGGAAGGGCTTGTTTGAGTGACCTTTGTCAACAGGAAAGGAAGGAGATGCTGGAGAACACCTCATCATAAACATAAATTAGTGAAGCTCTGTGGACCTTCATGTGTTTACCAGCTTACCTAATAACAGCTCAGTATGCTCTCAGTTCTTCCATTTATTCTGGAGTGTGATGTGGTTTTTAAGTGAAATGACTAGACTTAATACTTGAATAATGTTGCTCCTAAACCATGTGTTTCAACATTTTATACTTTACCCAGAACTCATCAGACAAACACATAATACACCTCAGGTCTCTGTATCTTCTTCACTGGCAGGTTCACAAAGGTAAACAAACGTCACATAAAACTGTAAATAATGTTTTTGAAGCTAAGCCCAGTTATATTATTCAGTTGCACTTATGCTCTGCAGAAAAAAGGGTAAATAAATGGGAGCAATGATGGCCTCCGGTGACTAATACACTGTGTTAAAGAAAGTTCTCTTTTCAGTTTTTACATGAAATAAATCTTGTCTAAAATTAGGCTTACAGCCTGGATGCTGCTGACAGGTCCTCACCTGGTAAACTGTAATGTTGTTGTATCCATCAGAGATGTGGAGAACACAGAGCTCACTCTGGTCCTTTTCCTGGAGCTGCTCCCAACAAGCCCAACGTGCCAGACGCATCTGGCTTTGATTCTTTCTGTTCTCACTGTTATTTAACTGAAGAAAATCCCAGACTCACTACTGCTGCTCTAACTATACGACAAAACCTTATTTGCGCTTATTTGTATTGTTATTAAGTTTACTTTGGTACATTTGCAGAAAATCCTGTTAAGCATGTCTTCATGTGGGGGAAGGAACTTACTAACTTAGTTCCTTATAACATATTTAACATATTCAAATAATGGACATTTCATAGAAATAGAAACACTATCAGATTAATCTTGCAGCGTTACTGCACGGCTACCACATCTGAAGTATGCACTGAGGTTGGCACGGTACTATTAAGTATTAAGTTGAGCTACTCAAATGGTGCTAAAATCTGAGTTACTCCAGTGGTGCTAAAATCTAAGTCAGAATCCAAGTTTCCTCAGCATGGGTCGGGTCTGGAGCTTTATTTATGCAGTAATCATTGTAGCATAAAATGAGTGCTCATGTTTCACTGCAGTGTGTTTGAATGTACACTATGCACAGCAGATGTGTTTATAGCATAATTACATCCTCTCTATGTGCTGCCCATCTGATCTACCCCTCACTGTATGCCTGCACATACAGTGTGCACACATACAGTGACATACAGTGTACAGAGACAGGAACTCCTTAAACATGGACATTCCAATCAATACTGCCTGACACCCTGTATAAAGAATCATATTAAAGCATATGTTAAGGGAAGGAATCCAATTTTCTATTATATTTTGAAGTCTTTTTATTAATGGTGCTTGACAAGTTCTATTTTTCTCACTGGCCATGTGTTATATAAAATATATGTAAAAAGAAAAGGGAAGAACTTTAAATTTATTTTTTTTTATATTATCTTATTTGAGTAGATAAATGTATTTTCTTCCACATAAAATAAAAGCAGAAATGGAAGTGAACTCAAAGTGGCAAGCATGAAGTGTCCATTAAAAGCAGATAGAGGTGGGAGTGACACATTATTGCACAAAAACATATAAATAGAAACAGGGAACATGCTTGCTCACTTTTTATTCTTCTGCTGTTGCCATATGAGAGAAACTATTCCAGCCCTTTCCACTTCCGAAAAGCAACACAGCAGTGAACTCAACTGTTGACTGGACTTCAGTGTTAGACTATGAACGGGACCAGCTCCTTCAGAAGTTTATTACAGATTTGTCTACAAAAGTGTGGCCAGGTCATTGCCCGGGGTAAACAGTCTGAATAGAACTTACTGTACTCAGTTGGTTGGAGCTACTTTTATGGCTTTTGGTACTTCTCCAAGACTCCATTCTAAGCGGTATTTCCCTTCCTCTCTTCTGTGTCTAATGTTAGCCACAGACATATGCACTGTTTACATCACAACATAATGCAAAGAACAGAAGTGTGTCAAAACTATTCCAAAACACTCCAACTGTCCCCGAGGGCCCTTTTTAACAGTAAAAACATTCACAGTTTCCTCAGACACTGAACTCAGACTGGGACTGTCTGTACTAAAGTAAACATACAATACTTAAGTACAATTTTTAGGTACCTGTACTTTGCTTCAGTACATTTTAACAGGGATACTTTTTACTTTTACTTCATTACATTTGAGAGCATGTACGTGTACCTTCTACTCCACTACATTTTTGATCTGGACTGAAAAGTAAAAAGTACTTTTCTTGATGGTGTCAGACCTGCTGAAATGGCTGAGACTTATTTTTAGCACATTTAATTTGAGTTAACTCCCAACTTTGAGCAAACCAAATACACAAAAACAGCTTGAAAAAATAAGAAATGAATTGAATCACTTAAAATCAAACAAATTCTTTATCAAAATCACTACATTTGATTTGATTTAATATTTCTAAAGACCTCTGCAAAGATACTTTTACTTTTTACACTTAAAGTACATTTTTAAGAGGTACTTCAATAGTTTTGACTTACTTTTACTTACTATTTTCTGATCAATGTTATAATGTTGTTTCCTCATCACAAACAGACCTGGAGTTGTTGTTTTGTGTTTTTAACACGCAAACTCTCCATATTTGGGCTGAGTTCTTCTCTCAAACAGAAAACACTTTGTTCCACCTTGTGATGTCATGTGGAATGGCCAATCTCTACTGAACTAAAGGGAAAAGGTACTGCAGCTGTTAACTTGAAAACTACTGCTTCATGACATCACAAGGTGGAACAGAGCTTTTCGAGCTTTGGAGATGTAAACAGACTAATAATAAAGAATTACTCAAATATGTGTGAATGAAACAAAACACAAGTCCAGGTTTTGAGGAGGTAACAACATCATAACATGGCTAAAAGCTCACAAGAGTCAATTTTGTGTAATATAGGACCTTTAAGTAGGTTTTTTCATGTGATACTTTCACTTTTACCTGAGTAATCTTTTGTCCCTGTATCTGTACTTTTACTTCAGTAACAAAATTGAGTACTTGATCCACCAATGGACTGTTGTCGGGCAGAGCTAAATTAGCAGCCTGTTAGTATCAGAGCTGAAGCCACAGAGAGCTGTCTTAAGCCTTCAGCTGGAAGAATAGTTGTAGCGATACTCTACACCTTTGTGAACTCGCCAGGAACTCCGAAACTGACCCGCCCATAAACAAGAGGCAACTTTGAATGATGAAATAATATCAGGTTCATCAGACCACTGTAAAAGTCACATCCTTTTCAAATTGTGGCAGCTCAGCACCTAGTAACTGTTTTTCAGCCTCTACAGTGAATATTAGAATAGCCAAATAACAGTGGTGGAAGGTAACAAAATTACAAAAGTAATCTTAAAAGTGCAATACTTAAGTACAATTTTTAGGTATCTGTACTTTTCTTTGCTACATTTGAGAGCAGGTATCTGTACTTTTTACTCCACTACAATTTAGATCTGGACTGAAAAGTAAAAAGTACTTTTCTTTATGGTTTGATACTGAAATGGCTGAGACTTATTTTTGCACATTTAATTTCAGTTCCATCTTCAAGCGAACCCAACAGACATGAGGCAAGAATGGCTTGGAGGGTCCAGGCTGTGGGTTCTCTTACCTGCCGTTCCGTGGCGCTGGCCTGATGGACTATTTAAACGCCGGTGAGCTGTGCAAAGTTGCCCTGTTTGATCCAGCCTGGGATGGTGTGTTTTCATCTCCAACCGCGGAATGTGTTTTTTTTGGCACTGTAGGTTTGGATTGTAATTCCCACATTGGTTTCCAGGTGCCAGCAGTGGCTTGCAGCGGCCTGGACGTACCGACTGCTGTTTTGCTTAGTGTTTTATTTTGTTTTTGCTCACTGACTATTTTGCTTTTGGCCTATTACTTTGTTTTCCTTGATTTGTCTTTGTCTATACTGCTTTGCTTTGTCATATTTTTATTTATTTAGTTTCATTTGATTTAGGCCTATGCTTTAATTTGAGAAAATAAAGACCCTGTAAATGATGGAACCTGGCTCTCTCTAAATTTGGAGCGGTGTTGTTGCAATATTTCAATTATATTAACATACCAAATTGTTAACCCCTTGAGTGCCACTCACAAATACGCAAAAACAGCTAGAAAATGTAAGAAATCAATTGAATAATTTCAAATCAGCTAAATTCTTTGTCAAAATCACTACATTTGATGCTTTAATTGTTCAAAAATCTCTGCAAAATACTTTACTTTTCACTCTTATATTATCTTTTATCAGCATCTTTACATCTGAAGATCTCAAAATCTGCATGAAATACTTTTTACTCTTTAAGTACATTTTTAAACAGGTACTTCAATAGTTTTACTTAAGTAGTTTTTTTCATACTTTTACTTTTGCTTGAGTAATCTTTTGCCCCTGTATCTGTACTTTTACTTCAGTAACAACATTGAGTATTTCACCCACCGCTGCCAAATAACACAATAACATGATTGAAAGACTGTAAAAAGTTATCTTTTTGGATCACATACGTCTTTCATTTGAACGCTCTTGTGTAACTTGGTTTGTGAAATCACTTATCTGGACACAGCCAAATCATGAAACCATTTTGGTCCATGGTCAGTCAACCTGAAAGTTTAACCTCTCATTAACAAGTTTAAAATCTCATGAACAAGTTTAACTTCTCATTACATGTTCAGGAAAGAGACACAACCATGAGTACTGGCTTGATTTTGATACTTGAGTAAAAGTACAGATACTGGAGCAATAAAATACTCAAGTAAAAGTATCACATGAAAAAATCTACTTGAAGGTGCCTTGTGTAACTTTTCTGGTGGAGGGCCCGTCAAATGCTTCACTCCGCTTTGTCTGGAATGTTTCACAGTATGGTAATAAACCTTTCTATTTCCATGGAGACCAAACCAGACCAAGTTACAGGTCAGATCTGTGGAGAGGCAAGTCAGAATCCCTGTTTTTCTAGGTATTTTTGAGCTATAAGACCATCTGTCATTGAATAAAGACTTTATTTATTTATTTTTTGCACATTTAATTTGAGTTTCTGTCCCAAACTTTGAGCAAACCAAATACACAAAAACAGCTAGAAAAAAAATAAGAAATCTATTGCCCCTGTATCTGTACTTTTACTTAAGTAAAAAAATTGAGTACTACATCCTCCACTGTTGGATCCATATAATTTAAAGTAGAAATATCAGGGTACTTGAGGGTAATGAGCTTTTAACACTGTTCTGTGTTTCCCTATCTTTTGTTTCCTCAAATTGTACTTTGATTGATTCATGCATGTTCGAGTAACCCTGTATTGTCCTACATTTGAGGCTTGAGTGCTCAGAAAATACTAATTTTCACCTACCCCCAATCTCCGCTCACATATCTGTCTTTATGCTTATTCTTTTTTTTTTTTTTTTCAATCTGAGTCATACATGTAGGGTTCAGAAATGCCACATAGCAATTTTTCAATTATTTTAGAATTATCGTATTGTGAACTACACAGTGAACTATGTGTGGTATGTTATTGTGTAATACTAACAAGCATAAAATGACCTCTTTAAAATGATTAATTAATGTGTGAGCCATTACTGACCTGAACATGCCTCTATGGTGTCATAATAGCTTTCCACAAAGTGTTCCCAACCATCCCAAAACTTTTCAGATAATACATTCTACAAAAATATAAGAAACCATCAAATGGTAACATGATATCAAGAAATTGAGGATCCAGGTGGTCGTCTTATTTCATCCAATACATTTTATTGCACTAATAAACAAAATTGTCTTATTTGCCTTATCGTGAAAGTCGGGTGATTCCATTGGATGTCACTGTGACATGGGTATGTTCTGTCTGTTATATTTAAATGGTTAAAATAGGATTGTTTTTATGATGTAAATCTGATCTAGTGGCCCATGAGTCAGGTGGGGTCCTGTGAGCGACTGGGGCTGAGCAGCTGGTGTTTGTTTTTAATTAGGCAGAGGATGGAGCAGAAAATTGTGGCATGTTTTATAGAGAAGACTCTTTGTTCCAAATATTACCGGTTAATATATGACTTTGGAGAGGAGTCCAAGTCTGGAGTTCATTAACTTTGTAATAACAGCACACCTGGGATACAGGAAGGTTACACAAATGCTGCTGAAAAACAAATCTTCTTTGTCTTCTTTATCTGCAATCAACATTTTTCAGAAGAAGAGTCAGTAGTTCTCTAACTGAACTGGCGTTCACTCACATGTGAGAGGGAATATGAGTGAGGGACTGAGGCTGTGAAAAAGGATGAGTATAGTGATGCAAAAAAGGGACTTTCCGTTTGTCAAAGTGAGAACCAGCTGTGGCTCTGACCCCAGCAGCACCAGGCTGGGACAAAGGCTGCTACTGTTCTGTGGTCTTTAACACCACCGACCCAGTCTGCATAAAGGACTGGGAAGTGACGCAGGACATGTACTGAAAATAGATTGAGTATAAGTATTCCAGTACAGTTACTCTTTCATTTGGTAATATTTAGAATGCATTTACATTTGTTCAACACTATCAGCTGTAAAATCATCTCTGAATTCTATTAAAGAAATGCTTTATTAGACTAATAAATTAGATTAATTGATCTAATAAATAATGAATACAAAGGTCTTGGCAAAAGTATCCAATATTAGACCGTAATACCGTGGGTAGAGGCAGGGGGCGCCTATAGAAATCTGCCTTGTATGCCAAAAGAGCTAAGGCTGGCACTGGCCACAGTAATTACATAATTATTAACAAAATAAAGCATCAGTCATCTTTCATTTACCTTTGTCATTTTGTAATGCAAGACCTGCATTAGAGAAACAAGCAGGTGTTCGGTTGCTTTAAAAAGTGGATGCAAAACACATTTTCAGTATCTGTTTCACACAGGTTCTCAGCAGTGGCGTCAGCAGACAGTCCAACATAGGCCTAAAGGTGAAACTCCAGTGTGTTTCTGTGACTGCTTTGTCACAGTCTGTTGACACCCCCCTCCTCGGCTCTCTGCACAGGGTTCAGGGGCTGTGGGGCTGTGGGGCTGTGGGGCTGTGGGGCTGTGGGCACGGCTGTTCTCGCGTGTCAGGCTCTCACACATGCTGTCCCTCTGTCAGCCTGTTTCTCAGCATGTACTAACACATAAATCCACACACAACAGACTCTGGGGAATGCAAACACCACTGACCTGCATTACTCTCGGTATCTCTTCTGTCTGTCTCAAACACTGGCCCCTTTCACCTCACTAGCCTCTACAGAAAATAAATGCCCGTGCTCCTCAAATGGCTCCCTGGTAGGATAAATAAAGAACACTAAGAAAAAGCTTAATACATGGATGGAACACTTTTTGGCAGACTGATTTTCCTATGGGAACTACAGTTGTATAACATCTATAATCCATACCATAAGACAAAAAAAAATAAAAATCATATTTGGCCATAATTTGGGGAGGGGGGAGTGCAACTATTAATGAAGTGATCTCAATGGAAAAGAGTGAGTCAGCGCGAGTCTTCAGCTGTTGCCTCTGTGTTGGTAAATGCTCCATTGTGTTAAAACAAGACACACAACATGCAGAGAGGACGCTCACCATGACACAGGACACTGGTGATCTTGCGTGGGCTTTCCAGTCTGAGCCAACACAAACACTACACAGGCCAGTGAAGATCCCCTTACAGCTTTAGGCACAGCTGAAATCTAGTCTGTGCCTTTTTATTCCAAATAGAACAAAATGAAAACTGAGAATTCCAAGTCTCTTTTCTGTAGCTGGATGCCAATAAGGATTCATTTCCACTTCTCTCCTGAACTGAAAATAGCCAACTTGGCAAAATGCGAGCTGCCAGTCCTGCGTGTGTCCTTTGGCTGTGATACTTTAATGAAAACGCAATGGAACAATGAAACCAGCCGGTATCCCAAGGGTGCCATTGCTTCTACAGCTATACATACACTGGCTCTCAGGGCAGAACACCAAATGTACTTCTTGAATACTCTCTCTCCCTCTCTTGGTAGCAAGGATAACATAAACAATATATGTTTTACAAGATACTGTAAAACCTCTTATAAAATACTTTTCATTTGACCCATTTACTTTGAACTGACTCTTTGAATCACTGTGATGAAGAAACCAGTATAGACCAGCCGTGAACCCTGGATTATGTGTTTGGGTTCAAATGGTCAAATATCAGGGTGATGTGAAATCTTTAAGGCTGTAAGTGGGGAACATCTAAACTAAATCAAGTGAGCAGGATCCAAGAAGGCAACATACAACTGCACAATAACTCACCCTTATGTAATAGGTAACCCGATCACTATTCATGTCAATCACTATTTCATCTCCTTACAACGTCTTGTACTAGTATATAGCACAGATATATTTTGTATTACTATATTTTATTTATTTCTTCTATATTTCCACCTTCAAGCGCTTTACCATAAAAAAAACACTCACCCATTCACACACCAGTGTACACAGACACCAGGCACTGGGGGCGAGGTAGGTAAAGTGTCTTGCCCAAGGACACAACAACAGCATTCCTCTGTGGGAGCTGGAATCACGCCAGGCAACCTGTGTGTCGGTGCATCTGACCGCTCAACCAATGATGTTTATGTCAAGAGCGGGATTCAAACCGCTAACCTTCAGATCAGTGGACAAACGCTGTACCGCTGTTTATTTTGGTATTATTATTATTTTATTTATTATTATATTATAAATGTATTATATTGTATCATATTATATTATATTGTGATGAGTAAGCTACTGTGTCCAAATGATTTCCCTTGTGGATCAATAAAGTTTGTCTAAGTCTAAGTAAGTCTGCACATCCTTATGTAACAGATAACCCTGTGTCATGCCAGTCACTATTTCATCTTTGCACTTCTATATAGCCCAAACATATTTTGTATTATTATATTTCTATACTTAATTTTTACTTGTGCATATACATTTGTATAATTATGCATTTTGCTACTATTTTGAATTTATTATTACCACTTATATTTCTGCTCTTTGTTCTTATATTACATTATATTGTGATGTGTGAGCTACTGTGTCCAAATAATTTCCCTTGTGGATCAATAAGGTCTAAGGCTAAGAAAAAAATGGCCAGAAAACAAAACAAAAGTTGGTCCGTATGACTCATGTTCTCAAAAGTTTTTTATGTACTGCTCTATACAGTGGGCTCTGACTGACCTTGTAGCTACAGTGTGCGTCCCCTTTATTGACCTCCAGACTGCATTTTATCATGTAGCCTATAAAACCCAAGCCAGTCTAGATAGAGATGTGTATGTTTTTTATGAGATTAGACTCAATTTGTTCTGGCAAACATTACAGCCTATAAAACCCACTGTTATCATCACAGCCATTCTGACCTCCATTTTGTTAGCTGTGAACAAAGGCATTTCAATACCAGCAGAGTGCCAGGCAGATGCGCCCATAAAGCAGATGCCTACCACTACCGTAAATCTGTTCTCGCGTTCTCCTTAACGTGCTTTGATTTAGCCAGCTTTGCTTTGTCTTTCAATGTCAGTGATACAACAAGAAATAAGCGGATTACAAGCCACGCCATTGAGTTTATATTGGGATGGTTGTGACAGTCCAGCAGCTGCCTTTTCCAAAGCTACCACCACAAGCAGGGGCGGTGCCAGACATTTGTGGTCGGAGGAACTATGGGAGTGCCAAGTTCTTTAGTGGGGATGAACATTTAACATGATCATTTAGAGCCTTTTATGGATGTTGTGTAACTTTTCTGGTGTAGGGTCCATCAGATGCTTTTCTCCATGGAGATGTTATTGGAATGTTTCGCAGTGTGGTATTAAACCTTTCTATCATCATGGAGTTAAAACCAGACCAAGATACAGGTCAGATCTGTGGAGAGGCAACCCTACTCGCAGTCAGAATGCCTGCTTTTATAGTTTTTTTTTTTTTAGCTATAAAACCACCTGTAATTGAATAAATGTAGCAGAGCAATGACATATCCATAGTCTCCATTTTTAAAGCCTAATATGGATTTATTGTTGTATTGTAGTGTCCTTTTGAACACTGTGTTTGCCATTTGAAGATTATTTGTCAAGATTGAATGGCACAAATCTTTGGGAGAGCTATGGAGGTGCATTGGCCACTTTAGGTGAGACTAGTGCCTCCTGAAGCCCTAGTGTCGCCCCTGTCCACAAGTGTAATGAAGACTGAAAAAGGGGTAGCACTGAAACCTTAGCATCTCTCAGGGGGATTGTTGAGAGCTTGTACCGCTTTGGAAAAGGGATCAGGGGAGTGCCTCACAGTTTGGCCTTTCATTTCTGCCGTGTGAGAGCAGCTGCCTGAAGAGACACTGTTGCTGAGCAGATAAAACTCTCAAACGTAGAACGAACAGGGGGCATAAACACTGGGAGGAGGCAGTGCTTTAGGGGCTTTGATGGTTGTGATGTGTGCATAGCTTCAGCAGTGGTGGTCTTATCTGAAGTGGCCTCACTCTGACCCCCGTATTGTTAAAAATGGACGCCAAACAGGGGCACTTGCCGCTCACTGAAATTTACAAATTCCCCAGCGTCCTTGAGTGCAAAAATACATATACGTATACAACAGCTAATTTGTGGTGGGGGGACGTCATTTATTATAGTAAAAAGAAAAGCTAGGCCTGTCACGATAACAAAATTTGAAGCACAATATACTGTATAGGCTCTGTGCACATCAGCATGCTGGCTCATTGTGTTTCAGAGCTAACAGTCACTTTTATTAAAAACATAAAACTTAAAATAAACAACCTATTAAAATTCTAATTAATTAAAATAAAGGCCACCCATTTATTTTTATATGTAGAATACTTTGCAATTAGTGGTGTTATTTTAATATTTATTATGCCTCAAAATTATCATTAGCCTTAGCATTGAGACACAAACAAACTCGGCAAAAACCTTGTGGAGCTCAAATTGGACAGGAAGTAGTGACATGTGGCTGCTGGGCGCTATTGTGCACAGAGCCTAATTGCTACAGAGAAATACTGCGATAAACGATAATATTGAAAATACTTTATGCCACTGACACAAAGCAAGACAATCTCATTTTTTTAGCATTAAAAAGCCTGCGCTGCAACAAATAAATTGAAGAATTAACTGATAATTAGCCACATAAATGATTTATTCAACCTTCTACAGCTCAAATTTCATCATATTACATACAAAGAACATGGTCCTAGTGTTTTTATTTTGCTATTTGTCTGTAAATCAATTCCTATTCCTAATATGAAACTCAGCTCCAAATTTGGCACTATAACTGCTAGCCTCGTGAGCTTCATTTGACTGGAGCTGAACGAATGGGTGATGCCCCACTTACGCTCAAACAGTCCACTTCTTTATTCAGTCTATGGGTAACATGGATCACAAGAACATCATCTAAGAAAAAGATTGAAAAGATGAAAATGTATAACTGAACATAATTATTTTATATATTTAACAATTGATAATAATTGTAAAAGCTGATAGGAACACAAAACAACTGTTTATTTCACTAGCAGCTACAGCACTATTGCACGGTGTTAAACAGAAGTAGCATGTGCCCTCATTTGCAGTTTTAAAACACGTACCAGAATTTAGCTTGAGTCCAGTCCAGACTATAGACTGAATAAGGAAGTGGACTAAGGGAGTGTGACCCTAAGCGTTTGGATCCAGTCAAATGAAGCTCGCCAAGGCTAGCTAGGAATAACAATTTATTTATGGACAATATAGTGAAATAAAAACACTTGGATCATGTAGCGTGGGTTAATACAAACATTTTAAGACTAAAATGAGGAGCCTGACAGCAGCAGTTACGGAAAGAGGGGCGTTATTTTTTTCAGTACAAAGTGAATTGAGCTGATGGAGCCGGCTGGCGGGTTAGCTATGTCCATTTATATACAGTTTAAGATCCAGACCTAGATATTTACTACAAAATACTAATGTCTTCCTCTGTTTTCCTTTCTTCCTCTGCTTCCCATGTCTGTCTGGATTTAGAGTGGACTTGTTTGGTTATGATGGCTGATAAGAGAATAGTAGTAGACTAAATCATGCTCAGTCTTCAGGGGCAAGGACCTTCAATAGTGGGAGATAGCACAGCTGTGTATTTGGACAATTAGCATTTAAGAGACAGTGCACTGGACAGAGTAGACAACATAACATTCACAGTTACACACACATTGCAGATCACCACGTTCTTCTTGTTGCTTCTTATTCAGTGTGAATTGAGACACAGGCTTGGCACTCCAGACTCTGCAGTGAACTCCCTTGACACGCACCTCTCTAAAAATAGTGCCCGCTAATCCTCAAATCACCTAAGAGAAGCACCGTGCATTATGATAACGTGCTCTCAGACCAACCACTCCGAAGGCAGCTAGTCACTCAAGTTCAATAAAGGCCTGTTATATGCAGATTTAGATGAGGTTTGAGTCTGAAAACTTTTATGGGGCAGCTGGAGCCTGGAGGTATTGATATGCAATCACATCTGGGCTGCTGTGCTGCTCCCTCTGCTGGGGACTCTAAAGAAAGCTCATAACTGCAGACTGGGTGAGCCACAGCATCAACACAAGTGTGAAGTCAGCTCATTGATCATTTATAAAATCAAACCAACCATAACGTACATGAGGAAACAGGAACTCAGCTCTATGAATGACAAAGGAAAGGTTAATGTTATTCATGTTTTTTATAGCTAATACAGTTAGCAATACATTGCAATAATCATGTTATTTAGGCTAATTACAGGACAGAGGAAACAATGTAGACCTACTACAGCCACAGCTGCCCTGGGGTCGTCTGTGCCAATAGCCCCTTTCTCCAGCCATCACTCCACATTACACTGAATAATCAAATAGAAAATTATATAAAAACAGGGCAAGAAATGCACATGATTAAAGATCTTAAAATAACGTAATGTTCCAAGCAGTACAGGGAACTCTGTCTCTGTCAGGACTTGTTACTCTGAATTATGAAAATGAATGTTCATCTTCTTTAGTCTGATCTAGAACTGAAGCAGAATTACAGCATGTTTGTATGTCAATACACTGTATGGGTGTATCCAGTCAAGTTATTCTATCCAATTGTGAACACCATTATAACATGTTAAAAAGGCCATACAAGTTTACATGACTCATTTATCATCACTCATCTGGAAACAAATCATAGATACAAGCAGATGATGTCACCAGGCATAGTCATAGATCAGATCCATGGAGAGGCGGCCCAGCTCACAGACAGAATGTACATGTTTCAAAGCATTTTAAGCGACAAAAACATTTCAGTCAGCATTTGTTAATCTATGAAGAACCATTTAAACCAGGCCCTCCTTTTAGTCTGTAATCACAGCGGCAGCTGTTAGACCACCTGCCTCAGCAATAATTAAATTATGACTGGTTTTGACTTTTGGAGCTTATGTCATCACGTTTCATGTAGTGTACAGTTGTGTAAGTCAGTATTACTTTATTAAAGTCAGAAAATGTGTCATATGTTTTATAAAGGCTGATCTCATATTTAAAAAGAAAATCTAAAGCTTCTTCTTTTAAGTTCATACTGTGTAAATCAACATCATTACAAAAATGTTTACAGTATATGATATTATCATCCTCTTTAATGCACTTGTTATGAACTAATGAACCTTTAGGCCTGGCCGGTAGTAAGACATTTATAAGTCATCCACACTGAATGGAATGGCACGTGGTATTTGGTTAAGGTAACTTATATCGTGGTTGAAGCCCACTTCAGCTGCTCGGAGCCCTGGAAACACTGAGTGAGTGCCAGAGCGCCCCGAGCTCCCAGAAAACAGAGGAGCACAGACCAGCAGAGAGGCATGACCCCCTGGAGAGAGCCAGTAAGTGGAGACCCCCCTGAAATGGATAGTGGAGCTATCTTATGTGCTTTGCCATCAACTGTGATGGCCTTTAGTAGGGGCTCTAAAACTGTAGCACTGTAGTTAGTGTGCACTGTCCTGTAGGACTGTCATCATGAGCTCTTCCTCTAGACTGACCACTGCTTTAGACCACTCAAGTGGGACTTTTCCCCAAACAAAGACTTTGTGATTGATTTGGTGTGTTTTGGATTAATAAACCTGAGAGAGAGCAGCCTCAATGAATGTAGAACATCTGTTTGAATGTTTGAGCTCATTTAAAAACAAACAAAAAGACAAACAAACAAACAAAAAATACATGAGACAACAAGATGACGCAGACTGGACAGCTAGTCTTTAATGAGCTTAATTCTCCAAATGACTGTGAAGCACACATTAAAATATCTTTAGAGCATATACACACAAGTATTTCCAACATTATTCAGTGAAAATGAGTGAAGAATCAGCCTGTTTTATGTCATACAGTGAATTTACATTCCCACAGTAAGTTACACATTACACATTAGAGTTCATTTCTTGTCTTTTCTTTGTTTGAGATTTCAGTGAGATAAAGCTTTATACACACCAGTGTGTGTAACACCTGGGCTCAAATAAAATACTAAGTATGGTAACAAAAATCTTGTTTACAACATGATTCTATTAACACTTCCCTCATCTGTCTGGTACAAAGAGCATTTACATTTATTCACAAAATGTACCCATTCGTCTCTCTGACTTAAATAACATTCAGCTCAAAGGGACAGTACGTCAGTCCAATGTTTAGTGTACATTTAATGAGAGTGAACGGTCCTTGAGCGATCACTCTGTGGTGATGCCTCTGCACACTGCTTCCTTCTGCACACTGCTTCCTTTTATTTGCACTTGTCTCTCTGCTCCCAGAGAAAGTGTCTCTGATGATTGGCACCGGTCACAGGACGTCCTGTGTGAGCCCAGACCGGCCTAAAGAGGACAACACTTCAGCACCACAGTCACAGCACCTCTGTGGAGAGAGCAGGGGTCAGAGGTCACAATCACTGAGTCTAAATCAAACTATTATTAGAAAGCAGGGCCTTGTTTATAGCCAAACTGTAAACTGAACTAGGTGTAAAATGAACTAGTGCTAAATATTATCATTTAACGACATGGGCCAATTAATTAATAATTAATTAAAGCTTGATATCTCATAGGATTCAGTAGCTTTACCCATATCTGATTCAAACAGGGATTGTGACATTTGGAGTTATTTTTTTGAGAAGATTACAGTTTTTGGTGGTTTATGTTTCTGCCACAAGCATTTAAAGTTTGTTTAAATATGATTTATGACATTGGCTTGTCTTCAGACTAACAGGTGACGGTTAAGATTTAGCAGGAAGGTTGGAGTAGGGTGCTGCTGACACTGCCTCTGGGTGGAGGGCCTGTGTGGATTCATATAGTGGGTAATTACTTGGGGGTTGTATTTCTGACCCCTGGCTGCAGAGCGTTTGTGGAGAGTCTCCTCATCACCTCTGACAGTCTTGGAATTCCCATCTTGGCCACAGGCCCGAGTTAGTGGGACCAATGAGTAAAAGCTGTCATCAGCGCCAAGATATCGGCCCCTCATCTTCTTCCTCTGCACTATTTCCCCATGTTCCGTGTGAAGCTTTAAATGCAGACGCCAGGCGCCCTCAGAGGGTATAGCCCTCATAAGGGTGAGAACCTGCATGGAAGATGCTCGACAACTCCAGGACTGTTGTCACTTCATGCCAAGGACTACAGCTCAACTATGGAGGCTTGCCATGCACCTTTTATAGGTAATGTGAACATGAGATTAAACCAGTGCAGATCATAAAGATAACATAAAGTTTCTGACAAGTGGAATATGGATCAAGTTGCAGATTTTAATCTGTGTGACCTGAGACGGCCTAAAATGTTTTTCTTCAAATTCGTCTTTCAAATTAAAACTCAGCCTCTCTTAAGGTGAAGTGTCACTTGGAGCTGGAACCCCAAAACTCTAGTACATAAAACCAGCAAAATGACTGAACAAAGCAGTCAAATAAGTACTTTGGGCTTTCCTGTATCTTTTATAATACCTATTATAATTGTGCTGTATTCATAGGACTCTACCTGTCACATGTTGAGGCTTCATGACGCTTGCTTTTTTCAAGAAGGACTCATCGCTGTCAAAGGCCAGGATGGGTTTGGAGACAATGCTGCTGTCTGATTTCTCAAGCCCTCCGTTGGTTGTGTTTCCATGATTGGCCAGTTGAATAATCTCTTCAAAATGGGCAGAATCTTCTTTAGTAGTTAGCCCATTTTCTTGTCGAGTTGGCTGGACCCCATTCACCGCTTTGACTGGGGAGCTAGTGAAGAGAAAAGCATGGTTATAGTGGTTAGCCAGTGAATCATTCTCTGCAGGAACAAAATGAGTTCATGAAGAAACATTAGAGCAAACCCAGTGTGAGTATTACTTTTCCATTGAGAACAAAGCAATCTACATCAGGGCTGCAACTAATGATTATTTTAGCAGTCAATTAGTCAGCACTTTGTTATTTCTTTTTGATTTGCTGACTAGTATGTGACTAGTAACTAAGCATAAAATATCAACAGTTATTTTAGTAGTCAGTTCTGATTCAGTCCTATTACTAAGAAGCAGAATTTACCTTTCAGGCTCAGACATCTGTCCGTTCTCAGTCTTGTGGTTGGGCACATTCACTTCCGTCTTTGGCTGGTAATGTGCAGATGCTATGAAAATAAACAGAATATAAAACATACCTCAACACTGTACTTCCTTGAAAGCTCCATTGTGTTTGATTATCCTGGAGGGGGCCCCTGACTCAGAGATGCAGAGGGTATGTGTGTGGTTAAGGCACAGCCCTACACCATGCACCAGAAATGAAGCCAGCTCCTAGACCGTTCACCACATCAGAGGAGCCTAATGTCTTCCTGCATTTGTGGATTTTGCTTCAACCAGCATTTTGTCAGATCACCCACTTTTCAGCAGCAAGATACAGCACAGACAGAGACACTAATAATGGAGTTAGAGGAACCATCAGCTGTTTAAACCTTAAAGGGCCTATATTACACAAAATTGACTCTTGTTGAGCTTGTTACCTCATCAGAAACACACCTGGAGTTGTGTTTTGTTTCATTCTCAGTAACCCTTTGTTATTAGTCTGTCTACATCTGCAAAGCTCAAAATGCTCTGTTCCACCTTGCGATGTCATGAAGTGGTAGTTTTCAAGTTAACAGCTACCTTTGACCTTTTTTTTAAGTAGAAAGTGGATATTCCAGGGCTGAAATTATCCAAAAGATTATAGTGAAGGTGAGTTTAAACGCACAATGGAGCACTTCCCTCTATTACCACATGACATCACAAGGTGGAACTGAGCCTCAGCTACATATGCAGGTTTTGTGTGTTAAATATGTGTAATTTAAACAAAGCACATCTCCGTGGATGTTTCTGATGAGGAAACAACATTATCACATAGATCAGAAAATAATGTAATATGGGCCCTTTAACGTATAATATTTAGGTGATGCAAGACGATACATACATACACCTCAAAAGCTATATGAAACAACATTGTGTTCTTTGAAAATATGCCCTACCAGTGCAAAAAGTCATCTAACATGGCTTAAAGCTCAGAAGAGTTACTTAATATAGGACCTTTAACTTTGCAGTCCTACTTTTTTATGCGGTATAGTGGTGTAGCAAGTAAATATGTGATTATGATATCAACATAAGGTTCTGGATTAGAGAGAGAGAGAGCACACTCCCCTGGTCTCCCACAGTTTGTACAAAACACACACACGTGGATTCTATTGTGAATGGAATAGAAAAGCTCAATGTGCAGCTGGACAGGAAATGAGGCATAGGTATTTAATAACATGATTTTGCAAAATGCCCATGATATCTGTCCCACTGTGAACCACAAAAGAGAGACTCGTTTATCCTCACACATGGAAGAGATCAGAAGCCACTCAACACATGTTAAGTGACATAACACTGGAGATGTCTCTACTTTTACCCAAAGTGTTCATATCTTTGTTGAGAGAAGGTCTAGATTCATGGTAGCCCAATATGGCTGCAGAGGTGGTTTAAAGGTGCACTATGTAACTTTTTCATTGGGGGTCTGTCACCTGCTTGTTTCTAAGGATATGTCATTGCTTTGCCTGGTTTGGTTTGGTCTTCATGAAGATAGAAAAGTCTAACAACATACTGTGAAACATTCCAGACAAAGCAATAACATCTACATCTACATCTACATCTACACAATGCACCTTTAAGTAGCATAACATTGGAGATTCCTCTTCTTTTCCCAGTGTTTATATTTTGCTCAGAGTAGGTCTAGATTCATGGTAACCCAATTCGGCTGCAGAGGTGGCTTAAATTAAGTCAATTACAGGAAACAATTTGGGTAGATTAAAGGCTGGTGTAGAATGATAATCACATCGTGTACAAGAAGTAAAGCGAGTACCTTTGCTGCTTTCTTCATCCTTGTTAGAGACTGGGGCAGCTGCAGGTGACTTGGACTGCAAAAATAAATCAATATTACAGTTACTGAAAAAAACCCCAAACAAAAACAAAAACAAAACAAAAAACTTTAGACCAGGCATCTTCTCTCAGACTACTCCGGGTGAAGTGGCCCATATTCCCCCGTAAAACCAGCAATCAAATATTTAGTGCCCCCTAATGAGGATCTAAACATGAAAAAAGCGCTGGTGGCTCATTCTAACCTGTTATAAATGCACATACTTCAATTATTTGCTGTTCTGACCACCAAACCATGGCCCTCTGTAGGCTCTCTGCTTCATCTGTGTTTTGATATGTGGCCCTTGATGAAAAAAGTTTGGACACCCCTGCTTTAGACAGATGTCAGATAGACTCATACCTTGTCACCTCCGTCTGTCTTACGCGTCCTCTTCATGATCTCCTCCAGACGCTGCAAACACGACAAAAGAAAAATCCAAATGAGCTACAAATGTTAAAATAATACTCAGAAAATCTGTATCTGATTTTCTAAGTCAATACCAATATCCATTATTTGTATTGCTGCTGAGCCAGATTATGCCAATAACAAGATAAACAAATTCATTTAGGAAAAGTTTGCAAATTAACTTTTCTTTTCCATGATATAAAATTATTTGTTGCTAGTAAGAAAAGTTTTTTGAAAAAGTTTTTTTTTAAATAAAAAAATAAAACAGTAATATAAATATATCTCAGTTATATACATGAGGCCAACAGCTGCAGAAAAAATAGTTGCTGACCTGACCTCCTTGTTTCTATGGATACGACATTGCTCTGCCTGGAATGTTCCACAGTATGACATTAAACAGCCCTTCCTTACATTTATTCAATTACAGGTGATTTTATAGCTCAAAAATACTTTAATACCATACTGTAAAACATTCCAGACAAAGCAATAACATTTCCATGAAGAAAAGCATTTGACGGACTCTCCACCAGAAAAGTTACACAATGCACCTTTAAAGCCTCCTTCTTGTGAGGTTTACATGAGGTCACTGAGTGCTTAAATCCTGTCTAAGTTTGTCTAAGTTTAATGTGGTGTACAGATGTGAACTCATCTTTTATTATTTGGTGCTGGTTTGTATGTTGTTTAGTTGTTGTGAAAAAAACAATTTGGTAATAAAAAAAAAATGCTGTATGATTGCCATATCTGTTTTCAATTTTACTCTTGTTTTTAGTAGTTCAGACAAATCGGATGCATTGAGCAAATTAATACCATGTGCTGAATATCTGCTCAATCTGACAGATACCGATACAGATACCCGGGAAACTCCAATACTGGAACTAGTATTTCACCCTTCCCCAAATAACACAATTAATCCAATCTAATCTGTTGCAAAATGCTCTGTGTTATCCGAGCCGTATGTTTTGAATGAGTGTTGCTGATTGACTAAACTGGAGCTGTATATCTGAGTAGGCTGCCTGCAGACCGTACCTATCTGTCAACTTTAAGCAGAGCTCTATTGTATGCTTTCCATGCTTCGTTTGTTTGCAAGAGGAACATTTAAACAAAGTGTGACTTTTACTTGAGGACACAGCCACAAGTGCAGCTGCCACTCATAAAAGAAAAGCATTTTTAAGATTCAAGATGTTTAGCCACATAATAATCAGTCCTTTTGGCATGTAGTCTGCTTTATAAAACTTAAGCTGAAGCGTTGACTTGCTGGTTTTAGGCCTGTCACTATACTTACTATATCAGCTTATCATTCGATATACAGTATGTTAGATGGAACAATATATTTTGGGGTCATTTATTGTGGGGACTTTTTCTTTGTACTAGGAAGGATCTTTTTGGTATTTTTCTGTACTATGATTAGATTTGAGCGTGGAGGACTGAATAAACAACTTCTATGGCTCATACTGACTAACTGAAGGTGCATTGTGTAACTTTTCTGGTGGGGGGTCTGTCACTGGCTTTTCTCCATGGAGATATTATTGCTTTGCCTGAAATGTTTCACAGAATGGCGTTCAACCTTTCTATCATCATGGACACCAAACCAGGCCAAGTTACAGGTCAGATCTGTGGAGAGGTAACCCTTTTTATGCAATAAAGGTAGATCTGTTTAATGTCATACTGTGGAACATTCGAAATCAATGACATTTCCATAGAAATAAAAAAAATCCAAAGAAGGTGACGGACCCCTAACCAAAAAATGACATGGTGCACCTTTAAGTGATTAATTCTGCTATTTTTTTTATTTTTTTATTACATTTTGTGTTTTTGTTACTAGATTGTACATTTAGAATAGGTTTTGGGGATAACCCTGTTGCAGAGTATCAGTGGCTTAAATTAGTTTCAGTATTATTGTTCATCATCTATATTACAACAATATAAAGCACTTTAAAATTTGCTATCGTGACAGACCTAGTTGGTTCCATCTCTTTGCAAAATGATAATCAGAGCTTTGCAAAGACTTTGGGCAGAGAACATCCTGTGCTAGCGGGCTAATTCCGGCACAGAGCCAGACTGTGGTTGGCGGAGCTAGTATTGGCACGCTGGATATGACTCCTTTCTGCACATGGAGAAAAGATGAGAGGAGGGGAAAGAATTGTTGAGTGAGTGGGTGGTGTGCTTTGAAGGAGATGGTCACCAAACTACTCGAGCATGTAAAGGAATCAGCACTGGGAGACTTCCATTATGACTGCTTATATTTAGCTTGACGCTAGTGGTCTTAATATCCTATTAAATTATGGCATGCAGACAGCTCATCCTGGATAAGCTAAATACATCGTTCATCTTGGTTTCAGGGACTCATGGCTGTCGTGTCAACCACAGACCAGAACCTAATACCTCTGCTAAAGGCTTGTAAACAGCAACATTCACTTTGGAGATTAAATTCACTGCCCAGACTTAGAACTAGACTTACTTCTCTTTAGACATAGTAACCAATGCTAAAGGTGCATTGTGCAACTTTTCTGGAGTGCCCATCACCTGCTTGTCTCCATGGAGATGTTATTGCTTTGTCTACAATGTTCCACAGTAGAGATCAAACCTTTCTATCTCAAGGGAGACTGCTATGGGTTAAAGTACAGGTCAGATCTGTGGAAGGGGAACCTAGTTCACAAAGAGAACTATTGTATTTTTGCGCAATAGAAAAACATGTAATGAATAAATGCTAGATAGATATGTCTACAACAAATCGTGTTGAATAACTAACATTTGATTACAGTAAATGCCTATTATCGTTGCAAACATTGAGCCCTAATAAATGTAAAATGGTTTATATTTCATAAGCATCTAACTGTACCTTATCTTTGGCTTACCGTGGTTCTTTTATATACTCAATTTCTTGCAACTGCCAAAATTAGTAGCTCGCATTATCATTTTTCAAAGGTAGCTCACCGAAGGAAAAAAGGTTGGAGACCCCTGTTCTGGCAAAGCAATAACATCTCCATGGAGATGGACCCTCCACCATAAAAGTTGCACAATGCGCCTTTAAACCAGTATGGCCAAAGTTTGATGTGCCGTACCTTTTTCCTCTCCAGCCTCTCCTGCTCCTCCTTCTGGAAGTGCTTCTCTCTCTCCAAACGCTGCTTCTCCGCCTCCTCACGGGCCCGAGCTTCAGCCTCCTCCTTCTGAAAACACAAAAATCCAACCACAACTTTATAATTCCGGCACAGTGGGAAAAAAACACTCAGCCAAAATAGCAATCCTTTTACGTAACATGGGTGTGGTAGTGCTTCTGTGGTCCAGCTATTGTTACAGTTCTTCTGTAGACTATTCTTATTCAAATGTGCTATTTTTGACACACTTTGATTTGAAAAGTAACTCTAAACTTAAACAGATGAACAATTATACACTCATACACAATCTTTATCGCATGTCAGTTTTGAAACAGACCACATGGGGCAGCAGAGGGTAAATGCTGCAAACAAGACCACTGCACAAATCTACTAATATAATACTACGTTTGCCAAAAACACTGACAGGATACAGTAAGAATCTTGTCACTGAATATTATTAGTTAAATTAAAAAGCTGAGAATGAGGTAGTGGCCAGCATGCAGGGTGCATTAAAATAGCTACAGGCTCTTATCTGGGTTAAAGATAGGAGTGTGTAGGCTTGCGTCCTTGTCTTGACCTTTAACCTGACAGGTGCTTTATCTGTGACAATGGAGAGAGCTTATGTTATATTTGTCTCGAGGCGTTCTGTCTTCCAACGTGTGACAATATGCAGTGGACAGTGCCATGGCTGTATTGAGGGCAGTCATTCTGTTTAAGAAATTTTGAAAGCTAGGATATGACTGCCATGACAATTACTCTATTGATTTATTTTTCAATGCATGGAAGTTGGAATAATATATTTTTGGGTTCAATATTTGTGTACAATTTCTTTATAAAAATGGAAGATGTGGGAGATTTTTGTATGGTACGGTGTGATTTTTATTTATAGGGACCATTCACAACAATACATTAACCACGACAAATGTCATAGGAAAGATGCTGGTGCCAGGTTATAGCACGAATGCTAATTTACACCTGTAGTCCCTGAGCAGGTTGGTGGAAATACTAAGAATATGGATTCAATGTATATAAACAAGTGTTGTAATACAATACATGATTTGAAAATGTAACTTCTATGGTTAATTATTGGTGAATTCTGCAGCTCATGCCTTTTAATGATACTGTCTATTTATCCTGCTTTATTGTTATTTTATCAGTGGCATTAAGTAGTTTCAGTATTAACGTTTATTGCAGTATATCTTTCTAACAATATATCATTCTTCAAATTTGCTATCATGACAGGCCTACTAAAGGTAAGGCCAACATAATGTAGGACAATCTCCCAATTTATGATAATATATTTCTTAGAAGGAAACTAGTTTGCTCCACAGACAAAACACTAGCTAAAATGTTCTTTTTACAGATGATTCGTACTTGTTTCTGAAGCCGTAGGTTCTCTTCCTCTTCTGCTTTGGCCTTCTCCTGAGCCTCCTTCTCCTGCTGTAGACGCTGTTCTTCATCTCTCTTTCGCTGCTCCTCGGCCATAGCTCGGGCCTCCTCCTCTCGCCGTTGACGCTCCTCTGCTTCACGCGCCAAACGCTCCTCTCTCTGAACCCTACACACACGGAAAATACTGTAACATGCAGGAGATCATGTCTCTTTAACCAAGTTCCTTTTAAGTGCATATGACAGATTTTTATGATTCTCTAATTTTGACTTAAATCATTTGGTGGGATAATACCTGTTATAAATATAAATTATAGTTTTACAGAAATCAAGAAACAGTGTGCGAAGAAAAGTTGAAAAATATGTTGGAAATTACAGGAAGTAGTTGTAAACATACTCAAGACATCACACTGGGAGAATTCTGTCCAAAGTTTGGCACATTTTACACATAAGAAACAAATTTTATCTGATAATTTAAACATGATTTGAACAAAATAAAGGTGTTTTCTTATATCTGTATTTGTCAGATAATAATTTCTGTGGACATTAGAGGAGTTTTGCTAGATAACAGTTACAGAATTCCCCAGCGTGATGTCACGATTTCCAACCAGGAAGTAAAATTTTAAACCTAAAAATGGCCAAATTGGGAAAATAAGTGTGAATGTTTTTGCAACAGTCTTAAATATAATGATCTTAACTGAGTTTCAGTAAAATGTATAGTCTAACCTACAGGCACTTTAATCTGTTAACACCTTTACACACCTTTCTTTCTCCTCTTGTTGGCGCCGCTCCTGCTCCTCTCTCTCCCTCTGCTCGCGGGCTTGGCGTCTCTTCTCTGCCAGGATACGAGCGGCTTCCTCTGGGTTATTGGTGCCCGCCATGGGTTTAGCGGAGGGGGTAGGAGAAGGAGCAGCCGGGGCAGGAGAGGCAGCAGCTGTGCGGGGGGGCTGGGTCTGCTCAGGTGAGGAGGACACTGGGGTACTTAACCGTGGAGGAGTGGAAGCAGCAGAAGATACTGGAGGGGCAACTGGAGAGCCTGGATCAGATTAAAAAACATATTGAATGGGCTAAATCGAAAGAAGTCTTGGATTTGAGTACATAATATGTTTATGTTAATGTGATAATTATAATTACAATTAAAATAAAGTGTGCCACGTTTTATCTTTAAGAGAATTTAAGAGAACTGATACTGCTTTAAAGCCTTGTTAAAGGTGCACTATTTTGTGTGTCACTTTTTGGTTCTGGGTCCGTCACCTGCTTGTTTCTATGGAGATGTCATTGCTCTGCCTGGAATGTTTCACAGTTTGACATTAAACAGCTCTACTTTACATTTATTCAGTTACAGGTGGTTTTATAGCTCTAAAATACCTAGAAAAACAGACATTCTGACTGTGAGCGGGGTTGCCTCTCCACTGATCTGACCTGTAACTTGGTCTGGTTTGGTCTCCATGAAGATAGAAAGGTTTAATACCATACTGTGGAACATTCCAGACAAAGTAATAACATCTCCATGTAGAAAAGCATTTGACGGACCCTCCACCAGAAAAGTCACACAATACACCTTTAAGTCTGATAAAAGCTCATCTTAAAAGATTTTTGGGAGTGTATTATGTGATATTGGAAAGCATCTTGTTACCAACCTCTTCTCTCTGGCGTGGCGGCTCTCTTGGGCTCTCTGACTCTTTGGAGGGGGGCAGGGGAGGAGGTGCGGTGGTCTATTCTCGCAGGAGTCCTGGCTCTCTTTGGCCGGCTCTTGGGGGTAGATGGACTTCCCTTTGCTGAAGCAGTGGAGCTTGGAGAAGCCGGTCTGCCTCTGGATGTGGCTGGAGATGAAGGCCTCTGTCTGGATAAAGGACTGGGACTATAACAGAGAGAGAACTCAATATTTATATGTATTTAAACTTATCTATTCAGACTGGCTTTTTTCTACACTCAGTAATGTAGTGACACTTTGCACAATGTTTTTATATTGTGTTGGTTTAAATGTGAAGCTCTTGGTCACCTTGAGTGTCGTAAAGGGCTCTATAAATAAAATTTGACTGATTGATAGATTGAATGTTTTAAGTTTGTACGTCTGTGTTTTACAGTGTACGAGTAAGAGATGCATGTGGAAGCCGCTATTGTATCTTTTGTCATGTTTTATAAATTGTGCAGGTTACGTGGCTGGCCTTGGTCCAGCAGGGACTAAGGATGGAAATTAGCTTCAGCTACAATCCTGCATATTTACAAGTACATGTTTTTTTTGTTGTTTTTTTTTGCATTACCTTGTTTTTTTAATTTGCCCCTTTTAATAAATAAATATGAATAGAAATAAAGGACAAAACCTCAGACAGAACATCTCTAATGCATCAGGACAAACGGCACATGACAGCCTGAGAGACAAGTTGTACAGTTCATTCTAAGAAAACGTGACCACCTCCACTAGGTTCACATCAGACCCCACACTAAAAGCATGACATCATCTGTGAAGAGCACCATTGGTCGCTCTCTGTGCCATAAAAAGAAGATGCTTTTGTTCCCGTTCGCCTCCGGTAGAGAGAGCTCTACTGAGCTCTTATAACCTTTTCTTCATAAATCTTTTTTCTGTCCAAGAGTGATGTAATCTCTGACCTCAGGCTCTGGATGTGCAGTCTGACTCTGACTAAAGGGCACGTTAGGTCAAAGCTGTGTGTTTATAAGTGAATCTTATTTACCTTGGGTCTGGCCTGTGTCTCATACTGGGCAAAGACTGTCTTTTCTTCAGAAGTTTTTCTTTACTGAGAGCACTTTTCTCCTTCTCATTCTCCAGCTCCTTGTCCTTCTTCTCTTTTCTGTTTTTATCCATCTGTAGAATGGAAAAGACACTGGCATGAGCTCTTAAAATATCAAACAGAAAAAAAGAATAATCTGATAGTAGTATACTAAATTATAGTTAAATTCTACAGACATATGACGCCCAGCAGCTAACTACTGAGTGTTGGGATACGGGATAGCAAAAAATAGGTTCTTCTGCCTTCTCATTTTGAGCACCTCAGCTATGTACTTAAATGACAATGCACTTACTGTAATGCATGGAAAATGATGCTCAAGTAAAATAAAATAAATAGAAAGAAGAAAGAAAGAACACTTCTGAGTGGCGTACGGGAGTGGAGCTGCGTCTGCGCTGTGTCTGTAGGATATCGGGGGTGCTGGATGTGATCCTCCAGCGTTCGGAGCAGCGGTGGTGGGGCTGGTGGGAGCAGAGGGTCATGGGACTGGCCGAAGACGAGCGAGGACACAGAGGAGAGTCTGAGGAGAAGACACAAGGACATTATAAAAGGTTTTGTCCTAGAAACATGGCTTTGTTAGGTAGTTAGTTAGAGACTTCACAACATGTCTAAACTGTTTCCCAATCTATTACTTTGAGAGATAAAGTGTTTTCTATGTAACTTTTTGGTTTGGTTGTCAGTCATCTGCTTATTTCTACAAATATGCCATTGTTCTGGCTGGAATGTTCCACAGTATGACATTAAACAGCTCGGCCTTACATTTATGAAATTACAGGTTTTGTAGAAATGGTTTTGTATATTGTATATTGTATAAATATTGCATTGTGTAACTTTTCTGCTTCAAGTTACAGGTAAGATCTGTGTAGAGGCAACCCTGCTCACAGTCAGAATGCCTGTTTTTCTGAGTATTTTTGAACTATAAAACCACGTGATAACCACGATAAGCCGATTATCTGTCAGTAATTATCATGACAGGCCTATGAATAACACAAAAATGACACATCACACTTGGTTGGGTTGGGTTTTCTGTTTAAACTTACGTCCATCTTTGGAGCTGCTCAGGACACTGGCTGCACTGCGACTCCGAGCAAGGAAAGACAGAGTGGGGGTCATGAGGCGGTCCACAATACTACTCTCCCAGGGACTTAGCGCAAGGCTCCGATCTGGCAAGAAAAAGTAAGTATTAACTTCCAAACAAGCAAAGATTACTTAATATAATAAAAGATCAGACTGAATATTAAAACTGTTGAAGACAAATTGAAAAAAGAAAGACTGTGCACAACATCTGGATGCTGATCTGTTGCTGATCTGTTTTAATGATTTATTTATCTTTTTCAAGCCATGTGTGGCGTTTTTTCAGAGACATTTTACATTTTACTATTGTTAAATTGCCCTGGAGAGCACACAAAACCCTTGGATCTGACGCAAAAAGTTTTCTGAATCATAATGTGGAAAAAATGCTGACTCACTCACTATTTATTGTATTCTCTGGCAAAAACTCACAACCTTGTTAAAAATGTTTCCTATTAATACAGAGGAGACAATGGTGGCAATGCATAGTCTAAAATAAACTGGGGTAGACATTGGCATAACAAAATTAGACTTTGTTGCTCATTTCATCAGCATTGACTACACTGGCTACAAAATGACTGCCTAAAAATGAAATATACATTTATACACTACAAACTGATGAAAAAAGATACAAATATTTAAATGAAAATAATTTGCGCCACCACAGCCTTCACAAAATCCATGGAAAACAGTGAAATGTATGCAAGACCCAACCAAAGATTCAAGGACAAGCTCAGACCCTAAAATGGTGAACATCAACATTCATGAAGAAAAGGGACCCATGTATTTAGATATAGGAACATATGAGACAATGAGAGAATGGCATCACCACAAATGAAATGTGTGAAAAATGCACTGAACTTAAAACATACCCATGCAGATTACATTACAATACGAGCACAATGGCACAGTGTTTTTGAAATATGAAAAACAAGATTTCCATCACCAGGCATAAAAAAGGAAATGAAATATGAAAAGAAGGGGACAACTCATAAAGACAAGTTCCTGGACTGGGAGAGAGACGGACATTTTGAGGCAGGGCCAGATGCCAGATGTGGCTTACTTCTGCTGGGGGAGTTCCAGAGAGTGGCTGAGGACTTGGAGAGGCGCTTGTTTATAGTGAGTGAGTCCACGTGTTTGGGCAGGTTGACCGTGGACACTGAACATCTGCCTAAAAAGTCAAGAAAGCGCCACACACGTTTATACACGTCACACAAGGGCAAAGACAGGAAAGGGAACTGCTGTGGTTCACAAGTCACGCTCAAATGACCTCAGTTATAACAATATGCTGCAAAACATTAATCTTTTTAATGTGTTTTTTACTTCCCACTCCGTTTCGAGTTTAAAGGTGCACTATTTCTACTTTTTCACCTGCTTGTTTCTATGGAAATGTCATTGCTCTGCCTGGAATGTTCCACAGTATGACATAAAACAGCTCTGCCTTATATTTATTCAATTACAGGTGGTTTTATAGCTCAAAAATACTTAGAAAAACAGGCATTCTGACTGTGAGCAGGTCGCCTCTCCACAGATCTGACCTGTAACTTGGTCCAATTTGGTCTCCATTTAGATAGAAAAGTTCAATACCATACTGTGAAACTTTCCAGACAAAGCAATAACATCTCCATGGAGAAAAGAATCTGATGGACCCTCCGCCAGAAAAGTTACACAGTGCACCTTTAAAAAAGAAAAAAAAAAAACAAAAAAAAGTAAAATGTACATTAAAGGAGCAATCTGTAACTTCTAAGGTGGAGGGTCTGCTACTTGCTTGTCTCCATGGAGATCTTATTTCTTTGCCTTAAATGTCCCACAATAGGGCATTAAACATATATCTCTTGCATTTGTTCAATTACATGTCTTTTATAGCTTCTATAACTTCTTACCATGTACAGGCTTGCTTCTCCATAGATCTGACCAATGTAACCATTGTAATTTCCAAGTTTATTTCAATACTGTGGAATAATCAAGGCAAAACTGTAATATTTCCACGGAGACAAGCTGGTGGCGGACCCTCCACCAGAAAAGTTACACAGTGCATCTTTAAGTGTACTGTATGCATGTATACTTACTTCTTGTGTTCATTAATCTGCTTGAAATAAATGACTTAAATCATCCAAAACAGAACATGTACATGGAGATAAAACACAAAATTGTGGACTGATTTTGTAGTTTGGACCAAAGCCTTCAAAAAAATCTGCCCCCTGGAAAATGTAATTGAAGACCCCCTGTACTATACTACAAATCAGCAAACAATACAAAGCTATTTTAATGACAAATGTGTACTGATTATTTATTAACTTACTAAAAATTACTTTTTAATAATAACATTTTATACCAGCATCAGTCCCTGTTCAGTTTACATAATAATTTCTGCTGTGTGTTTTATAAGCAGAACTGTCTAAGCAATATCAAACAAGTAAATAATAGAAATTCTTTTTCAAAGTTCAAAAAACCCAAATACAGATTCTCCTCAGTAAAACTAACACCATCTTCTGGCAAGATTTGGTACTGTCTCCACAAGAAGTGTACACTAATCTTGTCCAACAGTACACTTAAAGGTCCTATATTACATAAAATTTACTCTTGAGAGCTTTAAATCATGTTATAATGTTGTTTCCTCATCAAAAACATACCTGGAGTTGTCTTTTGTTTCAGTCACACATGTCTGAATAACTCTTTATTATTATTCTGTCTACATCTCCAAAGCTCAAAATGCTCTATTCCACCTTGTGATGTCAAAAAGTGATAGTTTTCACGTTAACAGCTTTAATTCAGTAGAGATTGGCAATTCCAGGTCTGAAATAATCCAAATGATTCTAGTGATGGTACATATGGAGTTTAAAAACACAGTGGAGCACTTCCTGTATTACCACGACATTACGAGGTGGCACAGTGTTTTATGTTTGAGATAAGAACTCTGCCTAAATATGCAGAATTTGTGTGTTAAACATGTGTGAATGAAACAAAACACAAGTGTAAGTATGTTTGTGTTGAGGAAACAACATTATAACGTCGATCAGAAAATAGTGTAATATGGGGCCTTTAATATTGTCCAATGATACAGTTAAAAGAAGACACAGAGCCCTTCTTAGAAAATGTTCTTTCCAGTGCACTGTGCTTACCCATTACACTATGGAAGGACAGCGTTCCCGGGGCGGAGAGGGTGGGGCACAGATTGCTTTGAGTGTCAATAATTCCCCTGGCATATGGTACAGGCGATTATGAGGCACAAGATGAGACTAACCATGTTTAACAGCGTCAAGATGCCAAGACAGCAGCTTACAGCAACTGAAGCAGGCACGCATCACCACTGTGCCCTGCTCTGTGCTCCAGTGGCAGTAACAGCAGACAGAGACTTCATTAGCTGCCATGTCACGACAAATAACCATTCTAATACATGGGCAACAGATCTGATAGGCAATAGTGATAACAAGTGCAATAGATCCTGCAATAGACAAGTGCAATAGTGATAACAAGTGCAACAGATCCTGTGGGAATGTTGCTGTCACTTTGGGATGCTGTCAGTTGATTCTTTGCCATCTACAGTCCCTGGCGGTGTGATGCTAACTGGAAGCACTGCTCTGTTAAAAGCTTTCTTACTCAAATTAGACTTAATCTGAGCTTTATTTTAACACAATCTGACCAGAAAGAGCTCACTTAGTTGGAACTACAACAGATGAGATGATTTGTGCGCTTAAACAAGTCTCTCACACGTAAAAATTACATTCGCTAGGTAGAATTAGCCAACAGTTTTTCATCTCTCATCTTATTTGTTGAAAATCAAACACCTAAACAGGACCATGAATGCTCATATTGATCTAAAAATGTGCTTTGTGCATTGTGTCACCATGGGAACTGTTAAACATTCCACCAATAGACATACATGTAGAACACCCCCAGAGTGACGTCACTGTAAAGTATCAACAGAATCTAGCATAGTTTATTTTAATTACCACACTTGTTGTATTTGTCACTCATTAACACTGTAAGCTCTGTTTCTAGACTAAACAAATCAGGATTTTGTGGTCATATTTTAGTATATATTTACTTTCATATGTCCACAAAGGATTCTTACAAACTGAAAAAAGGTGGAAGTCATGACCCTGTAGTGAATTCGCCACCAGAATTATATATGTGAGTAGTTCTCAGACTATCAATTTAGTCTACATTTCTGTTTTCCTTTGATTTAGACCTTGTTTAGAACTACTATATATAGTATGTGTAGTCCTTTTTTGGTCCTGGTTCAGCCCTAATTTATACCTACAATAGTCCTTCTTAGACCTGGTTTATCTGGTAGTGGTGATCTGGTGGTATTTGATGGGAAAAGTTTTGAGAACTATTGGTTTATGTTATTTATGTTATCTCTATGTTCAGTTGCACTCACTTTCTTTGTGACTTGAGTTTTGGCTCAGCGCTCCAGCCCAGGACCATCTTTGCTTTCTGATTTCTGCCCATGTCTTCTTCCCGGACCTGTTGATGGCGGCTTCGTAGCGTTCCTTTGGGAGAATAGAATGACTTATGTGAAATGACAGCTGTTGTTACAATGCAAAAATATATAGAGGGATCAAGGGGAGGATGCCTGCACTGTCTCTACATCAGTTTACTCAAAGCAACTATGAAAACCACTATTTGACTTTAAAGGTGCACTGTGAAACTTGTCTGCTGTTGGGTTCATCACCTGCTTGTATCCATGGAGATGTGCATAGAATGTTCCGCAGTACGGCCATAAACTTATGAATCTCCATGGAGACTTAAAAGCCAAATTACAGGTTAGATCTGTGGAGAGGTGACCACACTCACAGTAAGTAGGGATGTTTTAAGATATTTTTGAGCAATAAATAACACGTGTTGAATAAATGTAAGACAGATTACCAGATCAATTACAGTTGTTTTTATTGCTCAAAAGAAAACTTGAAAAACATTCACTATTCTTGTAAGTACAGTAGTCTCACGTTTCACAGACCTGACCTGACTTGGCCTGATGCCATCACCTGGTTGTCTCCATGGAGATAGACAACTTTAAGGCCAACTTTAAGGTTTCTAGCACAGAAAAAACATCTCCATAGAGACACAGTGTTTCCCATTAATAGAGGACACTATGGTGGCCCCCATAGTCTAATTTTCACCCCCATAGTCTAAAAACTAGCCAAACAAAAAAAAACAAAACTGTAAAAATATTGTGATAAATAAAATGATTCAAACAAGTTACATAACCAGAAAAGTTACATAATGCTCCTTTAAACACCTTTTATTATAACTTACTTTATTTTTCTCCAGTTTTTGTTTTTGACGCTCCTCCAGGGCTGCACGCCGCTTCTCAGCCTTCAGTCTCTGTTCCTCCAGCTTCCGACGGCGCTCCTCCAACTGTTGATCCCTCAGCTGCTTTGCTTTTTCTTCTTTCTCCAACCACTGGTTCTTTTTAGACGCTGACAAAAAACATGTACAGTACATTAACATATCTCAATTTAATGACAAAAACAAAGATGAACAGTTGGTAAAGGCCTACCTACTATACAAAAGTTAGCATCTATTACGTGATTACAGGGCCCATATTACACTATATACTGATCTACGTTATGATGTTGTTTCCTCATTACAAACATACGAAACAAGTGTAATACAGGACGTTTAAGTTTTTAGTTGAGTCTGAAGTACAAGCCTGGACATAAAGATACACTCTGCAGCTGCCTCCCTGTACCGACTCATATTTTCTAAAGCTCCACATTAAACCTCCATGAAAAATTGGTCTGTATAGGGAGCGGAGTTTGTATTCTAAAGCCCTTGCTACAACAAAAGCGATCCGTCTCAGTTGGTGGTGACAGACTGCTGCAGACGCTGGGCTACAGATTTATTGAGGCTCACAGTTCAGTTCGGTTTTATTCAGGGGGGAGACCAAAAGCTGAGTTATACCAAAGAGCCGCCTGCCAACACCAATGTGGCAAAGATAATATGGGCTGCAGAGAGCGGGCTGCTCCAGTTCATCCCTGCACCACGGCCCTGATTTAAGAGAATCAGCTTTATCGTTCCAGTAACAAGTTTGTTTGTTTGGTGCATTGAGTCACTTTCCTGGTAGATGGCCCATCAAATGCTTTTCTCCATGAAGGTGTTTTTGCTTTGTCTGAATGTTTCACAGTATGATATTAAACCTTTCTGTCTTCATGGAGACCAAACCAGACCAAGCTGCAGGTCAGGTCTGTGGAGAGGCGACCCCACTCACAGTCAGAATGCTTGTTTTTCTAAATATTTTTGAGCTATAAAACCACCTGTAATTGAATAAATGTGAGGTAGAGCTGTTTAATGTCATACTGTGGAACATTCCAGGCACAGCATATGACATACTATAGCTTTAAGTATCTGCTGGTTTCCAGTAGCAACAGCTACCAGAGCAGAGCCTGAAACGAGCGTTTATTTCCTTTAAACTAAAATAAAATAAGGTAAAAATTATCCAAATGTGTTACATAGCTGTTATTTATCGCTTGTGTTACGACAGAACAACTTTGTATAAAAAGATGTAATATTATCAGACTTTCTGGGCCAACTATGACTAATAAATATTCTTATAACATCCATTTATGTGTCCACCCAGGATATCAGCTGAACTGATATTTGGAAGCCAATATCGAGTTAATTTTTCAGTACTGGTGCTGATATCAATACCAGATTCCCTCCCTACTACATATATACAAGAGGTACAATGCAAAGATTAAAGGGATTGTGACGGATTTCCTTGATAATTTAAATTTAATTTTAATTCAGACACTAATCCATTATGACTAACTAATTTTGTTTGTGATTTCTTTATATAGTGTAGTAAATAATATGATCATCACGCATTATTGTCTTGTTGAAACTAGCTTTGTTTATGCTTTAAAACTCCAACCTCACTACTGTGACTGTTAAAGGGCCCATATTACAGTTTTCCCATCTATGTTATACTTGTGTCCTCATCAAAAACATACCTTTGTATCATTCGAGCATATCAAATACACAAACCCTGCATATTTAGAGAAAACACTCTGTTCCACTTTATGATGTCATGTGGTAATACAGGAAGTGCTTCACTGGGTTTTTAAAACTCCATACACCTTCAGTAGAATCATTTGGATAATTTCAGACCTGGAATTGCCAATCTCTACTGAACTAAAGGTAAAAGGTAAATGTTAACTTGAAAACTACCACTTCATGACATCACAAGGTAGAACAGAGCATTTTTAGCTTTCAAGATGTAGACAGACTAATGCAGGATTACTCAAACATGTGTGAATGAAACAAAACACAACTCCGGGTGTGTTTTTGATGAGGTAACAACATTATAACAATATTATGGCTAAAAGCTTTCAATAGTCATTTTTGCATAATATAGGCTCTTTAATGTTTTATCGTCATTGGCAGAGGGCATTTCCAGCACTGGTCCATAAAGTATTCATGGTACTTCAGCTTTTCTTCGCATGCCAATTCAAATGCTTCACTTACAGTAAATCTACCATAACTCCGGTGGGACGCAGATTTTCTTCTCGTGCCTCTAGTAAAACTAAACGGGTAATGCACATGATAAAGGTTAATAATCCATGTTGTCCTGGGTCTTTCAAGCTGATATTCTAAACATGAGATTAAGAAGGCTTTTATCTTACATCCAAGTCTAAGGGAGTATTAAATCAACCCTGGACCATCTGGCTAACCCAATTAAAGCTATTTCGCTGAATCATCTGTGCAAAAAATCTTACTCTGATCACACAAGATATCACACAATATAGCAGTTATATCGCTCATTTGTATTGTATAATGTATGTATAATGTATGATTTACACATATTAAAGGTTCTATATTATGCAAAATTGACTCATGAGAGCTTTTAGTAATGAAAGAATGTCGTTACCTCATCAAACATACCTGTAGTAGTGTTTTGTTTCATTCACACATGTTTGGGTAATCCTTTATTATTAGTCTGTCTACATCTCCAAAGCTCAGAATGCTCTGTTCCTCCTTGTGATGTCATGGAGTGGTACTTTTTATGTTAACAGCTACCTTTTACCCTTAGTTCAGAGACAATTTGCAATTCCAAGAGTGAAATGATGATGTTTAAAAACACAGTGGATTAACACATGAAACATTGTTTTGTGTTGGAGAGAAGAACACCATCTAAATATGCAGGTTTGTGTGTTAAACATGTGCGAATGAAACAAAACACAACTCCAGGTATGTTTGTGATGAGGAAACATTATTATAACATAGATCAGAAAATAGCGTAATATGGGCCCTTTTAGTCATCACAAATTACACACTAAAATTATTTCAGCATTTAGGCGACTTACTGACCAATTGGAGTAAAGAAATACACATATATAAAATGCCCTAACCAACTGAACCAATAAAAGTTCTAAAAATGGAGTACTATCAGTAAATTGAAAGAACATAATGGAGCATGTTATGTGAATCATAGAAGAAACTTTCAAGCTAGATAATTGTATATAATATAAGTTAAAACTTGACCATCACCAACACCACATGCACTGAGGTCAGTTTCTTACCTTGTAACTTGCCAAGCTCTTCTGTGGAGAAAGGAGTGAGAGAAAAGACAGAAGCAGCTGTCAATCATGCAAAGCAGCAAACCAAGTGTTTTAGCCATAATAGAGTGAACCAGCCTTGTGCTTTATAACAGTAAGGATTCATGCAGTGCCACCTTCATGTGATCTTACAGTGACACCCACAGGGTTAAAGGTTGTGAGCTAAGGCATCACTCCAGAAACACCATTATTGACATAGGTTAAACTGTACTGCAAATGTATCTTTCATAGTCCTGCAGGCCATCTGAGAGCCATATGCATGTGAAACTACACCCTAACAGCAGGGGGAGCTCTCAAGCCATTTTTCTTACACTGCTTACCCAAATATTTGGCCTTCTCATCTCTTCTCTCCTTGGCAAGCTTCTGCCTCTCCTCTGACATAATGATGTCTGAAACAACATGGAAGAGAACAGACGTCATTCATTTCAAACAAACAACCAAGTTAGACAGAACATGTATTATTTTCAAACAAATCAATACAAAGAAATATAACTGAGCACTATATTACAACTTATCACAATGTAATATTATTATCTTAAAAGTATAATAATAAACAAAACCATGAAAATCTAAACACACATTTTTGTTTTGTTGAAACAATTTCTAATTCTTGTTTTGTCTCATTTGTTCAGTATTGACTTGACATTTGACAATGATCTCAGATCATGTCTGTGATTGCAGAATTATTTAGTCTGAGACAGTGCCGAGGTGGCTTTCAACTTCCACAACAAAGGGCTGCACAGGGCATGCCATACAACAATGGCAGGAAACAAACACTATTTGCACTGTTTATGTCCAAAAGCCTGTGAGTTTTGTTCAACCCTGCAGCATGTGGCTCTCATCCTGCTCCACCATCTGGATGTGGTTCATGGCTGACTGTCAGATATAAACTAGAATATGATGTCCTTCCATACATATATCCACATATTTCTCTCTCTTTTTTAATCGTCTTTTTGCTTTCATAACGTGTTCCCTTTTTAGACCTCAGAGGAGTAGACTGATAGGCACCCCAGAGTTAGAGGAATGCATTACTGAAGCTACACCTCACATGAATCCTCTGCATTCCAACTGCATTGGCATAAGTGTATATGTAATATAAAGTGGGTTATAATGTGACCAATAGTATGGCTGATCTTACTGTGCTCAAATAAGTCTATTTAAAATATGTATGAATAATAGATAGGGAAGCTCTGTCTTTTAGTCAGAGAGTAACCTGTATTTAATATTTATACCACATAGAGTATTTTTAGATCTGTTTTAAAATGTCGGCATGAAGAATATCATGACAAATCCTGTATTATGTATGACTGATGGTATGATTTGGTATTTTCACGTTTAAGCTGTTTTGTATAGCCCGAAATTATAACAGCAGTTGCTTCACTGAGCTTCATAGAAAAGTTAATCAAACAGTATACAGAATAGCTTTTTCTCTATATGATTCACTGTTCTAATATTTGTTCTGTATAATGTCTTTTAGTGTCCTGAAAAGCGCTATATGAATAAAATGTGCACTGTGTAACTTTTCTGGTGGAGAGTGAACAACCTGCTCATCTCCATGGCGATATTACTGTTTTGCCTTGATTGGCAAAAGGAGAAATTTAAAAAGTCAACTGGACAGAGTTTATTTGGTCGAATACGTTTCGCAGCTCATCCAAGCTGCTTCTTCAGTTCTGGTCAGATGCTGGTGGACACTGCTTTATATCTGCCTGAAGGGAGGAGCTAATTACAATGAAATTACTCTGAGACAACACATATTTGTTTACAGATCTATGGAGAAGCAAGCCTGCACATGGTAATATTTTTTAAGGTATTTTTGAGCTGTAAAAGACATACAATTGTACAAATGCAAGGGAATGCCGTACTGTGGAACCTTCCAGGCAAAGACATAACATCTCCATGGAGAAATACAAATAGCAAACCCTCCAGTTTAGTGTGTTTAATAGTGTGTCTTTAATCTAGCATGCCCACTGTGTCTGTGTTTTGATGTAGCTGCCAGCCTGCTACTGTTTTGTATTCCAACAGTGAATTTTTCCAACGGTGAAACAATTTTCCACCTTCCTTGATTCTTGGCAAGATGTGGGTGAAATAATGCCAAAATCAGATAGTCTTTTCCTCATTTCCTGCAGTGCCCATCTTAATTACTAATCTGGCTCGTTAAGTGCTCTTTTTATTCATCAGGCTGCTTTTGGGCGTACAAAACTCCTGTATTATTACCTTAACGTGAGAGAATTTAAAGGGTCCATATTACGCTATTTTCTGATCTGTTATATTGTTTTCTCATCATAAACATACCTGGAGTTGTGTTTTGTTTCATTCACACATGTTTAACACACAAACCCTGCATATTTAGGCTGATTTCTTCTCTTTAACAGAAAACATTCTGTTCCACTTTGTGATGTCACGTGGTAATACAGGAAGTGCTCCACTGTGTTTTTAAACTCCATACACCTTCACTAGAAACATTTGCGTGATTTCAGCCCTGGAATTGCAGTTCTATACTGATCTAAAGGTAAAAGATAGCTGTTGACTTGAAAACTACCACTACATGACATCACAAGGTGGAAAAGAGCATTTTTTAGCTTTGGGGATGCAGACAGACTGATAAACCAGGGTTACTTAAACATGTGTGAATGAAACAAAACACAACTCTGGGCATTTGTCTGATGATGTACCAGCATTATAACATGTCTTAAATCTCACAAGAGTCAATTTTGTGTAATATACAACCTTTAAAAGGACAAGGAGGGGTGGTAATAGTATTTTAAAAGCAAGAGATGGTGCTAAACAGACTTGAACCAGATAGGTAATGAAGTTGTAGTAGTAAAACACAATGGGGATTTACTGCTACTATACTGAAATAAAGGTCCAGGTCACAGTAAATGGATTAATGGATAAAGAATAAAGTGGGAGGAAAGAGGCTTATGCTCCCAAAACCCACAACATATTCCTTTGAGTTTACATAGGCAGTTAGTCAGTCAGTTAGGGTTGTCAAAAGTATCAAAAATCAGATTCTAATCGATAATAACACTAGTATCAAAACTAGATACTAATTTCAGCAGGTATCAATACTAAAAAGTTGCATTCACAGGACAGAAATGAACCTTTCCTGAATTCAGAATTATCTTGAGCTGTATCGGAACAAGAATAAGAGCACATAGACTAATATACGCCCATGGACCACTATGGAATGCACCTAAACGACTGAGGGATTACACAGATATAACACCACATAGTTATATAAAAGAAAGTGCTATTATTCAGTGTTGAAAATCACATTCTATTGTCTAAATAAAGAGTTTTTTTTATTATCATTGTCGTATCAGAATTGGTATTGAGTGTTGAGCCTATTCCTTAGAATTAAAATTGAGTTAAAATTTTAGTATTGTGACAACACTACAATGAGTTATGTGCTTGTATATTGGCAATACAAGATCAAAAGCCAGTGCAGAATATTAAGAAATTCCCAGTGTAAATGTGCTACTTTGTGAGATAATTGGGTCTGCCTGTGACAAACGTATTAACAGGGCTAGTAGTAGTCCATACTACTACTGTCACGATAAATTGATATATTGCTTAAAGGTTCATTGTGCAACTTTTCTGGTCTGTCACCTGCTTGTCTCCATGGAGATGTTATTGCTTTGTCTAGAATGTTCCACATTAAAGATCCTCTTTAGATAAAGTATAGAAACCTCTTTATCTCAAGGGAGACAACTAAAGGCTACATTACAGGTCAGATCTGTGGAGAGGCAACCCTATTCACAAAGAGAATAATTGTATTTTTGAGCAATAGAAACACTTGTTATGAATAAATGCTAGATAGATGTGTTTAATGTCATACTGTACTATGGAACATTCCAGGCAAAGCACTAACATCCCCATGGAGACAAGCGGGTGACGGACCCTCCACCAGAAAAGTTGTGCAAAGCATCTTTAAGTAAATATAGATGATAAATGATAATACTGAAACTAATTTATTGTTAAGGAGCACAAACTGAAATAAATAAATAAATAAATAAATGGCAAAATGAAAGACTTTATTTAGTAGTTATTTTATATCTAGAATGAGTCATAGAAGTGATTTATTCAACCCTCTTTAGCGCAAATCTTATTATTCTAGTAGAGAAAAAAAACAAAAAATTTCCCACAGCAAATATTGAAACCCAAAAAAGATTGTTCCAGCTTTCATATATTGAACGATAAATTGATATAGTAATTATCATGACGGGCCTACATACTACTTTACCATATTTTCTTACATATCAAATTATCTCTAAACCTTTAAGCCAGCTGCCATGTGCTTCTCAAATTGCAGTTAACGTTCCAACACTTTACACTGATTGGATTTAGCCTCACTTCTGAAAGCATGCACTCACTATTATTCCAATACACAAGCATCATGTTGCCTCAAGAGAGCTACCGTTACCAGACCATTCCTTCCATTTCAGATTCCATTAGTGGATTTTCCTTTAAGCATTCCAGATACAGAAAAACCTCTTACCCTTTTTAGATCTTGACGCAGGTGATGAAGGAGACCGAGGAGACTGGGAGATGACATCTGCTTTGGTAGGTGTCTCCAGTCTGCGGTCTTTCATCGTTGGGGTGTCCATTCTGGGGGTGTTTTCTGTGGTGGGGGGGCTGCTTTCCCCTTCAGGGTCTGGTCTGGTGTGGTCCACGGTCAGGTCTTGGACAGGAGCTGGTACAGGGAGCAGACAGAGAAGTACCGAGTAAGAAACTGGAAACAAAGTGACAAAGCACGGAGGTAACACTCAACCAGTCTGGTGTCATTCCTGTGATGTGTCAGTGAAGAGAGATATGACGTCAACTTCCTCCAGATGGGTGGGACGGTTGAGACACAGTTTCCTTATTAATTTTGGTTTAATAATCTAATATAGGATTACATAATTTGCCTGAGAGCAGAAAAAATTAACCGAAACCAGTCAGCCATAAATTAGTTTCCCTTTTTGATGAAGCTAGAGATGGAAGCCAGTATTTTCACTTTTTAGTATCAGCTTTATTTGAACACTTTAATGCAAATAGACAACAAAAATGTAACCATGTAGCCCTCTTGAAAGATTGTGGTAAAAAAAAAAAAAAAAGACTGCATTTGAGTTTGTCATAAATTAAAATTTCATAATTTGGCAAAAATAATCAAAATCTGCCCAAAAACATTGGCAGAGCTTATGGGCCATCAGTTGCTCTGGATTCTAAACAATCAATATCAATATTTAAATATGTTCAATATCATGAACATGAAGAAACACTTTCAATGACAATAATTATGGCTTGTCAGGTTTAAGGCATTATGAGAGAAAAAAAGGTTTCTACAATTTTACAACTATCCCACTGATATTGCAAAATTTACCAAAGATGAATCCTGTTAAACATATTTTACTTGTCTAATAAGCATAAATGACCATATAGGCTACAGTTAAATAAATCCATCTGTAAATGCACGCCTGTTGCCACTTGGCTACTGCTAGACTGAACTATCGACAGACCCAGCAGATGCAGACTTCCTGGCACACCACAGCACTCAATTCATTATGGCATTCTAGTAAGTATGAACAAAATGCAAAATCAGCATCTCATAAAGTAGTCAGAGATCATTTGGAAGAAACATTCGGTCACCTGCCACATTTCCACATTAGTATTCTGAGAGATGGAGATGTAAAGTAAAAAAAATAGCTGGCCTTCCGGTAAGCAGCTCCATCTCAGAATCCATCTGTATTCAGACTTTGATGGACAAACAAAGAAACTTGTGGGTGGCTCATTTAGCTTAGTCCTTTCTTCTCTATTCCCTTGTGGAACTGTTTAGAACCCCAATTTCTCTTGCTTTAAAGGTGCACTGTGTAACCTTTTGGTTGGGGGTTTGTCACATTCTTGTTTCTATGTTAAATTACAGGTGATTTTATAGCTCAAAAACACCCAGAAAAAGCAGGGTTGCCTCTCCACAGATCTGACCTGTAACTTGATCTGGTTTGGTCTTCATGAACATAGAAAGGTTTAATGCCATACTGTGAAACATTCCAGACAAAGCACTAACATCTCCATGGAGAAAAGCATTTGACGGACCCTCTACCAGAAAAGTTACACAATGAAGCTTTACATGTGAAGATCTAAACATGGGGCTACATGCTGTAAATTACCAGGGCTTTTGGCTAAAAACAACATGAGCTGTAGGGAGCCATCACAGCAATAGAGTAACGGCATGGAAGATTTACTCCACAAACACTGTCCTATTGAAAAGCCTACACAGAGGAGCACTGAAGGAAAGCGAGACCAATCTAGTGGCACTTCAAAGACCACTGATTATAGCTGTCCATGGAGTGTGTAACTGTATGCCAGGCTCCCCAAGTCATAAACAACACCATGGATCCAGGCTATAGTCTTTTCCCAAGAGGTCCTCTTGGTTCAAGTCCAATAAATAAAACCTGCAGACAAAGATCGCCAAGAATAGCTGTCAACGCGGGTCAGACTAAAACTCTTGTCATCAGTAACATGTGCTGGCGTTGTGTTGTGTTAAAGGGTCCATATTAAGCTTTTTTCTGATCTGTTCTAATGTTGTTTCCTCATCACAAATAATCTGGACAAACTATCTGGAGTTGTGTTTTGTTTCATTCATACGTAACACACAAACCCTGTTCCACCTTGTGATTCCATGTGGTAATACAGGAAGTGCTCCACTGTGTTTTTAAACTTCATACACCTTCACTAGAATCATTTGGATAATGTCAGCCCTGGAATTGCCAGTCTCTTCTGAACAAGGGGTAAAAGGTAGCTGTAAACTTGAAAACAACTACTACATGACATTGCAAGGTGTAGCAGACCATTTTTGAACATGGGAGATGTGGATAAAATAATAATGCAAGATCAAGCTCAAAGACTTATGAATGAAGCAAAACACAACTCCAGGTATGTTTTGATGAGGTAACAACATTCTAACACAGCTTAAAGCTCACAAGAGACAATTTTGTGTAATGTAGAACTTTTAAGCTCAAAAAAGTGGAAAAAAGTATATTTTGTAGGCAAGACTTTGTGCTTGCACTGTCAAAGCATGGTACTATTAAACAGGCATTCCTCGGGCAGCGATGGACTCCGACAGAGAAGGGGCCATTGTTGTGGTTCATGCATGGCAACGGGAAAGCTGCCAGCACTCTGCAATGACAGCCACAGAGAGATGGAAGGAGAGACAGCGGTGAGATCAACTGAAGCCAGACTGCTGTTACTGGAACAAATTGACAATGAGAAACCACTCAGGAAATATCACTGATGTTGCTGCTTTACATTAGTCCACTTTAGCATTACTTTCAATTAGAGATAGGTTGGCCAGTATATTGGTTGTAATATTTGAACTTTTTAAATCTCCAGCATAGGGCGATATTTTGTTTTGGTCAATCTGCTGCCTAAAAGATACGCACAAAGCTTTATTTTAACACTTTAATACAAAGAGCTAGCTGCACAAAACATAACTACACCACTCGCTCAAAGGTTTATGGTAAAAAGGGCTGTGGGTGAGTTTGTAAATTGTAAGAAAATTTAAATTACATAATATGGGTGAAATAATCAAAATTAGTCCTACATACTGGCTCAAAAATATCTGCAGATCTTACTGGCCATCGGATGCTCTGGATTCTAAACAAATCGATCTCTACTTTCAGTGACAAAAGCAGTACAGTATTTAAGACACTGAATGATATTACTGTTGAATTTAAGGTTGTTTGTGTCAAATGAAGTATGGCAATTACTAAAAGTCTGTATTGTTTATGTTCTGGACATCAGTATTACCATGACAAAATGAAGACTGTAATAATTGTTTTTATTATATCACCCCTTTGCTTATATACTAGTGCTGTTCCTAATCTACAAAAGTTCAGGTAAATGTAGTTTTATTTTATTTAGAAGAAAAGGTCTGAGAACAATCTTAACATTCATCCAGACAGACTCTATCTAACATGTCTAAATTGTCTATGTAAAGAGGCCACTCATTAATAGCAGTACATGTCAAATCTGTGTTTTTCATTGTAAAATTAAGTTTCATTACTGAACTCTACGCCACTCGTATTAGTATCTCACTCCAGGCGTTAACTCTCACTCAACTCTTCTGTCTAAATTCATTACTTGACGAATTCCCCTCTGCTCCCTCAGGGCAAATGAGACACAGTGAGAAGGTGATTTTACAGTTTACCTTTGACAGACAGCTATTATGTGTTACAGTCACTTCATATTATGTGATACTTTTATCCACCTGGGAACCGGAGCCTGCAGTGACTGAGGGGGTCCGAGCAGAGAACCACGGAGATGTATGCAGTCGATGATGGAGGGGACAAGAATGGAGTTTGGTGTAGGATGTAGGTGGCAGTGACAGTGAATACCAATGGAACCTGAAGCTCTCTGGGGCAATAGGAGCGCACAGGGAGAGGGAGACGGCAGCGCTGCGGGGGACTGGAACAAGGGCTGATTGATGGAGAGAGGAGACTGGGCCAATAGACCACTGAGAGAACAGGCAAGGTCAATGTCAATGGAAAATTTAATGACTGATATTAATGCACCTTGTCACTGGTGGATAAGGGTGGGCGATTTTGAGCAAATTAATATATTTTTTTCATACTTTATTTTTAGGAGTATTTTCAAGCTTTTGTCGCATATACAAAAAACAAACGCAGGAGACACTAAATTAATATCTTGATAATTTCTTTATCATCATGAAAATTTGTAAAATTACAATTGTATTAGTATTCTATTGTTTGTAAAGCATCTTTGAGTGTCCAAAAAGGCGCTACATAAGTCTGATGTATTATTATATTTGTAATAAGTATATTTTATGTATTTAATAATGAATAATAATAATGCATCAGTTTAATATAGCGCTTTTTGGACACTCAGAGATGCTTTACAGAGCATTATTCATGCACGCCATACCCGGTGGTGGTAAGCTACTATTGTCGCCACAGCTGCCCTGAGGCAAACTGACAGAAGCGAGTGTGTTGAGTGTGTGTAGCGACTGTGGCACCTGATTTTCCCAGCGGTCTCCCATCCAAGTACTAATTAGGCCCGGCCCTGCTTAGTTTCTGAGATCTGACGGGATCAGACTTTGACAAGCTGGTATGGCATTTAGCTCTTTCTGTAGTCTTTTATAGATAATTTTCTTTTTTCTTTATCTCTATAACAGCAATTGCAGTATTATCAACTTCAATATATCTTCAGCTTCTACTGTTGAGACACAGCAATGACTGGAAAGCCAGAGAAGTTGGATTCTGGCCAGAACTGGTTTTGGCTTTAGTCCAAGGGTATTTATTGTACATTTGTATATTCCAATCCATTTTAAAACTGATTAATTGGTGTATGGTGTTATAATCATTGTAATTGTAACTAAAACATAAAATCATGAATTAACATTGTTGCTTCACTGTAGGTTCCTGGAAGTGTGTTGCAAAAGGTTTATCGTCTGAACTAACGCAGCCCTCTCTCATTCGCTGACATAAAAATCACATGACTACTTCTTCCTGCATATTTACACTGCACCATCTCACTGGAGCCAGACCCGCAGATTCTTGTAGCCAAAAGCCATTAGTCTTCCTCCCTGTTCTGATATCACCTCTGCTTTATTCAAATGAACAATCGATGGACCCCAACTTACTGAGCTCTGCTGGAGTCTGCACTGTGCCGAGACATGGAAAATCACTTTGTCATAGATGTATTATTGGAAAAGAGGAGTTATAACAGCCTGCAGATCTCAACTTGGCCCTGTCTAAAAGTACACTAGGAAACAACTAAGATGAAATCCAGACCTAAATAAGGCCAGAAATACAGAGTAAATTGAACAATGGGAAAGTAAACAAACAAAGTCCTTAGGCCACAATGAATGCTATGCTAATATAACCATGTGTCCTTGTGAAAACAATTTGGCAGTTTGCAGAGGCGACGGTTTATGGGCTTAAAAACTGCATAGGTGAAATCCAGATTTTAACCTGTGACGCAACAACCTGGGCAATACGTGAATGGAGCTTTTTTGAGTCCTCAGTAGATTCTGGATTAATGGATAAATGAAAGTGTGACTGAAGCAACAAGTGTGAATGAATACAACTCCAGGATGTATTTGATGAGGGAGCAACAATATAACATGATAAAAAGCTATGTGTCCTTTAAAGGTACATCACCTGTTTGTTTCTAGGGATACGTCATTGCGCTGCCTGGAATGTTCCATAGTATGACATTAAACTGCTCTACCTTACATTTATTCAATTACAGGTGGTTTTATAGCTTAAAAATACCTAGAAATGCAGCCATTCAGACTGTGAGCGGAATGGTTGGTATTTGATTTCTTGTTATGTGGATACTTTGTCAGCTAATATTACAATAATAATGATAAATGCATAATATTTTAGTTGGGGCTGCTTGCATGTGGTGTCCAGCTGAGACAGTGTTTAAAAGTGGGTCATCATGGGAGCTTCAGGAATCCATGGCATCCCAATGTGATGACTGGGTTAACCATAGCATCACCACTGTTCAGCTTCCTGTGCGTCCATGGGGCCTCCAGCTCCAGGTGTTACTCCATCCCTGGGGCTCTGAGCTTAACTCTAACAAAGGAATGAAGTCATCTCTAAAAGTATGGGCAGTCCTTAAGGCGAGGCTGCATGGATGAGCACAGTGTGGGAGGAAAGGACAGGTGGAGAAGCAGCAGGTCAGAGATTTCGCAGTCAGAGGCAGGTTGGCTCAGACAGAAATATGGCCAACCAAGATGATTTCGTTTGCTATTTTAGAGGAGTATGACATAAAGTACAGGCTTAAAACTCGGCCAACAGCTGCTAAATAGACAAGAAAAATGGCTTAGTAGAAATTATGTCTCAACGAAAGTATCAGAAAAGCTTTAAGTGGGTCTCCTGTACTGTTTTTCTGGTAGGGGTGGGTAATATGCCAAATGAAAAAAAATTGTATTACAGCTTTCTAGAGCTTTTGATTTGTATCACGATTCAAGCAGTTAGCATCTACTACGTCATTAAGAAGTAACTGAAGATATCTACTGCTTCTGAGAGTTCGCACTTTACTCTGACCTGTCACTCACTCAGAGTAACAGAGCCTGACCAATAGGAAGGACTCGATCATTGCAGTTTGCAGTACAACATTTGAGCTATGTGTATTTTCTATAATGCTGCCCTGGAACACACAATGCAAGTTTGAAGAAACTAGTAAACATATTGACTAGGGATGCACCGATACCGATACTGGTGTCAAATATCTGCACCAATACTAAAAAATTGGCTAGAATGGGTATTGGTTCCATAATATTGGTTAAGCCAATATTGTGATTGGGCCTTTAATTGGACGTAATAAGACTTTACTGGCTGATTTAGGCACTGAACGTCTCATAATGTTTGAACTTTTATTCATATGAAGTTGGTCTGTAGTTATGTGAAGTAACTAACAAATAACAAAGTAAATCACAGTTGCATAACACAATGGGATCACTTGTCTAATAAGTTAACTGTGTCATAAGGAAATAAGTGTTATTTTCCATCCCTGCACTCGTATCAGCTAAAGGCAGATACTTAAAGTCAAATTATCAATATCAGACTTGAAAAAGCTGGATCAGTGCATCCATAATATCAACATTGTACACGTAGGATGGCTGATATGCCAGAACATGGTGCCAAAAATAATGCAGTGCTGTTTTGAATACCATACAGCTGAGATGAATGAGGATAAGTTGCACATAACACAGATGTTTTTCCACCTGATCGTGAAACCCGCAGACTTGTGTGAATTCTTGAGTCTTGTCCAACTCAGCACATGATTCACTGTGACACAATCTGCAAAGAATGACAGGCGGCCAGCACATTCTTCAGCCTTTGTTTACATATTAACAACTGTGGGTGAGATACTTCTGCTGCAGACACGTAGCTAGCGAGGCAAATAAAGAGCCAGACTGAAGGAGGCCCTAAAACGACTAGTCGGTATGATTACTGCCATTTGTTTTGAATGCAACATCTGCGCTTGTCGAGCCAGTGTAGCAAGCAGAGTGAGAATATAGGGCAAGGCATGGAATATTTATGACTCCCAAGTAAAACCCTTTGTATTCACTGGAAATGTAGAAAAAGATGTGACTGCCAAACTCTAGCACATTTCAAGGGTCTGTGTTATGCTTTTTTCTGATCTGATATAATGTTTCCTCATTATAAACATACCTTTAATTCTGTTTTGATTCGTTCACACATGTTTAACACATAAACCCTGTATATTTAGGCTGAGTCCTTCTCTCAAACTGAAAACACTCTGTTCCAACTTGTGGTAAGTGCACCACTGTGTTTTTAAAATTCACTACCTTCACTAAAATCATTTGGATAATTTCGGCCCTGGAATCCCAATCTCTAATGAACTAAAGGTAAAAGGTAGCTGTTAACATGAAAACTACTGCTTCATCAAAAGGTGAAACAGAGCCTTTTGAGCTTTGGAGATATAGTCAAACTAATAATAAAGGATTACTCATGATACAATACACAACTTCTGGTATGTTTTTCAGGAGGTAACAACATTCCAACATAGCTTAAAGCTCATAAGATTCAATTCAATATAGGACCTTTACTGGTTGCAAAGACACAATGCTATATAAAGCTGACAAAAAAGGTACAAGTTGAAAAGAATAGATCTCATTCATAATGTGACAGAGGCTAATGAACTACCTCATCACTAGCTTGCACCCCCGCTCCGGACCCCATCGTCCCTTCACCAAATTCTGTCCCTATCGTGCGCCAATGGGGTGATGTAAGGGGACAAGAGGGGCCCAGACACACAGGAAGTGCAGAGTAAACAACAAGTCCTGACTCCATGCCAGACCGGGTCCCATGTGGGTTGGAGTGTTTGTGAAAGAGCAAAGATTGTGTGTTTTTAAATAGACCAGATCAATACTACAAATACCAACACAACAGATAATAATAACCTTGAACTAGAACTGAAATTTTCTGGACTAGAGAGGGTGATATGTGGTTTTGCAGTCCATTTGAAATTTGTTTAAATGAGACAATATGCAAAATCAGCTTTTCTGAGCTTTAAAATCAGCTGTAATGGTGTTCCCTCATTATCGGGTTGATTCATGCATATTGGAGTAATTTTATATTGTCCTACATCTGGGATTAAGTGCTCAGAAAATTTCAGTTTTTACCTACCCTCTATACCCACCACTTCCCAACTTATAATAGCCATTTTTCTAAAGTAGAAACAAATCTATGCAAGTTAATTACTAAAAAATGCACAATGTGTCATCATCTTCTTTAAATATACTGCACAAAAATAACCACAAGAAGTAGGAAATATCATTGTACAGTTCTTTAAAAAAGCAAAGTCTGTGGTAGAGATAGACTGATATAACAGTTGACCCAACCATCATCTTAAATATGCATGCATTTTAGTCCAAAGAGGGTACTGCAAAAATGTGAGTACACTGGACACAGTTTGTAGTAAAAGAAGTTTGTAGATGAGTTTGTACAAAATTTTAATTAGATCATTTGGTAAAAATGACCTACATCAGCCCTAACTATCTGCCTAAAACTATCAGCAGAGCTCATCAGCCATTGATTCCTCTGGATTCTAAACAATCGATATCGGCATTGGTCATGGAAAAATGCACATCTAGTCTGGTGACATTATTTGAGTAAGATTTGAGGCAGGCATATGATTTCCTGTTGATGGATTCAGCATGTGTCCACAGCAGCAATTATAGCTCCTACAGGAGAAAGCAGTCGTCCGTGGCATCTCAATTTCCCCCTGAATACTGGAGTCTGTGTGGTCCGCAGTGCCCCATCACCTGGCCCGAGCTCAGGACAATGTCTTCATTTAACTGCACTCACTCTGCCCACCCGCCACACAGTGAGATATAGAGATCAACTGATATGGGTTTTTTCATGGCTGATGTAGATACCAATAGTTTTGAAACCAGATAAACCGATGACCGATAAGCTCTGTCGATATTTTGGGGCTGACATGTTGGTGCAATTTTGATTATTTTTCCCCAAATTATGTTTTAATTTACTACAAACTCACCCAAAGCCATTTTTACCCATAAACCTTTAAGAAAGTGGTGTAGTCACGTTTAGTACAGCTATGTCTTCGTATTAAAGTGTTAATATAAAGCTTTATGTGTTTTTAAGGCAGCAGTAAATAACTAAAAGTAAATACTGACCTGTGCTGGTGATTCAATAGCTGATACACTAAAAAGTCCAAATATTGATATATCGGTCAAACTCTACTGGAAATGGTTATGTCTGAACTAGGAGTAGGTGATACTGACAAAAATTTACATTGAAATGTATGGGTAACGTTATTCAAATCATATGCATAAAAGTTGTGCTAGTAAAAACATGTCTTAGTTGTGGTTTATGTAGAAATATGCAATTAGTCAAAATTTAATTGAGATTTTGAAATCTCTAATTATCAATGATATGCTTGTGTCTTTTTAATTGAGGTGTGGTTTTGGAGTGCAGAGCAGATTTCAGTCATTGGAGCAAGTTATGTAAGCAAAGCTGTATTGTATTTCAGGAAATTGATTTTGAGAGCTGTTTATCAAGACAAAATAAAGTTGAAACCAAAACTGTGATAGTTCTGTCAGACAAAAAGTGAACTCTGAAAATACTGTTCTGGTTGATTAATCCTCCAAATAGATACTACAACAATGAAAATAAAGTGCATTGTGTTTTCATATAATAGGAGGGATTTGAATATAACGTTCCCTTGAATGTGGCTGTATAGATTCAAGCTCGTAATGACACAAAAGAGCAGCACTGGTTTCTGAATGCTAAAAGTTGCCATTGTCATTGCCATTGCCAGTGTTTCCCACAAGTTTATACTGAGACTATGGCACAAGCGATCCACATTTGAAGCATTTTATTCAGTACAATATATGGAAAATACATGAGTTTTTGGCTCTGTTGACAAAAACAAAGATCAAATATAGTTCCTTCTATATGTTTAACACAATACTCCAAACTTAAAGCATCATTAGTTTTACCAATTTTTTGTTAAGATTATTTTTAGACTATGGGGGCGAAGATTAAACATTGGGGCCCACCTTAGTCTCCTCTATTATTGGGAAACACTGGATGTGTACACGCATGCTTTTCTGTTGCTCCTGACAACCCATGCATGATATCTCGATGGGAGCTGGGAAGAGAAAGCATGACATCATCTGCACAGCTATAGAAGCATGTGCATCATATGTTGCGTTCATGGTACAGCAGCTTTTGGTATTCTGTCTATCTCTCGTGTCCTTTTAGATATTGAATGAATTCCCTTGTGTATTTGGTTTCTGAACACACAATATGGACTAGAGGTAGGGTTAATATTTTGATTCTGCTTAAAGAATACATACAAAGCCTTATATTAATAATGTAATACAAAGAGACAGCTGCACAAAATGTTACTACACACGCTCTCTTATAGGTGTATGGTAAAAAAAGGGCTGTGGGTGAGTTTTTAGTACTTATCGGCCATCGGTTTTATGTGTATTCTAAACAATCGGTATCAGCATTGACCATGAAAAAACCCATATTGATCGATCTCTACGATGGACAATATATAAATGCATGAAAAATGTCATTTCTGTGGGTATTTTGTTGGCAAATCTTGCAAAAAATGAAACCGACCAAACCACTCCCTGAAACCAAACAACAAAGCATTTGAAGGAAACAAATTGGTGCAACAAAATGTATACACGCTCTTAGCAAAGCACTAGTGTAATCATAATAATAAAACTTTCAACTAAATTTCCCTTTTTTGATAATACAATGTAATTTTCATCACAAAACATTTGAATAAGTATTTAATATTGTTGTGGTCCTTTCTGGCTATCATATTAAATGTGTAATTTTTTGAAAACCCCATTAAGTAATAGAGAAAATATAATGGACAGAACAATTAGAACACTGTTACCTAAAATATGAAATAGGTCAACGCATCCAACCAAGCAGAAAAACACCACTTCACCCTACTTCACTGATTTACCCTTAAATGATTTCCAAATGTCCTTTTCCACTGCAGCTCAGGGACTAATCAATAAAGCAGGGTAATAGACCAGGACTCATTTTATCAGGACAGCCATGTAGCTCTGACCATCTGTGCCCTTGAAACAAACAACAAGGCCGCCACACTACCACTGTTTGTCACTCATCATCATATTTACATGAACATTAGCTAAAACTAGTAATCTGTCAAGTCTTTAACATATAATTACCTGGAGTTTTTATAATCCAACAAAAGATCTTGATTTTAAAAGCATCCAATCTGTATTTGGGGTTTCATAACGGGTAATCTAATTTTATCTTCCAAGCAATTTACATTTTAATAATACAATGCTGTTCAAAGTTCAGATGTTAAATGCGTCCACAAGAATTGACAAAAAGACAAACGAATCACATTTCAAATATTTGTGCAGATCTAAACTACAGGGTTAACAGTTTGTATACATGTTATACTACGAATATGGCACAAGTGATCCATATTTGAAATATTTCATTTAATACAATTTTGGAGTATACATGTCCGTATTGCTTCTACTAATCAAAAAAAAAACTGATTACAAATTAAATATAGTTACTTCTGTATATTCATGACAACACTGGAAGCATTATCCAGTCATTTGTATCTTAATTTTAAACTATGAGGGTAAAAATTAGACTATTATAAAGTCTCTTTAGTATCAGGAAAGACTGTATGCATAATAAGATGGAATATACTGTTGTTTGTGGAGGAAATTATGGTACTTCAAAAACTGCAATGTTTGAGATTTGCTATTTTGCACCCATTCAAATTGCGTTTTTGATTCAACTGCGATTAATCTTGCAGCTCAATTGTGCACCATTAAACAAAGTAATGTGTGTGTACAATGTAGGTTGACATAGAAACTACGCTGGTGGCCTTTGTGTGGTCTAATATTAGTTACTGCCTGGTCTGGTGACTGGAGTTTTGGGTGAGTGTGAACTGCTCAGACTGTCTGGGATATTTTCAGACATGGAACAAACTGGCCGCTCCAAATCACTTCCCTATGTCCTTCCGAAGTGTCCCAGAAGAAGAGGAGTACTCGTGATAAAGTAGGCCAGCACTTTAACTTGTGGTGTAAATCTCCTGTTGTGGCCTGTATATATAAGCGGACATAGCTAACCTGCTAGCCACTGCATTCCAAATAGGAAGTGAGCATGGGGTTACTGCTGGCTCCACCGACCCTAGCTCCAATTCACTTTACACTGAAAATTTGTCACCTCTCTCTCTGTAACTGCTGCTGATTCTGGTGTTTTTATTTCGCTATTTTGTCCATAAATAAATTCCTATTCCTAAGATGGAAGTCGACTCCAAATTCACTCCTATAACTGCTAGCCTCGTGAGCTTTATTTGACTGGAGCCAAATGCTACGGGTGACGTCACAGTCCCATAGTCCACATTTTTATACAGTCTATTTTCACAATCTACAGTTACAGTGAGGAGATGCACTGTGGATAAGAATTTTGGGAAATTGTTTGGGCAAAATAACAAGTACAAAAAAGTACAAAGATGTTTCATAGCCGGAGTACTGTCCATATATCCTCCAAAATCTGCAAACTATTCTAGAGCTACCTGGTTAAGTAACGGTATTCAGAAGAACATAAATCTGGAAAAATACAATGCTCTTGGCACAGTAAGGCTTACTTAGAGTAAAATATAGTTAGAACTGAACCATTTTACATCATTTTAGTGCAACAAACCAGGAGGCCTCTTATACTGGTAATATCTCTATATCTCATTTCATTATCGGCTTATCAAGTAGATCATATATCAAAGACTATCCTTGGGTACAGCCTCAGAGAAGAAAGAAAGTTAAGCCCCTTCAGAAATTCATTTTCATAGTCAGGGAGTTTTAGGGGTCTATTCATAGTTTGTCTATAATTTAAATTAAAGCTGCACTGTGTAACTTTTATGTTGGGGGTCCGCCACCTGCTTGTTTCTATGGATATGTCACTGCTCTGCCTGGAATGTTCCACAGTATGACATTAAGCCGCTCTACCTTACATTTATTCAATTACAGATGGTTTTATAGCTCAAGAATACCTACAAAAAACAGGCATTCTGACTGTGAGCGGGGTCGCCTCTCCAGAGACCTGACTTGTAACTTGGTCTAGTTTGGGCTCCATAAAGATAGAAAGGTTTAATACCATACTGTGAAACTTTCCAGACAAAGCAATAACATCTCCATGGAGAAAAGCATTTGACGAACCCTCCACTAGAAAAGTGACACAATGCACCTTTAAGACTAATAGTAACAAAAAGTAATGATTACATGACATGTGTAAAGCACTTGTGAGAGGGGTTAAAATGACTAATATGACTAAAACTGTCCATCTTCAAGATATAATGTGTAAAATTTATCAGAATATACAGTAGAATAGCTATTGTATTTCCTGTACAACACATCAGACAGAATAGATTGTGAGTGCCAGTTAATGGTGATGCTTTTCCATCTTGAGATGCTGCTCAGAGCTGTTTACATTCTCCAGTGACCGGACACACAGTGCTTGGATGGTGAGAATTACACCATCGAGGTGCTAATGCCGGGCTAGTATAATGCACTGTGTGGGAAGTGAATTTAGTCATCCATATTTTGGATTTTATGTGCAAAAAACCCCACACATAATTTCATCTTTGCACTGTTTTTCCTTCCGACCTCTTGTATATAGCTGATATATTTGTAGTACTATGTTTCTGTATTTTATTTTTACATGTGCATTTATATAATGATGCCTTATTTGACATTAGTCTCTTGCTATTTTTGCTACTTATTTTGATTTTATTATTACCATTTCTATTTTGCTCTTTGTTATTGTGATGTGTGAGCTACTGTGTCCAAATACTTTCCCTTGTGGATCAATAAAGTCTATAAATCTGTAATAGAGCTTCAATTAACCATGAGTATCTAAGCCTGTCACTATAATTACTATATTAATTAATATATTTTGGGACTCAGTATTTATCGTGTACATTTTCTTTGCAAAATTATGATTATATTGGGTATTTTTTGTTGTAATAGATAGGTTGAATATGTGACTTCTATGGCTAATTCTTGGCTCATTCTGCTATTTCTTTGTTGCAGCTCATGCCTTTTGAATTATACTGTATATTTAAAAATAGGTTTAGTTAGATTATCTTGTATTGTTGTGGTTGACACAGTAGGATAAACTAGTAAACTAGTTTCAATATTATCTTTTATCGCAGTATATTTCTGTAACAATACATCAATATTCATGCTTTGTTATTGCAACAGACCTATTTAATTAACCAAACAGGTCTTGCAGTAAGTCTGTACAGTCACATGGAGCCAAAACAAAACCAAATGTGCCTCTGTTCTCTGCTCCAGACAAAAATGCTGGCACGAGTTCAGACGGACCCTTTGTGAGTCAGATACTCCTGATGTCTTCTATTCTCAAACTTCACAGTGCTCTTCAACCTGGCCTAAGGAACAAGAACTACCAATGCCATTAAACCTCAGATCAATAACTCAAGAGGAATTAACCTTTGTCTGATCTTTTTAGCAAGACATGCAGTTTGTAAATTAATGTCAGGAGGAGTAACTAGAGATAAGCCTCTATTGTTTTCATTATGATACACAAACTTTCTTAGCACAGAAGTCTAAGTGAATATTTTGCCTGTTGACGACTTCATTTCTATAATTATTTCTTATTCGACTCCAGTCTCTTGCTATTTTTGTTACTTAATTAGAATTTATTATTACCCTTTATATTTTTTCTCTTTGTCATTATAATATATTGTGATATTTGAGCTATTGTGTCCAAATAATTTTCCTAGTGGATCAATAAAGTTTGTCTAAATCTCCATTGTCTTCTGCTCCAAGGCAATGGAGCTGGATCCATAAGTGGGGCAGAACATTCGTCACAGAAGAATAATCTTGTTTGTTTTTTGCTGTTTTTGTGACAGTTAAAACTAGTGTTGCCATTTATTATTTAAGTGAATAGAACTACAGTGAAAGCTAACACATCTCTTCAATACTGTTTGCACAATGTCTAATTCACAAATCCAAGTATAATCCCAGTGGAAGATCTTGTTTCCCCAGTTTGTGCATTTGGCTTTGTTATATACATTTTGGGTGGCGTTTTGCACAAACCACGCACATAGTTCAATATTTATTTGCAAAATTAGGTTAATTAATTATGTGCTTTGAGGCTTTTGAGCACCTTGGCTGGTCCAAACAGCTGTTGAGTTAAAGAGGTTGAAGTGCATGACCACACAGAGCAAAATGGCAACGCGTCACTCAATGGAGAGAGCAGGAATAAAAGAGGGATTAAGCGCACTTTACAAAGAATGCCTGAGCTGATTCACAAATCACAGAAATTAATATTAAAATCTGACAATACTACTTCTTTTATTTACTGTTTTATTACAGATGTCCTTTAGAGAACCACTGACATGCTCTTTTCCATGATGCTGACACCGATTGTTTGGAATCCGGACAAACCAATGGTTGATGAGCTCGATATTTTTGGGCCAAGATGTAGAGCCGATCTAGATAATTTTTCCCAAATTATCAAATTCAAATTTAGAACAAACTCATCCACAACCTTCTTTTATTACAGACTGTGTAGAGAGCAGTCTACTCATGTTTTTGCACTACCCTCTTTGGATTAAAATGTTCAAACAAAGCTTTATGCATATATTTTTCATGCATATTTAGGCAGCTGGTTGGGCAACATGCAGATTTATGGCTGATAGTCGATGTGTTAAAAAGTGCAAATATCAGCTTGATGTATAGGTCTATCTCTAATATCCTTCTTGATATTGTTGTTTTGATCGGTAGGGCCTTGGTTATCCTGCAGTATTTCACTCTTGTATTGGTCCTGACTAACACAACACAAACACAGCGTCGCCATGGCGCTTTTGGAGAGCATGGAGGAAGCTGTCACTTGTCATGTGGAGGTCAGGTCACACAGTGTAAGTGTCCATCTATTTCAGGAAGAGGACAGTGTGCTCATAAAGCTTTGACAACATCACACCATGGCCTTCAAGATGACCCTTTAACAATCAACACAAACAACCAGTGCATATCCTCACACAATCTATCACAGCTGGATCCACAATAATGCCAGAATAAGGCCTGTCACAATAAAAATATGAAAGTTGAAACAATATATTTTGAGCTCAATATTTATCGTACAATTTTTTGCACTACTGGGATTTTTTTTTTTGTTATTTATTATCTTTATATGATAAGATTTAAGTTGCAAAAGGTTCCTATAACATCTAAATACTCATTATAGATGCAAACTAGGTACTAAAGTGTTTCATTCTTCTATTTATTTACTGCAGCTCATGATTCTTTAACAATATTGTAGATTTAGAAAAGTTTTTTTTGTGGTTTAAAGGAGCACTGTATAACTTTTCCAGTAGAGGATCCAACATCTACTTTCCATGATGATGTTATTGCTTTGCCTTGAATGTTCCACACTATGGCATTAGAGTTATGTAGCTTGCATTTATACAATTACGGGTGTGTTTATGCTCAAAAATACATTGAAAAACATGTATTCTTACTTTGCCTGGGAGCGTAATTTGTTCGTCTCAATGGATATTGACAAGTTTGATGCCATATTTCCATGGAGACAAGCAGGTTGTGGTCCCTCTACCAGAAAAGTCACACAGTGCACCTTTAAATCTGCTCTAGGGTTTTTGTGTCAGTGGCATCAATTTGTTTCAGTATTATCTTTTATCCTCTATATTTACTTATATTTACAATATATCACACTTCAAAATTTGTTATCATGACAAGCTCAGTCGGAATCCATTTTTTCCAGTCAGACCACATCACTGCAGTCATAAATCAATTTCAAAGCTATGGTCTCCTCTTCACAGCTCACTTAAGTATCTATTTTTGCATGCACCTGGGAGAGGGAAGGAGAAAAACATCCTCTGGCAAAGCAGCTTCTTCAACGGCGATAGGAAACCCCTGCACAACATCTGCCTGCATGATGGTAGTAGCAGGCTGAACATAACAGTAAGGGGGATGGGTCCGGCTTCGTTACCTCATCGAGCATAAATTGTGTTATCTCATGCTAGGAGATGGTCTGTGTGCTAAAAAGCTATGAGCTGATGAAAGCGACCTCACGTGAGCAGTGCCAACCTGCGCTGGGTTAATTATTGATGTGTCACGTGGATTTCAGATCAACATGGGGGGCTAATTTCTTGAGATTGAATTAGTTCTTCTGATGCGTAAAGTCAATTGTCGATCTTTGTAGGCAAATTATCGCACTGAGAAAATGGCCTACTGCAAAAAAAAACAAGCACTATAGTACTCATTCTCAAGTACAATGGCATAGGCTGTAAAGAATGAAGTTCAGGCAGTGTTAGAATGCAGAGTTAGACTATAACTTCCATAACTAAAGTGGCATAAGATCTTGACCACTGAAGCTGATATCAAAAATATGCAAAATGACATCACAGGAAAAAACGCATTGCAAAGAAGTCCTAACAACATTTTGACGCCATTTGAAGCCAAATTAGCGCGCACTGAGAACGAACTGGGCTTGGCTAGTACATTGTTATTACGAGGTTGTTGAGCTGTTGGCCGAAATTGTGAAAGACTTCGATGACAAAGCATGAAAAAGCCGTGCGTAATATTGAGTCAAACTTACATGTTGATCCCGGTAGAGTCGGTTCCTCCATGGCGAATGCAGTCTCCTCGCCTTCAGCGCCTTTGTTCATTCAAACGAGCGAGTTGGGGCTCTTCCTCCCTCCGGCACTGCTTTCATACCTCAGGCACAATGTGGGAAAACTTGCCCGAGTCACTCCACTTGCAGATTCCGCTCGGCACTGCGCGTAAAAAGACGGCGAAAATGACTCCCACGATGAACCGCGCTGGGTTTAAATAGGTGACCAGGAATCCACCGTGGATCAAACGAAACTCTAAATTAAATATCGCTATTAAAATGTAAAGAGCTACTCAAAGGGAGCGCGGTAAGTGCCTCCCCTCTCGTCTCACGGAGCACACAGCTGATGCTCGGCTGGCGCGGATGCTCACACACTCCGGACTCGGGGTCGGACTGTACCATTATCACAGAGGGGTGTGTACGTGCGTGTTTCTGATTGTATCGTTAAAAAGTCCGCATTTTGGGGCTTCGTGTAGTTATCAAACACTATATATAAATGCATGGAAATTAATCACGTAAGGTTAAAGCTATTTTCTACATCTTTATAATGTGCCCCCCTACATGTGTCAATGGTTTATTCCCAAAACTATCGCCTGGAAACTGCTGACTGCCAGTTTGTCTATTATTCCTTTTCAATAATATTTTAGTACTTTTCACAGTCTATTTAACTCAGCTTAAACATTATTTTTAATTTAATTTAATTTTATTTGATTTTACCCAATATCTCAGACTACTTCATAGTCATTTCATAGCATTCACTGCACATTGAGGCATCTACACATTTGAACCAATTTGCATAGATTGATTTTAGCTCTTCTTTAGGCTGTAAATTTCCAGTGCTCTCTCAGTTGGCTAGTTTCACTGGAGAGGCTGAGTAGGTGTTGGTAAGACCATAGGGCAGAATAAAAGCACTCGGGGGGACTGGAGTGGTCATCTGCATAATAAATGAAGTGAGTTCACACTATCTTCAAATGTAAATTTCTGGGCTGAAGAAGTTAAAAATAAGTTTCACTTTTAGAGACACTATTGTTTTCTGTGGATAATCCAATTTATTATAAAATGGTTTACAATCTAAGCATTCATCAGGTAGCTTATGGAGTCAAGATAAAAATGAGTTTGTCATAAAATTCTATCAGTAACAGCTTAAAGGTACATTGTGTAACTTTTTGGTTGGGGGTCCGTCACCTGCTTGTTTCTATGGGGGTGTCATTGCTCTGCCTGGAATGTTCCACAGTATGACATTGAACAGTTCTATCTTACATTTATTAATGTACAGGTGGTTTTACTGTTCAAAACCTGGAAAAACAGGCATTCTGACTGTGAGTGGGGTCGCCTCTCCACAGATCTGACTTGTTGCTTGATGTGGTTTGGTCCCTTAACATAGAAGATAGGTTTATTATCATACTGTGGTCCATTCCAGGCAAAGAAATAACATCTCCATGGAGAAAAGCGGACCCTCCATCAGAAAAGTTACTCTCTGCATTAATCATTATAGAAGTTTTTGCTTTGACTTTAAACCAAACATGCAGTAAATGACTATGGCAGTTTCTAGTTTCCAGTTTCCAATATGACTCTTCCACATTCTCACCACCTGTAAGCATCGCTGCATAGATATCTGTTCTTATCCGTTCTTATAGTATTAGTCTTATCCGGGGGGTGGGGTCTGGGGTCGGCACACTTAAGGGGTCTCCCTTTGTGCAGCTGTTGAGTCCCCAACAGCCACCTGTCACTGCAACTGGAAAGTGGGGGTTTCATGAGATGGGGGAGGGGGCTTGTGCTTGGTCTAAACTTTGATTGTTAAAAGAGAATACATGATAATGGTAATGGATATTATCATGTGTTTAAAATGATTGATTACATAGGGAGGTACACAATATCAGAAACCGTGGTGTAATAGTGTAGTGGAATTACTAGCGTCTAAATGTAGATTATGAGAAAGCATTCATATTTAAAAATAGATTACTTAGTGCTATTAAAAAAATGATCTTGTGGAGCACTTCCTGTATTACCACATGACCTCACAAGGTGGAACAGAGTGTTTTCTGTTTGATAGAAGAACTCAGCCTAAATCTGCAGGGTTTGTGTGTTAAACATGTGTAAATGAAACAAAACACAACTCCAGGTATGTTTCTGATGAGGAAACAACATAACACAGATCAGAAAATACCGTAATATTGGCCCATTAACAGTGAGCAGGGATTTTTATACATGACACTTTAAATAAAATTGCAAAATGTCTCAGTATTATAAACTGGCGGTTGTGTTCTTCAGTTGTCTCTTTGTTTTCAAGTGTTTTCAAAGCTTCTACTCAGTCTTTCTTTCTCTTTTCTCTCTCATCTATAGAAAGACCTGACTTGGCTGGAGAGGACATATGTGCACAGTCCACTCATCCAAAGACACACACACTTAAACTGAAACAAAAGTTCTGAATATTAAAAGGAGGTTTCTGAATCCTTCTGAAACCTCTATAAGAAAGTCCAAATCCACATCTGCCACAAATTAAGAAATGTTTTTATTTAGTTACAGTTTTTGCTTTATTCACACTTCTTTTTTTTTGCAAGTCAATAAAATTCTCTATTTTTGCCAGCGTAAGAGTCACTCCCTCGTGCTGTTGAAATTGCATGACGTAATAATGCATGAGGTCACTTAGAGACGCTCTGTGTTGTAGAAATGGTGATGTTTATTAACAAAAGAAACAGTGCTCTGAGTAAGAAAGAAAGCAAAAAGTAAGTAAACTGTTTAACTTGCTAATGGAATCAATGGAAGTCTGAAAGAAGCAAGAATTTAACCATCAGTCTATTATGTGGCATTCATTTGTAAACTTAGATTAATTCAGCAATATATTTTCAGTATGACTTACAATATACTTATACAATATACTACTTTCTATATTATACAGAAGACATCAAATATATGAAGATGATATAAGCAAGATATATGGAATTATGTAAAGAAAAAAGTTACTACGAAACTACGAAACTTTTTACTTTGCTACATAATTCCATATATCTTACTTCATATTTTTCATATTAATGCCTTTTGTATGTATATGAAAAGTAGAGAATAGTAAAAATAAAGGAAAACACATTGAATGAGATTATATGTCCAAACTTTTAACTAGTAGTGTCCATGTAATAACTCTTACACCACATTTCCACCGCAGCAGCAGAACAACGTGTCACTGTGTGTCAGCCTCTCCAACTCCTCCTCTTCACCACCTTATTTAAAGAAGACCTATTATACAAAATCAACTTTTTAGAGCTTTTGACCATGTTATAGTTGTTTCTCCTCCCCTCTCAAAGTTGTATTTGGAGTGATTCATTCATATTTGAGCAGTCTTTAAAGGGCCTGTATTAAGGTATTTTCTGATCTATGTTTTATTGTTTCCTCATCACAAACACACCTGGAGTTGTGTTTTGTTTCATTCACACATGTGTAACACACAAACCCTGCATATTTTTAGGATGAGTTCTTCCCTCAACCTGAAAACACTCCTTGTCATGTCATGTGGTAATACAGGAAGCGCTTCACTGTGTTTTTAAACTTCATACACCTTCACTAGAATCATTTGGATAATTTTAGCACTGGAATTTCCGATCTCTACTGAACTAAAGGTAAAAGGTTAACTTGAAAACGCTTCATGACATCACAAGGTGGAACAGAGCATTTGGAGCTTTGGAGATGTAGACAGACTGATAATAAATGGTTACTCAAACATGTGAATGAAACAAAACACAACTCCAGGTACGCGTTTGAGGAGGTAACAGCATTATACATGGCGTAAAGCTCACAAGAATGAATGTTGCATAATATAAGACCTTTAATCGCTTAATTTCAAGATGCCATATTGCCTCTCAGCTCCCTCATTTGTACGTGTCAAATTACATAATAAAATAAACCTTGCTTTTGTAACCCTTTGCCCACTGATCCCTGCGAGGACGCCTATAGTTTTGGAGCAGAGGTCGTGTACAGTGAAAGTCTGGGTAAACTCAGCCTGGTAATGCAGTAACAATAGAAAGAATGTCCACAATGTGCCCAAAACATAGACCGGGCCTGTCCTATAGACTTCTCCATGGTCTATGTTTGTTTTCAGCAAAGGGCAGTATTTAAGACAGAGGGTGGAGTCGAGAGAGGAAGGGTGGATATAGGCTCTAATCACAACAAGGGAGCTAAAGCAGTACACGGTAATAACAGGCCTGGGAAAATACTTTAAAGGGCCTATATTATGCTATTTTCTGGTCTGTGTTATAAGTTGCTTCCTTATCAAAAACATACCTGGAGTTGTGTTTTGTTTCCTTCACACACGTTTAACACACAAATCCTGCATATTTGGGTTGAGTCCTCTTCAAACCTGGAATTGACAACATCTACTGATCTAAAGGTAAAAGGTAGTTAACCTGAAAACTACCGCTTGCTTCATGACATCACAAGGTGGAACTAATCATTTTGAGCTTTGGAGATGTAAATTAATAATAAATTGTTACTAAAACATGTGTGAATGAAACAAAATGCAACTCCAGGTATGTTTTTGATGAGGTAACAACATTCTAACATGTTTAAAAGCTCACAAGATTATTATTTTTTTTGTAATATAGGACCTTTAACTGTAAGTTTTCATAATATAACTAAAGACAGGTTGCCTATACTTCAATACAACATAAATTATGATGCATAAACCAAAATTAAGAATTGGTTGCAAATAAGAAATACATTAATGTGCTATTTACTGTTACTGCAATACATGTTCTACTGATACTACTTCTCCTCATAAAAACACACACAAATTTGAGTATAAATGCTTAATTTCAGCCCTGGATTTAAATGATTCTAGTGTATGGAGTTTAGAAACACAATGGAGTGCTTCCTGTCTCGCAACGTGACATCAAGGTGGAACAGAGTGTTTTCATTTTGGAAGAACACAGCCTAAATATGCAAGAGTTGTATGTTAAAGATACGTGAATGAAACAAAACACAACTCCAGGTATGTTTTTGATGAGGAAACAACATTATAACAGATCAGAAAATAGTGTCTATCTTGCATATGTAGCGCGATCGATATAGTGGGGCTCCTAGCACACGTCAGACTGTAAAAATGCACGTGTATTTGGTGCATGCGCACTGTTGGGGGGTTATGGGAGAGAAGCTTGGGTCTTTGTGGAGTCTCCTCGGGGAGCTGGGAAAAGAGCCACTGTTTCTACTAAATCATCCGGATCTGCCCTCAGCTCTCTTTGTGCCCCGCTGTAAGGCAGTTAAAAGGGTTTGGAGGCATTAAAGGGGAACACTCAACGGACGAGTAATTGCTGGGGTTGGTGTTCTGCAAAAATACAAGTCATCTAGTCATTAATAATAACAGCTAACTGCTTAACATGGTGAATAGGCCTGTAAGATTAATAAGAAACCTAATGAGAAAACTGCAGCTATTAAAGTCGTATATTACTCAAAATGGACTCTTGTGAGATTTTAGTCATGTTAGAATGTTGTTACCTCATCAAAAACATACTTGGAGTTTGAGTATTACTGGATTATTTCTCTTTACCTTTTACCTTTTGTTCAGGAGAGATGGGCAGTTCCAGGGCTGAAATGATTCAAATGATTCTAGTGAAGGTGTATGGAGTTTAAAAACGAAGGAGAACTTCCTGTATTCCACAAGGTGTAACAGAGTGTTTTCTATTTGTGAGAAGAACTAAATATGGAGGATTTGTGTTAAACATGTGTGAATGAAACAAAACACAACAGTAAACAAATTAGAAAATAGCACAATGTGGGCCCTTTAAAAGATGTATTATAAAATTGTAAAATGCAAATATTTCACATCCGGCCCTTAAAACCCTGCAAAAAACTCTATTGGAAACGGCTAAACCTAAGCCTAAATGAATCAATACCAGTAATCAATTTGCCTTGAGTGTTTTGACATGTCTATTATTAGCCCCAATTACATAACCGACTTGCTCATGTGTCATCCTTTTCACGCGCTGGTAAACAAAATCACGTGATGTATGAAGACAACAGGTGTCTTCACCGCGGGCTGCTGTTGCGATGCTCGAGAATGACTGAGATCCCAGACCGGCAGACCATGACGTAATGCACCAAAACGTGTGCTTCTACTTCCAACCATGGCCCTAACACGTGGTCCCATCCCCGCGGGCCCCCTTTTACAATTCTCCTCTATCTCCACCTCTTCTGCTCCAGCGCGTCGCCCATTTACGCACGCACCATTGCACCAAACTATAATAGAGCCCATCCCTCCCTCCTCCTGCTTTAATTACCATGACAACCCACAGAGAGGACGGGGAAATAGCCAAGCAGGAAAAACGTGAATGAGATGGGGAGTTCCTTTCCTTGACCTCCGGTTTTATTTGTGAGAGTTAAAGTTTCTATTGAGAGGCCTGGGGTTAAACTGACCAATCAGGAAAGTGCCACTCTAAAACATGGCAGCCAATAGGGGAACAATTCTACACTTGTTAATTCCATGGAGAACAAGTTGTCGGAATTAGAGGGGGGTTTACGCAATGTTTTGTTTTTGTAATTGGGGTTGCATAATTTTTACTTGGAATGGCATTATGGTAGAAGTACATCACGGCAATGTTTGCAGATAATAGCATTTTACCAATATACTCTTGTGGCACAAATAAGAAGTTATAACTAGATCTGTCACAATAACAAATTTTGAAGCATGAAATATTGCTACAGAGAAATATTGGGATAGATGATAATATATATAAAACTAGTTTATGCCACTGACACAACAATAAAGCAGGACAATCGCAGTAAAATTATTTTTAAATACACAGTATCAGTATAGTATTAAAAGTCATGAGCTGAAACAAATAAATAGCAGAAAGAACCAATAATTAATAACAGAAGTTATTTATTTTACCCTCTACAGCGCAACCTTATGCAATTACATAAATATTACAAAAATCTCCCCAAATATTCCAAAGAAATTGAAGACATGATAAATGTTCAGCCCCAAAATATATTGTTCCAGCTTCCATGTATTGAACGATAAGTAGATATAGTAATTATCATGGCAAGCCAAGTTATAGCCTAAATGGTTTTATGTTTGGTAGTGGCTGCCCAAAGACACTAAAATATGTATAACTTAAAATAACTTAGAGATACGGCATGTTTTTCTAGTTGTTGATATGAATCTATTTATTGATTCAAATTTTCAAAAAGCTAAGTAAGTCCAGTTGGTTTAGTTTTACTTTTATCTATTGCTTTATGTATATTATTGGAATCCAAATTAAAAGACAGCTTAGGAAAATGGTGTGACCTTTGACCCAATCATTTCGTTGCATCAGACATCTGTATGAAAATGTGTTAGCATTAGCATAGTAATAGTTCTAGATTAGATTTATGATGTTATAAAGATTTTGACCCGTGAACCTTCTCCACCCAAACCTTATGGTGTAAAAATGACCATATATATATTTTTCGAAGATTCAGTTGCTTTATTACAATTAATTTTTCACTTTAACATGTTGAAGCTGATTTATTAAGATCCCAAACTGCGAAAAAATAAATACATAATACACAAAATTACAAATGCAAAAATGCAAAAAATAAAAACATATCTTTATAACATTGAAATAAGATGATTTTTAAGATAGAATGTAGGTAGTCGTCAGTGATTGTATTCTATCCCCTCCAAAGATGTTCTGTCATCTGTACCAACCATATGAACTTCCCAGACTTCACCATCTCACTCGTTTTTGACGTTTCATTCTGAAGACCATACAATTTTGACACTAATGAGATGAACGACAGTCCCATTAATTTGCCCTAGAGGATCTGCACTAAACCTTTGAAATTATCTATGGCAAACCTTAGTTTAACTCTTGCATGGGCTGATTGTGGCTTTAGGAGATATACTGAGGTGAAAAGTCTTTGGGTCAACCTCTGTCACACATATGCACACACACATACCCACGCACACATTGGCACAGAGGGATTAGGCGTTTGGATTACAGCCTGGATTAATGCTACACAACAACAGACCCATACTGAGAGGGGACAGTACTGGTCCAGATGTAACGAACAGTGATATGTCTGTGTTGTGTCTGGTTTGTACCAATACTGAATTCCCCCACACGTTTCTTTTAATGATCTCTCTGTATTAATGGGTCATAAGGTTACAAAGATAATAAAGGGCCCATATTACGCTATTTTCTGATCGATGTTATAATGTTGTTTCCTCATCACAAACAGACCCAGAGTTGTGTTTTGTTTCATTCACACATGTTTAACACACATGTTCTTCTCTCAAACAGAACTTGTGATGTCATGTGGTAATACAATTAGGGCTCCACTGCGTTTTTAAACTCCATACACCATCACTAGAATCATTTGGATGATTCAACCCTGGAATTGTCAATCTCTACTGAACAAAAGGTAAAAGGAGCTGTTAACTTGAAAACAACCGCTTCATGACATCACAAGGTGTAACAGAGCATTTTGAGCTTTAGAGATGTAGACAGACTAATACAGGATTATTTAAACATCTGTGAAAGAAACAAAACACAGCTCCAAGTATGTTTTTGATGAAATAACAGCATTATAACATGCCTTAAAGCTCACAAGAGTCAATTATCTGTAATCTAGGACCTTTTATGTTTACAGATTTCATGTTTTTCTAATTATTACTTAGTTTGGTGGAATTGTGTAATTTCTGTCATAATTTTACATTAGTTAAATTTAGTTTGTGAAGAAATTAAGTGTTTTGTTTTTAAGTTGAAAATACAGGAAGTAGAGCTGTGTTTTAAAAAGCAAACTCTATGTGACAAATCTGTACTTCTGTTAATAGCAATTCACATTTAATTACACAATAATATATTTAAGAGACCTCAAAGACCATTCAAAAGTGCTTTATATCTATAACATTTTATATTCATGGTTCTACACACATCCTATAGGTGTAATTAAATCTCTATAGCAGATTGCATGACTGAGAAATTAGGTCAGCAAATGGCTCCATTTAGTCGTTCATTAAAAGTGCTAAAAAATCGCATATTTCACACTCTGATGATGAGGATCTACATAGTTTCACCATAATTTCACACTGACGCAGACCAGAACAATGTAAATGTGGTTCCTAACAGCTAAACACGGAGATGGTGAGCCTGGTAATCCCTGGCGTTGTTGTGGGTGGGTTTCTTAGAGCAATGTCCTCAATCCTCCCCCAGATCCATCACACAAACCCCCCTCACTGCAGTCCTTATTACAGGTCTTACCAGAAAGACATGACAAGGAATAATCAAGATGTTTTAAAGCATTTATACTTAAGATTATGTTTTAATCTACTGTGAAACTTAATCTAACGAGTAATTTTGTGAGAGATAGGGGTTATGCACAGTGTGGCAAAGGGCAAAATAAGGACTTCATTCAGTATCAGTGTCTTCTCTGCCAGTATTTTTTTTTCTTTCACATTAGCTTCAGAAAGTGGTGCTATTATTCAGCCCCAGTCAGTTAAAATGAGTTATAAGATTAATATGACAAATAATGATAAGGTTCAATGTTTGTGGATCATAATCTTGGATATGTCTTCCAAAAACAGTGAATCTCCCATAGAGTTATATCGGCCCCTGCCCTCCAGCTGAAATTATGACACCAAAGTCTAGAAAGTGAATGCAGCTTTTTGCAAAGAATAAAACATCTTACAAGGAGAATGGTAGAACTTATTATCAACTTTTAATGTTATCAAGATTAATACAACATTATCATATACTTTATTGTATGTATGGCTGTACAAAAACAAATAAATACCTGGGACCTAATGAGCATTTTGTAAACTAAAGAAATGACTATTATGAAATTGTTGAAAATTACAATTTTGTATAAATTTACAGTTTTAATATGATGATAATAAAGGAGCCCAGGGTATATCACAACATTGGTGCATCTTATTTTCAATGGATCACTGCTCAAAATGCACTGTTCCACCTTGTGATGTCATGTAGGTGTAGTTTTGCCTTTTGTTCAGTAGAAATTGGCAATTCTTAGGCTGAAATTATCCAGATACTGAAGGTGTATGAAGTTTAAAAACACAGTGGAGCACTTCCTGTATTACCACATAATATCACAAGTGTTTTCTGTTTGAGAGAAGAACTAAGTGAAGAGAATAAATATGCAGGATTTGTGTGAATGAAAGAAAACAAAACACAACTCCATGTATGTTTTTGATGAGGAAACATTATAATGGTTCAAAAAATAGTGTAATATGGGCCATTTAAACCAGAACTTAAGTGTGTTCATGTGTGTAAACAAACTGGCTAAACACTGGCTAAATAATGCCCTATTAGCCAGTCAGTATTAATGGCAATGACATTAAGCTTACCAGAAGAGTGTGTCAGCTCCCAACACACAAATCAGTGTAAGGGCTTCTCTCCACACAAGTACATTAGACAAATGACGTACGATTGAATATAAAATATGAACTGGAGAATGGGACTTGAAGCTATCTCAATGATTAAATTTCATTGTGGTGCATTCAAGGGCACTCTGACAAGATTGACTGCCGAGTCTGCCATTTGAATGAGTGCGAAGACAAAAATAAATGCAGGAGCCCTTAGCCAGATAATGATGTAGCATATAGTTTGATACAGTACAAGCTAAAACAAGTTAATAGTGTTTGGGTTTTACAGTTGTAAACAAAATATCTTAAGAACATATGTAGGGCAAACTTAATCTCTTTAAAGCCATTTCCAGTAATGAAACTGCCATTCCTAAGCATGTATTGACTCTATGTTAAGCTATGAGACATTTTTCATGGCATTGGTTGGTTGTACAAGCTGTATATAAATAAAAGGCAGGGTTCAAGTAATATTTTCAGGATCTATTGTCACTGTTTTGATCTAAATTGTTAAAAAGACTTGTACCAATTGCAATGAATTTTAAAGATGTAACAAAAATGTCCATATAATTTACCATCGGGTAGGGTCATAGGTGAAACAAATTTTTGGAATAGATCTGCGTAACTGGATCCCCTATGCACTTAGTTATTATTGTACACTGTCTGTATCCATGTATGCCTTTTGTAATGACTTAAAGGTGCACTACTTTTTTGACTTAACTTACATTGGGGTTACTGTCATCTGCTTGTCCCAATGGAAATGTTATTGCATTGCCTAGAATGTCCCACCATATGGCATTTAACTAATATTTCCATGGAGAAAAGCAGGTGACGCCATCAGGCCAAGTTACAGGTCACATCAGTGGAATGGCAACCCCGCTTAAAGTAAGAATGCTTTTTTTTTTTTTTTTTTTTTTGTATTTTTGAGCAATAAATCATCCTTTTGAAATAAATGTTAGAAAAAAAAACATTAATGCAATACTGTGGAACATTCCCAAAGCAATAACATCTCCATGGAGACAAGCCGGCAGCGTACCCTCCACCGGTAAAGTTACACAGTGCACCTTTAAAGCCGAGTTCAGCATAACTAATATAAAACGCAGGTCAGCCAGATGCTTACCTTAGATATGTGGCTAAGAGTTTGTTTCTATAGCGACGTCAACAATGTAAAAACAGATTAGGAAATACATGAGGAATTTTAGCACTAGTCACCAGCATCATCGCTCCTTCCAGTACACACCCCACCCACTGCTGCCTGCTCAAACGGACTTAAGGCTTTATCATACATTCCCTTTATTACCTCGAAAGCTTCTTAAATACACAACTTAGATCCAGCTAAGTGTTGTAATACAAAAAAGGCACCATTTGAAGATAGTTAGAGTAATGCTTTTTACAATACTGTACATTTACATAAAAATAGAAATGTATTAAGAAATTTTATACAGTACACAAAGCTAGTCAGTTCATTTGTCAGTTCTTGTGTATGTGTTGACCTGTTAATAATAGTGTCCTTGGATACAGGAGGTGTGTGTGATCAGAAGGCACCGTCCTCTCTCTCCTCACTGTGAGTGCTCAGCTGTGTCCTCCGGTGAGACAAGATGGCCGCCCATAGTCGACATAGCATGCCCCCTCTGAAAAACAAGTGACCCCGAATGAGATTGTAATTAAAAGGTACACTAAAAATGCCCCGTGTGTGCGTATGATCACTTACAATAATGTTAATAATGGAGTTTAACCAATTTGTATGATGGCAAAAGATTTAATTACATAAGAAGTTATAGTGAGCATTTAACTACACAAAAATCTATGCCTCCTATGCTATCTATTTTGTTTTAGGTAAGATACACTTTATACACCTGTTTTTCATGGCTATGTATGTTTTTTTTTAACTGTTGTCGTGCTTTTGCCTCCTTTTTGGGTCGGGATGGTTTATTCTTTGGTTGTATTTTTAAAAATATATATTATTATTATTACTGTTATGACTGTTCATTCTTTTAATTTGTTTTGTTGATGTCTGTCTAGTATGATGCAGATTGGTTTATCACAGAAACTGGATAAAAAAAAAAAAAAAAGACTTTATTGTTCTATATTTGATGCGTGCTGGGACAACTCATAAGGAGAAGGACCCGTCTCTACATCTTCAGGAAGCTCCAGGAAGATTTTATCCATCAAAAATCAGTACGGTGCTGTTTTGTATTGACGGGGAAACTGGAGAAGCCATGTAATGTTCCAGAAACTGAGCACTATGGGCATGCAAACAAAACAGTCAAATGAAGATGATACTATACAACACAATGCACCTAGACGTTGATTTCTGTCTCCATTTACCACCTACAAATTAACAGTTGAAGCAAAACTTGTCTGGGCAGTCTGCATTTGCTTAGTGGGACAAACAGCTCAAAAAGGCAAACACAACACTGATGCAATGTTTAACAATGTGCAGAGAATTATGACACAAAGCTGCAAGTTCAAGGTTTGGTCCTGTCAAAAATAGCTATGTATAAAACTAGAATTAGCATTACTACTGCTACAAATACTAATATTCGTAATGAACAAATTTAGGCTTAGTAACTACTTAAGCTGTGAGGTGTTAGGGCAGTCTTTGTTCATGCTTTATTAAGGCTATCTAAAGGTCCTATATTACGCAAAAAATTGACTCTTGTGAGCTTTTAGCCATGTTATAATGCTGTTACCGCAACAAAAGAATACCTAGAGTTGTGTATTGTTTCATTCACACATGTTTGAGTAACCTTGGATGTCCGTTTGTTTTATGACGTCATGAAGCGCAAGTTTTGAAGTTCACAGCTACCTTTACCTTTTGTTCAGCAGCAATTCTAGGGCTGAAATGATCAAAATTATTCTAATGGTGTATGGAGTTTAAAAACATAGCGGAGCACCTCACGCATACAGTATATCGGAAAATAGCGTAATACGGGCCTTTTAAAGTATAGTTATTATAAAGTGTTTCCTATAACTTCATCCAAACAATACCACATAACTCTATAGTGGAATAGCAAATCGATAAGTTTGCATAATATCGTATTCCCTTTTTGGTTGTACATGAGTGGCTGTGTGAGGTATAAGGGTGGAGACAGCTAACCTTATCCCACAGTACATCAGATCATCCCTGCAGGCCACAGCAAACAGAATATCCAAGGTGAACTCATGGGACAGAAGCTAGAATAAACAGCAACTGTGATTTAGCAAGGGGTTGGGTTAGGCATTCATGCATTCATTTGTAAGACCTACCTTGTCAATGGTGTCTTTATCTACAGGGACAGACTTGAGCCAGCGTGCTATAGCCCTAGCCTCGGGAGTAGAGTTGTTTTGAGGATAGGAAATTTCATCTATAAAAAACAAACACAAAAGGTATTAAAAGGTACTGACAAGAGTTGTGAAAACCATTATCCCAATAGACAAGTCAAGTTTGAGCACATTTGAGCTGACTGGAGCCTGCAGTCAAGGTGTGGCTGGGATTCACTAGCACAAGTGTGGAGAAATGTTAAAACCGCAAGTGACTATGAGTAACAAAGAAGCAATAGAGACCATGTTTGAGTTATTAATCATGTGTGTTGAGATAAATCTGCAGTGGATTAACTGGAAGGGAACTGAACATAGAGAATATTTCCCAATATTTCTGAAGGAATAAAAACATGACAAAAACATGATTTTCAATACTAAACCCTAGATTTACTAAATAACAATAACAGATAATATAAATATATATAGAGCAGAATTACTGAAAAAAGTGGTCTGTATATTATTACCAGTGCTGGTGCTTGTTGAGTTCTTGAGTGCATCTATCTGCTGCTGTTTCCTCTGGAGGGACTTTCTCAGTAAGTCCTGGTACTCCCTCTCCTTCTCACTCAGCTGTCTCAGCAGTCTGCCACACACAGGAACAGAGCTCACTCAGCACTAAGCACCATCAATATTATTTCATGTTAATCACTAGTTTGTCTCCAAGGGTCTGAGAATTTACACTGGAGCCCTGTCGCTTTATAATTAAATTGCACTGTTTAACTTTTCAGGTAGAGAGCCCGCCCAACCAGTTACTTGTCTCCATGAAGATGTTATTGCTTTACCGCCAGTATTCCAAAGTATGGCATAAAACTTTTCAATTTCCCACTAGTAAGAATGCATGTTTTTATGTATTTTGAGCAATAAAAACACCCATAAATGAATAAATGCATCTTATATAAATTTAATACCATATTTTGGAACATAACAGGCAAAGCAATAGCATCTCCATGGTACCAGACCCCCAACCTGAAAAGTTATGCAGTGCAGCTGTAAGTGAATGTACCTGCTTGTCTCTACTCGCAGCTCTCTCAAGGATTCGCTGAGGAGACAGTTTGGGTCTGAAGGGGGGCCTGGGATCTGATTAAATGTTGCCGTGTGCTCGTTGTCAAACTGTAAACGTCCCTGTTGTTCTGGGACATTTACAGGCGTATCCAAATCTGCTGGCTGCTCCTCGGGACTGGAGTCTTCCATCTCAAAGGAGGACTGCAACTGAAGTTTGAGCTCTGTAATAAAAATATACATTCATTTTTATGATGCTGTCCAATATTTGGACCGGTTCAGTTCAGTAGAAAAAGTTATTGCATGTGTCTAAGTCAGTGTTTCTCAAACTGTGGTACACGTTCCACTGGTGGTACGTCACTTCTTGCAGGTGGTACTTGGATAGCGCTTCAGTTTGTGGGTTTACCTAATTTGAAGTACTTTTTATTACATTTTTCTTCCACCTTTGGATAATTTCTTGTGTAGAACTACAGTGGAGATGATGTAGTCCACTTTTAGACCTGGTTTAGTCTTAGATTAGACCTGGAATAGTCCTGTTATATATTTTGATTTAGTTCTGGTGGTACTCGGAAAGCCACATTTTACATTTTTACTGTGAAAAGTTTGAGAGCCACTGGTCTAAGTGAACAAGCTATGATCATGCTAATATTATATAGTATAATATTCCATACTTAAACATAAGTCATTATATTAAAAGTGCAGTAATTAAATTTGAACTTTCACTGAGGTCAGTAATGTTGTTTAATCCAACATAAAAAAATGAATAAATAAAAAAATCAGTGTTTTTCTATATATAAATTATGAAACTACTGTACCTAATGTAGTGACTGTGAGAAGTGTAAAGCACATACAAGAAACATTCATATTCATACAATTGTTTTTTCAGCTCTGGTGCATGTTGGGATGGGCATTTTCGTACTGGTTTTGATATCAGTGGTCATGTGGATATCAATTTACTGACAGTCCTATCATATATATGTGTATACAAACGTATGTGTCTGTCTGTACTTTATTTTAAATGGCATCTTAAAACTTTAAAAAATGAATAAAAAACATTAGAAGAAAAAGAAGTCATGTAGCAGTTTTAATATGTCAACGTCAAATTTCCCCGGTACCTGGCAGAAGAACTGTTATAGCATCCTGTACAGCTTGCCTCAGCAGATTATCCAAAGCAAACATCCAATGGGGCTTCACCTGCTGCTGTCTCAAGACTTTCTTCACCTACACAGACACAAACGTGGAAAAACAACGTGACTCTCAAATACAGCCAGCAGCTTTGACCACAAGGGGATGTGTCTCAATTCTCTTTCTTTGCTTCCTTCTCCTTGATTCCTCTCCTCGATCCTCCATTTTTCAGCTGTCAATCAAATGTGTCATATTAAGTGGTGTCCCAAAGAAAACCACAGAAGGAAGGAGCAAACATGAGAGACGCTTTAGAAGGAAGAAATCAGATAAAGTTATCAAATTTTATTGGTCTCAGTGAGGAGTTTATATCCTCTCTCCTCACCATGTCTCCTCGGTGGGTGGGACTTCCTCACCCATTTCCTGCAGAATCAAGGAGAGGAATCAAGGAGAAGGAAGCGAAGAAAGAGAAATGAGACACGGCCAAGGAAAGTGTGAGCGCTGGCAACTTACTGCATCCTGGAAGCTGAAGAGCACCACCTGCAGGCTGTTCAAGGGTACTTTTTCAGAGAGCAGCCTTTTCCGCAGGCTCAGGAGACTCGTGGTCAGCTGTCTCTTGTCTGGGGAGCGGATGTTGTTTCGCAAGCAGATAATCAGTTCTGTGATGTCTTCGTCAGAGAGGCAGGACCCGTCCCCATCCTTAGAGAGATGAAGAGATTTATTATTATAACTTCTGAGCATTGCTCATGTGCACTGTAAACACTACAGGGAAAGCAGTCAGTCAAGTCATATACTCTGACAATGTTTTGCCAATTTGCCAAGTTATTTTTACTGGGTGGAAAAATGTTATCAGTTATCTGCCATCATTTTAAAAGCTAAAAATAATAACAATAAAGACCTTAGTGTAGATGTTAAGATATACATATAAAATAGTGATGGGCCAAACAAGTCGATGTGTCAAGCTCAGCAAGTGACGCCTGCGTTGAGCTGCGTCGCTGTGTGCAGAAAAGTCATGTGACGATACACCTGCTGCGTCATTCGGTGTGGCTCGTGATGGGAGCGCTGAGGCGGCTCGTGTACAGTGAAGCGAGCGGGGCTCAAATATGTCGCTGTGTGTCTCAGTTCATCACCACAGAACCACAGAGAAACAGAAGGCCTGTTCTGTGTGGGCTTCATTTTGATCAGTACCAAGTGGAGCTCACAACAGATTTACTGAAAGAACTATATTATTTTACTATCATTTTCACAAGCATTCATCTTGTCATGTATCACGTAGTTGCCTACTTTGTTGCACAATAGGCAGTGATTTGTTTTAATGAGATTGCATTACCTTCTTGGTCAATTCTTTCATTCGTTGGATATCAGACCGCAACTATCACAAATGAGTGTTCACGTGTCTGAATGAAACCCTGCGCTGTGTCAATTCTTCTGCATAGGAAGCAGTTCATTTTTAAACCACCAGATGGCGCTATAGAGCACACCAACAGCGTGTCAACATAGTGTTGGAAATGTGTTACACACAGCTTGAGGACTCATCTACCCATCACTAAAAACACACTAGATTAGTACTATTGTCCAAATACTACCAATAACTTGCACTGCCTAGGTATCCATGGGTTTCAGAATGATGAAAAGTTAGGATTAGGAATATTACCATAGCCATTAATAATTCAAAGCAATTTCGAATGATCAACCTTCCTCACAGATTGTATAACTATAAGCTGCAATTTTCCTTTATATACTGCACTATCTGCAAGTTAACAGCCATACAAACAGAACAGCTGTTTGATGCATGTCCAGTATACAAAACATTTCAGTTTAGCAGTTAAACAATGACATAGGAAAAGAAAATTATATCACAGTATGGTGTGTCTGACCTGTGGGCCTGACTCCTGGATGTTGCTGACCACCAGGCAGATGTAGTCGGTCAGGACCCTGTACAGGGTGGCCCTCCTCTCACTGTCCTTCCTCAGCATAAACAGACCCACGCTCTCCCCTGTGGGGCAGGGGCTGGCCAGGTCTACAGGAGACTCATCAGGGATCCTGGACAACAATGGAAACAAGCAAACACTGGATTTGATCTGGACTTAAAGGTGCATTGTGTAACTTTTCTGGTGGTGGGTCCGGCAAATGCTTTTCTCCGTGAAGATGTTATTGCTTTAACTGGAATGTTTCACAGCATGACATTAAATCTGTTTATTTTCATGTAGACTAATCTAGGCCGACTTATAGGTCCAGATCTGTGGAGAGGTGACCCCGCTCATAGTCAGAATTCCTGTTTTTCTATGTATTTTTGAGCTATAAAACCACCTGTACTTTAATAAATGTAAGGTAGATCTATTTAATGTCATACTGTGGAACAGTCCAGGCAGAGCTATGACATATCCACAGAAACAAGCAGGTGACGGACCCTCAACCAAAAACTTACACAGTGCACCTTTAAATTTTATTTTTTTTCCCCAATTGTACAAAATAACTAAGCTGGTATATGTAGGGAAGATAACTTGTATTACTGGATATCACTGGTAATAAACTGCCATGGTGTCAATACCATGAGGAGGGGCTTCCTGACAGTATTGACAAAGCTGATTTATTTCACTGACTTTGTGGAAAAAGCTTCTCACAGCCTTGGGTTTATGAATGAATTATTTTTGGTCGTCATATACACCCATAACAAGGGAGTAATATATTGTATACAAAAATGTTTTAATTTTACAAGTCCTTTTTTTGTTATGTGCTTTATAAAACGCAACTCCACGATATACTGTCACATTGTGATGTTTTTGGACAAAACTGGTCAAATTTTATACGAGCCATCCCTAGTATAATCTCATAAATCATATTCCTCATTATTATATTGGATGACCAAAGTCCTTGCAGTGGTTAGTCAAAAAAGGGAGATGTGATGTGAATCAATTTAGTATCTCCTTGATCAGACACTGTATCTGCCCCAAAGTGCACTCACAAAACCATACGTTTTTGGCAGATAATGCAAACACAATGCCTTAGAAATAGAAGCAGGAAACCACCAGCTTGTAAAAAAAAAATCACACTTCAGCGCTCACAAGTAAGGTGATGCATTTGCAGGTTCAGACAGTAGAGCTATACTCACGACAGGAAGCTGCTGGTGCTGGAAGGGCTTTCTGAGATTTCATCCACTTTCAGACTGGATGTGGTTCTTCTGAAGTCCAGAGAAGAGGACAGGTCCACGAAGCCAGAGTAAGAATCTTCTACATCTTCTACGTGGATGGACACAGGCACAGAAAGGCTCCTCTGGTAGTCAACTAAGAGGGAAACAAGACATGAAACAATTAAAATCAGTCAGTAATGCTAAATTATGCTAATGAAGCAAGCATAAATCCAGGCTGGAAGACATAACCTCGCTCCCGTCTACCTCACCGCTTCTCCAGAGTTGACCTGCTCCTTAGCCTTCATGACCTCACTCCAAATACTCCTCTCCACTTTTCGCCGCACGTCCTCCTCCTCGTCCAATCAGCATCCGGTCTGTCCAATTTAAAAACCCACCGCCCCACCTCCTCCCCAGCACCCCCTCCACTTCTCACCCAAGACTAAACAAAGATCTCCTGAGCATCATCTAATCGACCACGCCCTTCATCGCAATGTCTTCTGCTGTGGTCTGAGCGCCAAAGAGAACTCATTCAATAAAGCTACCACTGGTGGAAGAAGTACTGTACTGTTGTAAAAGTACAGATACCAAAGCAAAAAAAAACACTCAAATAGAAGTATCACATGAAAAAATCTATTTAAGTAAAAGTATTAAAGTATCTGTTTAAAAATGTAGTAAAAAAGTAGTATAAAAAGTACAAGTATTTTGCACAGATTATGAAATAAAGTAAGGCTTCAAAAGGTGATGATTTTGATAAAGATTTGTTGCTGTTTTTCCTTTTGTTTGCTCAAACTACGAATGTGCTAAAAATAAACCTCTCAGCCTTTTCAATAGGTTTCAAACATTAATAAAAAATACTTTCACTTTTCAATCCTGTTAAAACAATGTAGTGGAGTAGAAAGATAGCGGCTCTCAAATGTGCTGAAGTAGAAAGTCTTACCAGAAGATAGTACGTCATGAGCTTCAGGTTCTTGCGGAGCTCTCTGTTTCTTTCTATGGGAGGACTTGAGGAAGGAGTCAGCCAGCAGCTCTGTGGATGTGGCCCTTTTGTCCGGGTCTGGGTCAAAACATCTCATGATGAAAGCTTTGGCCTCGTCGGACATGGACTCAGGGACAGTGGGGTGGATCTTGAACATGCCAACCTTAACACAAGAGATTTAGTGCTTAGAAGGTAAAATACACTGATAAAATATATAGGTGGTTAGACAGATCATTTCAATCCATTAAAATCACAATTGATATTTTACAGCTGATATCATCAACATTCCCTGGAGGGTGTGATGCTAACTTTAGGCTCTGCTCTGTCTGAAGCTCTCAAATTGGACTTAAATCTGAGCTTTGTTTTAGCACAATCTGACCAGAGAGAATGGATATAGTTGGAACTACAACAGGTGAGATGATTTGTGCAGTTAAACAAGTATCTCACACATAAAATTACAGTCACAAGCTAAAAATGTGTTGTTTAAATCCATTTTATTTTTTCTTGAGTTTTTTGGTAGCTATTGCTAGTGTGTGCATTATGCCACAATGGTAACAGATGAACATTCATCCATAGAAACAGAAATACACCCACAGCGTGACGTTACTACAAAGTATAAATATGCAAGTTTACCAAAAAAATACACTCATTGGGTTTACATGGCCAGTAATAATCAGATAACTAAATATAAAATTAAAATAAATCTGATAATCCAATAATTAGATCTGATTTTTGCTGTGTGTTTACATGCCCAAGAGTAATCTGATAATCCAACGCACTAGGAGACAAGTGTCAGTTAATCAATGGACTTTTTGAACTGCTACTATATTTAAAATAACTCTTTCATTCAAGATTTTATTGTCATTGTCACTGAAAACAATGAAATTGAGTTTAGAGCATCAAACATGGCATAGTTTTTATGTAAAGTACAATAAATAACCCCAATCAATCTTTCTCATAGCCCAATCTTTAACAGGTCTAATTTTCATTTTTGTCCATATTAGTTTGGCATTTTGTGTATAATTTTCCTTGTAAAGACCTGCACAGGTATTGCCTGGCAAATCCAGAATGATGATCTCGCTGTATTTTTTATACACATTTATACACATTTATGGTCCCTGCGTCGTCTGTTGTCTCTCAGCCCAAGGCCAAACGTGCACGTGCAATCAGATTTGTCTTTTTTTCCAGTGACGCATGTGAAATGAAGGAGCTCAATGGCCACATATAATTTAAAAATAAAATCTACTTTATCTCACCACAGATTAACAGAGTTTAATGCTTCGCTCATTAATTCTGGAGAAATTGGTGATGTTTTTCCAACCCCTGTGATTTTTTCCCCCTTTATTTTTCCTCTAGAGATGGGCCATGCATATCCCTGACTGATTAATCCATCTGTCAGTCACGCCCATCTGAAAACTGGAAGATTCACCGGTGACTAGACTCACATCATCGTAAAGTATTGAAGAAGTGTGTATTCTAGACTCCAGGCAAGCACAGATGTGAACAATCAGATAGAAATCAGATTACTGCCATTATTAACATTCCAGTAATCTGATCACTCCATATTTGTGTGCACACAAACTGTAATTCGCTGCCAAGAAATTCAGTACAGACGGGTTTTAATTACAGGAAAAATCTTGAGTTGTTTAAACATGAACACATGCGCTCATACAGGACCTGTCTGAAAGCTTAGCAAGTTACATGTTTACAAAGTTGGTTAACATTGACTGTCCTGAATTATTTGGCTCATACTGCAATACAATACAGCAGCATTTGTGATGTTAAAACATATACAGATTAGTCCATGTTATGCTCGCATAACTTGCCTGGAGGAGCGGTCTGCTGTGACTGGACATTCAAAGTGATGAAGATGAGGTTTTTTTTAAATTAAAGAACAGGTTATGGCTAAAGTTAGGGTTAGAGAAATGGTTATGGTTAAGGTTAGGACTTGGTTAAGTTTACATACAGGATTACAATAAGGTGTGGAAAATGTTGGCAGAAGTGACTTAAAAATATATATTTGTCACCTACTAGCATAATCTCACCGCACACCATAAAATAAAACATCAAACAGGCATAAATAATTGAAACTTTGCAGGAGCATCATGCTAGGGTGTTCTACATGCATCTCTACTGGCATAATGTTAGTTACCATGGTGTCTCAATGCACACATTAGCAAACTTTCTTTGATCGTCTGAAAAATTCAAGAAATACAAGATAAATTTAAACAACACATTTTCAGGAGTGTTCGTGATCATGTTTAGGTGTTTGATTTTCAACAAAAAGGTGAGAGTGATTAACTGAAAAACTGTTGGTTAATCCTACCTAACTTGTGTGATCTTATGTGTGAGACTTGTTTAACAGCACAAATCAGCTAGTCAACAAATCAGCTCTTTCTGGTCAGATTGTGTTAAAATAAACTCAGATTAAAGTCTAACTTTATTAGCAGAGCTTCAGACAGCGTAGTGTCTACAGTTAGCATCACACCTTCAGGGAATGTTGATGACAGTATCAATATTTTAGGCCTGTTCATAGCAACAGAAGGTAACAAATTACCATGGCAACCATGATCACCATCACTTCCATCCCTCCAGCCCAGACTATCCAGCACTAACTCTGCCTTTACCTTAAACATGGCTGCCTGGGGACTTCCCAGCTCGTGAAATGGCGTTTTGCCCGTTGCCATTTCGATGATAGTGCACCCCAGAGACCAGATGTCAGCTGGTTTCCCATAACCCCGTGGTCCCTGGTCGATAATCTCTGGGGCCATGTACTGAAGTGTTCCTACACAAAAATACACTGATGTTAGACACTTCAAATACATGTAAAAAGTGCATTGTTTTTGTCATCCTCTCACCGGCAAATGTTTCTGTACAAGGGTTGATTCCTGCCAGTCTTTTTGAGGTTCCAAAATCAGAAATCTTGAGCACGCCACTATATGTGTTTATGAGGACATTATCACCCTGCAAAAACATGTCATATTTAAAGGTGCACTGCGGAACATTTCTGGTGGAATGCCATCTGCAGGCCTTCATGGACAGGTTATTGCTTTGCCTGGAATGTTCTACAGGATGGCATTAAACTTATTTGTATTGCATCTATTACATTACAAATTACAAAAAAGTTACATGGTGCAGCTTTAATAATTACCAGATTGTAGGTGTAGTGATTTGTTGTCAATATCTTTATTCTCACCTTAATATCCCTGTGCACAATCTGGTTGTCATGGAGATATCTGAGTCCTTCCAGGATCTGTTTGGTGTAGAAGATAATGGTGGCCTCATTGTCTTTGAGTGGACCCCATTTGGAGCGCAACAGGGAGGACAAACTTCCTACAGGAACAAGAAGAAAACTTGGATTTAAAGTGACAAAACAAGCGCAGAAATATTATGGGACTTGTCAATTTAAGTCAGTGGAGTAATACAGCAATATACAATCAACAGTAAAGGAACCACTGGAATGACGCAACGGAAAATTTAAAGCAAAAAAATGTTTTGTTGTCAGTCAACATGTCAGTGTTGCCGTTTCAACAATCGCACCACTGAGGGTTGGGGCTGTTATTTAAAAACTGGTCTATAATATATTAAATGTGTAAAGTAAAGAGTTTTTAAGTTTCTGTTAAGTTAAAGCACATTTAATGTTTTTAACAATTTTTTCTTTCTCTTTGTTAAATGTACGCGTTTTGAATTTCCAAAACTGAAGACAAATGAGTGATGATTTATTAAATTTTAAAATCTTCAAAATGAAGTAACAATAGCGGTATTTTTTGATTGTGAATACACCAGTGTTTTTGAATATATTTTTCAGAATATGACTGTAAATTAGCAAAACTATGCACATGTGACAATACTGTAGAATCTCTTAACAGCTTTACAACACTGATGACTACACTGAATCATCACATTACAGAAAATTACACTCCTATTTATTGTGCAATGGAAGCACAGTACAGATTAATTTGAGTCATGTGACAAGTGTGCAGCAAAAATAAGAGTAAGCTTAATAGAAGTTTATATATTTGTATTTTATATATTTATATGTATTTATGCCACATGACATTCCACTGGGTTATGTTAGTACAGTTAGCAGGATGCCACTGGTGCTACTCACTTCCTAAAAATGACCTTTCCATTTGTCTAGTGCTCAGTATCAGTGTTGCCTAAACCCTATGAATGTTCCTTTGCGTATATTAATGTACTGATTACAACATTAATGTAAACTCTTGTCATATCACTGGCTGCATATGATGTATCCATGTATTGGCATTATAAAGTGACTTCATAGTACCTCCAGGGACCTCCTCCATGAAGATCTTGATGAAACCATCTTGACTGACGGAGCCTAAATACTGGACTATGTTTCTGTGCTTCAGCCTTTTGTGCAGAGCTATTTCTTCATGGAGTGGCTGGGAATATCTGAGGGTAAACAAAATAAATCGTTAAATCAAAGGTCCTGTGTTACACAAAATTGATTCTTGTGAGCTTTAAGCCATGTATAATATTGTTACCTCCTCAAAAACATAGCAAAACACAACTCCAGGTATGTTTTTGATGAGGAAACATTATAACATAGATTAAAAAAATAGAGTAATTTGGGTCTTTTTACACATTTTTTCAGAGATACAAAATATAAAGTAATGTTGATGATCATCTTGGACAACAGAGAACTTTTGTTTGTATTTTTGTCAAGTAGATGTCTATTACTTGGATAAACGTTTCTGATAGCATGAAAGAGCAGAAAGAAGTATACACTGATCTGAAATCATACTTCAAATCCCACAACAAATCCATTATCCATCCTCCATTACTAAACTCTCTTACCATTTGAACTAAGAGCAAATGGACAACTACCAAATTCAGAAAATATATAGTTATTTTGACTTTTTAAAAATGGTCTTACCCAAATTATTCATCTAAATTACTTAATTACTTAATGAGAAATGCAAAGATTTATTAAATTAATCTTTTACTGTCACTAGTCTAAGCCTTTCAAACCAATAGTTAAAAGGTGCACTATGTAACTCTTTGGTTGGGGGTCCATCACCTACTTGTTTCTATGGATATGTCACTGTTCTGCCTGGAATGTTCCACAGTATGGCATTAAACAGCTTTATCTTACATTTATTCAATTACAGGTGGTTCTATAGCTCAAAAATGCCTAGAAAAACAGACATTCTGACTGTGAGCGGGGTCGCCTCTTCACAGACCTGACCTGTAACTTAGTCTGGTTTGGTCTCCAAGCAGATAAAAAGCTTTAATACCGTACTGTGAAACATTACAGACAAAAAATAACATCTCCATAAAGAAACACATTTGATGGACCCTCTACCAGAAAAGTTACACAATGCACCTTTAAAGTGTTTGCCAGTTTTCTTTAATTACTGTAGAAAGGCGTCTTCTTCCACCACAAAAATGCTCCTACAACCTCAACACTCCAACAATGTTGACCAACACTGAAATCAAAACAACTCTCCCCCATGAGACTCATAAACCACTGACATTCCTGGTCTGTACATGATGTGTCCAAGATACTTCCAAACTAGGATATATTTCTAAAATATTTCATCAAAAACATACCAGGGGTTGTGTTTTGTTTCATTTACATGTGATTTACTAATCCTTAGTCTGTCTCCAAAGCTCAACATGCTTTGTTCCACCTTGTAATGTGCTAGTTTTCATGTTAATAGCTATCTTTTACCTTTTTAGTAGAGACCTGCATTTCCAGGGCTGAAAGTGTCTAATTGATTCTAGTGTAGTTGTATGGAGTTAAAGTGTTAAACATGTGTGAATGAAACAAAACACAAATCCATGGATGTTTTGATGAGGAAACAACATTATAACAAAAAAAAAAAAAAAAAAACGTAACATGGGGCCTTTAATAGGAGTTTATGTGTTATTTGTGCCAACCTCAGCTCTCTGTATATATAATTTGCCCAAAATACTTCCAAACTAGGACATATTCTAAAATAATTGCAGTAATCCTCTATCCTTACGTGCTGTCTTTCTCTGGTATCTCCTTGATTGCGATTCTGACTTGGTTGCTCAGGTCTCTCCCAGCATACACCACTCCGTACGTGCCTTTTCCGAGCACCATCTTGTCTCCGTTCTCATTGGTCTCGTAGACGTACTACAGATGGGCACAGAATGAAAGAGGACTCTGTCAAGGAGTTTTCCAGGCGATAAGAGGAATTTGACCAGCAGGCTGCAAATAAAGATACTATAGAAATATAAAAGCAGTTAGTCTACAAATATGTACACAAATCAATTGCTGTAACTCTATTTCTACAGTATATAGTTGGATATTCTTTGCATGATGATTTCTTTTATACATATTTAGTGAAAAAATTGTCTAAATTGTAAAAATATCTTCTGTTCTGTTATGATATATACACCTGTAGGTTATTTAAAAAGTACTTTGTGAAAAGAAAGTACACACTTTGCAACCGGAGTCATCTTGTCTTTATTGTTGTGTAAATTGGTTTGCTAAAGCATAGTAACTGAAGTGATAAACACAGCTTTCCAGAATGGATGATGGAACAATATGACCAATCACTTCAACCAAGATTGACAGTTCAACAGTTCAGAGTAATTTTAGCAAAGGGTGTGGAAAAAAATAAAAAAATAAAAGTTGACCAATCTTTTGACAGAAGTGATTGAATGTATTTCTAATTGTGTGTCTGACCTCCAGTATTCCACTGTTCTGAGGGTTCAGGACTGGTTCTGGGTCGTCAGCCTGTAGCAGCAGTAGAGAGTTCACCAGTTCACAGAATCTACAGGAAAAACAAAGGCACTATTTATATGTGGGAAAATCAAGTTTTATTCAATACTTTCTGAAGAGGGCTGTGGATGTAGGTCGAATCATTTGAGATGATCCTGGGGATTTCCTTAAAGGCGGTAAAGGAAATGTGACTCATATTGATTACATAAGACTTGGCGATGGTACAAGAACAATAGCAGTGTTATAAACACTCGGTCTGGAGTGCACAAGCTAGCAACAAACTAACAAGTATACAAGTGAGCATGAACGAGATGGCCTAGATTTGACTAATCAAGCTACCCATTTTGTTCTCTATTTTTAGGTATCATTTTATAAGCAAATGGGAGCATTGTCTCTGAGCATAGATGTTGAGTGTAACACGGGTTACAAGTTAATCTTTAACATATGTTGTGGAAAAAAATATGTATCTCTTGATGATGAATAATCACCGTCACCCCTTCTCTCCGTCTCCCCCTTTCATCTCCCAGAGCATCTGAGCTCTCAGTATTTATACACAAATACAAGTTACATATCAAAGCAGAGTGACTTTTGTGCCACAGACTTGTGCTCATCAACTTAACTTATATTTGAGGACAGGTAAGACAACACAGAGTTTCCTGTGGGGTGGGGACAGTTGTGTCTGCTGAGCCTTTACACATGTTAATGACCGGTCTGGCATTTACTGTCATTTACACAAAGACAGACTGAGAGAAATCTTTTCTTCACAACATAAATTTCCATCACAATATATAAATATGATCAAGCTTTAACCACAGAAAACTGCAGTCAGGTTTATGTGTTATTTAAAAGGTACATTATGTAATTTTCTGGAAGTGGCAGTAAACCTGCATGATTAATGAAAATAGAAAGTTAAATCCATACTGCGGAACATTCTCCAAGCAGATAGAAATTTTTATGCCATACTGTGCAATGTTACAGCCAAGTAAGAGTTCGGGTTGAGATGCAAGCCTGCAGTAAGGTTTCTGTTTTTCATGCTTTTATTTTATGCTTTTATATGCTTTTATTTTATTCAGATTTCTTGCTGAAAAAGTACATACTGGGGTTTTAACTACAAAATCCAAACTAAACTAACTAAAATAATTCCGCATTTCCACAGAACTCCATTTATGTCTAATCAGACAAAACCCTTTGTTATTCAGGATTTGTTAATTCACTCACCCTTTGCAGTGGGCCTCAGAGGGGAAGCAAAGTTGAAAGTCATCAGAGTTGTAGTGGACATAAAGGAAACAGCTGCGCTCATCGATCTTTGAAACACTGATGGGGAAGAGCAATAATCAACAGTCAGTCACCAATCTTTGTTTTTAGCAACAACTTGGACAAAAAAAAAACCTCATCTAACTTTAAAAGAGCCCATATTACACTATTTTCTATGTTATAATATTGCTTCCTCATCAAAACATACCAGGAGTTGTGTTTCATTTCATTCGCACATGTTTAACACACAAAACCTGCATATTTAGAGTTCTTCCCTCAAACAGAAAACACTCTGTTCCACCTTGTGATGTCCATACACCGTCACTAGAATCATTTGGATCATTTGAGCCCTGGAATTGCCAATATCTACTGATCAAAACTGAAAAGGAGCTGTTAACTTGAAAACTACCGCTTCATGACACAAAGAGCATTCCGAGCATTTTGAGCTTTGGAGGTGTAGACAAACTGATAATAAAGGGTTGAATGAATTTTGTTTCATGTGTGAATGAAACAAAACACAACTCTAGGTATGTTTTTGAGGAGGTAACAACAAAAATAACTCATTTGACTTGAAAAGGCAAAGTAGGTGAAAAATTTTGCCAGAGGACACAACAACACAAGCTTGGACAAGATTTGCTCAACCCATTACGCAACTCATGTCCCATAAAGGACAATTTGATAGCATTGACAACCATGGACTCAGTGATATTTGTTTTGTATTAAACCTTGATGTTGACCTACACAGCACATTAAATCGACTGAATGCAAATGACCTGGCAACTATGGCAAAATACATAAAACACTATTTGGAAAGTGTCATTGTTATCATAATATTATTTTACTCTACCTGACTCCCCGGATTGCAGAGGCTGGGAAAGTCCACTGATGCAGGCCTTTCTGCAAAACCATTAAAGTCATATTGTTAGTTCACTTCACATTCAGTCTAATAAAACAGAATTTGTTTGCATCATAATATAATGGAGGGAAATCACGGGATTAGACAGCCAATAGTCACTAAGCAGGAACCAATTTTAAATACTCATATTACTGTAAATGAGTATGAGAATCTGTACTTTAACTTGCAATTGAGTATAATTCTAGTATGTAACTGTAATTAGCTGCATTTTAAATGATATTAGACGTGACTGAGTACTCTATAAGTCCCTATTGTCCTAAAACATGGTTGTCTCACTGCTGTTTCTGCTCCTTTCTATATCTCTGTCTAAAAAAACACAGCTCTAATTGGCCAGAGATCAGAGAATATGCAGATTGTGATTTAAAATGACTACATTGGGGTTTACACTGTTTGACTGATCATGTTTTGTTTTAGAGATAGACCATGACTGATGCCGATAACGATTCTTTATAATCCAGAGAACCGATGGTGAATAAACCCTGTTGATATTTTTTAGATGACTTTTTGGAGTCGATTTTGATTATTTCCCATTTAAATTTACTACCAACTCACCCGCAGCCCCCTTTTTTTTAAACCACAAACCTTAAAGAGAGCTTTGTAATCACGTTTTGTGCAGTTATGTTTTTGCATGAAACTTTTCAAATAAAGCTCTGTGTGTCCTCTTTAGGCAGCAGGTCGACCAAAACAAAATACAGGCCTGTGCTGGAGATTTAAGGACAACAGCTGATGCGCTAAAAAGTACAAATATCAGCCAATCGATTTATCGCTCTGTCTCTATTTTGAATACAAAAGGTGACCTTAAGCGCTATTAAAATTGCATTAAAAAGTAACTTGAGTAGTATTTTGCCTGATTACTTTAACTTAAGTACAAATTTGGCATCTAGCCATGCAACTATACTTTTTCAAAGCTTTTTCCTACTATTGTACTGCATTGTATTGTATTATACAGCAGCATACCCTCTGCGGCGATACATGCTCCAACTGGACAGTGCGACTCTCGTCCTCCTCATTCACACAAACTATCGCAGGCTGGAGGAGTTTGCTGGGCTCAAGGATAAGTACCTAAACACCAACAATAACATGTTTGAGAGTAGAAAATATGCTAGAGAGATATCAGATTTGTGGGAATTTGTTGAGTTACAGGGCAGCGGTCTTTGGAGATGGTGGGTTTGCAGGTTTGCAGAAGCAGCTCCATCCAGAAGTCCATAGTCTCCTCTTTAGGACTCCTCACCTCGGGTAACTTGGCAAACTGCCGATACAGGATGAATGTCTCCATGATGGAAGCTATAAACCTAAGAGAAAAACATTGAAATTGGTGAGAGTGTTGTAAAATTAAAGGGCCTATTACACAATTTTTTGATCTGTTTTAATGTTATTTTCTCATCAAAAACACACCTGGAGTTGTGTTTTGTTTCATTCACACGTTTAATACATAAACCCTGCATATTTAGGCTGTACTTCTCTCAAACAGAAAACACTCTGTTCCATTTTGTAATGTCATGTGGTAATACAGGAAGTGCTCCTCTGTGTTTTTAAAGGTGTAGGGACACCTTCACTAAATACACCTTCAATCACAATTTCAGCCTTGGAATTGCTAATCTCTACTTTGATAAACTAAAGATGAATTGTGGCTGAAAACTTGAAAACTACAACTATGTGACATCACAAGGTGAAACAGAGGATTTTGAGCTTTGGAGATGTAGACAGAGTAGTAATAAAAGATTACTCCAACATGTGTGAAACAAACAGAATTCTAGGTGTGTTTTTGGGGAGTTAACAACATTCTATCATGACTTAATCCTCAAAGAAATCCTTTTTGTGTAATATAGGACCTTTAAGCAGTGTTAAGGCTAAAGTCTGGCCTTACTTATATTTTTGTACTGATTTTTTTTTGTGCATACAGGCCAACAATTGCTGGTTTTCAGATGACATCACCACATGCTGGATATAGGACAATATTTTTTTATACAAAAGGGGCAGCTAAAAATGTATTGTTAAAATGCACATTTTCGTTCCAATTCAGTGAGTTTGTGGGTCAAATTATGGGTCAAGTAAATAGAGCCACAGAAATCATCAACATTTATGAATTTATTATTTGGTTATTTTCAAATACAGTGTAATCAATAGGAAAAAAAAAGTCTCTTCCCCTCATCTGGGATTGTGACATCATTGCATTTTAGAGTCTGAAAACCACTAATACACAAAAATAATCATGTCAAAATGGCTAGAATCTTTGCTATAATGGTAATCAAAATTATAAACATGTCTTACCACATAGGGGCTTTGAGTTTGTACAATTTCTCCGAAGCTTCAATGACTTTCCTGGGTTCCTTGATCAGAATGTTTGCCCCCAGATAGAAGCCCACGTCCCAGTAGTCCTTCATCTTCTCCAGGCTGCCCTTTCTCCCAAGCAGGGTGTTTATGGTGACGCCTGGGTTCAGTGACACAACAGGTATGGATTTAACCACCAAGGAAGCATTACTGTATATAAACAAGGATTTGCGCTGCTTGTCTATGAGCACATTCATTAGATTCACATTCTGTTCCATATTGCTGTTGATAAAGGCTAATTAGTCAATATTTATGGATTACAGTTTCCTATTATAGTCAATATTTATGTAATTAAGTGTCCAAGTAGAGCTATGTGCCATTTTAAAGATTTTGACCAATGAAAAGATAGACTATTTTGTTTTGAATTGTTAATTGGTATGGTAACACCCCTAATTTTGCATCATGCAGACATGATGGATAAAATTAATGGGATTTTGTTTTTGTTTGGCTTTTTATTGTGGTCTAAAGCAACAGAAAGAAATGATCTGACAAGCACTTTTTGCCGAAACGTTATCTAAAAATAAAAAAGTTTTGGAGGGCAACCATCATTTTTTCACTTTTAACATGGCTTTTTTATGTCTTTGTTTGAATTTCCACTTTGCCACAGCAAAACGACCCTACATCATCATCACTTGAAACCCATGGATACATAACCACTAGTCACAATGAATGTATGCAGAGCTTCAGTTTGAGTTTTAGTGAATCTATACCACAAACATTTGACTACACAGTTTCTTCTGTACAGTCTCTCTTAATAACATAGCACAACTAGTTAAAGATGCACTATGTAACTTTTTGGTTGGGGGTTCGTCAACTGCTTGTATCTATAGATATCAAAGCTCTTCCACAATAAGTAATAACATCTCCATGGAGAAAAGCATTTTTTAACGGACCCTCCACCAGAAAACTTGTACCACAGTACCTTCAAAGATTTAGTGTAAAGAAAAAAAAAATAAAACGTACCGATTTTGCGTAATTCAATAGATGAATCAAATTCATGCCCAGCTGCCATCAGAAGGACCACATTATTGATGCCTGAATGGAGAGTGGGCTCTGTCTCAAAAGCTTTGCCATACCTATGAATATCAAATCATTAGAATCAATAGAGCACTGAACTGGCCACAGCAGAACTGGCCAAAAAATCAGATAATTAAAATAGTAAGATCTGATTATTGTTGTGTTTACATGCCCAAGGGAAATCTGATCATCAAAAAAAAAAAAATTAAAAAAAATAAATAAATTGATTTTTATTGTAACTGTTGTATTTGTAACTTTCAATCTTTAACATTTTCGCTTTCATTTTGCATAATTTACCATGTCTAAACCTGCACTTTACTTTAAAATTAACTTTTAAAAGAAATCTTACTTTTCAGAGTACTTTTCTAACAGCAGACTTTACACTTATTATTCTTATTGAAGTAACAGTTCTTGACAACAGTGCTTGAGTAAAGGTTTTGGTTTCTCTTTCCACTGTGAGTAAATGACATAAGCTTTACAGTATGTCAACAATACTGAATGATTTAAACATTTGTTTTTCTTGCACAGCTCCATCATATAAGATTTGGTATTTCTAGTTTGCGTCTATCCTTTGAAAATACCAGATTCTGTGCACTGTTTTTAATGTTTTGTCCTTCCAATTACATTCACTTCATATTATAAATCAGACGCTATAAAGTTATTCTTAACTGAGTAGTACTTTTCTCAAATACTTTTTTACTTACTTTTTTTTTTTCTTGGACCGTTACTTTGGACTTCTACTTGAGTAATATTATTTTGTAGTAACTTTACCCTTACTTTTTCTGGCTACTCTACCAACCTCTGCTCATATCAAACTCAACTACTTACATGCCATTTTGCTAATCTGTTAACTCCTAAAATCAGATAATGATCAGATTTCTGTATGTAAACAAATCACAGTTTAAGTGAAGTGTTTATACCAGTAGCTGGCCTGGTCTCTGCTCTGGTGGTCCGTGAACCCTGAGCTCATGAATATGTCTTTGTAAATGCGCCCACACAGACAGAGCACGTCTGATGCCACCTTCTCCTCAGACTGCACCAGGGGCAGGATGCACTGTAAAGCCTTGGCTCTGTCTCCTGGGTGATTTCTCCTGGAAGGACAGATTAAATAACATGACGCACCTGGAATCCAACCTTAAAGCTGCATTATGTATTTTTTCTGGTGGAGGGTCCGTCAAATGCTTTTCTCCATGGAGATGTTATTACTTTGTCTGGAATGTTTTGCAGTATGGGATTAAACCTTTCTATCGTCACAGAGACCAAACCAGACCAAGTTACAGGTCAGATCTGTGGAGAGGCAACCCCGCTCATAGTCAGAACTTCTGTTTTTCTAGGTATTTTTGAGCTATAAAACCACCTGTAAATGAATAAATGTAAAGTAGAGCTGTGTAATGTCATACTGTGGAATATTCCAGGCAGAGCAATGACATATCCATAGAAACGCAGGTGATAGACCCCCAACCAAAAAGCTACAGTGTACCTTTAAACATATTATAGCCACACTGATGCTCAATAATGGGATAAAACACACGACACAGCCATTGACCTGCTTTAATTAAATACTAGCGTGTACCTGTTCAAAGCAAAGATGTAGTGAAACTTGATATTTTGATGTCTTGCTACGAGGCACATAGGCAGGTTGTTCAAGGTCTCCACCAGATTGATTATGGAGTCATAGTCCTGAAAACAAAAGGGGAAGGGTAGGGTGTTGGGTCATTCATCTGAAATTCAACCCCAGATAAACTATGAACACATACTACAGTATATAAGCCTGGTTAAAAGTATACTCTGTAGGGCATTCGCACAAATACACAACACATGTATTCAATATTACACTATTTTCTGATCTATGTTATATATAAAATTATGTAATTTCCTCATCACAAACATAGCTGGAGTTGTGTTTTGTTTCATTCACACATGTTTAACACATAAATCCTGCAAATATCCTGCATATCCAGTTCTTCTCTCAAACAGAAAACACTCTGTTCCACTTTGTGATGTCTCGTGGTTATACAGGAAGTGCTCCACTGTGTTTTTAAACTCCATACACCTTCACTAGAATCATTTGGATGATTTCAGCCCTGGAATTGCCAATCTCTACTGAACAAAGACCATGATTTGGATATGTAGACAGTAATAAACCGTGAGTACTCAAACATGTGTAAATGAAACAAAACACAACTCCAGGTCTGTTTTTGATGAGGTAACAACATTATAACATGACTTAAAGCTCACAAGAGTCAGTTTTGTGTTATATAGGACCTTTAACTAGCCTTTGAAAATGTCTATCTGAAAATACAATGATTTTTTTGGGGATGTTTACCTCCTCTGCTGTTGTTTTCAAAAGTATCTTGTATGTCATCACTGCTTCCTGTGTCCAGTCCAGTGTGTAATTTAATTCAAAATGATGACTTTATCTCCATCTCTATTTCCATGCACTACTCTCACCAGATACACATACAGAGAGAAGGTTGGCTGTACCTGTTTTGTGTTACACTACACTGTTTACCTACAACCACTTCAACTTCAGGTGCACTCCAAATAGGAAATAAATGCTGTGAAACACTACTTTATGGTGCACTGTGCAACATTTCTAGTTGCACTTCTCTAGAAATGCTATTGCTTTGTCTAGAATGTTCCACAGTATACATTAAACCTATCTATCTATAATGAGAGACAAGCAGGTTACAGCACTACGCTACAGTACAGTTTAGATCTGTGGAGAGTCACCTTTATTCACAGAAGGAATGACTGTATTTTTGAGCAATAGAAGCACGTGTAATGAATAAATTTTAGATGGATATGTTTAAAGTCATAACATGGAGCATTCCAGACAAAGCAATAAGATCTCCATGGAGGTAAGTGGTTAGCACATTTAAAGGGCCTGTACTTGATTTGAATTTGTTCTTGTCAAGATAAACACTCTTTATATCACGCATCTTATGGTAAAAGCTGCAAAATAAGAACAAAAACTGGTTTATAAAATACCACCTGTTAACTTTTTTCAAGTAATAACTAACAGAGAAGTTACTGGCAGGATCACTGTTTTCATCCAGTTCTCTGATTCATGGTGGATTTTCAAGAGTTACAAAAAAGCAAACAGTAGGCAGAGATTGGAGAATTATAAGGAAACAACTGCATGACACTATCCCAGTTTTTTCTGTGTCATGATGCAATATCACAGTAAGTGGGCAGGGCTAGAAGTTCAAACTAAATCAAATTCCTGACTCATGATTTTAAATTAGGTACAGGCCCTTTAAGAAAGCAAAGACTGTAATATATTCTTTTATTACTTATGTGTGTATGTTTTTATATGTTTAAGGACTCTCATTATTGCTGTATAGGGTTACTTAGATACAAAGCGATAAACTACAACTTCAGTCATGTTATTTGGTTAAAAACAGAGAAGATACATACATTCTATTAAAATCAAGTAATTCACCAGTTCAAAAAATCATGTATGGATTTATAACAACAAACTAAAATACTGTGTACGGCAGGTCCCCACATAAGTCTCCCCTGACCTGAATGTCTCTGTAGGACAGCAGCAGGTTCATGACGATATCAGGCATGAGAAGTTCCACACTGTCCAGACGAGCCTCGATCCTCTTCAGCTCTTCGCTCAGGGCCTGTCCTCGTAATCGCTCCCTGGCCATCCGGATGTCATGTCGGATGGACTCCCGGAAATACTCACTGCAAAACCACAAAAGTGACATTTAAAACCGTGGAAGAAATGACGTGTTATGATACTGTAATGACTGATCGTTATAATACTGACTACTCCGCTGTTAAAATAACGCTTTTTATAATCATTATCTGGACTATACACAGTCTAAAATACATGAAAGACCTTTTATAACAAAGACAAGATAACACATTTTAAAGCACGAAATATTGTGCTAAACGCTAATATTGAAAATACCACTGTCACAAAGCAGGATAATCACCAGTAAACCTATTTTTAAATACCACATGATTAAAAAGGCCTGAGGTGTAACAAATAAACAGCAGAATGAACCGAGAATTAGTCATAGCAGTTATTCATTCTACTTTCTACAGTTCAAATCTTGCGTTATTACATAAAAATGGAAAAAAAAATCTGCCCACTATTGCAAAAGAAAAAGTACCCACAATAAATATTGATTAATACTGAGCCCCAAAAATGGTTGTTCCAGCTATGCTATACTGAACGATATATTTATATGGTAATTATCATGATTATTAAATCAAAATGTATAAAAATATATTTAATTAAGATTAAGATTTAATTAATGATACACTTTATTCATAAGTATTTTCTATCAAGACCCTTAAAGTGCACTGTGTAACTTTTCTGGTATGGAGTCAGACACCTGCCTGTCTCCATGGAGATGTGATTGTTTTGCCCCTTTCACAGTATGACACACATTTCTAGCATTTATTTTATTGCCTTAAAAAGTTGAAAAACATGCATTCTTATTATTACTTATTATTCTTAATGAAAGCAAGGTCACCTCTCCACAGATCTGACCTGTAATTTGGCGTATCCTCCATTAGAAAAAAATGCATAGTGTATCTATACCATATTTCAACACTTATTTGGTTAAACATGTATTAAAAACTCAAATACTTCATCTGTCCCGAAGGAAATGATCTATGGCTGCAGCCCTAGTAATGACTGAGTATCCTTTACAGCAGATGCCATCAACATTCTCAGGAGGTGTGATGCTAACTGAAGGTACTACTCAATCTGAAGCTCTGTGACTGAAATTGGACTTTAATCTGATCTTTATTTTAACACAATCTGACCAGAAGAACGGTCTTAGTTGGAACTACAACAGGGGAGATTATTTGTGCCGTTAAACAAGTCTCGTAATGATCACAAGCTCCTGAAAATGTGTCGCTTAAATCCATTTTGTATTTTTTTTTGTGTCTTCAGTCTATCTTTAAACTTTTTTGGCAGTGTTTGCTAATGTGCGCATTGTGTCTCCATGGTAACTATATGTAGAAAACCCATGGATCTATAATAAGAACGCCAATGAGCACAGGTCATTGAAAACAACACAGCGCCATCTTGGATTCATCTTCCAGATCTTATTATACTTCCATGAGAACACTTCCAGCGTTATGTCAATGCAAACTATAGGGTGACCAGATTTTTTAAATAAAGAACTGGGACACATCTGGGTTGGGATGTTAGTATAAATAAAATTGTGAAAAGAGCGCATAACATTGTCCATTTTCAACTCAGTATAAAATCTGGTGCATTTTTTCGCCTTACAGTTATTTTCAAGCACAGTTTTCTGTATTTTAGCTAAAGAAATGACAATATATCCCCTTCTTTACTGTTACTGTACTGCCTTTACTGTCTTGTATAAAACTGAGACAAATCACTGGTTTTGGATAAATCTTCTGGGACATGGGACACAGAGCTCAAAACTGGGACTGTCCCGGGTAAATAGAGACATCCGGTCAGCCTGGCAAAGTACGAGCTCTTACCTGGATTGGACTTGCACAGTGTTGAGCAGGTGGACCAGTCTCTCCACCAGAGGAGTGAGGAGAGGCTCCAGTTGGAAAGTGGGCTGCATGAGCTCTTGGATTCCTGTCATGATGGTGGCGTCACAGACAAACACTTTACCCTGAGGTGACACTACATACGGGATGAAGGTGTAACTGCTGCACTGTTCCTACAAAACAGGAAACACATGGAAAAGTACCACAATGACAACAGCCCTTTATAAAATGCCTTCACTAATATTCAACAAAGCGGCTGTATGCCTCAGTGCAGTGGTGTATGTTGTATGAAAGATAATTGAACACTTATGGGCCCGTATTACGCAATTTTTTCCTCATCACAAACATGCCTGGAGGTGTGTTTTGTTTCATTCACACATGTTAAACACACAAATCCTGCATATTTAGGCTGAGTTCATCTCTCAAGTTGAAAATGCTTGTGATACAGGAAGCGCTCTACTGTGTTTTCAAACTCCACACACCTTCACTAGACTCATTTGGATTATTTCAGACCTGTAATTGTTAATCTCTACTGAACTAAAAGGTAAAATGTAGCCGTTAACTTGAAAACTACCGCAACTTGAACATGGCTTAAAGCTCACAAAAGTCAATTTAGCAGAATATAGGAGCTTTAATTTTGGCCCATTTTATCTTTCACATCTTCAGAGAACTTGTCATAACATAAACAAGGCTAATGTACCTCGACATTTCAATTAAAAAATAAAAAAAAAGGTGCCAGGACCATTGAGTTGCAGTAAAGGGCAGCTGCTACTGACCAGTGCTTTGACCACTTCAGCAAAGCACTGTAGACAAAGCTGTGCACTAATCCTGTAGGCTACGGGTAGGCTAACCAATATCCTTATTTAGCTCGTTGCTTGTAAACCCCATTAGTCTCGTCACTGGCCAGATTATTCATTGAGATTATTGATGGATAAATCTTAAAGGGCCTAGATTACTTTATTTTCTGATCTCTGTTATAATGTTCGTTTCTTTATCACAAACATACTTGAAATTGTGTTTTGTTTCATTCACATGTTTAACTCATAAACCCTGCATGTTTAGGCTGAGTTCTCTCAAACTGAAAACACCCTGTTCCACCTTGTGATGTCATTTGGTAATAAAGGAAGTGCTCCACTGTGATTTTAAACGCCATACAGCTTCACTAGAATCACTTGGATGATTTCAGCCCTGGAAAGGATCTTTAAAGATTTGAAATGGGCCTGTATCCCGGGCTGTACCTTGACCCCGTGCAGGTCACTGTCCTGCTTGTAACAGTACAGGATGATGTTGTTGGTCATGCTGAAGCTCTCCCTCACTCCCAGGTGGTAGAACAGAGAAGGCTGACAGAACGTGTCACTCATCTCCACCACTGCTACATCTGTGTAAGAAAAAGACATGCAAAACGCGGTTCAGGCTGGGAGACGGGCGTAGTCTACTACCCCGGTCCTGTCAGCATGCCCGCACTTGCCTGAGTTGTAAAAGCTATCCAGAATGTCAGTGGTCCCGAGAGAGATCCGCTCGAACGAGATGGTGCTGAAGACCGCGTTTGCGTCTGCGCACGCTTCTTTCACGCATTTCAGTGACAGGTTCTCCTCAGTCTGTGGCACCGACGCGTCTTCGTTTACAATATAGGCCACGGACACGGGTCTAGTCCGACTCCGCGGAGAGATGAGTTTACCACTGGAGCCGACTTCCAGCGCCAGAGAGTCCTGCCACAAACTTCCAGCGGTAGTGGAAACCCAAACCGGGTCTTTCCTCTTGTTGTGGTCCCGCAGGCTCATGCGCCTCCGCTCTGTAGTGTACATCCTGAAAGCTTTTTAACTTAATGCATGTCACCGAGAAAAGTTGAGTTATGAGCTGCTGTAATGTTCCAGGTGTGTCACCGCCTCCTGTCGCAGCGTATCCCGTCAGAGAGCGCTGTCCTCGGGCCCGCCCGCCCTGCCGCTCCCGGTGCACACCCCGCCTCCTGACGCTCACTGAAACCCGAGAGGACCAGAGCGACCTCTGCAGTGGATCAGGCTTCACGCCATTTGAGAAGCATACATTATATTTGAGTCTGCTCAGCATCTCTACCAATGAAAAAATAAAGGTCGTATATTACTCAAAACTGACGCTTGAGAGCTGTACGCCATGTTAGAAATGTTACTTCCTCAAAAACATATCTGGAGTTGTATTTTATTTCATTTGCATGTTTGACTAATCATTTAGTATTAGTTACATCTCCAAAGTTCAAAATGTAATGGGAATTTAAAAACACTGAGCACTTCCTGTATTACGACATGACATCACAAGGTGGAATAGGGTGTTTTGTTTGAGAGAGGAACTCAGCCTATACAGTATATGCAGGGTTTGTGAGTTGTTGAGTTTTGCGAATGAAACAAAACACAACTCCAGGTATGTTTTTCATGAGGAAACATTATAACAGAGATCAGACAACAGCATAATATGGGCCATGAAGACACATCATTTAGATTTAATTCTTCTCACACACAAAACAATCACTGTTTTAAGTGTGTGTAGTGCTGCTAACAAGTTTAGATTTTTTTTTTTTACTTTGTTGAAAAATAGAGACTAACTGTATGAAGACTGAACCCTTCTGCAGATCAACCACACTCATAGACAGTAGGTCAGGTATACTGTAACTGTATCCACGGCTGTAACTAGGAATATCAACAACAAACCTCAAGCAATCAAAATGTTCCACTGGTTTATTTATAGTACAAAAATCTGATTTACAATGCCCAAGTGGACCAAAATAAAAGAGGAAGTCTTAGATACTCACTTCACTGAGAATGGACAGACCCAACAACTTTGACAGCTACAAAGCAAAAAAAGCAACATTTGTAATGCAAAGTGAGACAGTAAGGGTTACAGTCCATACATTATGTACAAATGAGAATGAACAGTAATTATTTCCAGTCCGTCATACAGTAGTGCCAAGGTCCAAAAATATACATTTTGTAATCTACTGTGACAACTCAGACTACACGACCTGAGAAGTAGAAGTCTTCTTTGAGACAACTGTGGCAGGTTTAGACCATTACAGAGCATACTAACCAGCCATTATGTAATCCCACATTCAGTGAGAAAGTACAGAGAATCATTCATTTGGCTCTTGAGCTGCCTCATCGACCCCCTCGTCTTCATCCTCCTCCTCGCGCTGCTTGGCGTCCACTTCGCTGGTATCGGAGAACTCATGCAGCAGGACGTACTCTCTGCTGCTGAAGCCAAACTTGAGCACGTCTTTCTCCTTGAGCTCGTAGTAGCGCTGGGGCTCGATGCGCTGATTGTTCAGGTACGTGCCGTTGCCAGAGCCCAAGTCGATGATGTATGGTCTCACCCTGCGCCCATGGGTGCCATCCGCCCGAGTGTACTCCACCAATCTGTGGAACACAATCAAGAAGATTCAATGTTAACACATTGAGGTCTGGTTTAATATACAGTTTGTTCATTGAATGTTACAATAATATTCGAGAGGAGATGCCTTCCCAAATTTAACAGCTGCAAATTTTTATTTGGTAATGAACTTGCCAAAAAATGTTCTCACCTATACTGAAAAACTGCATGCTGCTTTGAGCAGGATGGGTGATCAATGGGAATATCAGCTATTCTTCTCATTCGTCCCATCAGATAGGCACTCTGCCTGTGAATGTACATGACCGGAAGGGGCTCATCATTCTTAAAGGGGTACAGCCTCCATCTCCTCTTAGGAATACGGGCTTCTGGGGGTTCATTATATTTGATGACCACTCCTCTGAATGTGTTTGTATCTTCTGTGAGCGCTCCAGACAGCTCAAAGTTTGGCTTCTCTTTGTCAGCAGGAGGTGCTGAGCTCTCATTGCTTTCCTCAGTTTGTCCAAACTCATGTTCTTGGTTTTCCTCACGTCTTTGACGATGTTCCCTCCGCCGCTCATCATGCTGTTGCCGCTCGGCCTGCTGAGAGGCAAATGCATCTCTGTCCCCCCTCCTCTCTCTGCCACGGTTTTGGTCATTTGACCTCTCTCTGTCTCGAGACCTGTCTCCGTCCCTTCCTCTGTCACGAGCCCTGTCCGTCTCCCATTTGCTCCTCCTCTCCTCCGCGGGGTCATTTCTTCTCTTCCTCTCATCACCACTCCGGTGCTCATCTCGCTCCTATTGAAAACAGCAAGTTACATCATTATGTGGGGTTACTGACAATAGAATGCTACTTCCATAGTAAGGAGTGTGAGGTGTTTAAGCATTAGATGTATAGACTTTGCATATCAAGCAGTCAGGGTAATTGACATAATAATTCACATTTACAGATTATGTATCTAGATAACAATATCAGCAACAATATGTTGTTAAAGGCCCATTCATTCTGCAAGATGGTCATGTTAATCTACACTGGATGACCTAAAGACTGAAGTTATGGCAAAAGCACATGGCTTTAATATGTGCACAAAACCTATGAATATTATAAACTATGCATAATTTAAATGTGAAAAAGACTGACGCGTTTGATCGAGAGCTCGGCACCGCGGTGTGGACTGCGGCTTCTTCTGTGTCTGGGAGACCTGCTGCAAGCGGCGGGAGAAGCTTGGCGTCTCTCCTTCGTCCTCACAGGCGATCTAAAGAACAGATGTGAATAACTCGCATAAACACATCACTTCTATTATGCTGATGCAATCACCTGCTGGCTCTTCTCCTCGGTGGACTGGCGCTGCCGCTGGACCTGGAGCGGGAGCGGCGTGTTCTCTGTGGCCTAACAGGACTCACTCTTTCCTGCTTTATTCTGACTTTAGTCTCCCGCTCAGGAGACTCCCTCCTCTTGTGTCGCTTTTCTTTGCTCATTGTGAAAGATTCGGTCGATATGAATTAAACAATCATTTCCAAAACATGAAAAAGAAAATCGTGTCAGAATAACAAAACAAAAACGGACCAAACTTCCACTGTTGCTCAAATCACGTGTTTCCTGTGGTACGCAAATTATGTCATTCGGTGTGGTGTCCGGGTGCCTGCTGTTCGTTCCGGACCTACTTTGAACCAAAACTACACGTATGTAAAACTGAAAGGTATATTTCAGTTTTACATTTATTCATAAAACTTTATGTTATTTTTTTTATATTTCGACTATCCTGTGGAGTAAATTCAATTAATTAAAACTAAATGTGCAAAACTGCTCTGCCATCTAATTACACAAATGGCTTGTAATTATTGGCATTTGTGTATTTAAGATTTAAGAAGCATTACAGACATGTTTTTATTAATTTATTACAATAACATTCTTGTTTCCACTCGGACTAAGACGTAACACATAAAACGCCGTTTCCATAGTGACGCAAACATCTCCTCCCAACGCTACCGTAACCGTCTACTGATAAGTTTGCATCCCGCGCTTTAAATCTTTTTAGACAGTTTATTTAGCATCTACAGTAAATACTTTTTATGTTCCCACCATGATCCCACCGGCAGACTCGCTGCTGAAGTATGACAACCCGGTGCTGATGAGCAAAAGCTCAGGGCTCAAGTCTCCAAAGGTGAGTTGCACACAAGCTGCGAACAATGTATTCCACTGTTTATTTAACTTTACTGCAATTTATTTCTCAACAAACGTAAAAAGTTTGTACCACAGGCAGGTCTATACCTAATAGTGCTTGTTAGGCTTTAAATAAATAAATAAATAAATAAATAAATAAATAAATAAATAAATAAATATTAACAACGGCACATTAAGAGCTACAAAACCAACAAAAGGTATCAATGATGAACTAAACACAAAGTATCAGATCATTGCAAAATTGTGTTCAACTTCACAGCTCTGTATCAGATAGTTACCTGTTCTTCTAAACATTTCTTTTCCAGGGTCGCAGCTTTAAAGTCAGTCCCCAGCAGTCTCCAGACACCACCCCTGTGCCCCCTCCCCCCAAAACAAAACCAGAGCTTGAACAACATAATGAAGACATCCTCAGTTCCATACTTCCACCCAGGTGGGACATTTTCTAACAAGGACATACAAGGAGCATTGTTTACTTTTTGTTGAATTATTATTTTTTCCACAGAGAATGGATGGAGGGGACTCAGTTATGGGTGCAGAAAGTGTCCAGTGCCTCTACTACAAGAACAGATGTGATTATGCTGACTGAACAACTGGACACAAAGTTACAACAGAGACAGGCCAGGCTCACAGGCATTTGCCCAGTGCGCAGGGAACTCTACTCACAGTGCTTTGGTGAGAATGAGAGCTACATAACTTTTTTTTTTTTTTTTTTACATTTTGAAATTAAAGGTGTACTATGTCACTTTTTGGTTGGGGGTCTGTCACCTGCTTCTTTCTATGGATACCTACATTTATTAAATTACAAGTGGTTTTATAGCTCAAAAATATCTGGAAAAAATAGGCATTCTGACTGTGAGCGGGGATGCCTCTCCAAAGATCTGATCTGTAACTTGGTCTTGGTTTGGTCTCCATGAAGATAGAAAGGTTTAATGCCATACTGTGAAACATTCCAGACAAAGAAATACCATTTCACGGACCCTCCAATAGAAAAATTACACAATGCACCTTTAAGCAAACGAAAATATGTTTCACGCCTCACAGCAAGAAGGTTCCGGGTTCGATCCCCGGGTCGCCCGGGCCTTTCTGTGTGGAGTGGGTTTCCTCCGGGCACTCTGGTTTCCCCCATCAACCCAAAAAACATGCGCAATAAGTAAAAATCCTCCAGCTGAGGTCCTGACAAGCCGAGCTATAAGATCATGGAGATGGGTCCCCGGGCGCCTGAAAGATTGACTGCCCACTGCTCCTGAATAAGGATGGGTAATGCAGAGGATAATTTCCAATACAGGGAGGGATAAATACAGGATAATAAAAAAAAAACAATAAGAGACAAAAACAAACAAAAACCCTCCCACACCCCACCCCTCTCAACACATGCACAAGACTACACAAAAAACACTGGGTACATAAACATTAAATGTCAGTCAAGTCCACCTACACGAGATTTTAATGTTTCATGGCCTTTAATGTTAATGTTTGTGGCCTTTACTTAACTGACAACACTGGCGCAATTAGGAAAAAATGTGGGGGGGAAAAAACCAAAACACTATCCTAACAGCACACTTTAAACTTGCTAACATGGGGCCGGTAATTACAGAGATACTAACCATAATTTAGAACAATATAATAGCATTTTGACAGTTAAACCCCAAATACTAAGAATTATGTTCTGTTCTACCCCTCAGTTTTAAAATATGGGCAGACTTGAACGTTATGACATCATGTGAACTCAAACTAAATATAAATTAGGGTTGTCAAAAGTATTGAAAATCAGACACTAATTGATACTAAAACTAATATCAAAACTGCAAAAAATCACATTATAGCATATAGTATAGAGACAAATCCTTAGTATCAAATTGAGTTTGAAATTTTAGTATCAGGACAATAGTAATATATAAAAAATGCATTTTGTGTTTGTTCAGATGAGCTGATCAGACAAGTGACCATAAACTGTGCGGAGAGAGGTCTGCTGCTGTTACGAGTGAGAAATGAAATAAAGATGACCATAGCTGCGTATCAGACAATCTACGAGAGCAGTGTGGCATTTGGCATGAGGAAGGCCTTGCAGTCAGAACAAGGCAAGGCCGACATGGAGAAAAAGGTAAATCACATAATTTACACCATTGTCGTTAATACGCTGTTGTTGTTACAGCCCAAGCCAATGTCATAAAAATTGTTTAAAGTCCAATATTATGCAAAATAGACACTTGTGAGCTTTAAGCCATGTTAGAATGATGTTGTGATCTCATTATAAACATGCCTAGACTTGTTTTTAATTTCATTCACACGTTTAAGTAATCCTGGATTATTCTACTGTTCTCAAAATACACTTAGTAAGCAACTAATTGTTGAACCAGTTTTTTCTCCTGTTTTTTAACCTATTTTGTAAACTAATCCACTATTCACTTTGTTGTTTGGCAATAATTTACTATACTAATAATAAGTTACTGGTCAGAAAATCTGACTAGACATAATGTAATCCTACAAAGTTTCCAGCAGATGGTGCTGTTTGTCTTTTAATATTCAGTCAAACTTTTCCACTATCCCATACACCATTATTGTCTGACAGAATGCTGAACTGGAGAGCGAGAAGCAGGACCTTATCAAGCAGCTACAGGAGCAGAAGGCCAAATGTGATGCCATAGAAAAGAGAGAAGCCGAGAGGAGACAGGTGGAGGAGAAGAAGCACTCAGAGGAGATCCAAGTTCTGAAGAACACCAACCAACAGCTCAAGGTACCTCCTAATCTCTCTGGTTTGAATCAGTTATATTATTTAAAGGTGCATTGTGTAACTTTTCTGGTGGAGGGTCCGTCAAATCCTTTTCTCCACTGAGATGTTATTGCTTTGTCTGGAATGTTTCACAGTATGGCATTAATCCTTTCTATCTTCATGGACACTAAACCAGACCAAGGTACAGGTCAGAATGCCTGTTTTTCTAGGTGTTTTTGAGCTATAAAACCACCTATAATTGAATAAATGGAATAAATGGAAGGTAGAGTTTAATGCCATACTGTGGAACATTTCAGGCAGAGCAGTAACATCTCCATAGAAGGAAGCAGGTGACTGACCCCAAACCAGAAAGTTACACAGTGCACCATTAACTCTAATTACTATTTTCTAATTCTTTTTTCAGACCCAACTGGAAGGAATCATCACATCTAAGAAGTAACATATGAAATAATCAGCTTTTTTTTTTTTTTTTTTTTTATTTTACCATCCATTACCAAATATAAAATCAAATACAGTTTTAGCAACAACTGTACACTGTGGTGTTACAGTAAGAGTTAAATACTGTAAACTGGAATACATTTTCAAACCAGCAGAAGGTTTGCCAGGGTAAAAGACAAGTCAAAACAGCTCCAAGCCTTAGCCTCTGTAAATGGTAACAGAGAAATTAAGACATCATATAGACCCTTGTCTCAACCAGTTAAAATTCCAGAGTAGAATTAAATAAAGATTTATTAGTTGTGTCGTATATTATCCAGTCTAGTGCTTTGATCTCTTGGCTTTATGGCCTTCTCTAGCAGATGCTGGCTTTTTTCGATTTTTGTTCTTGTTTTTCACATTGTGTGTTTCATAATAGCGCACACCCACTTTCTTATCCTTCTTCGCCCGTTCTATTGCTCTTTTCTGTTGAGACAAAAGATAAAGGAACAAATAAGACAAAAATATAATATAGTCTTCCGCTCATCAATGCATATTTTTGTTCAATATAACATTTATTTTCTATTTTCCTACCTGTTTTGATGTCAGTTTGGGGGCTTGATCAGGCTCGTCATCATCTGCTTTCCTCTTCTTGTTATTTCGTGCTGTAAATGAGATAATTACACATACATACATATTATTATATTATATCACACTGCAATCAATCAGTATTTCGTATTTGTGTCAAATAAAAAATAAATAAATTATTAAAGAATTCACATGGTTTATTTTCTGTGATTTTTTTGTGATTGCGCTCATTAAATTGAGAGAAAATTAAAAAAAAAAAAATTTAAACGTAAAAATAAATGTAATATGCTCTTGAAAAACAGTTATGATAAAAATAGGACATTTGACCTGTAAATTAATATAAAATATAAATATAAAAGTACTGGCTACTACAAAGTACCTCTTCTCTGTGCTTGCTTTGCCGCTTCGGCTGCTTCTTGTTTTTTCTTCATGTCCGCTAAAGCCTTGTCAGAGAGGACCTTGGGTATCCTGTCCAGAAGAGACCACAGTTAAGCCTAACCAACGTAGGCAATCATCTTTATCCATTTGGAATCTCACAAAGAGTTATGATTCTATTAAGTTTGGGTGAAAGCATTACAAAGCAGTTTTACTTTGTTTTGCTAAATGTGGTAGGATATTCAGCATGAAGCCACTGATTTGAAAAGTCTATTTGTGGCTGTCCCGATGAGCTCAGGCTGTGACCACCTACAATGTTTGAATGCATATGACAGGTTAAACTACTCATTTCACAAAACATTGCAAATGTTATATTTAGAAAAAAAGGCAAGGTTTTAGTAGGGATGCACTGTTGCAGCTTTTCCAGTTCCAATACCGATATGATATTTAAGATTTAAATATCTGCCGATAATTGATTTCAACAGATACCAGTATAGGGACTGAGAATAGGCACCCTCCCCCCCTCTAAATTATCACAAATTTGATCCAATTGTGTTATGTAATTGTTATTTATCCTGCAACTAACTACTGAAGAGTTTTGTATGAAGTAAAGTTCAAACATTATGTGATGTCCTCGACCTACATCAGCCAGTCAATAGTACCTACATCATATTACAGCAGATTAAAGGCCCAACCAGAATATCGGCTGGACCAATATCATCTACTTCATATTTATCAACAAAGCAAAAGGGTGATTAACTTGAGGATTTGATTATAAAATATAAAAACAATATTAATTTATTACTTATCTATAGTTATTTAACTTTTTTTCTTTGCTCCATAAGGCCATATATATTTCATATATTTGATGTCTTCTGTACATATATAAAATGTCAAAAGTAGTAAAAAAAAAAAAAAACACTGAATGAGAAGGTGTCCAAACTTTTGACCTATAGTGTAGATAGTGGTATTCGATTTTAAAACTGCTTCTTCCTGTATTCTTATAACTTTTTCCCACAAATTGCTACACAGCTGATGTAAAACTATGCTAAATATTTACCACAGGTACTATCCCACTAAACCAAGTTGATTAGAAAACCATCAAAACACGAGCAAACTATGCACTGACCGGATTGCCGAGAAGCGCTTGGATTTGGCCCGGTCCAGGAATTGTTTGTATTTTGCAATTTTCTCGTCCAGCTCTCGGATGACCTCACGTGACCTGTTGTTCCTAGGCTCTGTGGTAGATGATTCCTCCACTTCTCCGCTGCTGGGTTCTGCATTGTTGCCCTTTTCATCCTCTGCTTCCTCCTCCTCTTCACCACACTCTGAGTCAGAGAAGTCGCCCATGTCCAGATCTGGCATCTCCACAGGAACCAGGTCCTCCTCGTTGAATTCAGGAGCGACGTTGATCTTGCCGAAGTTTTGCCGTAAGTTAGTTAACATCTTCTGGACTTCTTCCTTCTTCTTCTGCTCCAGTTTAGCCAGTTCGTCTGGTACAGTTTCTCCACTGTCCAACAGTTCCTCCTGCACGCTGGTCACTGTGTCTGGTGGCCCTTCAGTTGGCAAAGGTTTCTTATCCTGAAACATTGAAAATAAATATAGGAAATAAGCGGTCAGTTAATAAATATATTTATAAGAGCCGTGGAGCCAAATAAACTTTTTGCTGTATCAGTTTCTCAGTTTGTCTAGCAACTGATACTTTGTAGTGATATCATGCCGGGGGTGTTCTATATGTATCTCTATGGTGGAATGTTCAGCAACTACCAGTGGAGACACAATGCGCACATTAGCAAACCATGTCAAAAAAGTTTTTGAAGCTGTTACCTCATCAAAAACTTACCTGGAGTACAGATGTTCCGTAACACTTTACTATTAGTCGGTCTACATCTCCAAAGCACAAACCAACAGCTACCTTTTACCTTTTGTTTAGTAGAAATTGGAAATTCCAGAGCTGAAATCATCCAAATGATTCCAGTGAAGGAGCACTTCCTGTATTGCCAAGGTGAAAGAGAGTGTTTTCTGTTATAGAGAAGAACTCAGCCTAAATATGCAGAGTCTGTGTGTGAAACATGTGTGAATGAAACAAAAAAAACAACTCCAGGTCTGTTTTTGATCATATATTCTGATCTATAACATAGCTCTGATCTATACGATATAATATAATAATATATATAACATAATTAAAATAATAATGGGAATCAGGTGTTCCAATCACTTCCATGGCCACAGGTGTATAAAATCAAGCACCTCGGCCTGCAGACTGTTTCTACAAACATTTGTGAAAGAATGTGTCGCTCTCAGGAGCTCAGTGAATTCCAGTGTGGTACTGTGACAGGATGCCACCTGTGCAACAAGTCCAGTCGTGAAATTTCCTCGCACCTAAATAATCTATAGTCAACTGTCAGTGGTATTACAACAAAGTGGAAGCGATGGGGAACGACAGCAACTCAGCCATAAAGTGGTAGGCCACGTAAACTGACAGGGCGGGGTCAGCGGATGCTGAGGCGCATAGTGTGCAGATGTCGCCAACTTTCTGCAGAGTCAATCGCTACAAACCTCCAAACTTCATGTGGTCTTCAGATTAGCTCAAGAACAGTGCATAGAGAGCTTCATGGAATGGGTTTCCATGGCTGAGCAGTTGCATCCAAGTCATACATCACCAAGTGCAATGCAAAGCGTCAGATGCAGTGGTGTAAAGCACACCGCTGCTGGACTCTAGAGCAGTGGAGACGCGTTCTCTGGAGTGACGAAACACGCTTCTCCATCTGGCAATCTGATGGTGGAGTTTGGGAATATGTGGAGGGGGGAATATGGTGTGGGGTTGTTTTTCAGGAGCTGGGCTTGGCCCCTCTGCTTCCAACGTGACTGTGCACCAGTGCACAAAGCAACGTCCATAAAGACATGGATGAGACTTTGGTGTGGATGAACTTGACTGGCCTGCACAGAGTCCTGACCTCAACCCAATAGAACACCTTTGGGATGAATTAGAGCGAAGACTGAGAGCCAGACCTTCATGCCCAAAACCAGTGTGTGACCTCACAAATGCAGTGAGGTCAAAAATTCCCATAAACACACTCCTAAAACTTGTGGACAGCCTTCCCAGAAGAGTTGAAGCTGTTATAGCTGCAAAGGGTGGACCGAGGTCATATTAAACCCTATGGATTAAGAATGGGATGTCACTTAAGTTCATATGCGAGTTAAAGGAGGTGAGCGAATACTTTTGGCAATATTGTGTAACTTAATACGGGCCCTTCAAATTATTACCATTTAAAATTTCTTCCAAAGTTTTAACTCTCAATTTAAAAGACCCACGTATATCATTGACTATTAGAAATGACTAAATCTTGAACTGAAATAAAATTTGATTAACTGCACAGTGCTACTCCAGCTTCTTTTTTAAAACACTCACCTCCTCGTCTCCCTCAGGTCCAGGAGGTTTCACAAAAAATGGGATCCGTCCTCTCTGCCAATCATTCAGCACCATTTTGGACACCGTGCTGAGATCAGGCTCTCCGCCCTTAACAATAAAACAATGCGGATAAATACCTGGATATAACTCATCTTTATTCTGTTCTATGTATCACACTGTATACTAGACTGATAAGGCTAGCTAAAAGCTTAAAACTTAAAAATATGCTTTATTATGTACCTTTAATAGTTTTCCTGTACGTTGAGCCAATTTCTCCAGGAAGTCCTCAGGAGAGTTCCATGTGGGGATGCGATAGGTCTTCTGGATGTATTCTGGCTTGGCTCGCTCTAATACTGCCCCAATGTGCTCCTCTGGGTTTTTAATCTTTTCCACCTGAACCTATATCATGAGAGGAACAGAAACAGGCATACTATACAATACAAGTAGGGTTCAATTTGCCTGTGGTTAAGGGACTGCAGCAGCAATATTGTAATAAAGCTCCATACAGAATATCAGATCATTTGCAGATAAATATACAAAATAAACAAAAGTCAAAATTATCATTAAAGGTCCCATATTATATAAAACTGACTCTTAAGAGCATTAAGCCTTGTTATAATGTTGTTACCTCATCAAAAACACACCTGCAGTTATGTTTCGTTTCATTCGCACATGTTTGAGTAACTCTTTATTATTAGTCTGTCTACATCTCCAAAACTCAAAATGCTCTGTTCCACCTTGTGATGTCATGAAGTGAGTGGTAATTTTCAAGTTAATGGCTACCTTTTACCTTAAGTTCAGTAGAGATGAGCAATTTCAGGGTTGGAAATGATTCTAGTGAAGATGTATGGAGTTTAAAAAACACAGTGGAGCACTCCCTGTATTTCCACATCTGAACACTGTGTTTTTTAAATTTAAGAGAAGAACTCAGCCTAAATATGTGTGTTCAACATGTGTGAATGAAACTAAACACAACTCCAGGTATGTTTGTGATGAGAAAACAACATAACAGATCAGAAAATAGTGTAATATGGGCCCTTTAAAAAAACATAATAAATATCGTTGGTATAGCACATAAAAACCTACCACTCCTTTGAGCACAATGTCTGTCTCACTGTCATCTGAGGGATACACAACTCCAGGACAGTCGATGAGGAAGATCCGCCGCATCAGTGTAATGTACTGCCACACCTGAACACACAGAGAGAAGTGTACAACAGTTTAACCTCAATCAAATCTTTTACTAGGCCTGTCACGATAATTACTATATCAACTTATCATGCAACATATGAAAACTGGAACAATATTTTTTATTTGGAAATTCTGGGTTATTTTTTGGTCATCTGATAAGATTTAAGCTGTAAAATGTTGAATAAATACATTCGGTGACTCATTACAGATGCAAAGTAAGTACTAAAGCTGTTGTGTATTTATTGCAACTCATGATTCCTAACAATATTGTACATTTAGAATAGAAATGTGTTGAAAGGTGCATTGTGTAACTTTTCTGGTGGAGGGTCCGTCACCTGCTTGTTTCTATGGATATGTCATTGCTCTGCCTAGAATGTTCCACAGTATGACATTAAACAGATTTGCCTTACATTTATTCAATTACAGGTTGTCTTATAGCTCAAAGATAGAAAGGTTTAATGCCATACTGTGAAACAATCCAGACAAAGCAGTAACATCTCCATGGAGACAAGCATTTGACAGCCCCTCCACCAGAAAAGTTACACTTTAAATCTGTTCTAAAATCTGCTCTTGGGTTATTGGGTCAGTGGCATAATTAGTATTACTGTTTATTGTCCATATTTACTTCAGCAAGACATTGTGCTTCAAAATTTGTTATTGTGACAGGCCTAGCTTTTACAGGGATGTTTTAGTACATTTCGGATTATCTGCAAAATCATCTAATTATCATTATCAAGATTAATTTAAAAAAAAAAATAAAAATGAAGTTACGCTTTTGTCAATATTGCGCACCTCTGGCTCAAAAATGTATAGCCAGTGGAATGTAGGTTTAGTTTGTTACAAAAAGGCCATATATAGAAGTTGAGGAAAAATGCACGAACTTCAGAATGAAAGCAATTTACTTTGAGCAGTTTTAACAATCTCCAGATCTAATCAGTAACCATTTGCACAGACTTGGCAAAGTTATTTAATTCCTGGTATCCATTAATATTCATTTGTAATAGTTTGAGATGAAAATACTGTTCACCTGCTATGTGTGAAACAATTTAATTATAAGCTATTAAAATGCCTTGCACAATAACATAAATATCTACATTTTTATCAGTTCTTGCCCTTTGTGTGCCCTTTCTGCCTTATTTGAGTCATAACGTTTACGGCAGTTTCCTTCAGACAAACAAAAACAAAGCAGCAGAAGACACTAGCTACACTATATTGCCAAAAGTATTCGCTCACCTGCCTTAACTCGTATATGAACTTAAGTGACATCCCATTCTTAAACCATAGGGTTTAATATGACCTCGGTCCACCCTTTGCAGCTATAACAGCTTCAACTCTTCTGGGAAGGCTGTCCACAAGGTTTAGGAGTGTGTTTATGGGAATTTTTGACCACTCTTCTAGAAGTGCATTTGTGAGGTCACACACTGATGTTGGACATGAAGTCCTGGCTCTCAGTCTCTGCTCTAATTCATCCCAAAGGTGTTCTGAATGTGTTTGCTTTACACCACTGCATCCAACACTTTGCATTGCACTTGGTGATGTATGACTTGGATGCAGCTGCTCGGCCATGGAAACCCATTCCATGAAGCTCTCTACGCACTGTTCTTGAACTAATCTGAAGACCACATGAAGTTTGGAGGTTTGTAGCGATTGACTCTGCAGAAAGTTGGCGACATCTGTGCACTATGCGCCTTGGCATTCGTTGACCCCGCCCCGTCAGTTTACGTGGCCTACCACTTCATGGCTGAGTTGCTGTTGTTCCCAATCGCTTCGACTTTGTTGTAATACCTCTGACAGTTGACTGTGGAATATTTAGGAGCGAGGAAATTTCACGACTGGACTTGTTGCACAGGTTCATCCTATCACAGTACCACACTGGAATTCACTGAGCTCCTGAGAGCGACACATTCTTTCACAAATGTTTGTAGAAACAGTCTGCAGGCCGAGGTGTTTGATTTTATACACCTGTGGCCATGGAAGTGATTGGAACACCTGATGTCCATTATTTGGATGGGTGAGTGAAAACTTTTGGCAATATAGTGTATGTTTGACTTTGTGCTTTAAACCCATTTTGCTGACCATCAAAGATCGAGTGGAAAGAGGAGGAGGGCTGGACAACAGCCCATCAGATTCTTCTGCTCGGTCCAGATTCACTGCTTTGGAAAGAACACAAAAGCAGTTCAGACAGTTGCTGATTTTGCCCTTATGATGTCTCTCTGGTAATTTTGTTACTTAAAAGGCGCACTGTGTAACTTTTTGGTTGGGGGTCTGTCACCTGGTTGTTTCTATGGATATGCCATTGCTCTTCCTGGAATGTCCCACAGTATGACAGCTCTACCTTACATTTATTGAATTACAGGTGATTTTATAGCTCAAAAATACCTAGAAAAACAGGCATTCTGACTGTGAGGGGGTTGTCTCTCCACAGATCTGACCTGTAACTTGGTCTGGTTTGGTCTTCATGAAAATAGAAAGGTTTAATACCATACTGTGAAACACTCCAGACAAAGTAATAACATCTTCATGGAGACAAGCATTTGACGGACCCTCCACCAGAAAAGTTACACAGTGCACCTTTAAGTAAAAGTACAGATACAGGGCAAAAGATTATTACTGGAGGACCTGTTTAAAAATGTACTTTAAGAGTAAAAAGTAAACATATTTTGAGATTTTTAGAACAATTAAATCATCAAACATAGTGGTTTTTAGTTATTTAATGGATTTCGTAATTTTCCTAACTCTTTGTGAGTATTTGGGTATTTGCTTTGCTCAAAGTTGGGACGTTAAAAACAAACCAAAGTTGTACCCACCTGTAAACATTATATTGTGTGTGTGTATGTGAATGTGTTTGAATGTGGGAATGTCTGAAATGTGAAATTGCACTGTTGTAAGAATGTGTTTTAAAGATTCTGCTTTTAACTGTTTTGACCCGTTTATTGTAGGGTAAAGCCCAACATGGGACATGAGTTGAGAATTAGCACTTAGATAGCAATTCGAATTTTTTTATTTGTTTTTAAATCGCTTCATGAGCTGGCACCTTGTTATTTATGTGAATTGCTTATTTTGCAGCACAGTCCAGGCAGAACACTCATTGGACCAGCTGCTTTTAGACTGCCCAAAGACCAGACACAAAACTAGAGGAGACAGAACTGTTGCTGTAGCAGACCCTAAACTGTGGAACACCCTCCCGTTACACATCAGAGCTACTACTTCCCTGGAGAGTTTTAAATCACTGCTGAAAATGCACTTTTTTACGCTGGCTTTTAACTCAAGTCGACTTTCTATAGTTTTATTTGTGCTTTTAACCTGGTTTTATTGTGTTTACTTGTGTTTTATTCATATATTGTTGAGCACTTTGAGGCAGTACTGCATTTTTAAATGTGCTATATAAATAAACCTTGACCATGACCTTATACACTCTATATGCGTCGCATCAGCTGCATGTTCTGCCTGTGACTATGTATGACTGCATTATCTCTGTCAAATAAGTAAAATAAAATAAAATAAAAATGCATTCAGGCTGGGAGCTTTACCTTGGTCTCTCCTGCCAGGGGGGCCACGTTGCAGACCTTCTTTGACCTCAGTGTGTTGATGACTGAGCTCTTTCCCACATTGGGGTATCCAATGAAACCTACACTTATCTGTTTCTTGTCTGTGTGGAGCTGTGGGAGGCAAAAGACAAACAGTCTTGAGTTTGTCATCAGTTCATGCTAGGCACAATTACACATAATGCAATCGGTTAATCTGATTTAGCAGGAAATGTACATCATATTTTAAACTACAATTTAAAAAAAAAAAGTTTGTAACATAATGTCTAGTTTCCACTATCCAAAATCTCATCATGTTCCAAAATGTTGGAAATATTACTGCCTGCTGATAACATCAAATAGGATTTCTCTTGGGTTTTGAAATGACAATGCAGAAATATTGCCAGATAGGCCTGGGTTACCTTTCCAAACTGCCTGAGCAACTGGATGAGTGAGCCTTTACCGAAAGAGTTGGTGAGACTGGCATGGAAAGCCAAAGTGGGATATTCCTGGGACAAGACAGCTACCCATCGTTTCTACAAAATTCAAAATGAAGATTTTTATTATAAAAGGTGCACTGTGTGTTTTTTGTTGGGGTTCGTCACCTTCGTGTTTCTATGGATGTCATTGCTCAGCCTGAAATGTTCCACAGTATGACATTAAACAGATCTACCTTTTATTCAATTATAGGTGGTTTTATAGCTCAAAAATGCCCAGAAAAACAGGCATTCTGACTATGAGGGGGGTTGCCTCTCCACAGATCTGACCTGTAACTTGGTCTGGTTTGGTCTCTCTGAAGACAGAAAAGTTTAATACCATACTGTGAACATTCCAGACAAAGCAATAACATCTCCATGAAGAAAAGCATTTGACAGACCCTCCTCCAGAAAAGTTACACAATGCACCTTTAAAGATTATGTTTCATCTGTAAAAAAAAGCTGAGCTGTGGTGTCTTACCGTGACCCAGGTGGGTATGAGGTCGCATTTATTAAGCACAAAAATGAGATGTTTCCATGATTTCTCTTTCTTTAGATAGGTCTCTATACTTTTGGAGCGAGTTCCCATGGGGTCACGAGCATCCAGGACTTGGATAACGACATCAGATGAGTCAATAACCTAAAAAGAATAGAGAACCATAGAACTTTACTGTGTTCCAACCTTTAGTGGTTACAGTTGTATGCCATGTTTATTATTTCTGCAACTTTGTGTTTCCAATAAAGAGACCTTGGCAATACAGCATAATGCAATTGTCCCACCACAGTTTCAAAAAGAATCAAAAATAGATTATAAAGTTGGAAAATGTTTTCTGGTAAATTGTTTTCATATGTTTACTGACATGATCTGGGCCTGTGTTTATTTCACAAGTTTCTTTACAAAGGATGCATCAGTCCAATCCACTGGTACATGTCAGTCACCAGTGCAAATGCTGTACAAACTCCCTGTGGGAGGGGGAACTTATCATACAAATATCTACATGCAAATATCTGAGGCTTAGCAGCTATCAAAACAAGATAAAAAATATAACAAAGACCTCAATGGTGAGGAATACAATTTACAGCCAATAAAGACATTGATTTTAAAGGTCGCTTTGCAGCAGGAAATCTTGACTGTAGACTGTATAAATGCACATAGCTAACCCGGTAGCTGTCGTGTTCCAAATAGGAATAGGAAGCCCTTCTGGCTCCATCAACTCCATTTCCAGTTCATTTTACATTTGGAAATTGTCGCCCCTCTGTCTGTAACAGCTGCAGTGAGTCTCGTCATTTTGGTCTTAAAATGTTCGTATTAACCCGCTCTACAGGATCCTGGTGTTTTTATTTCACTATTTTGTACATAAATTGCCTAATATGCACCTGGCTCCAATTTCGCACCTGGCCTAATATGCACCTGGCTCCAATTTTGCACCTGGCTCCAAATTCGCTCCTATAACTGCTAGCATCGTGAGCTTCATTTGAGTGGAGCTGAACACTATGGATGACGTTACACTCATTTTGTCCACTTCTTTATACAGTCTATAATAGGCCCACTGTCTGGTCAAGGTTTAAATCTGATTATTAACTTCTGGTAGGTTTGTGTGGAATTAAGTAGGGAGAATGTTTCAATGACTATGGATTTTATTTGGTTCCCATTAGTGTGTGTCGGTGTTATTTTGTCGAATAAATACCTTGTAAAGTTCTCCCCAGATTCTTTTAGACTGTCCTTTCTTGAATATTTCTTCTCGTGCTTCATTCCTTTAACAACATTTGTATTGTATTAAACCCTTACAGTGCAGTAGCCTTTACTTCTGATGTGGGACCTACCGGACCCCAGAGTCCTCTGTGACCAGGTCTTTGTCATTGTCTTCGTTGTAGCTCAGAACTGAAGCCTCTGCCTGCTCCACCAGGTTCTTCACATCATCAGCCATCAGGTTCGGCTTTTTCCTCTGAGCTTTGGGTCCAAATGTGGTTTCAAAACCTTCTGTGTCCAAAATATGCACCCTGGAATTCTGGAACAAACAATGGTGCAGTTAATATAGGTGTTGGAAATCACTTATTGGTATTAAATACTTAAATAAGAAGTACAACTGAAATAATGACATACAAAAATCTAAGTTGTTTCAAATACTAATATCCACTTGAAAACTTTGGAACCACATAACACCTGTCTATTGCCAACACTTCAAAAGACTGAAATTGGATCCTTTTCCAATTTACCTATAATCTACTAAATCAAGCCTACATGGCACCTTTTAAATTGTTTCGTCTCCTGCATGCAATTTAATTTCATTTTTAAATTATAAACATTTTCACATGCAGCTCACTCACATGAGCTTTGACACGGTCATGTAAGAGGGACATGGGCAGTTTGCTCTGTCTCATCACTACGCGATATGGGTCCTTCTGAATCGCTCCCATCTCGTCTTGAAACTTCTGAAGTGAGGACTGTTTTATTACACGTGTATTTGCTGAAATAAAACCATTAACAAGGTTTCAATTACAAAAAACTTTGAAATACAATATATGATGTATAGAGAAGGCTTTGTTTATGTAGAATTATTTTTAAACTCACCAAACCACTTGATGTTGGGTTCAACTCTGGCAACAGTTCCTGGGGCTACTGTGGACTGGTACTGCAAAGGCTTGATGACTTTCCCATATTTATCACTGCAAGAGTATTACAATGCATCAATGACTAGAGACCAACTAATAACTGTGCTGTGTAGACAACAGTAGGGTATAGACCTTTTAAAATGCTAAGTCATCAGAACACAAAATGAAGTGGACCATACTATACTTTCAATTACTAACAGTCTTCATAACCAAAATTCAAGCAACAATTTTACATTTCCAGGGTAGAAATGTCACATTGCAATAGGGTTGTTAAAAGTATTGAAAATCAGATATTAAATCTAGATAATCATTTGAGCAGGTATCGATACTAAAACAAAAGTCACATTCACAGGACAGAAATTAAGCTTTCCTGAATAGCTGTAGAATGATCTTGAAATGTTTCAGAAGTATAAGAGCACATAGTATCCGCTTGTGGACCACTATGGAACCTACGTGCACGACTGAGGGATTACACAGGTATAAAACCACATGTTAATGTAAAAGAAAGTACTATGATTTCATGTTGAAAAATCACATTTTATTGTCTAAATAAAGTGTTTTTAATTATCATTGTAGTATCAATCAGCACTGTTTATTCCTTAATATCGAAATCAAGTTTAAAAACATTATTGTGGGTTCAATATTTGTCCAGTAGAACCTCATAATTTTACTTTCTGCAAAAATGCTAAGAGTGCCTAATTATCTCCCATTAAATAAACAAAAAATGCAAAAAACAATTGTAAATGTCTTTAAACTGGGCTCTGCTAATCACATGTGTTGTCACAAATTATTTTTTGTTTTTTGAAATATTCTGAGGCATTGAAATCACTTTTACCTTAGATTGTATTCAATCCAGAATTTAAGATGTGTTGTTTACACATTTTTAAAGGGTCAACTACCTTAGACTGTCTAATGTCTACTACACAATACAAGTATGATTTACCATCTCTTCTTCTGTCTGTACATGTTCAGACGCTTGATAGTGGCTCTGTCCCTCATGTTGCTCCCTCCAGCCCCTTTCACCCGGTCTGTAAATAAAGTAAGAAGAAAATATTTTGGTACAGTTGATTAGTTTTATGACATGGAAGAGATCTTGTTGTCAGTTATCATAGCTAGTTTGACAAAGTACATTTTAGAAGCTTTAAACAACTGCCATCACATCAGTTGTCTGTATGCTGCGATCTAAATCGCTACTGATGTTTGTAATAATGTAGACCTTGAACAGCTGTAAACAAACTGCAATGCTAAAGCTATAGCTACAGCTAGCTCACCGGGGTTGCTGCTGGACGTGGAGGGGTTTATCGAGCTCTTCCCCTTGTACTTTGGCTTCACCATGTTTGCTGTGGCGCCGGGACAGTCCAAGGAGATGTAAAAATAATCGTACAAAGCAGATTATTTTAAAGGTAGAGTTTACTTGCTGTAATTTCCATCTACTCCGAACTGTGCCTCACACGTGTGTTTCAGGGAGGCAAGAATGACGTCATCAACTCAGCGACGTCTAAGAATCAGTGAACCAATCAGGAGCCAATCCGACTTTTTTTGTTTAGATCTACGAGCAAGCGAATTCACATCTAATTAGTACAAAGAAGTAACACAATATTTGATTAAGTATCATGTTATGATTGGTATTAAAACTGAAAACATAATTGGTACTGTAAACAGATTCACTTTTTCAAACGTACAGTTTTCATTAGTTCCAAGAGAGGGCGTAACTAACGCTGTCTGTACTTTAAATGTACAAGACAAACCTCCATGAAATGACATAATATAATTTAAACTATTATATAGGCCATATGTTGGCTCAGAACATGCTCTTTCTGTCTGTGGCGCACTGCAAAAGTAAACGGGGACAGACTAGACTCAGGTCTGGAGAGGCGCCACACACTGCTGAGTTTATACATACAGACCCAGGAATGTTCTCTGTGCAGCTTCATACAGGAGGAAACTGGAACACAACATTAGCATTAGACTCCAATAAATGATTTCTGAAAGTCAAATAGACTATTAAATGCTCTTTAGCAAACCAAAGCAAAATCAGAGCCCACTGCAGCATTCAGAATGTTTTTGGAAGTTTATTGAATTGAATCTTGTGCAGGAACACTTCATAATTGATAAATGAAAATCAAAAGTAATAATCCTCAACTGGAAGTCATTGTTTTTTTCTTTTATTATTGGGACCATACTTATCTGATGTGAGCCCAGTATGGCCCTCCTTCTGTCACCACTTCGTCCACTACATCCACTGCACTCTCCATGACCTCCCCTCACAAAGCACACTGAGACACTGCTACCAAAACCAAATGATCCAATTTCTCATCATTCGTATGCAACAACATGCCCTGCTGCACATCTCTGTCAGCCCTCACACACAGACCACAGAGGATGATGGATTGTCTCTGGAGAAAAAACAAAAAAAGAAAAACTCATGCAGCAACATTTATACATTGAAAACTCACGACACAGTCATAAACCAAAGACAGGCACAAGGAAAAACATCACATATTTTAACATTATATCCCATTTATATGTCAGTCAAATTTATTTCAGTTTCATGGCAAGCCTTTTCTCATGCACACTGGAAAATGACAAAAAAGGAAATCGCAATTTTACAAGAAAATTAATTGTAGTTTTAAGGGTGATTGAAGACATCGTTCTGTTATTCATAAAGTTTATAAAGGGAAAAAGCTGAGGACAGTGGAGCACAATGTTCTTTGGCCTTCCATCAAGGCACTGGAGCGAAAACTGTGGACAGATGATGTGAAAACCTTGTTCTTTGCATCAGCACTTTGTTCTACAATGTGGGGTAGGTTGTATCAATTGTAAAACAAATTTTTAAAAATAAAATAAAAACAAGTAAAGTCACTAATCTGACCACAAACTCTACAATTATGTAACTGTTGACCATTTTGAGCATTGTGGTTTTGAACTTTTTTTGTTTTGTTTTTGTTGTTGTTGTTGTTTTTAATACTAATATGAATACTGATGTTTTAATCCTTTAAAATTCTTCACTTAGGCTCAAATGAAAAAAATCATTGCATTACAAGTTGGACTCTGACAGAGGTACTCTTAAATTAGCTTTAGCATTTGACACACTATAGATTATAGTTCCTAAAGATGTTTTAAGGTTGGTATTAACAATTTTGACTTTACAACAATCCCTTCAATAGAAAATAAAAAATAAAATAAAAAACATTCATGGTCCATCCAGAAATAGTTTACCCAGTTTGGGCCTCCTGCTGAGACATCACACCACCTCAACCACAAGACATGGGCTACATGGCTCCTGAGATCCTGCCCCTCCAGAGTGGTCAGAGGGGTTCAGAGCAGTTCATAGTTGTGTTTGATATGATGCCACTGCGCACATTTTTAAATTTCACTAAAAAGAAAAGAAACCTGCATTGATTTAAGATGATTGATGCTCAAACTTCAAAACATACAAATCACCATCACAATCATTTAACTTTGACAAGCCACAGAATAGGTCATGTGAACAGAGTGTTAAGGGATTTTTTACAGATAGTCCATTTATAAAGACAATTTGGCCCTGTGCAAGATTTCAGACAGCACCCCTTATTTTGTATTTATTTAGTTTATTTATGAGACAGGGACAGTGCAGAGTCTACATTAACCTTAACAGGAGAGATGCATTGTGCAGGTTGTAGCACTAGAGCTAATTTACACCTGTAGTCCCTGGAGCATGTTTTTTTTTTTTTTTTAATTGAATACTTGATTTTGTAATAGCTCACGTTAAAGCAGGGGGGTCTGGAGTCCACCCAGGAAACTTGGGAACAAAACAAGAAGTAATATATTTGTACAGTAATTAATTGCTGTCTATTAGTTATACATTATGATTATATGACTGCTTCTCTCCAAGATTCAACGGGGGGATATAAAGGGGGGATATTAACCTGTACTTAGATTTGGTGCATGTCACTTGCATCCAAATCATCAATGTCAGTGGTTCCACTAACACTTAAATTGTCTGAGATGTATTCGCCAAAAACTCAATCTAGAATCTAAAAAGCCTCTGTAACTTACCATAGCACTAATGTGAAAAGTGCTGCCTCATGACTTGTGGAACATGTTACCATCCCTCATTTAAAGGTGAATATTTGTGGATAATATTTCAGTCTGGCTTACTCAAAGTGTCTCCTCTTTGAGTATTTGAAAACTGGTGACAGTCTGTGACACACAGCAGCCACACATTAACAAACTAAAGGCAAATTTCCTTCTTTTACAGTGGACAAGAGGTAAGTTCAGTTTTGACTGTCCTTTAGTTTCTCCAGTATATAGGTATACGAGCTGGACATCGTGCAGGTTTGGTTTTCATAACGTACCCAAATCACCCGGGCATGAGACAAGTGCTTGATCTGAGCAAACCTGCATGTTCTGAGAGATGAGTACTGGAGTGTCACATCACCTGTAGCATTTGGCTCTAATCAAATGAAGTTAATCGAGGCAATTATAGGGATGAATGACTGGGAGTATCATAGCAGTTGTTGAAAATAACAACCCTTCCCAACTCCACAGCTGGTTTTGCAGGGGTTGGGCGCTGAGCAACTAATCAAATCTGTTGCTAACGCTAGTGGGAGCGACCTCAGGGAAAAAAGGCATCACATTTGTCTATTAATGTTCATATGTTAACTTACGGACTAAATAGCAAAATAAAACACCAGGATTATGTAGAGCGGGTTAATACAAACATTTAAAGACCAAAATGACAAGTGTGACAGCAGTAGTTACAGAGAGAGGGTTAACAGTTTTTCAATAGAAAGTCGATGGAGCCGGAAGCGCACCCATGCTCACTTCCTATTTGGAACATGGCGGCTAGCGGGTTACCTATGTCCATTTAACCCTATATATACAGTCTATGGAAAAGCAGGTTTCACATATGCCATCTACTGGTAAAATCAATCAAATTTTACTCATGATAGCTTTAAAAACATATACTGTTTTAATTAGTGATATGTTACCAGTTTTGTCTTGAAATAGATAGTGGCAGCCTTATGGAGGTTAGAAGAAATAACTTTGACAAACTTTACAATAAACAATAAAAATGACCTTGATACAAAGCTCAAAAACATAGCAAATGCTGTACAAACACTATAAATAGAATAACAATACACCAATATACAAATATGTGCATGTTACAAGTAAAATAAGTACTTCAGTAATATTGGCCTCAAAACTCATAAACCTACCTGTTAGATCCAAATAGTAGTCCATCTCGACAACGTTTTTCTTGAGGAGATCAATTAAGTCACTTTTAATCTGTAACCGTGACAGTTTATTTAGCCCCTAATGGAACGCATATGTCACTTTCAGGAGGTATTAGTTAGATATCATTGAGCAAAAAAGGCTTTACTGTGACTTTGGAGCTCCATAAATCAGATATTAAATAGAAAATTGATGAGGCAGCTGCTGCAGCTGGGGATGAAGTCATGGTATTGTTATTTTTTTGTATAAATATGAATGAAGTGTTTGCGTCATTTCCTCTTTTTTAACAAAACTCCAGCGCCTCTCCGTTGCTGCGTTGCCGGGGTTACGCTCCTAGCACCATATTAATCATTGTATAATCTGCTGGAAAGTGCTGGAGGGAGATGCTGCTAATGAATGATGTTTATGAGTGCTAATCTTTGGCATGTAAACCACCATTTTGCCCTTTGATAAGATGAGATATTGACTTTTCTTTCTTTTTTTCAGCACACCATTAGCTAAGTGACATCACCGCTGTTGGATCTAATGAGTTGTTGCAGTTTTATATATCAGCTGCTAAATTATGGATAATTACTTCCATCCAACTTCCTAAAATTGTAGTGACAAACTGAGGAGGGCTTTTTACGGGGGTGTGTGAAAAAGAAGTGAACATTTGGTTTTCACTTTTATTATTTTATTTGCAGGGATTTTTATTTTCAAATCTTCATTATTTGATTTCATTTGTGGGGTATTTGTATCACATCAAAATTGCAATACAGTTTCTTCTGCAAACAGTGTAATCCTCTACCATAATCTTCTTGTATTGCTTAAAATTGACTTGACCTGGATTTTAGCCATTTTGAAATGATCAAACACATACCTGGAGTTCTGTTTTGTTTCATACACACGTCTGGGTAATCCTTTATTATTAGTATTAATCTCCAACGCTCAAAATGCTTTGTTCCACCTTGTGATGTCATGTGGGGGCTAGCTTTCAAGTTAACAGCTATCTTTTACCTTTTGTTCATTAGATATAGGAAATTCCGGCGATGAAATTATCCAAATGATTCTAATGAAGGGGTGTAGAGTTTAAAAACACAGTGGAGCATTTCCTGTAGTACCACATGATATCACAATGTGGAACAGATTGTTTTCTGTTTGTGAGAAGAACTCTTTGTAGATTTGACATACTTAGACCATTGAAAAGATTATATAATGTGTGCTTAAACCAGAAGTCATTTTGTTGGGAAAAGTCATTGCACCATCCACGACTATGGCTATTTAGTAGATAAGTTTTTTCCATAGTGATGTAGGCAGGTGGATATTTCAGCAACATTAACCATCAGATAAATGGACCACTTACGCACATGATGGTGGTTGTTAGTAAATTACACAAATGCCTCCTTGCATTCCTGATTTACCAAATGTGCCAGCGGTTGGCGAGCACTTGCGCAATAAAGGAGTTGGCAGCAGTCATTTTTATTTTTTTAACTGATCCAAGACAAACTGGTTCTGATCATTCCCAGCCCAGAGACAGTGCTGGTGAGTTCAGAGAGATCATGGCCACACACACAAACTCATCAGCACACACACATTACCGTTACCGAGTTACCGTTACTGTCCCATGTGGGTGTAAGAAATTAGTTAATAAAGCTAAATTAGTTAATAAAGCTAAATTCAACTTAGTACATTTCATTTTTGTATAGCCAAAAATCACAACAGCAGTCACCTCACAAGGCTTCACAAAACGGTTGATTTACCCAATAGAAAGTAAGAAAATCTTCAATCTAAGCTACGCTATGATAAGCCCTGCTAACTTTATTTATATTGTGCTTTTCACAGATACAAATCACAAAGTGCTTTACAGAGAGCAGGTACACCATAAATAACAATATAAGTAAAATAGGGTCCTAGGACTCAGTCAACCAAAAGCTTTTCTAAACAGGAGTGTTTTCAGCTGCAGAGAGAAAGGGCCAGAGCATTCCATAATTTGGGGCCCATAACCATAGACAGGTCTCCCAAGTTTTAAACCTGTTCTTTGGGACCACAGCAGGTTCTGACTGGAGGAACAAAGGATGCATCCAGGGGTTAAAAGGTCCAGGATGTACAGGAGGCCTGCCAGTGGAGTACTCTGAAAGTAAAAACTAAAATTTTAAAATCAATCCTGAACTTTACAGGAAGCCAGGGGATGGTACCCAGAATGAGTAGACAGAAAGCTCTTGGGCAAGGTTTGTGTTAATGACAGCCTGAATTTCATTGCCAAGGGCATAGCTCTGGGTCCAGGGAGAGGCCAAAGTCGACTATGTGAGCAAAATCATAAAAAATTTACCTGTACAAATGTACGTTTGAAATCATAAGGCAAACTGTTGCGATGTGACACATGGCTAAAGGTAGAGTAAACACAAAACCACTTTCAGTTTATCTTTAATTGTTCTGGTTTGTTCTGATATTAAATGCAACAAGACACTTTATTTTAAAAATGTCTTGTTTACTTCAGACATTACTCCTAGATATATAGTGTACTTTAAAGAGCATACTAGTTTTGCCTTCTCTCACTGTCATTGCCAAGTGCACGTTGCCAGCAATTAGTTCAAGTTAAGTGGGCATACTCCTCCCTGGAGGTGGGCAGTGGCACTCCTCTCTGAAGACTTTTTGTCCTCAGAGCTTGTCTCAATCATTTATCTGGTGCCCTTTCAATTAGATAGGCTCATGCAGCAGACATCTGTGTGGGCCTGGAGAGCTGGGGAGCCGAGCTGAGGTCATGGTTTGAAAGGGAAATACATGGAGGACTACTGTTTCCCCCGAACACTGGTGATTAGACTGAGGATCAAAGAGACCACTGGACCACCTGAACTCTGCTGGCACTGCCCTCAGCCAAAGGGCTCTGGAGATGCCACACAAGCTGCTCCCCTCTCCAGCCTGAGCTCCGTGAGAACAGATCTGCATCTGAACAAGCCCCTTAAAGTGTATATTGTCAGACATAAGATGAGCCAAGAGGTTCCACTACAGAGAGAAGGGGTAAGGGCATACATGAAGCTGAATACTGTTATGTTGATGGGTCTGATTAACTCCACCAGCATGATGAAGGAGTTCAGAGAGAGGATTTGTAATCTTATAACAGTTTTAAATGGCTGAGTTAGGAGTGGGTGATATTGACAAAAAGGTAAATCACAATATTTCTTTGGATTATGCAGATGATTAAAGCAATCCAGTATGTGCAAATACTGTTTGTGGATGTAAATATCTACAGATGCAGTATTCAAATAAAATACATTAAATTACAAAATGCATATTGCTTCTTTTCTAACAAGGTCTTTTAACTCAGTATTGTAATTCTGCAAATCTCCAAAACAACAATTGTGATATTGTCCTTTTTTGTCCTCTAGGCTCACTGCCATCTGAGATGAACCCAATGAGGGTGGCGTCATGACTGGAGGTTCTGCAGTTGGTGTACAGGGAGAAGAGCATAGGAGAAAGCACACAGCCCTGAGAAAAGCCTATGTTGATGGGCCCAGTATTTCTGAGCCACTTGTGCTGCCTCCAGTCAGGAGGTCAGTGATTCACCTGAAAGTGGAGGAGGTAGATTGGAGCAACACCATCTTACCTGCTCTGCCCCAGGAGGGTTCTCTCAGTTTAAAGGTCCTATCTTACTCAAAACTTACTCTTGTGAGTTTTAAACCATGTCAGAATGTTGTTACCTCCTCCTCCACATGTTTGAGTAACGTTACATTGTCAGTCTGTCTACATATCCAAAGCTCAAAATGCTCTGTTCCACCTTGTGATGTCATGAAGCAGAAGTTTTCAAGTTAACAGCTACATTTTACCTTTGGTTCAGTAGAGACTGGCAAATCCAGGGCTGAAATCATCCAAGGGATTCTAGTGAAGGGGTGTGGAGTTTAAAAATACAGTGGAGAACTTCCTGCATCACCACATGACATCACAAGGAAGAACAGAGTGTTTTCAAACAAAACACAACTCCAGGTATGTTTGTGATGATGAAATACGTTATAACACACATCAGAAAATTGCATAATACTGGCCCTTTAATGAGAACTGCACACTAGGTCTGAATACACTAAAGTCATCTGAAATTCAGATGTTGACTGACTCTCAACACCTGAATTTCAGAGTATTATGTCTTTGGATGCAGAGGGAAGAAACTCCGTGGAATAGCCCATAATGACCTTTTAAAAAGAACAGACTGGGAATAGCTGGAACTGCTAGCATGCAAATTCCTATCAATCTGCCAGTAGTGTGGTTTGGCCACATGAAATATCTCTTTGTCGATGACAAACTTACCCAAATGTGAGTTCAATGTGGAGAAAACTCAGCAGACATTGGCTCATGGCTGAGGGAGGGACTGTAAACAAAGACCTTACATATGACTATAAGCAGCATGCTGTGGGGTTGTGGCAATTACAGTCTGTAACCATGAAATTACATCTAATTCAAACTGCATGGTACACAAGACAGTTAAAAATAATTGTGTAATCAGATACACTTTTTCTAGTAGGACAGCTCCGGTCAAGTAGGGTTGATAAGCAAGTTATATACCCCTAACCCATAAACTTTATAAAGAAGTGGACTAAGGGAGTGCGATGTCACCCATAGCATTTGGCACCAGTCAAATGAAGCTTACGATGCTAGCAGTTATAGGGGCAAATTTAGATCCAGTTCCATATTAGGAATGGGAATTTGGACAAAATTGCGAAATAAAAACACCAGGATCATAGAGCTCGGCCCACTGACTTGAATGGGTGGCCATGTTTACTGTAGGCTTGGCCCTAACCCCAAGGGTTTGCCCAGGTTGTGAGCATGTGATAATGGTTATTTTTTATTGCGATCACATATTGTATATGTGTGTATAACAATACAAATTCACAAAAACAAAATCTACCTATAAGAATAAGAATATGAACGAACAATTCAAATTTCAAGTGATTCCATTTGAGAACTTGATTTATAGCACCACAGTAGTAGACTCATGACATCAAACATAAAAGTCATTAGCTGTATGGTCTCTAGGTTCTTTATGAGAGCAGCAAATGTGGAGCAGGGAAAAATAGCTAATCATGATCTGTCTCCATGAGGAACCATACCCCTCTCCTGAGGAATGCACTAACAGAATCTGTGGTGTGGATTACGAGTTCCCATGTTGTCCATAGACCTTCACATGTGGCAGTTCTTCAGGACTGACTCCACAGAGGGGGTCCACTGACTAAGATGTGGAAATGAGAAGAAGCTTTACAATGTTAAATACTGCATGAGTCAGCTTTCTTGTGGTTTGGGGTCAGAGTATGTTTTGCCATTGTCATTTAACAAAATTCACAAACTTGTAATTTGCTTTGGTAATATGGTGCAATATAAAACAATGAATAATGTCAGTAAATATGCTAAACCAAACTAAACAATGATGAAATAAAGACATGTAAGTAATAACATGCTAGATAAAAATACACTTAAATATAAACACAAAATATACATTAACAGCAGAACAATGTTTACCCGACCAGCTAGTCCCTTCCACAAATCCTCCATCCAAACCTGAGACGATCCAAACACAGCTGCTAATTTGTAGCATGTGCCTCTCAAATCATATCTCCCTTCCAAAATTCATGTAACATTCAGAACAAAATATATCACCTCTTTTACCTGAAATAAGTAATAGTTTGTGCTTCAGTTGCTGACGTTGGTCAAGCCGCCTGTCAATCATGCCCTCTGAAATCAGGGAGACAGGATACAGCTCCAGATCCACTCGTCTTTGTAAAGTTGTAAAGTTTTATCAAAGCGTGTGGTTCTGTCTGGCCAGGTAAGAACAACAGTGCAAATTGATGAAGTATTTATTGAAGTGAAATATACAAAGTTACATAAAGGTGTTATGAAGTGTTGCTGAAAGAGCTTGACCTGGAGCAGAGCAGGGAGGCTGATGTTGAACACAGAGCTCAAGTCCACAAACAGGATCTTGGCTCAGGTTCCTGGGGAGTTCAGGTGCTGCAGGATGAAGTGGAGTTAGAACATACTGTTGTTGTGTACTCGGGTAAGACACTTGACCCACCCTGCCTATGACTTTGGGGTGTGCATGAGGGATTTGACGTGTCCAAAAGAAATAATTACTAGAAACATGGGAGGGAAATCATTAGAAAGCCTGTATTAACGGGAACCGACTCAAAGATAGCACTCCAGTTGCAGTTTTGGCTAAAGGTGTTGCAGGATGAATTGGAGTTTGTCAGTGGTGGAATGTAACAAAGTAAAAGCTGTACTTAAGTATAAATTTTAGGTCTCTGTGCTTTACTTAAGTAGATTTTTAAAGTGGATACTTTCTACTTTTACTGAGAGCAGGTATCTATACTTTCTACTCCACTACATTTTTGAACAGAACTGAAAAGTATTTTTTATTATTGTTTGAGACCTGCAGAAAAGGCTGGGGGTTTATTTTTAATATGTTCATAATTTCAACAAACAAAAATATACAAATAAAAACAGCTAGAATAAAATAATATAGATTAAGTTGTTTCTGTTCAGTACAAATCTTTATCAAAGTCAATATTTTGAAGCTTTATTAGACCTCAAAATCTGCATGAAATACTTTTTACCCTTTCAGTACATTTTTAAACTGGCACTTTAATACTATGTAAGCAGATCTTTTCATGTGATATATTTTATGTTACTTGAGTATTTTTTTGCTCCAGTATCTGTAAATTTACTTAAGTAACAAAATGGAGTACTTCTTCCACCACTGGAGTTAATACATACTGTTATTGTGTCCTTGGGCAAGACACTTCACCGGGTTTGCTTATATGCCTTTGGGGTGTGCATGAGGGATCAGTGGTGCACATTGGCAGCTATGGCATTTGAAGTAACGCTGGTATGGAGTGAATAAGCATTACATTTTGTATTTACACTTTGTATTTGGATAAATATACACCTATTATTATTACAATATTAAGCCAGGGATATATAATAAAACACTGTGAATGTATAGTAAAATACTTTTCAGTGCTGGAAACCTACCTCAAAATCAGTGGGGACTCATCTCATTATGGAGAAAATCATTAGCATGACTGTATAGCATCGACCCAAAGAGAACACCCAACTGAAGTTTTGGCTAAATAGCAGGCCAATCCTATTCCCTACATCCTTTGTGGCGGCCCTAGAAGGTTGTAAATTAAACAATCTTTCTCCATCAACTGTTTTTTAAAAGGTTTGATCTGGCAAAAGTTTTTGTCTTGAGGGGCTAATCATCTTCACCATTTGGAGCTTGGTGTCACTGAGGTCATGCTGGCCTCCCTCTCACTCTGTCTGCTGGAACGCTGAATGAAGACCATGTATTTGACGGGTAATTTTTGAGCTGAACCCCTGTCAAATCTCAAGACTGGTAGCCTTATGGCCTCTTTCACGCCTCAACTGCCTCCAAAAACATTCCATCATTTGTGCACCATTAACTCGGCTGTAGCTAGATGTGGATTCCTCAGATCATTCTTTCCATTCTCCTGAACTCTGAGGCAATTTTGACACATTTCTGACAATGTGTGTTTTTTTGCGGTCTTCCAGGGTGTAAGCGGGGAGGCAGAAGATCAGCACAAACTCTGCACTGAGTCAGTTTCTTTTCATTCAGCAACGTTAACATTGGGTTCCCCTGGGGCCTTCAGTCTGTCATAACCTATAGCTCATTGAGACTCTGAGCAGTAAAGTGGGCTAACGTAAACACTGATGTTAGTGCACTAGGAAGCTGGATGTTCCCACACAGCTGACTGGTGAGTGACCAATTCCAAAAAGTTGAGGGCTGAAATCATCCAAATGATTCTAGTGAAGGTGTATGGAGTTTAAAAATTACCACATGACATCACAAGATAGAAAAGAGTATTTTCCTTTTGAGAGAAGAACTCCTAAGAGTTTGTGTCTTGAACATGTGTAAATGAAACAAAGCATATCGGGTATGTTTTTGCTGAGGAAACAACATAATATGGACCGTGTAACCTGTGTCTATAGGGCATGTGATATGTGTCAGTGCAATGGCGAGGCTTGTTTTATTATTTGTGTGTATATTTTGCATGTTTTTATTTGTTGTTTGTCGCTGTAGAGTTTTATTACATGTTTTTAAGCCTACATCAGTGCTGACCTATAACCCCCAATGCACATGACACTTTTCAGCCAATGAGCAACCTGGAACAATTAACGCACCTGTCTCACTTTTTCTACAGTTCTTGTGGCATTCTCTATTGATAGTCTGCATTGACATCACGCTGGGGGGTGCTCTACATGTATCTCTAATAGCAAAATGTTCAACAGTGACCACTGTGGCACAACATGCACATTAGCAAAAACGGCCAACATTTAGCTAGCTTGTTATTTGATGTGTGAGAGACTTGTTTAAGTGCACAAATGATCTCACCTGTTGTAGTTCTGACCAAGTCAGCTCTTTCTGGTCAGATTGTGTTAAAATGAAGTACAGATTAAGTCTAACTTGAGTAACAGAGCTTCTAATAGAGCAGTGCTTTCAGTTAGCATCACACCTTGATGGCCTCAGCTTCAAAGTATCAGTACGAGTGCACAGGATGAGGGAGAAGGACCTCTTTGCACTTGCTAATTAATTTGTAGTTACTATAAAATGTTACTCAAGCACAAGATCAAGCAATCAGTGGCAGTGTATATAATCATGCTTCACGCCCCATATTTGGCGATGTTAAGGCCCTGCTCTATGCCTTGCTGACCGGGATGTGGTTGCCAGTCTGTGCCAACTGCCTCCACCAATCACTCAAATGTCATGCCCAAGGAAACAAAAACAGAAATTAAGGAGCTGGAATCAAACTGCTAACCCTAATGGCATGCTTCACTTAACCCCATCTGTTGTATGCACCTTTGGTAGGAAAGTCTGCATGATTAAAGCTGAGAAGTACTTTGATGCTGACCATTTCCTTTCAAAAAACATGTCACAGATCTCATGCATGAAGACTAACTTTTGTTTACTCCAGCGCCTTCATTAAAAGATCCGATTGTAAATAGGAACATTATCTGTTTGGGGAAGTGGGATTATTGTTTCAAGCTGAATGGGCAGCATGTGTGTTTGTAGGTATCACAGACCTTGGATCCTCACGCCTCCTGTGTGAAGAGCATCTGGAAGGGATCAGCTGTAAGGGCTGGAGAGTGTGAAAAATTAAGAAGCACTTAAAACTCTGCTAAACATTTCAATTAAATGAGCAGATACATGTGAATGAAGCTCTCCAAGAATGTGAGGCTTCACCTCTGTTCTCTCTCTTAACTCTGACAACTCCCTAAAAGTCCTATATTAAGATATTGATCTGATCTATTTATAATGTTGCTTCTTCATTAAAAACATACCTGGAATTGTGTTTTGTTTCATTCACACATGTTTAACACACAAATCCTGCAAATTTGAGTTCCTCTCTCAAACAGAAAACACTCCATTCCAGCTTGTGATGTCAGGTGGTGATACAGGAAGCGTTTTTAAACTCCACACACCTTCACTAGAACCATATGGATAATTTCAGACCTGGAATTGCCAATTTCTACTGAACTTAGGGTTAAAGGTATCTGTTAATGTGAAAACTACCACTTCATGACACTTCATGACATCACAAGGTAGAGCAGAGCATTTTGAATTTTGGAAATGTAGACAGACTAATAATACAGGATTACTCAAACATGTCTGAATGAAACAAAACACAACTCCAGATATGTTTTTGAGGAGGCAGCAACATTATAACATAAAGTTCACAGGAGCAAATTTTGGGTAATATAGGACCTTTTTAAACATTTCATACATTATATGTATTATATTCCGTTATTCCGTTCCGAGAGCCATAGATCTTCTGAGAGGTGTTAAAGAGGAGGCAAAACTGACTCCTGTGAACTTTAAGCCATGTTATAATGTTGTTATTTCATTAAAAACATACGTGGAGTTGTGTTTTGTTTCATTCACACATGTTTGAGTAATGCTGCATTATTAGTCTGTCTACATCTGTAAAGCTCAAAATGCTCTGTTCCACCTTGTAGTTTTCAAGTTAACAGCTACCTTTTACATTTTGTTCAGTAGAGATTGGCAGTATACAATCAAGGACCGTCAAGGAATTCCTCCCTCCTGTGGGCTCACCACCCGCGACCCAGCCAGATTAAGCGGGAGAAAATGGATGGATGGATGGATGGAGATTAGCAATTCCAGAATGTAAAAACATAGTGGAGCACATCCTGTATTAAGACATGACATCACAAAGTGGAACAGAGTGTTTTTAGCTTGAGAGAAGAACACAGCCTAAATATGCATGGTTTGTGTGTTAAACATGTTTGTGATGAGGAAACAACATTATAACATAGATCTGAAAATAGCGTAATATGGGCCCTTTTAACACAAACAACAAGCTCATTAATAAAAACAGGATATATGTGGATCTATTCTTTGCTATCTCTGTATCGTAAATAGTAATATCCTTAAAAAAGATTCAAAACAGTTTCAAATGTCTGAAGAGCTGGGTTCAGAGGACAGACTGTTGTGACATGAGGAACACTGGTCTGTCTATAGAAGCCACTCCACAGGAAATGAAGTATTGTCTTTGAAACAAGAGTGAGGACAGGAGCAGCTGGCCTGGCTTAGACAAGAGCCCAAAATTTGCTTTATTCACGCTTCTGTCTCTGCATGGGTGTCAGGGATTGTCACATTTCTTCATAAATTATTTTTTAATACATTTGTGTGGCCATACCAGCTTGCCAAAGTCTGATCTCGTCAGATCTCAGAAGCTCAGCAAGGCTGGGCCTGGTTAGTACTTGAATGGGAGACCGCTGGGAAAATCAGGTGACACAGTGGGGCGCCAGTAGCAAAAACGGTTATTGTGTCCTTAGGCAATACACTTCACCTACATTGCCTAGTAAGAAAGTGGTGTGTGTGTGTGTGTGTGTGTGTGCGTGTGTGTGTGTGTGTGTGTGTGTGTGTGTGTGTGTGTGTGTGTGTGTGTGTGTGTGTGTGTGTGAGTGTGTGTGTGTGAGTGTGTGAGTGATGGTGGGGGCCGATGGCGAAGCCTCGCTTCCATCAGTCTGCCCCAGGGCAGCTGTGGGTAGAATAGTATCTTAATACCACTGAGTGTGGAGTGAATGAACAATGAACTGTAAAACGCTTTGAGTGTCTTGAAAGGTGCTATATAAATGCAATCATTAATTCATTACATTTATATATAATTTCCAAAGTCCATACTGTGTGATGATAAGTATATGTCTGTGTGGTGATTAATGCTGCCCAACACTCCCCCAGCTGTTTTCTCTTGTACCCAACCCACAAGAAAATAACATAATGCTGCTGTCCAAACAACAACTTAGCAACAGTTTAATTTATTGAATATCCTCATGAAATGGGTATAAATCTTACACCATCTTAAAGGGGAAGTCAATACAATGAATCTGGCTTGTATTTATGATTTTTAAAGGGCTCATTTTACGCTATTTTCTGATCTGTTATAATGTTGTTTCCTCATCACAAACACACCTGGAGTTGTGTTTTGTTTCATTCACACATGTTTAACACACAAACCCTGCATGTTTAGGCTCCTTTAGTTCTTCTCTCAAACAAAAAACACTCTGTTCCACCTTGTGATGTCATGTAGTAAAATACAAAGTGCTCTGCTGTTTTTAAATTCCATACACCTTCAGTAGAATCATTTGCATAATGTCAGCCCTGGATTTGCCAATCGCTACTGAACAAACGGTAAAAGGTAGCTCTTAACTTGATAACTACCACTTCATAACATCACAAGGTGGAACAGAGCATTTTGAGCTTTGGAGACATTGACAGACTAATAATAAAGGGTTACTCAAACATGTGTGAGTGAAACAAAACACAACTCCAGGTATGTTTTTGATGAGGTAACAACATTATAACATGGCTTTAAGCGCACAAGAACCATATATGCGTAATATAGGACCTTTAATACAATATGCAAGTTGCCATGACTTTTCAAATAAAACAAAGGTGAAAAACACAACTAGTTCATTTTGCAGTGCTTCAAAGTTATTCCTCACTTAAGCATTCCAAGCATCCTAATTATTCCCTGCGGTTAGTTCATAAGCGTTTTTCACATGCTTTAAGAGACCAGAGCGGAGTTTTGAAGTGACGGTAAAGCTAACAACAATTACCATGCTGTGCACTTCCTGATTATCGGAGAATAAAATAAGTACTGAGCAAGACAATTTTTGCTCAAATACATGGACAAAATTCTAGCTAAGGCTCAAAGGTACTCAAAAGCTCTATAGAGGGGAGAGAGAGTGTATTTGTTTGGGCCTAAGTAAAAGGTAACAGGGTGTGTTTGGCTGACAATGTAAAACAGGTGACAAGAGGTGGCATAGTGTACATGAAACCTCGCTTGAGTGGACATTTTACATAATAAAGTCGTTCTTTTCCATGAATTGTAAAGAAACACAAAGTAAAGCACACACATTTATTATGAGAAAATTAGTTCCAAAAGCCAGCTCCACTCGATAAGAAAGAAAGAACAGACTTTTCCTGTAACAGTTCTCCAGCTCCTACACAACATCCATCTTAATCCATGTTTATTACCTGCTTTTTTCAACTGCACCTGTGGCACATAAATGACAACCTGTTGAGTTTGGACAGGCCTCTGAGCACGCATCAAATAGACACGTCTTCTCTTTGTCTTCTGTCTCTTTTACATCAGATGTCCAGAATAAAAAACATATGAAATCATTCTCAAGTGTTTGCACATCCTCATGTTATCTGTTAATAATTTGATTTTGAATGAAGTGAATGAGATACTGTTGCCTGAGTACACACTTCTTCAATACTTTATAAACATGTGAGTCAGGTCACCGGTGAATCTCAAGGTTTCAGATGGGCGTGACTGACAAGTGGATTAGCCAATCAGAGACATCTGTATTAAAAAAAAGGGAAAAAAATACAGGGGACTGAAAGGTTGTATAGAGGATTTTCCAAGGAAGGAGAAATCCAGCGACTGTTTGTCCTTTTTCAAATGTTGTTCATGTGTGAAACCGCCCCCCTCCTCCACAGCTCCTTAAGTAGAAACACCTCCTCCCACCTCCTCCTTACGCTAGAAAATGTTTGTTTACTGCAGGTGCGTCGTTCAGAGTCGCTGTTACTGCTGTAACTATACTGAACGTTTCCAAATGATAAGCAGAAGTTTCCTGACCAGAAGTAATTTAGTGACCAACACATCAGTCTTTAGACCCTCTGCTTCAGTGCCGCCATCGCTGGAAGGAATCTCCCAGAATCACCTTAGTTTGGCTTCGCTCCTTTTCCCCTTCTCTTCTTCTTTCAGCGACCTCAAAAACGGATTTTCTTTTGCAGCTAACTAGTAGTGGATTCTTGTTTGCCATTGCAACAAACTTTGTGCAAACTGCGAGGAAGCTACAGTTGGAAAAAGCCTCTAAGAACCGCTGCGTTGGTTGAGTAAATGGCGTCTTGCATCTGTAGAATGCGTGAGAGGAGTACGTAAATCATGTAATCCCAGTACAACGCAAGTCAGTTACACTAGAAGCGTAGGGAGTTTGATTGACAACCTAACAGCCAATAGATAACGAGGTAGCCTTGCTAATATTTATCTGGCCCCACCACATCCACAGTTAATGGATTTTCATTCTTTTTTTTTGTTTTGGTCATCATAATTACAAATCCTCCATACAGCCCTGAAAAACATGACGGATTTCTGTTGAATCAATGAGCAAAGCACTAAACTGTGTTAATCTGAGGTTAGATCAATTTGACTATTATTATTTACAAATGATGGGTGACCAATGAGCTCCTTCATTTCACATGTGTCACTGAAACAAAGGAATATGATTGGACGCTCATGTTTGGCAGGGCTTGAGATGCAATGGAAGGTGTCGGGACTAGATTGATATCCAACTGTATAAAAATACAGAGAGATCATTCTGGATTTGCCAGGGAAAAGATACTGTACAAAAGCTACAAAACACATGGTATGGTGGCAGAGTTTGAGTTTTTGCTTGATTCTTGTTCCTAAAAAGTGTGCACTTTGCATGAAATGTGTGTCGGGGCAGATGTCTCTTCACCATCACCTAAAACATACCCAGCACCCAGCTACTCTTTATGAACTGTGATCGGCATGTTTCTTTTAAGGCATGACAATAGGCAAAACTTGTTTTCTTCTTCAAAAGGTTGTTGGTCAGTCAGGTCTCAACTGTAATGTAAACTTTGAATTAGACAAAAGAAACTGCTAAATGTTTGTAATATATCAGAATTAGCTTTTCATTTTGTTTATAATATATCAGAATCAGTAAAGTTTCACAAATCATTCTTAGACACTGATTTGTGAAACTTTACTTTATGATTATCATAATGATGATGCATCAGTTTTATATATCGCTTTTCTGGACACTCAAAGATGCTTTACAGATCATTATTCATTCATTCCACACTTGGTGGTGGTAAGCTACTATTGTAGCTACAGCTGCCCTGGGGCAGACTGACGGAAGTGAGGCTGCCAATCTGCACCATCGGCCCCTCCGACCACCACCATCACTCACGCACACTAGATTGATATCCAGCTGTATAAAAATATGAAATCATTTTGACTTGACCAAAGAACTGGTTGATATGAAATTGCTAATTTGATTTAGTGAGGTTAACTCCAAAAACAAGGCGGAATTCAAATTTTACACTATATTAATTGGAAAAGTATTCTATACAGAAAACATTCAGATTAGTAAAAAAAAACCCCAAAAAAACGAAAAAAGTAACATTTCCATTATAGAAACATTTCAAAGTATTTTGGTGAAATACTTTCTAAATTCTGAATAACTGAAAGTGTGTGACACATTTGGGCTTCACGCTAAAGAATATGGGACAGAGTTAATGGTCTACAAATTGCTCACAGGCCAATAATTAAGTTTAAGTGTTGCGGTCGGAGCTGGACCCTATAGAGGATCAAATAGCACATTACTGTTGGAGCTTCCAGTAAAAGTTTGATGACGAACCAAAAGATCACATTGTTTATCAAAAGATATGGCACACAGCATGCATTCTTCTAAATCAAATGTTATGCTTTTGAGGGCTAAGTTGGAGAAGTTTGCAGGAAAGATGCCATCATTGTAGCCATTGCACAACATCTGTATGGTATTTCAATGTGCAGTGTGAGACAGAGAAGGCTGAGTGTGTTTTAATTACTGTGGGCCCCACCCTTTTGTTTGATGTAAGGAAGCAGACTGTGGAGTCACGTTAACCAAGTGCACTAATTGAAGAAGCTACATAATGATATTCATGTGTTTTTGCTGCATTCTCCAACTGTCTCAATTTATTTTCTGATCTGATAATGTTTCCTCATCAAAAAGGTACCTGGAGTTGTGTTTTGTTTCATTCACACATGTTTAATACACAAACCCTGCATATTTAGGTTGAGTTCTTCTCTCAAACTGAAAATGCTCTCTTCCACCTTGTGATGTCACTGGGTTATACAGGAAGTTCTCCACTGTGTTTTTAAACTCCATGGACCTTCACTAGAATCATTTGGATAATTTCAGCCCTGGAATTGCCGTTCTCGACTGCTTCATGACATCACAAGGTGGAACAGAGCATTTTAATCTTGGGAGATGCAGACCGACTGAGAATAAAGGATTACTCAAAACATGTGAATGAAACAAAACACAACTCCAAATCTGTTTTGATGAGGTAACAACATTCTAACACGGCTGAAAGCTCACAGGAGTCAGTGTTAACGTAATATAGGGCCTTTAATCTCTCCACAAATAAAATCCCACTCATAAGTAAAGATGTGAAGTGGGCGAAGTGTCTTGCCAAACGACACAACAGATGTATGAAACGTTGCTATAGTGATTTGATGCCTATTCTGCCTCCTGATCTGTTGTCCACACATCTCTTACTGCAGATGTCTGTTTAAAGCGGATCTCAATGTTACGACTCAGAGCTGCATCTGAAGCAGGATTAAAACAGGTACACAATCCGAAATATGTGGTTTCCCAAAACAAAATGTCATTAACATATCCATTTATTCGAACTTGTATACATGGACTAATTACTAATAATTGCTCTAGTAAAACCTTAAACGTATTGCCAGAATGGAAAAAAATTATTGCCTGATTTTGGACAAATTAGAAAATCAGCCCAAACATAACTGTATTATTTGTATGATCAAGTAAAACTCATAAAAACATAATTAATTACATCCCAGTTGTTTTTTTGGTTAAATACCTTTCCTGTGACTACTGAATACCAGAGGGACATGGATCACATTTAGTTCTGGCTCAAGAGAGGTATTGCACGTCCACCTTAATCAGCAGCATGAGAGATGATAGTGGACATTTCTTATTTAAATTCATATCATGTGATGTACCTTCTTTTGTTTGTAAATCCACTATACATTTCTGAAAGATTTGGAACTAACTATGCAAAATCAAACTGTTCCAAAATGAGTAATAACATGCATTGTAACTAATGTTTGTGCCACTACATTAGGGTTTTACTGTGGTGGTTGTTTGGGTCATTTTTCTCCATGTTCATCTGGTACTGTTTTAGAGAAGCTTTCCACAGTGACAGATGATTCAATAATAAGTCCATTTAGACCATTTTTTGTCTCACTGCACACCTGCCACAGCACACATGTTCAATATTAAATTATCAAGCACAATATTAAAGGTCCTATATTATGCAAAATTGACTCTTGTGAGCTTTAAGCCATGTTATAATGTTGTTACCTCATCAAAAACATACCTGGAGTTGTGTTTTGATTAATTTACATGTATTTTAGTAATCCTTTACATTAGTCTGTCTACATTTCCAAAGCTCAAAACGCTCTGTTCCACCTTGTGATGTCATGAAGCGGTAGTTTTCAAATTAACACCTACCCTTTTGACTTTTGTTTAGTAGAGACTGGCCATTCCAGGGCTGATATTACCTATGATTCTAGTGAAGGTGTATGATGTTTAAAAGCACAGCAGAACACTTTCTGTAATACATGACATCACATGGTGGTACAGAGTGTTGACAGTTTGAGAGAAAAACTTAAATATGCAGGATTTGTGTGTTAATGTGTGGATGAAACAAAACACAATTCCAGCTATGTTTGTGATGGGGGGAAAAAAATAGAACCTTTAAAAGTGCACTATGCAATTTTTTTCAGGTGGAAGATCTGCCACCTGCTTGACTCCATGGAATTACTCATTGTTTAGCATGGAATGCAATTAATCTTATCTGTCTCCATGCCACCAAGCCAAGTTACAGATCAGCTCTATCTACTTTTTTTCCAGTAATAAAATCCTGTAAACCTGTAATGAAATATATTGAACCGGAAAGATCTGCCTTTTCCTACACAGCATCATGGTCTTGGAATCATTTAGACAAATATCTTAAACTGGAATCTATTGTCATTTAATATGTTTATTTTAATTTTTTAAGTGCATGACCGAGACATGTGCATGTTTTTCTTGAGAGATGTGTAACCCAGATGTGTAGTTTAGTCAGTTCCAAACTAAATCCTATAAGTTCAATGTTGGGGACCGTTACCACAGCGATTACCAATTCAAAACTAAATATATCCTATAAGTTCAATGTTGAGGACCGTTACCGCAGCGATTAAAAAATTCAAAACTAAATATATCTTATAAGTTCAATATGGAGGAACGTTACCATAGCGATTACCAATTCAAAACTAAATATAACCTATAAGTTCAATGTGAAGAACCGTTACCACAGTGATTAAAAAATTCAAAACTACCGTAAATATATCCTATAAGTTCAATGTGGAGGAACGTTACCATAGTGATTACCAATTCAAAACTAAATATATCCTACAGTATAAGTTCAATGTTGAGGACCGTTACCACAGCGATTCAAAAATTCAAAACTAAATATATCCTATAATTTCAATGTGAAGAACCGTTGCCACAGTGATTAAAAAATTCAAAACTAAATATATCCTATAAGTTCAATGTGGAGGAACGTTACCATAGCGATTACCAATTCAAAACTAAATATATCCAGTAAGTTCAATGTGAAGGACCGTTACCACAGCGATTAAAAAATTTCAAAACTAAATATATCCTATAAGTTCAATGTCGAGGACCATTACCACAGCGATTAAAAAATTCAAAATTAAATATATCCTATAAGTTCAATGTGAAGGACCGTTACCACAGCGATTAAAAAATTTCAAAACTAAATATATCCTATCAGTTGAATGTGAAGGACCGTTACCACAGCGATTAAAAAATTCAAAACTAAATATATCCTATAAGATGAATGTTGAGGGCCGTTACTGCAGCGATTAAAAAATTTCAAAACTAAATATATCCTATAAGTTCAATGTGGAGGAACGTTACCATAGCGATTACAATTCAAAACTAAATCCAATAAGTCCAATGCAGGGGTGGAAAGTAACTAATTACTTTTACTCACGTTACTGTAATTGAGTCGTTTTTATGAGTACTCTGTAATTTTCTAAGTAGTTTTTGAAACAGGTAATTTTACTTTTACTCGAGTACATTTTAAGCCAAGTATTTTACTTCGCTACATTGAAAGCCGCCCTCGTTACTGAGTAAAATAATATCGATAGGGGCAAAAAATAAAATGCGGGAAAAAAATCTGCCGGAACTGAAAGGAAATTGCATTGCGCGGGTTTGCGTGCGGAAATTCCATTGTATCACAATCTGAATCAAGGCGTTGGAACCAGATGGTTAGTGCGGAGCCAGATATGGAGGTCATAATAATAACAGAAGCTGACCGCATCAGCGGCACAAGGAGCGAGCTGTTTTTTCAGCGCTTCTAGTTTATGCAAATGAGCCATGTGGTTTTAAGTTTCGCTTCTGTATAACGTAAACAAATGTGCGCAAAGCTGCATTAAACACATTATTATTTGAGTCCTCCTCGTAGGAAATAAAAATACAAACTTAAATTATCCACCTGCAGCGAACTAAAAATGCGTCTGCTTCTGTGTTCCGTCATCATTTTATCGCGTGTACCGCGTGTACCGCGTGTACCGCGTGTACCAGTCTCATCAGCCGTGAAAGCAAATGAATCTGCCCACGTAGCATTAAGCATTCTGTTTTCTTCAGAAACTTTTCTTTTCTTGGATTTATCATCATGGGCCGAAAATCATACTGCTGATGTAGGTGCCGGTAAGTCCGGGCTGCCAGTGTGTGCGGGTGGCGCACATCGGCGACTTTGACACATGTTTTGAGCAACAAAAATATTAAAAACATTTTATTTAAATGTTACAAGATTACCATTATCTACAATTTTAGATTTACATTTAAAAACGAACAAACTAAAATAAAAATACAATGTAATTAAATACTCATTATTATTTTCCAAAGTCACAGGGAGCCACGACAGAACGATGAAAGAGCCACATGCGGCTCTGGAGCCGCGGGTTGCCGACCCCTGCCCTAGATTCATTATCCCATATATCTTCAGCTCCTAGAGGAATTAAATGGTAGTGCGTCACATTTAGTTTACCGCAGTTTATGTCTATTTAAGACTGCATTTATGTGCAGCAACATTATGAAAAAAATTTATTTTTACTGTATTTTTTTTTTCTTAATTGAAAGTAACTAAGTAACTTTTACTCAAAGTACATTTGAAATGAAGTAATTTTTTACTTTTACTCGAGTACATTTTCAGATGGGTACTTTTACTTTTACTTGAGTAGGATTTAAGCGAAGTAAAGATACTTTTACTTAATTACAATTTTTCAGTACATTTTCCACCTCTGTAGACTGATGATGTCACAGACTGTGGTGATGTCACAGACTGATGATGTCATAGACTGTGATGATGTCACAGACTGATGATGTCACAGAATGATGATGTCACAGACTGATGATGTCACAGACTGTGATGATGTCACAGACTGATGATGTCACCGACTGATGATGTCACAGACTGTGATGATGTCACAGACTGATGATGTCACAGACTAATGATGTCATAGACTGTGATGATGTCACAGACTGATGATGTCACAGACTGATGATGTCACAGACTAATGATGTCATAGACTGTGATGATGTCACAGACTGATGATGTCACAGATTGATGATGTCATAGACTGTGATGATGTCATAGACTGTGATGATGTCACAGACTAATGATGTCACAGATTGATGATGTCACAGACTTCACAGACTGTGATGATGTCATAGACTGTGATGATGTCACAGACTAATGATGTCATAGACTGGTGATGTCACAGACTGATGATGTCACAGACTGTGATGATGTCACAGACTGATGATGTCACAGACTGTGATGATGTCACAGACTGTGATGATGTCACAGACTGATGATGTCACCGACTGATGATGTCACAGACTGATGATGTCACAGACTGATGATGTCACAGACTGTGATGATGTCACAGACTGATGATGTCACAGACTAATGATGTCATAGACTGTGATGATGTCACAGACTGATGATGTCACAGACTGATGATGTCACAGACTAATGATGTCATAGACTGTGATGATGTCATAGACTGTGATGATGTCACAGACTAATGATGTCATAGACTGGTGATGTCACAGACTGATGATGTCACAGACTGTGATGATGTCACAGACTGATGATGTCACAGATTGATGATGTCATAGACTGTGATGATGTCATAGACTGTGATGATGTCACAAACTAATGATGTCATAGACTGTGGTGATGTCATAGACTGATGATGTCATAGACTGTTATGTCACAGACTGATGATGTCATAGACTGAGATGATGTCACAAACTGATGATGCCATAGACTGAGATGATGTCACAGACTGATGATGTCATAGACTTTGATGATGTCAGACTGATGATGTCACAGACTGATGATGTCATAGACTTTGATGATGTCAGACTGATGATGTCACAGACTGATGATGTCATAGACTGTGATAATGTCACAGACTGATGATGTCATAGACTGTGATGATGTCACAGACTGATGATGTCATAGACTGTGATAATGTCACAGACTGATGATGTCATAGACTGTGATGATGTCACAGACTGATGATGTCATAGACTGAGAAAATGTCACAGACTGATGATGTCACAGACTGATGATGTCATAGACTATTTTCCAAAGTCACAGGGAGCCACGACAGAACGATGAAAGAGCCACATGCGGCTCTGGAGCCGCGGGTTGCCGACCCCTGTCCTAGATTCATTATCCCATATATCTTCAGCTCCTAGAGGAATTAAATGGTAGTGCGTCACATTTAGTTTACCACAGTTTATGTCTATTTAAGACTGCATTTATGTGCAGCAACATTATGAAAAAACCTGCATTTTTACTGTAGTTTTTTTTTTTCTTTAATTGAAAGTAACTAAGTAATTTTACTCAAAGTACATTTGAAATGAAGTAATTTTTTACTTTTACTCGAGTACATTTTCAGACAGGTACTTTTACTTTTACTTGAGTAGGATTTAAGCAAAGTAAAGATACTTTTACTTAATTACAATTTTTCAGTACTTTTTCCACCTCTGGTCCAATGTTGAGGACCATTACCACAGCGATTAAAAAATTCAAAACTAAATATATCCTATAAGTTCAATGTGGAGGAACGTTACCATAGCGATTACCAATTCAAAACTAAATATATCCTATAAGTTCAATGTGAAGAACCGTTACCACAGTGATTAAAAAAATTCAAAACTAAATATATCCTATAAGTTCAATGTTGGGGACCGTTACCACAGCGATTACCAATTCAAAACTAAATATATCCTATAAGTTCAATGTTGAGGACCGTTACCACAGCGATTACCAATTCAAAACTAAATATATCCTATAAGTTCAATGTGAAGAACCGTTACCACAGTGATAAAAAAAATTCAAAACTAAATATATCCTATAAGTTAAATGTTGAGGACCATTACCACAGCGATTAAAAAATTCAAAATTAAATATATCCTATAAGTTCAATGTGGAGGAACGTTACCATAGCGATTACCAATTCAAAACTAAATATATCCTATAAGTTCAATGTGAAGAACCGTTACCACAGTGATTAAAAAAAATTCAAAACTAAATATATCCTATAAGTTCAATGTTGGGGACCGTTACCACAGCGATTACCAATTCAAAACTAAATATATCCTATAAGTTCAATGTTGAGGACCATTACCACAGCGATTAAAAAATTCAAAATTAAATAAATCCTATAAGTTCAATGTGGAGGAACGTTACCATAGCGATTACCAATTCAAAACTAAATATATCCTATAAGTTCAATGTGAAGGACCGTTACCACAGCGATTAAAAAATTCAAAACTAAACATATCCTATAAGTTCAATGTTGAGGACTGTTACCACAGTGATTATTAATTCAAAACTAAATATATCCTGTAAGATGAATGGTGAGAACTGTTACCACAGCGATTAAAATTCAAAACTAAATTATCCTATAAGTTCAATGTTGAGGGCCGTTACCATAGCAATTAAAAAATTCATATATATATATATATATATATATATATTTTTTTTTTTTTTTCCCCAATTTTACCTGTACAGCGTGCTGTTCGGCCAATTGCGCTCCTCGTAGCGCCTGACACAAACCTCCTATGTTGAGTTAGGGACAGGAGCCACAGGAATGCTCTTGAAAATAATCGCTTATAGTCCTTCTAAAATGTGATTCGCTCTAAAACTAAAACTGTACCGTGTTTTTTACTTGCACTTCTGTAAATAGTATTGTGAATTATTTAATGTGTATCATGTGAGACTGAATTAAGTGAGACTTGCTAGCTAGTTAACTTATTGATTTTGTTGCTGATAGTCAGTCCTGTCTGTCACTATACAGGCCAGGTGTGCCCAGTCGGGTACAAACCCCGTGTGATGGTGAACTAGAACAGCCCAGAACCTCACGTAAACCAAGTCACCTCAACTTTATCCTTCTGTGGTTTGGTAGGAGACTTGATACAGCCAGTCGATCGAGATGGATCGAGAACCATAGTGACTCTGTTACTGACGCTGCAGCAATTTTGTTGGAGGATTGTACTGGACTATTAAATACTGTTACATATTGTTAAATATCAATTGTTGATTATTGACTAAATCTATCTATATTGTGGGACGCACATTTAGTATTTCAAATCAAAGTACTTTAACTATCAAGCTTGATATTAATCTGCAGATTAATATTTCAAATATAAATAAAAACCCAAATATAAAGTATTTGGGCTTTTGTTATATCTTTTTTCACTGTTCACCACTGTTAATATTTGGCACCATCCACAAACCCATTCCAAAAAAACAACAAAAAAAACAAAAAAACATGCACCAGGGACTACAGGTGGAAATGAGCTCTAGTGCTACAACCTGGCACAATACATCTCTATGTTAAGGTTAATGTAGATTGTGCACTGTCCCTGTCTCATAAATAAACTAAATAAAAATAAGATATCATCGTCTCCTAGTATTACTACTGTCACACACCTCCGAAAGCTGATACCTAGCCTACAATAACATCCTTTTTACCTCTTTTGGCCAGCATCTGCACATATGCTACAGATGTAAATGGTTTTATAATGTAATTTTGTGATTTATAGGTTTATGGCATACATTCCAGGCAATGCAATTACATCCCCTTAGAGACAAGCAGGTGGCGAGTCTCCAATAAAGTTACATAGTGTGCCTTTAAAATAAGACAAAGCCTTCTTTCATGTCATTCAGTTACTTAAACCTGGAGAGTATCTTGTCTAATCTGTATGTATTTAGTATAAGTCCCATGACAATGTTGATACTCAACATAATAAGTCTCAACCATAGCCCAATACTTTCCAGTCTGTGTACTGTACTGTAGTCTTTATTATAGTGCAGCCTACAACAACCCTGCTATTTCTGCCTCATTGTTTCACCTGATCCCCCAAATGCAGCTTGATCCTTTGAGCTTTTAGAAAATCTTTCAGAACAAAAAGTTAAGAATCAGATACGTACTGTACAACTTTTTGGGTGGAAAAACTAGATCTAAAAAGAATCAAACAGCTTCAAAGTCAAATCTTCACACATGTTTTATATTGAAACATTTCTTGACAAGTGTAAGCTCTCAATCTACCAGGGAACACCATGTGGTTTCCAAAGCCTACATTTGTCCATGGCCACTAACGCCATTTTTGTGGTCCTTTTATTTTGTTGAAAAAAATGTACAATAATTTCCATTGTCTGCAACTATTCCATGAGGTGACACAAGGACACAAAATCCATGGTGTTACGGTGAGAGCCAGATCCTTCTTTGTTCACTTCAGAAATGCCCAGAAATATACTGACTTCATTCTGTCGGTATATTTCTGGGCATGGTGCACATCATCTCTCCAGGTGTGAAGAGCTGCAGTAAAAGAACACTGAGGCAGCTGGACTGTTTTTATATTGCACTCAGTGTGTTTCATGGTGAGATGATGTTGGGGGGGATGATTTTGGATCATTCATACTAATAACGGGAGTGTGTAACCAGGCACAGCTGTGCTTAGCTTCTGAGATCAGGCTTTGACCGGGAGGTTTGGCCAAATAAACCTATATGGGGTCCCACAGGGATCCATCCAGTCTCAGTGTAAATGACCTCATTAGCCTCTGGCCTCTCCTCACACACTTCTGGAGAAGCTGATTCGGCGCCAGCCTCAGAGCCACTGTGGTGATTAACACCCTAAACAGTTCCAGAACATCTGTGGGAGGTGAAACGGGTCAAGAGAAACATAAACAAAAGGAATCTGTCTGCATCTTCTCTATGGAGGAACACACAATCTTCTCCAGATCTTCTAACATGTTCCCCTGGATTCCTCAGTGAACACCAACTATGTAAAGTGGAACTCTGGGCTCTGTCTTTGGCCCATTTTCCACCATGAGCTCCTGCTCAGCTGCTCAATGAGTCTGAATTCTTGTATGGACCGCACTGACACTCCTTCAAGTGTTTTAACCTGCAGCCATGAGGAGTTAATGCACAGCACAGAAGCTTGTTTAACTGTTTCCAGGTTTCTTCAAGGTAAACATGCAATGACTTATTACCTCCGCCAAGGAGGTTATGTTTTCGCCTGAGTCTGTCTGTCTGTTTGTTTGTTTGTTTGTTTGTTAGTTTGTTTGTTTGTTTGTTAGTTAGCAAGATAACTCAAAAAGTTATGGACGGACTTGATGAAATTTTCAGGAAATGTTCCTAATGGTAAATCCAACAGATGATTAAATTTTGGTGATGATCCAGAAGAAATCCTCACTTTGAAAACTGAGCTGCTTGGTGGAGGTCTGCGCTCTCTGAGTGCTTTTCTAGTTGTCTTATTAATTAGCATGTGTCCTACATGGGTTGAGGTGCACAGAACAAAATGCATTAGTATTACATTTAAACATCAGAAGAAAACAAACAAACAAAAAAACATTTCCAGGTAAATTACTTTACAAATTTGTCCCATTGTGCTACTTTCTCTCTTTGCTTTAGGTGCATCCTAAACAGTGGTTTTCACTTAAACACTGATTTGGTGTTTGAAAATTCAGCTCATTATAGATTTATATATAGATGTATATATTTTGGTTATACCAATCCTATTTTTATGATTTTTCTTGAGCCTTGAGGCTGGGCCAATAGGTTTAGTTGGTAACAGATCACATGATATGGTTCAGATCTGGACTGTGTCTGACTTTGATTCCTCTGCCAGCCTGTCTGTTCACATGTTTCTTTTTACGAGCAATGGACTAAGTGGTACCCGGTGACCACTTTAGCCGTCACCATTAATTTAGCATAAATCCCATACTATTGTATGTGTTTTATATTCTGCTGGCTTGTGTTACCGCATGGAAGCTTGAGCACATCTGCAGGTTTATGGCACTGGCTACACTCGGCTTAGAAAAACCTTCCTTATTTATTGAACTTTGATGGTTGGATTACACAATATTAATATCCTGTTTTTAGGTTAACCATCTTATCTATAAATGTGAGCTTTATCCAAACTTTGATTAAACTGTATCTATGAAGTTAAGTTGTGACACTGGGCTGGTCTCGATCCAGTTGGGTAATAATTTGGAACTTTAACTGTAAAAAAATATAAATGCCAAACAATGCAAAATAGGCTCAGGACTTTACATTAAGGCACGCAAGGTACAGGATTTACTTACAAGTCAGTCTTTCTTGAAGTTTGTTGCGCATTGAGGACAGTTCATAGAAAAAGAAAAAGGCAAGATCGCACCAAAAGGTAAGATCACCGGTGGGCTCTCCATGGAAACTGACATGTAAAGATGGTTATTACATTACATTAGTTAAAAGCTGATTTCTAGGCCACGTTTTAGTGGTGGAATTAACAAAGTAAAAGTAGTAAAGTACTGTACTTGCATAAAAAAATTGGGTATCTTCACATTTTAAAAAAAGTACATTTTACACTGGATACTTTCACTGTTACTTCACTACATTTGAGAACAGGTATCTGTACTTACTACTCCACTACATTTTTGAACTGTACTGAAAAGTAAAAGTGTTTTTTATAATAGTTTTAAACCTGGTAAAAAGGCTGAGGGGGATATTTTTTATCAAGGTCATAGTCTGAGAAAACAAAAAATCAGTTTCTGCTGAACAAAATGCAGCACAAATCTTTATTAAAATCTCTTCATTTGACACTTTATTAGATCTCAAACTCAGTGCAAAATACTTTTAATTACATTTTTAAACAAGTACTTTAATACTTTTACATATGTTGATTTTTCATGTGATACTTTTACTTGAGTATTTTAAAGCTTTGGTATCTGTACATTTACTTGCATAACAAAATTGTACTTCTTCCACTGCGGCTGACACCGCATCACAGCTTGGTCACCGCGACAACGAGGGACAACAACAAAAAGGGGCCGGAAGTGTTTGAGGTCAGAGATCGAGCGGCGTGAGTGAAGCACTTATATTGACTGAGAGCAGGGGATGTAACGATATATCCACATCTCATGGTTCGATATTTATTGCGATATTTTGAAGAGGCTAATAGAATTGTCGATAGGATACTTTTTGCTTTTAAAATACCTCGACAAGCCTTTGGTGTGAATCATTACTGTCATTATCCCAAGAATTAAATAAAAAACATTTCTTCATGTTGTCTCTACTGAAATGAATCATGCTCTGTATAATTCCCTATGCAGAGCCCGCCTGCAGGCTATACAGCCACACAACCTTTAAGTGTCAACACTTAAGCAGCTCCAGATCTCCAGAACTGAGAGTCCAAAGATAGAGTGATTTCTCCAATATCTTTTGTCTGAGAATTGAAGATCTGTGGTAGATTGAAGATTTTTTTTTTTTTTACTGCAAGCTACACTTACACTGCAAAATATTTGACATTCTTGTGAGGTGATAAGCATTTGAAACATGTCAATCACTGTCCAAGAAAATATAATCTTTTCTGACTGCCTGGTTTATCCGATCGCAAGCCTTTCTCCTTAAAGGTGCATTGTGTAACCTTTGTGCTTCAGAGGAGGTGACACAACAGCAGAGCTCAGAGTGTGAATGTCACACTACAGCTACACCACAGGGAGGGGTGAGTCCGGGATAAGGAGGGTTGGAACAATTACTCAAACATGTTTTTGATGAGGGATTTTGCATAATACTCCCTCTTTAAATTACATAAGTCTATTATAAATGCGTTGCACTTTTTGAGCATGCCTCCTTGTTATGTGATTGAGCCCCTGCTGGTGTTTATTATAAATACTGTAGTCTGTAAATGGGAGGAAATATTAATCCTTGAACTATGGTGCCTCAAGTTATAGGCTATTTTCAAAACTGCTTTAATCCATGATAGATGATGATTAATGATTAATGTGAAAAGTAAAAATCAGGAGGTGTTTTTTTTTTTTTTTTTAAATAATGCACTTTTCAATGCAGATGTCAGCTGTAAAACTTCAAAAAATGAGTTGCCAGAGTTCTTCATCTGTGTCAGCTGCATAGTGCTCCTGCATTTATCAAAATTACATGTTTTTTGTAACAAACTGTAACAAACATTAATTTGGGATGATGTTTTAACACCTGGACTTTGTAGTTGGCTGTATAGATGATACCATAAAAATGCATTTGTTATAATATCCTTATAATTTTGTGAAACATCTGTTATATTTGATGAATGGTCAGTCCTGAGAAGGAATTCTCAATAAATACATCATTAATTATTGTGCTTCCACAACAACTGAAGTGTAACCTAAGCTTCATTTCACGTGTTTCACATGTGACACCATCAAAACATCTGCATAATCTACATTTGATATGTGGTTGCAAAGGTTGTATTGTAATGGTTCATTCAAGAGCAAATATGGCAGACACATGTTGGCAGCAGCTCTCTCAGCCTGGTGCTTTTCCTCGTTTTTCAAACATGATATAGTTTCATTTCCAGAACGTGTGAACAGGTTCAAAGGAAGTACATCAAGCCTGTTCTTTACCTGACAAAAGATATAATCTGATTTTAAACTGAACAAATTGGGTATTTGTGAGTGAAATAATAAACATTATCATTGTTCCTCACTGGTGGTCTGGTGCCCTCCCCTAGCAAAGAGCTCCCAGTCATATCTCAGGGTGGAGCCTGCATGTCCTTCCTGCTTTGCCAGGTTCTGTCTGGGTTCACAGGATTTCTCCCTTTGTCCCATGTCTCTGCCACAGCGTTGTAACTGAACACAGTTCAAACTGTTCAAAGTATTCAACAAGTTGCTTGGAAAAATAATACGTTGATATACATTAAAGGTCTTATATTATGCAAAATTGACTCTTGTGAGCTTTAAGCCATGTTAGAATGTTGTTACCTCTTCAGAAACATACCTGGAGTTGGGTTTGTTTCATTAACACATGTTTGAGTACAATCTTTTATTATTAGTCTGTCTACATCTCCAAAACTCAATATGCTCTGCTCCACCTTGTGATGGCAGAACAGTAGTTTTCATTTTAACAACTACTTTTTATGTACCCAAAAAAACATGCACCATAGGTCATTGACCCCAGGAAGAAGCACAGCTAATGGAGGTCAAATAAATACAAATGTTTTTGTTTAGAAGAGACACTGGCAATTCCAGTGCTGAAGTTATTAATATGATTCTAATAAAAGTGTATAGAGAGGACACAGAGGAGCAGATACTTTTGTCCTGAGGGCTGTTACTCTCTCAAACTTCCTCGACACTGCACTGACGCAAGATCTGCTGGACCTACCTGATGTTTGACTGTCTACTTATCTCGGCTTTACTTTTACTGGAATTTCAGTTCAAACAAAAGAAATACTATAGTACACACAACAGATAAAGAATGACCATTGAGCGTGACCATTGAGCGTGACCACACCCTACAGGTGAGTAATGACCAGACTAAATGCATTTCATTTTAATTTCTTCATTATACTTTACCAGTAACAATCCAGAATGTTACTCAACAGCTTGTAGACTTTTGTTCTACTGTTAACATCTTCTATCACCACCACTGTGATGGATCTGAGCAAAATGGTTTGTTTGAACTATTTACCCTGACAGAGGAGACAGGCTGACTGGTAGCACAATAAAAAACAGCCACCATTTATTCAGACATCCCTCTCTGTTTACATATAGGCAACCAGAGGGAATTACCATCAGTACTCACCATTTGAATCACATTTCTTTGTTGTCTGCATTTCGTCAAAGCACAAAATTTAACTGAAACTTAAAATCCTCGTACGTGCCCCTAACACTCTAATAAAGTAGTAGCCTTGAAATACAAAGAGACAGACTCCCAACTCTTTTATAAAGTGTTTTACAGCCTCATTTGCGATGACATGAACCACGTCTGTGTATTCATTTCTGTTGTCATCTGGTTCCTGGACAGCTGTTCTCATCAAGATGTTTGTAATAATTAATTCAAAAGATATGACACTGACATATCTTTTATATTATTGCATATAAAATGTTTTGCACTCATTTTAACCAGAAGGAATTGTTGGTGCTGGATGTTCTCTGGATTCATTTTAAGAGAAAAACAGCTGGCTGGGTAAAAGTGATTGCATGCACTAATTGCATGGCCATTTTTTTTTTTTTTGTTTACCAATCCAATATTATGTAAGTATTAGTAGATTTTTTTGAGTCAAATTTAGTTTTTTTGTTTGTTTGTTTGAGAAAAACACTGGTCTGTTTTGTTTTGGTAACCCAAGGGTCTGCCACCTGCTTGTCTTCATGGAGATATTATTGTTTTGTCTTGATTATTCCACAGTATGGAAATAAAGTTGGTAATCACAATATAGACAAGTTAACACTCAGATCTATGGAGAAGCAAGCCTGCACATGGTAAGAATTCATGTTTTTAAGATATTTTTGAGTTATAAAACACCTATAATTGAACAAATGCAAGGGAGATATGTTTTATTCCTTACTGTGGAACATTCCAGGCAAAGAAATAACATCTCTATGGAGACAAGTTAGTATCTTCCACCTTAGAAGTTACATAGAGCACCTTTAAAGGTTGTATAGAGGATTTTTCAAGGAAGGAGAAATTCAGCAACTGTTTGTCCTTTTTCAAATGTTGCCCATGCGTGAAACCGCCCCCCTCCTCCACAGCTCCTTAAGTAGAAACTCCCAGCTCTTCCTTACGCTTACGCTGCTTGTTTACAGCCGGTGCACGTTCAGAATTGCTGTTGCTGCTGTAACTATACTGTACGTTTTCAAATAAGCAGAAGTAATTTAGCGACCAACGCATCAGTCTTTAGACCCTCTGCTTCAGTGCACGCCATCGCTGGAAGGAATCTCCCAGAATCACCTTAGTTTAGCTTTGTTCCTTTTTCCGACCTCAAAAACGGACTTTCTTTTGCGGCTAACTGGTAGTGGATTCTTGTTTGCCATTGCAACAAACTTTGTGCTAACTGTAAGGAAACTATAGTTGGAAAAAGCCGCTAAGAACCTCTGCGTTGGTTGAGAAAACGGCGTCTTGCGTTTGTGGAATGTGTGAGAGTAGTTTACGTACGCCCAGCGCACCGGAAAGTCAGTTATGATAGAAGTGTAGGGACTTTGATTGACAACCTAACAGCCAACAGATAACGAGGTAGCCTCGTTATCTATGTTTATCTATATGGCTAATGTTTATCCACCACATCCACAGTTGATGGATTTTCATTCTTTTTTTTTTCCAATTATGGTCATCATAATTACAAGGCTGCTACATCTCTATAATGTTATCATTGACAATTTGAAACAAAAAAAATCCTCCATACAACCTTTAAGCTATTTTTTGTCTGATTGCTAATTATTTTGTCTGCCTGGTGAACATACAAAAAGATGGTTTGAGGATCATCCAGTCTTATAAAATGTGTGTGTATGTCTAGGAATCAAAATTATTATTTTCTATGCTAAATATCTGCTGTATGATAGTATTGTATTGAAATGTGTCAACTATTTGATAGTTATTAGATGATTTCGTGGGACAGTTGTTGTATCATTATTGTATGTTCTTGTGATGGATATTCACATTGTCTTTGCTTGTCTTTTCCTTTAGTTTTGCCAAGTCACAAAGCTGGAGTCATGAGCCTATCATTAGTCATCACCGGCCCCTTAGTCTCTGCTAACTGCCTTTGGCTTTGAGCTACTCCTCAAATCATTACCTTTATAACGTCGACTCTGTAATTTTTGCATTTACTAAAACCATCTCAGTGATAGGGAAGGACTGTCTGACACTGGGCTAGGGCTCCCATGGGTGCCCAACTTAACTGGTGGACAATCTGCTTGTGAATAATTCTTGTGTCACTCAGTATGATTTTAGGTGCTCTCCAAAGAGTGTATTGGAAAAAGACCTACTTGTGAATGTTGCCTACATATTATAAAAGTAAAATTTGTTGGATTATAACCATTGGGAAGTAAGAGATGTTGTTGGATGAGAACACATGGAAACAACAGACAATCTCTATGCAAGGCAGCTCTTTCTCTGTCATGGTTCAACATCAGAGTGGGAAAAGGTACAAAGTGGGCATAGCTAACAGTTCACTTTGAAACCTGTTCTTCACTCATGGTTCAAAATTGGATACAGGCTCTTTAAAATCCTTCTGTGGATACTTGACAGTCAACTTCATACATCTTCATACTGTAAAACATTTCAGGCAAAGCATTGTCCATGGAGACTACCATATAGAAGGTCCTCCATTAATATATCTGCATAGTAAGGCCTGCACCTATAGAACCATCTCACTTTGTTCACCTCATCTCATATTTAGCATCATAACAGTCTTCTTCTAATCTCCTCACCGACAGAATAACCTGACACTCCACAGAACAAACTCTTCTCACGATCACCATTTACGCTGTAATAATGATGTGCAGAATGGGATGTAGTCAGTTATTTTTGGAGCATGAGTTTGAACAAAAACACAATTTAAGAGTTATAATTCAGTGCAAATAAAGTAACCCTATAACAATCATTAATGTTTGTTTTATGGGATCTGAGCTACATTTCTGGTGCGGGAGACAGTGTGTAAAAACAAACGGCTCCATTCTCAGTATAAATCCTTCAGCACAGAGAGAGGAGCCCGTGTTTATCCAGTAGTCCTCCTCCAAACACAGCTCAAACAAGAACATGGATCAGCTGCTCTCCGCTGCTGCTGGATAATACTAAAATCAAGACTTCTTATATGTTGTCTACAGTACTCTTTTTCAAAAAATATAGAATAGAATATCTTTATAAGGTAGAAATGAATCTTAGTCTAAACAAAATAACATGGTTACATTTACATCAGGTGCATTTAAGCCTATTAATATGGTTTATTTTAATAGGCCTATTACATGTTAGCCAAATGTTAGATTGCAAACAGCCCTAGGCATTTTATAATAATGAAAAATACATTCATTTCAGTTTCATTTAAAAATGAATATAGTCGCGTAATACACTTTATTTTAACCCTGTGACAACATGTAAACAGAAATAATAGACTAATAATAATGATTTTAAATAGCCTAACTAAACTACTCTGGTTACCACTGAGCGCTATCACGCACACAGATGCATATATCTGTGCAGTGCAGAGATGGAGGACTTAAGTATCATCTACATCGTCAGTGGGCGGGGCGTGTTGGCCTTTGACAGCGCGCGCCTCGGATGCAAATATCACCGGGCGTGCGCTCAGCTCCCAGTCAGATGCGCCTCTCTGCGCAAAGACCCAAAGAGCGCTACTCAGACACAGTCTGCGCCACACAGGATACTTAACCTGAAGTCTGCCGCAATGATTCGCGCCTTTCTGAAGTCACGATGTACAACAGCGTGCGTTTAATGGCAAAGGAGACGTAAAAGATGTGATCGCTCGGATTTTTCTGAAGGGGCAACTTTTCTTTAAAAACGCTGAACGCTGCTCATGCCACACGCGCAGGTGAGTCGATTTCACCATTTGACAGTGAAATAATTATTTCTCAGAAACAGTGCCATCTGCAAGAACGCTTCACATTTGACTAAATATTACTTTTGGCCTTTTGTTAGCCTAGATTGGTGTATTTTGAAATAGGCTACATACATTTATTTTTATTTTATTTTTTAGATAATTTGAAAAATTTAACTTCTGGTTTAGAATAGTAAAACTTAGGCTTAGGCTACAAAGAAACTCAGAACAAACAGGCTTATTCAAATATCTGAATGGCGCAAAATTACAGTGATCTGATGAAAATGTAGGCTATAGCCTACAGATAAAAGTAAAAAACACAGATTCATTTTTGTAAAAACTGATTTATTTATTTATTTATTTATTTTTTCTAAAACAGTGCTGACCTGTGTTCCTTCACTGTTTTATTCTTTTTCAATTTTGTGTCCCATAGTTACATCTGGAAATAGAAATTAACTACCTTTACTTAAACTTTAACTTAATCATTATAATAAACTGGCCAGTATAGATCTGTAAAAAGCCTATGTTAGTGTAGAAGTAATCAGCCATATATGATGCTCTGTTAAATAACATTGATTTTTAAATACAACGTTGTAAACTAGAGACATTTTTGGTCGACTAAAGCCTTGCTCTGTGCATCAATTAATCGTGAAAAGGGGGTGTGGTGTGGAGATGGCAAAAGCTCTCAGATATATGTTCTTGGACTAGCCTATATATTCAGAGGAGTAGTAAACAGCAGTGAAAAGGTAGATTAAACTGTCCGGTCAGCGGCAGGGAGGCACAGATACTGGGATCAGATATCGATTCTGATCCAGAAAAATGCGTTGGATTGTTCAGACACTATCCTGATTGAGCATTAAAACTGAAGTAGATAGAGTTAGGGTTGGCACACGTTCATTTTGTTTTAAGGAAATAAATTTTTAGTCTGTGCACTGTTATTGGTTGATATGGACAAATACTTAAAGCCAAATATGTAGTAAGCAGTATCCCTAAACAATTAATGAACTGAACTAATATTTAACTTAACTAATACCAAAGTGCCCAATGAGTCTGTTAAAGTGCGATCTGACAACAATGGTCAGAGTCAGTTAGTGAGGTCAGGTCTGTGACAGGCCCCAGTTGTGACCTCAGTGACTGTCTCTGCACTCGGGGCAGAGGAAGTCTGGGTCTGAGCCTGTGTGAGCTGTGTGCGGTCCTTCCTCAGCCCCTGGTCCTCCTCTCAGACCCACCGAGCTGATAATGAGCCACAGGTTTGGGGATGCTTACATGTATGGGCCCTATTGAGATCTGCCTTCACATAAAACCAATCAACACCTCATTTACCCCTTGGCATTTCTTCATCACTTCCTAAAGCTGCGCATTTCCCTCCAAATTTATCACTGTGGCCAGCGCTGGATAACACCACTCAAAAATATCCTCACAAACAATGTTAAATACTGAAATGACACCCAAAAGCGACCTTATATTTGACACTAAACTCTGAATACACAAACAAAAGAGGGACTGAAATGTTGTATTCTAAAATATGCAATGGGAAATTTGCATGTATTTTGATTTTCTAAATGTAGCAGCTGAGGCAAGCCAGAGGGTCAGTGGTTCAAACACTGATGATACTGTTGTTGTGTTTCTGGGTATGACTCTAGCCTCACTGCCTATCAGTGACTATTTGCAGAATGTCCTTTATCTTTCACACTATACTAGCCTGTCATATACGTATACAAGCTAAAAAATATATATATATATGCTCATATGCTCATAGCAAATATATTTTGTTTGTTATCTTAAAGTGTATTTTTCTTAGGGTTAGGGTTAATACTTTCTATTGCGAGACTTTGATTATTTCCTTAACTTCCATTATCACCACCTCTCCTTTACGCATACAAAGATGTTTTTTTCTGAATTCCATTTTATGTGATACAAACACAAGTACTCCACTGCTACTTTCCAAAAAGAGGCCAGTTTTAGTAGTAGTTGTTTGTGAGGAGCAGAAAGCCCGGGTCTGCACAGGTTGCATTAGTAACTCGGAGGCCAGAGTTGTGGCACCTTCTCGTGTTCGATAAATTCCCAGTGTGGGAGTTCCCTTTCAGCACTTGAATAATTGATAGATCAAACTTAGGACTTACAAAGGGGGCAATTTAATCTGATGACTATTTCATGAGGCCAGCTTAGTTTCACTGAGCTCAGTCCAATGTGGCCGACTGTGCAAACGGAGACAGTTTAAGTACCTCACAAAGTGCTGTGAAAAGTGCTGTGATGGCTCAGTTGATAATAAGAATTTCATTTCAGATATTAATTCTTATTACCGGAGTGGACACTTCTGAAAATATGATTTGGGTTTACACATAAAAATTCCACAAACTACCTGGAGTTGTGGTCTTGCTTCATTCACATGTTTTTGTTTATTCCGTCTTCGTCTCCAGAGCTCAAAATGGCTAATTTTTTTTTTTTTTTTAGCAAATTTTCAAACAAAAACAGCACCATATACAATATAAAGTAAAACTGAAAATAAGTCAGAAAAAGAAAAGGAAAAAATAACAAATCAACAAACTCGTACAAAAAGGACACGAGAAAACTCTCTTTTCTTTCAGTAGTCTCAAAAATGTTAAAGCTTGAGGTCATTCTTCAATGACATCATGACATTTATGAATAAAATATTTACCTAAAACAGTAAAATAGTGTTATTGTCAATGTTTTTATCATCCATAGAAACACAAAATTTAATTTATTTTATGGTTAGAGGGGGAAACTGAATCCCTCTAGACTGACACCAAGTCTGAAAATCAAGCAAAAATAGTTGTTCAAAATGACAGCTGTGTTTTAGTCGTTATCTTCTCCAAAATTTGATTATTTCTGTGCACAAAGTGGCTCTGTTTATCCGGATCGGAGGTGTAACGATACAAGGCTTTGTTCACGTTCACTTGTCAGCAGATGCAGGTTTAGCATCATCTGCTGGGAATTTTTGTAACTACATGCAATGATCTAATGGAACATGTTCATGGTTCTAAGTTGCACTAAAGGAAATACAAGACTATGTCAAGTCAAGATACTAACATTTTTTAACTTTTTTCAAACTTGATTTTCAACATTAATCATGCACGTTCTTCTATATTACCAGGTGGCCTTATATCTGTGTAATCTCTCAATCGTCCAGGCAGGTTCCACAGTGGTCCATGGGCGTATACTAGTCTGTGTGCTCTTCTACTTGTTCAGATACAGCTCAAGATTTTAAAGCTATTCAGGAAAGGTTTATTTCTGTCCAGTGATTGATACCTGCTTAAATGAGTATCCATTTTCAATACTAGTTTCAGTATCATTTAGTATCTGATTTTCAGTACTTTTGACAACCATAGCAAAGTAGTATAAACTTATCAAATAGACATAATATTCTGGACAGTTTACTTTGCTATACTCTGCCAAAAATCATTCAGAACACACAATTTCCCAATGTTGTATTGAATTTGTCCATCTGTGGTCTTTGGTTAGGCACTATTCATGAGACGCAGACCACTAGTGATCTCAAATATAGCTCCACTTTAAAACCAGAACTGGGCCAAATGCTCTAACCATCAAACCAAGAATGAAACGCATTCTTTGTTCAAATGACAAAAACCACTTGAGCTGCATGACTCACACTGACCACAAGTCGTCTTGGACATTGCTTTGTTTTTCACTTAATCTCTTCTTTGTATTTTAGTGTGAACATTTCATTTAAAAGGTGCACTGTGCAACAAGCAGGTGAGCTATAAAATCACCTGTAAGGGCAAAAATACCTAGAAAAATAGGCATTGTGGGTGTGAGTGGGGTTGCCTCTCCACAGATCTGACCTGTATCTTAGTCTGCTTTGGTCTCCATGAAGATGAAAAGGTTTCATGCCATACTGAGAAACATTCCAGATAAAGCAATAACATCTCCACGGAGAAAAGAAGTCTTTGCTCAGTATAAAATTATTCATAATTTTTTAGCGTCTTGATTCTACGATTTATCCAAGTTTCAAGATTTGTTTCAAAAGAATTGTTCTTCTAAGAGTTTTGTGATTTACATCTTGACGTGATGTTAGATGTTATGCCAGATGCCCTTCCTCATCCAACCATTTCAGTTCTGTTTTGGGCTGTAGCAAAAGCAGATTTCATGTATCTGACTCAATCATTTGGTCATCATCTAAATCTTGACACACTGAAATCGACAATATTATTACAGCATAAAAAAGCAATCTTTTGGTATAAATTTAAATGTTCTATTATCACGATCTATTCTAAAGGTATGAAGGACTTTTTTTTTTAATTTCTACTTCACTCATGAGGGATTAGTGTGGTCACGATACTAAAATTACTCCCACCTGAAATTCTCGGATCCAGCTTTTTCAGTTCTAATACTGATCTAATACTAAATCCTTTAAACAAGTAAGACTAAAATGATGTATAATGTGGAGTTGTTATCTATCCCTCAACTAAGTACATAACAATTTTATATAAATAAAAGTTAAAAAAATTTACACTTTCTGGGCTGACTATATGATCAGGAAATAGTTTTATTACATACATTTTTAGGCATAACAAGAATATCGACTCCTATAACCTATATTTAGAAACCGATATCTGATCCAGCAAATTTTTCAGTATCAACGCCGATATCCGTGTCATTTTCAACATTAAATTGTAGTACCTTCTTTTGTGTTACCATGCGGCCTTATATATATCTGTGTACTCCCTCAGTCGTACAGGTAGGCTCCATAGTGCTCCATGGGTGTATATATGATCTTATACTGATTTCCGCTAGTGTTGACAGTCTTACTAGGGATCTGCCCCAATATCTCGCAAGATAAAATTGCTGTATTTTAGCTTTGTTGTTGTAAAATTGATCAATTAAAACTTTTCTTGTTATTTAACTATAACTGTAAAGAAAATGTACAGATGAGAAATACTAAGCCCCAAAATATATTGTTCCAGCTTTCATATATTGAACGATAAGTCGATATAGTAATTATCCTGCCAGGTCTGTAATTGGAGAAAACTGAGTAGGATAGGACAGATAGGTGTGGAACTGTGTAGAGTGTGCAGAAAAATGGAGCCGGAACGCAACAAGAGGCTGAAATACGTGCTTATAGCCTTGAGACTCATTTCTTACTCCACAGCTTCTCAGTATTTTGTTTTATTTTATTTTATTTTTTATGTTTTCAGCCTGAAGTAATCTTTATTGTGTAGAGACATTGGGCAAAATGGAGCTGGGAATTAACCCTGTCACTATAATTACTATATTGACTTCTCGTTCAGTATATGAAAGCAGGAACAATATTTTTTGGGGGTCAGTATTTACCGTGTGTACATTTTCTTTGCATTACTTAGAAATTTGTTGGTATCTTTTGGCTATATGATAAGATTTAAGCCGTAAAAGTTTGTATCAGTCACTTCTATGACTCATTATATGTAGATGCAAATTTTGAAGAGTGATATGTTGCTGATGTAAATATAGATGATAAACAATAATATTGAAACCAAAACATAAAGCAGTATTATCCCCACAAAGGTATTTTAAAAGTAGCCTACAATATTGTTAAAAAACATTAACTTAAGCATTTAATTTGAGTTTCTAATGAGTCATAAAAGTTCATAATTCAACCCTATGCAGCTCAAATGTCATCGTAGTGCAGAAAATAACCAAAAATTTCCCAGTAGTACAAAGAAAAAGAACCCATGATAAATATTGACCCCCCAAAATTATTGTTTCATCTAACATATATTGAAAGATAAATCGAAATAGTATTTTTTTGTGATTAGCCTAGTTTCATTCTGCTATTATTTATTGCAGCTCATGATTCTTTAACAATATTGTAGATTTAGAATAGTTTTTGTGGTTTAAATCTTCAGAAAGTCAGAACTGTTTTTTAATATTTTGCCAGGCCTACCGGGAATCAACTTACTCCGAAAGTCCAGCATTTAAAAAGTGTTGTTATCTAATAGATAATCAGAATTTCAGTTCAAATAGAAATTCTTATAACTGGAGTGCACATTTCTAAACAGATCATTTGGGTTTACACATAAAAATTTCATCTTTCTCAGACACAAACTTCCTGGAGGTGTATCTTGAGTCATTTGTTCATTTGTTTACTCCAGAGCTGAAAATGGCTACTTGACTGCTTTTTTTTTTATTTTCAAACACAAGCAAAGGAGCATCGTACACAATATAAAAATAACAAAATAAATAAATTTAAAAAATGAGAAAATAACAATGTATCAGCAAATAAGGGGCAATTTCAAAACTCTATCATACTGAAGTCGTACAAAAGAGACACAAAAAACCACCTCTTTTCTTTCAGTTAGTCTCAAAAATTTAATTATGATACTTTAACAATATCATAGATTTAGAAAAGTTTTTGTGGTTTAAATTTGCTCTTCGATTTTTGTGTCTGTAGCAAACATTTTTCACAATATTATACTTTTTTTTCGTCTATATTTACTTTAGCAATATATCACACTTCAAATTTTGTTATATTATTGTGACAGGCGAACCAGGAAGCAACATGGAGTCTGATGTATGTGCTTATACAGCGTCGAGACCCTTACACTATCTTACCCCACAGCTTCTCAGTATTCTCCCTCGTACGCAGTCAGGGGGAGCAGATAGTGCGGGGCTGTTGGCATTACTGGCCTGGTGGGAGTGCTGTATTGTGAAAGAGATCCTGGCTCAGACTATGGACCAGACCGGGCTGCACACATCGCTTTTTTCACCCACAAGCAGGTGCGGAGAGTGACTGCTCCACTCCGCTCCGCTGGCTCTGTCTTGTAAATATGACCGAGGCTCCAAGGTGCCACTGACATCTTCTCTCATTACGTGTTAAAAGTAAATAAACTCACTGTACGGCGCTAGGTTCAGCTCCCCCCGACCAGATCAGCCCTCTTCAGCTGGACTTTTTAAAAAGCGGCGAAGGAGTTGGGGTTCAAAACACAAAGACGAAGATGATGCGGTGATCTGTTACACGTTTTTGTTTAATTTACGACTATAAATTTACCACACTGTTTAATTTAGTAATGGCATTTATTTAAATTATTATGATTTAGGTGAAACTGAATAACAATGTCGAAAGCGTAAAGTACTAAAAGAAAGTTTATCTCGGGTGCGTATTGGACAAATCTGGTGGATTTGTTTTGTCATTCATACCAGTAGCAAATGTATTCACTATTACATTTTTTTTGTCCCATTGATAGAATTTACTTTTATTTTATTACTGCTGACTTTTTGTACATTTTAAACAGTTACCCAATTGATAATTTTAAGTTAAAGGTGAATTGCGCAACTTTTCTGGTGGAGGGAGAGTTCCAGAATGTTCCACAGTATGGCATTACACTTATTTATCTCTACGGAGACAGCAGGTGACGCCATAGGGCCAAGTTACATGTCAAATCTGTGGAGAGGTGAGCCCACTAATAGTAAGAATGCAAGTTTTTAGGTCAATAAAATCCATGTTATTGAGTAAATGCAAGATGGGCACGTTTAATGCCATACCGGGACATTCCACCAGAAAAGTTTTGTAATGCACATTTAAGAATAAAAGAAAAACTAAATTTGATCATTTTACTCTGCCGTAGTTTTTATGTTATTCATTAACAAGTACAAAAAGATACTACTTTACAGCCCGGTTGATTTTAAAACAGTGACATGAATGAATTACATATTAAACCAAAGTATTTTAACTTTATGCACTGTCATTATGAACCTCCCCATGAGCTCAAACAAATACGATACAGATAACCCTCTCCCTCCCCCTCTCGCTCCCTCTCTCCCTCTCTCCCTCTCTCCCTCTCTCCCTCTCTCCCTCTCTCCCTCGCTCCCTCGCTCCCTCTCTCCCTCCACAGCCTCAGCTCTCCTCCACTCGCTCTAGTGCCAAGGTTCAGTGTACCTCGGGGCTTGTTTGGACATGTAACCAGCGCTACATCCCGCTGACAGCACAGAGACAGATCCGGGCTGACAGAGGAGAGGAGTAGCCCCAGAGAAGCACAGCCCTGTCAGCTGAACGCCCGGTGGTGAGGGGGGCCGGGGGGGCACCAGGGACTATGCAGCTTGGACTGGTGGCGCTGGCGATGGTCTTCTTCAGCTCCATGGGTCACAGCTCTCCAGACGTGTTCTCCAGGGTCAGACGCCAGAGAAGAGGTGAGTACTGCACATACGCGTTCACTCACAAGGATAGCTGAGATATTTGTTATTTTAATTTATTATACCATTCATATTTTGTTATTATAATATATTATGATGTGTGAGCTACTGTGTTCAAATAATTTCCCTTGTGGATCAATAAAGTTTGTCTAAGTACAGTATCATGTCTCTCTATACAGTTGTGAATGAATTATGTTGTAATTTCTCCAGCGATATACTGTGTTTCAGATGGCATCATATATCACTAATATGTAACAGAGACGGGGGAGCTAAAATTAATATTGTTAACATTTTAGTTGTGATATATTTATATTCTTGGGCTTAGTTTGTTATATAACTGATCAGATTCAATTCGTATCATGGATATTTCTTATTATAATGCCATGTAATCAACTGGGAAAACTGATCATCTGGTAATATAACTATACTCTATATCTAGAGTCTGCAAATCACTAAATATGGGCACTGGCTTTTTTACATTGGTAATGTTTTTAATAATATGGAAATATGTAGTTCTCTTGTCTGTGGGTCAGTCCTTCTTTCCAGTCTTCCCCTGTCATGTTTTATTGCCAAAGAAATTTATATTATTATTATTATCGTCATATATTAGTATTATATTATTTTCTATAGTAAATACATCTTTCTCACCCTCCGTTATGGGGATGGCACAATATTTTATAAGCTCATGCCAATATTTGAAATTATTTTTGCTTTTAGTAGTGTAGTTTTGGTGATGTGGCTGATGCAGTATTTGCCAATACTATCTGATATGGCAAGGCTCCAAATTAGTGAAATTAAGTTGGAGTTTGTAATTTTTCTTTCTTTTTGTCTGGCTACAGTGTGGTGAGATAAAAATCATGATCTCACCCTGCTGACAAACACAGGCACCTTTTCCCACCCATTTCTCCTATTGGTCGGTTAGACAGATGGATCTAACCAATCACAGTAAAGTGTGAACTTTAGAAGAAGTGGATGACTTTATCTATTTCTTTTGGGCAATCCAAAAATACAAAGTGTGCATGAATTGTGATCAAATCAAAATTGTGATCACAGTAATAATTGAACTATAAATCTTTATAGGTAAAAAAGTATCCCAGTTTGATTTTGGCCAAAATGGCAAACTTCGGTATTATATATTACAATAGCAAAACTATATATATATATATATATATATATATATATATATATATATATATATATATATATATATATATATATATATATATATATATATATATATATATATATAATAACAAATATTATGGACCTGGGACTTCTTTACACAGGGACTGTGATGGATTCTTCCTCAAGTCCTCGGCTGACACTTGTAGACTTAGAGTTGGGCTGCGTTTCAAGTCTTATTTGGAGCATATTTGGACCTGGTGCCTTTTTCTCTGCTTCTGCTGATAGTGTTAGCTTTGAAATAATTCTTCCTTTACACACAAGCAGCTTTCAGTCAATGCCAAACTCAGCCCCAGAGATTTGGACTTGTACGATACAAGACTGGGTCCAGCAGGACAACACATGTGCAAGTGAACTGATCTGAGAAACTGTGCTCAGAGCAGTGCTATTCTCACATATCAGTCCAACAGATGCCTAAATATATGGGCGTACATGATTTAATGTATGGAAAGATGTTCTGTGTTATTCTGCTTATTTTTACTATTACTGCTACTGTGCAACTTTTTGGTTGGGGGACCCTCATCTGCTTGTTTCTATGGATATGTTATTGTTCTGTCTGGAATGTTCCACAGTGTGACATTAAACAGCTCTCCCTTACATCTATTCAATTACAGGTGGTTTTATAGCTCAAAAATACCTACAAAAACAGGCATTCTGACTGTGAGCGGGGCTGCCTCTCCACAGATCTGACCTGTAATTTTGTTTGGTTTGGTCTCCATGAAGATAGAAAGGTTTAATGCCATACTGTGAAATATTCCAATCAAAGCAATAACATCTCTTTCACCAGAAAAGTTACACAATGCACCTGTAATTTATACATTAATAAAACCATCTGTAATTGTGGTTTTGTAAATGTAAGGTAGAGCGGTTTAATGTCATACTGTGGAACATTCCAGTTAGAGCAGTGACATATCCATAGAAACAAGCAGGTGACAGACCCCTAACCTAAAAATTGCATAGTGCACCTTTAATGAAAACAAAAAAACAGAAATAAAACTAAAAACAAACATTTGCCTTAAATGGAGCCCTTACGTCAATTTAATATTTAGTCTGACTCAAACTACTGACTGTTCAAAATACTAGTTGTGAGTGGTTGTAATCTGGTACAATTATTTGGTATTTACTATGATTTTGTATTATATATTTGTTTATTTTTTTCATTCATAAAATATAAAAAGACATCAACAGTGTCATAACTTTAAACATACAAGTAATGAATTAAAAAGAGCAGAAAGAAGTGAAATCTTATGTTTTCTGCCCCCTTTTCCAGACAATACTAGTGCATAAACACTGATAGTTACTTAAAAACATTTCAGTACAGTTGCTTTCCTAAAATCAAAGGAAGATATTGAATTTCTCTATAATACAATTCAGGCTCCAGCTGCACACGATTTGTAAGAAAACAAAACCAAAACACCACCTTTGCAGCTGTTCAAACTCAGATATTTTGTTCTATTTTATTGGGTTTTCCGCCCCTTTTTCCAGACAATACATAAACACTGGTAGTTACTTTAAAAGGTTTCAATACAGTTGCTTTCCTAAAATCAAAGAGTTACACTGAACTTTTCTATCACGAAATTCAGGCTGAGTTGCGCAAGATTTGTAAGAAACCAAAACAAAAACTCCACCTTTGCAGCTGTTCATATTCAGGTATTTTATTCTATTTTATTGGGTCCATAAGTAGATTCTCAGTTGTTTTGATAGTACAATCCATTCCCTTCCTCAGTTTTATGACTTTTGATCCCGTGTTGTGTTGTGTTTGTATTTGGCTCTTTAATTACGCGGTTTTCTCACACTAAAACTCTACTAAGTATCTCCAGCGAGGCTTTTCTGGTAAACAGAGCGATTTCCCCCACAACAGAGATGGTTGTGGCTAGATTAAACCCTGGTGTTATAATGGCACCAGCCTCAGCAGCACCTCCCGATTGGTGGTTTTCAGATTGTAGAATGTGATCATATCATATTTCCAGATGTGTGGCAAGAGACAAGCGAGATTTTCCCTGTTGATTACATTATACTTTACTATCATATAATTTACTAAAGGGTATGTTGAACCTGATCATTACTATTATTGATTAAACCCAAGAAGTCACTGTATTATAACAATAATATTATTTATCTATATTAAAGGGCCCATACTCTGCTGTTTTCTGGTCTATGTTATAATGTTGTTTCCTCGTGACAAACATACCCAGAGTTGTGTTTTGTTTCATTCACACATGTTTAACACACACATTCTGCATATTTCGGAGTTCTTCTCTCAAACAGAAAACACTGCTACACTTTGTGATGTCATGAGGTGATACAGAAAGTGCTCCACTGTGTTTTTAAACTCCATACACCTTCACTAGAATCATTTGGATCATTTCAGCCCAGGAACTGACAGAACTAAATGTAAAGGATAGCTGTTAACTTGAAAACTACCACTACATGACATCACAAGGTGGAACAGAGCATTTTGAGCTTTGCAGATGTAGACAGATTAATAATAAAGGATTATTTAAACGTGTGAATGAAACAAAGCACAACTCTGGGTTTGTTTTTGAGGAGGTAACATTATAACATGACTTAAAGTGCACATGAGTCAATTTTGCATAATATAGGATCTTTAAATGTTATTGGCCTATAGAATGTTATAATGTCATGTAAACCCATTACATGTGCCTTGTGGTTTCCTGCTATAGTTCATTAAAGCATATTTGACATATGTTGGGGTTTTTTTAGTTTAGTTTATTAGGCCTTTGTTTACATTTAGTTAATATACATTACATGCCTACATAGAAGCATACATAACCCAAGAGGAGTAGGCTGAAGCACCAGTGGTGGAAGGTAATGAAGTACAAGTAGTAAAGTCCTGTACTTAAGCATAAATTTTAGGTATCTTTACTTAAGTAGATTTTACAGTGGATAATTTTACTTGAGTAACGTTTTACCTTTGTATCTGTACTTTTACTCAAGTTACAAAATTGAATACATCCGCCCAGCCCCGTCAACAAAAATTTGGGGGCCCTGACAAGAAGCCTCATATGGGCAGAGGTTCTAATTCTGGGCCCCTAAGACTCTGGGACCCGGAACAACAGACCCATAGCATCTACTCCCATACAAAGCCCATGTTATTCTGTTGTGTATGTGCAGTGAGTACGGAGGGGCCCCCGTCTTGTCCCAAAGGCTGTGATCGCTGCTCCGAGTATAACGGCTGTGTCAAGTGTAACCCAAAGCTCTTCATCTTTCTGGAGAGGAATGACATCAGGCAGATTGGGGTGTGCCTGGCCTCCTGTCCGGCCGGATACTTCGGCATGAGGAACCCCGAGGGCAACAACAGATGCACACGTGAGTCCCAATCAAGATTTAGTTTATTTATTTATTATTATTATTATTATTATTATTATTATTATTATTATTATTATTATTATTATTATTATTGAGATTAGTCATTTATTTTTTTCGTCTTCAAGTGATTAACATGTCAGAATGGCAGATTCATTTAATTTCATGTATTTTATTTGAGCAAATTGTTACACAGTGTAATACAAGGAGATTTTTTTTTTTTTATGTATACATACCGCAGGAAATACAGTGCTCAAAAGCAGTAGGCAGAAGCAAAAGCAAAATACACAAGACAAGCAAAATAAACATAAACAAATAAATAAAATTAAATAAATGAAAAACATAATGACAAATATTTTTACTGGATATGGAAAATGGACATTACATGAGAACAAACAGTGAGGCTAAGAGGTTAGAGGCTGAAGGTGAGAGGTTTTATCTCTCTGGCTTTGGCCAGTGCGTACTGTTGTTGTTGAGCAAGACACTGCACCTACCTTTTCTGTCTATAAATCAGAATTTAGTTTTAGTCTTAATTTAGTCATCTAATAATTTTTTACTTTTAGTACAGTTTTAGTTGACAGAAATGGCATGTTTATTTAGTTGACTATATTCATAGTAGTTTTAATCCAGATATCATATTTTTACCATATTACCTGCAGTTTGACTGTAACTCAGTGGGTTACCCCAAAGGTTGGGGGTTCGAATTCCGCTCTCGACGTTGGTTGGCGGTGCGATTCCAGCTTCCACAGATGAATCCTGTCCTTGTGTCCTTGGGCAAGACACTTCACTCACCTCGCCCCCAGTGTCTGCGTATGACACTGATGTATGAGTGTTTGTGTGAATGGGTGAGTGGTTCCTTGATGTAAAGCACTTTGAGTGCCTTGAAGTTGGATAAGCACTAAAAACATGACCACTTACCATAATATTTTAATAATATTAGCTATGACAAATTGCAATGCATTACCTAATGTGACGTGCAGATGGCATAAGAAATATAACCTAGATGAAAAACTATGACAAAAATATGTTTTTTCGCTGAAATTAACACTGGTATAAATGTGGTGTGTGGGTGAGTGATTGTTGACAGCTGCAGATGCCAGACGTTATGTGAAAATGCAATTCTATTTGGGATTATTTGCTTTAATAGATGGAAAACCACTTTTTGCTTCCATGACTTTCTCAGGAAACTCTTTCAGTAATGTGGTCCTCTTGTGGTGCTCGTGTGGTGGTTTGAAATGGCACGAGTCTCACACTTGGAGCCAATAAGGATTACCAAGTTCTGTTTCCTCTTGTGTTCAAAGCGCAAACAGGATCAGTGCTAAACCCCAACCCAAACAGCTCTAATACTGCTGGTTTGTTTTGGAGAAACCGCCTGTTCAGTCATCACACGTAGTGCCAGCTCCTTGTCATGGCATTGCTTGTTTTTGCTTACAGTCTCACATTGTATCCAATCGAGTGTACAATGGGGAATTCTGGTTAAATATGATCATGTGAGCGGGCATGTATTTCCAAATATTTATCAAAATTTGAATCACCACGACAATTTAGAGTAGAAATATATCCATAGACTTGATGAAAGAAGGATGTTTCAAAGCTATAGTGACTAACTTGTATTACTCAATCGATTTCTCTAGTCTAGTTAGTGTCATTTGTCTTTCTTTATGGCCTCACTGCTGTCATATTTAGCCGTCAGGGCTCTAATATAGTTATTGTGTTGAGCAGGAGAGAAATTGGAGCTCCCAGGCAGCTCTTAGATCACTCCTGGCCTCACTCTGAAGACAGCTGCGCGGTGCCATTATTCAGTAAACAAGAAAGAGATGAATATAGATGTGAAAAACGCCTTAAAGGTCGGCTGTTTTGGTCCAGATGTAAAAAATGATGGATCTGGGATGGAGCGTGGGAGCCTGCTTTTTATCTTCCACTAAGTCATAATTATGTGAAAGTGAAGAAAGGTGCTTGTTTGACTGTGGAGTGAGTGTGAGGGGTAGAGAGAGCTGCTCCAACAGTGCTGAAGACTATAAGCTCTCATAATACGTGTTTTGGTCAGTGGGGTTTATGATTATTAAAGTGTATTGATTCTTTGACAGTGATTACAAAGTTTTAATGTGACAGCAAGAAAACAATGTTTCATGCTGGATCAAATACATCTTGAAATGCTTTACAAAACAGTTGCCCAATGTGTCAGCAGTCATTAAGATACTCATCACCAGTGAAGTATCTCCAGTAAACTGTGACTAACACTGACATAATGCGTACAGTACTAGGCTTTATCCTCACATGTAAAGTAGTGACCAGTACCCCCTCCTGCTTTGAGACTATGGTGTGATTCTGACTGCACTGAGTGAACCCGGGGCTGCAGTGCATGTGTTTAAAGGAAGAGCGAGTGTTTCATTTCTAATAAATCTGTGAGGATATAAAACTCATGTTGTCCCTGGAGACCCATTAGGATTTTTAAAATAGAAGCAAAGAGAGGAGCAGAATTAATGACCATGACTCATGGCTTGATTTAATTCTTTACTTGTGTCTCCCTGTGTCTTGCAGAGTGTAAAGTAGACAATTGTGAAACATGCTTCAATCGCAATTTTTGCACAAAATGTAAGGAGGGCTTGTATTCACACAGTGGGCGGTGCTACGTGAGCTGCCCCCCAGGCCAGCAGCCAGCCAACGACACCATGGAGTGCACTGGTGAGTGACATACACACTGTAGCACGTCACTTCAACCTTTTACTTTGGAGCTGGAGTTTAAACAAAGTCACTGTTTCTTTAAACTTTTCAGCGATTCAATTATTAGCCCAGTTGTCATACATTATTACAGATTTCTATAGACTCGATTAAAGGCTTATATTAAGTGTTTAAAAAATAAAATGTCTGTTTTTGGCCTGAGTGATTATTAGTTTCAAATGTGGTATATGTGGTTCTCCTTTTACAGGGGCTTTTAAGCAGTGAGCCCATTCAAAGACTCAACATAGATACCATGTTTGATAAAGTCATTTGTCAAGCTCTAGTGTAAATCATTTCTACATCGACAATGGGCAGATGACATACATGTGTAAAGCTACTTCTTCACTTGTATTGTGTTACAACAACATAAGGCAGAGCTGTGTTTTGTGTGTCAGATCCTCGTGTTGCAGACTGTGAGCTGTCGGAGTGGAGTGAGTGGAGCACCTGCACAAAGAAAAACAAAACCTGTGGCTTTAAGAAGGGCTCCCAGAGCAGGCTCCGAGTGCCACTGACCCTGGCCTCCAGCACTGGCCCCTCGCCCATCCCCTCTCCTGTCTGCACACCGCTCACTGAGAAGAGGAAGTGTGAGGTCGTGAAGACGCCCTGTGTCAAAGGTAAATGCTAAACCTGCTCTACCATCTACCTGTTTTAAAGATGCATTGCACAACTTTTCTGGTGGAGAGTCCGTCACCTGCTTGTCTCCAGTGAGATGTTACTGCTGAGTTTCAGATTACATCACCACATTCTATAGGCCAATAATATGTAATACAGATGGGGGAGCAGCTAAAATGAATATTGTTGCAGATTTCTGTGAGTTCTTGAGTCTAGTCACTAATAAAAACTCTGGCTCTTGCCCCCCGTCTGGGAGTGTGACCTCATCACATCCTAGAATCTGAAAACTAACAATAGCTTTGCCTAGAATGTTCCATGGTATGACATTAAACACATCAATCTAGCATTTATTCATTACGGGTGTTTCTATTGCTCAAAAATACCATAATTCTCTCTCTGTGCATAGGGTTGCCTCTCCACAGATCTGACCTGTAATGTAGCCTATAGTTGTCTCCCTTGAAATAGATAGATTTGATCAAGCAATAACATCTCCATGGAGAAAAGCATTTACCGGACCCTCCACCAGAAAAGTTGCACAATGCACCTTTAAATGTATTAATTAAAATATCAAAGAAATACAGATGAAAAACTGTACACTGTAAATCATGGAGCACAGCAGGCTTGGTGAAGAGCTCCACCGCAATACATCTGTCATTGTTATTACAGGATATTACTTCTTGAGGATGGAGGATGGGTCAAATTAACACCACGAGGGATAAATAAAATAGATGATAGAATCTAGCATCAAAATTTCTATTGACATTTTTTAAATTTGAAAATATTTAATTTCTATTCAGTTGTGTTTATATTTATATTTTTATTCATTGTGTGATGAGACTGTGATTGGCAAGTGAATGAGCTCTAACTGTGTGCTCTGTGTAAAACATTATGTTAACAATATATTTTGGGGCTCAGTATTCATCATGTATACACTGTCTTTGCACTCATGGAAATGTGTGGTTGACATATCCATAGAAACAAGCCAGTGGCAGACCCCCAACCAGTGCACCTTTAAATCTGCTCTTGGGTTTTTGTGTCAGTAGCATACATTAGTTTTAATATTATTGTATATTATCTATTTTTACTTAAGCAATAAATCGTACTTTAACAAACATTTGTTATCATGACAGGCCTATGTGTGACCTACAGCGTGTGGGTTGGGTCTGGGTTGATCCAGGTTGATCTTTTTGACTTGTTCAACTAACTCTGCATAGATGGGCTAGATCTGAGCAGGAGAAGCCTCTGGGCTGTGAGGGCTCCTGCAGTCTGAGGTGTACAGGGACACGTGTGCACTGGGAACGTAAAAATAATAATAATTATTATTATAATGCATCGGTTTTATGTAGCGCTTTTCTGGGCACTCAAAGATGCTTTACAGATCATTGTTCATTCACTCCACATTCAGCGGTGGTAAGCTACTCTTCTACCTGGGGCAGACTGGCAGAAGTGAGGCTGTCAGTCTGTGCCATCGGCCCCGCACACACCACTTTCATACTAGGCAATGTGGGTGAAGTGTCTTGCCTAAGGACAAAACAACAGTTTTTTGTGACTGGCGCCCGACTGTGGCACCTGATTTTCCCAGTGTCTCCCATCCAAGGACTAACCAGGCCCAGCCCTGCTGAACTTCTGAGATCTGACGGGATCAGGTTTTAGTATGGCTGGTATGGCCATAAACAAAACAAAAACAAAATGACTTGAATTAAGAAAATCTTGATTTGAATATTTTTTTTATTAATCTTTATTAAGGACACAGAAAGCACATGTGGTCCGTACTCATTTTCACATTACAAGTAATAATATCTACCAATGGAACAAGATTTTTGTACTTGAATCAGGAAATTACATCTTCTTATACTTAAGATAAGAAAAACAACAGATCTTTGCACTTAGCATAAGAAACAAACATGTTGCTTGAATTCAGAAAAAAGACTCATTCCATTGGTTTTATTTTACTTACTCAACTCAAATCTAATAAAATATGAATTAAAGTTGCATTGCGTAACTTTTCTGGTGGAGGGTCCGTTAAATGCTTTTCGCCATGGAGTTGTTATTACTTTGTCTTGAATGTTTCACAGTATGGCATTAAACCAAACCTTTCTATCTTCATGGAGCCCACATGAGATCATGTTACAGGTCAGATCTGTGGAGAGGCGACCCCGCTCACAGTCAGAATGCCTGTTTGTCTCGGAGCTATAAAAGCACCTATATTTAATAAATATAAGGTAGATCTGTTTAATGTCATTGTGGAACATTCCAGGCAGAGCAATGACTTATCTTTAGAAACAAGAAGGTGACGGACCCCCAACCAAAAAGTTACACAGTGCACCTTTTTTCAGTGTGGACCTTATATTCCACATAGCCGATATTCTGATGCAGGCTTCGTTATTATCTTTTGGCTCCAGTTTGTTGGCATTCTTGGCCTTGTGCATTTCTATGACCAATAAATATTAGTGAAGACCCTTTATTATGCAGAACTGACTCGTGTAAAGCTTTGAGCCATGTTAGAATATTGTTACCTCACTGTTACCTCACAAGGTGGAGCAGAGTGTTTTCCATTTGAGAGAAGAACTCAGTGTAAATAATCAGGTTTCTGTTTAGCATGTGTGAATGAAACAAAACACAACTGCAGGTATGTTTGTGGTAAGGGAACAACATTATTACATAAGGGATTGTACTCATTTTGCACTGTTGCTTCTGGCTCTGTCACTTTCAGCTGGTTCCTAAACTAAATCTTGTGACTGCACTGGTCCCAAGGAGAAAAACGGTTGGGGACCACTGTTGTAGAGGAGAAGCTAATCTTACTGCACACTCCAAGTCCTTGTTTGTGTGTGAGTAGCTGGCCCTCTCCAGGTTGCTTTCTGGCTCCAATAGACTTGGTTTTTAACAATGCAGCCAACAGTGTTTTTCCTGCAGGGTATTCAGCTGGAGTTCTTGTTTATGCTTATTATAGGTCCAGTTAAAGTAGCATGAACTATATCAATGTTGGATTCCTTCTGAATGTTGACAAGATGTTTAGGGTTTTATTGGAGGAGGACACAGTAGAGGGACACAGAGAAAAAAGTGCAGTATCAGTATTATTACATTGAACATACTAGTATTAGAGATTGACAGGCGTTTGTGTATGTTAGTTTTCTACTTACATAACTGACTATGCAGTAGGACTGTGCAATAGGGCTGTCTCATTGAATCACTCTGTCAGTAATCAGCTTGGGGCTTTTTAATATAACAACCCTGTCAGTAAAAACATGTGGTTTGTAGCATTGAATAAAATCTCTCTTGTATGTGTTCATGGCATTAACATTGAAAAGTTTAGTAAAAAAGTAAAAAAATTAGTATTGTGACACTGCAGTGCTTATATAGCGACTTAACTTTGCCTTAGAACATAGACTGTATAAGGAAGTGGACTAAGGGAGTGTGATGTTACCTTTAGGATAGCAGTTATAGGGGTGAATTTGGAGCCATATTGGGAATAGGAATTTATTTATGGACAAAATATTAAAATTAAAGCACCAGGATCATGTAGAGTGGGTTAATACAGACATTTTAAGACCAAAATTATGAGACTCACAGCAGCGGTTACAGAGAGAGGGGTGATAATGGTCGATGGAGCCAGAAGCACCCCCATGAACACTTCCTATTTGGAACATGGCGGCTAGCGGGTTAGCTATGTCCAGTTATGTATACAGTCTATGCTTAGAACTAAGCATAGGACAAGATCTCATGCTACAAGATCTCACGAGACAAAATTGCCACAAGATCTCGTCAGATTTTTTGAGGTTTTTTTAAATTTGGATTGGAGAAAAAATAGAGTTAAGTACTGGCGTGTAAAATTTTTTAAGAAGCTATCCTAGATTGACAGCCGAAATAAATATTAAATAAACTATATCAAAAAAATGTGAGCAAAATTACAAACTGGATCGCACAGTTAATTTATTATAAACAATGTCAAAATCTCATCTTATCTCATTCTTGTAGATCCTGTCTCGTGTCTTGTCTCATCTTGTGGAAATTGTAACTCATCCCACCCTTACTGAGAACTTATACGAATACACCAGCAGGTTGTGACAATCTGTGATCTGAAATGTACATTACCCTGTCTAATGCAAACACCCTGGCCCGGAATCCAAAAGTAAAATCACATGCTACATATTATAAACCAGCATATAAATCAAAGCTGTGTGGACTTCACCAGGATCCAGAAAGTGAGTGTCGTCTGAAAAGAGATGAGTCATACCAGTGTTTTAAATATATATAAGTACAGAAGATATAAGAAGATATGCCTCTCCTCTCCTCCATAATGGATGCAGGCATATACACATAGCTGCCAAAAATGCACAGGAATCCATTTTTCCTGGTGCCATGTGTGATGTTAGAATGTATCTGCAGTGTGCACAGCTGTGAATTCACATGTGGGAGTTGGCTGGCAGGCTGGCTATGTAAAACACAGGGGGCAGACCTTGTATAACATTAGTGATTTAGTAGTTTGAGGATCTCACGCTTTGTGTTGATTTGGCTGCACATTTTTTCCTCTCCCCTTTTTCCTGAAGCTCCACAAAGGGTCTCACGCGAAAACAGTCTTTTCTGGACTTGTGAGTGCGTTTGTCAAGCAGATATTGTTTAGTTTGGACGGTGTAGAGGTTCAATCAGGGTTGTCATAAACTGAGGTATCCCTGTTCTGGCCTTCATTAGCAGTCTCCTCTGCTCTAATTAATGCTCCTTCACTAAACAGTGGCTAGAAAGCTTCACTTACTCATTCAAACCAAACACAATGAAGCTAGTATATTATTTTTAAGAGCACCAGTGTTTATTTTAACTCTTATCATTTGACCAAACATTTTATGGGCCACCTGTTTGTCTATATGGAAATGTTATTGCGTTTCCTGGAATATCCCACAGTGTGCCATTAAACTTGTCACTTTAAAAATGCATTGAAAAACTGCGTTCTAACGGTGAGCAAGCTCTCCTCTCCATGCATCTGACCTGTAACTTCACCTGGTTGCGTCACCTGCTTGTCTCCATGTAGATAGATAAGTTGAGTGCTATATAGTGGAACTTTCTAGGCAAAGCAATATCATCTCCATGGACACAAACAGGTGACAGATCATCCACACCTTTAATTCTATGTTTAAATTACTCATAAATAGATCTCTTATTGTCTTGTTGTCCTCTCTCCGCATATCTGACCTTCAACTTGGCCTAGTGGCGCATGCACCTGTTTGTCACAAACAAGATAGATATATTTAATGCCACACTATGGAACATTCTCGGCAAAGCTAAAACATCTCTAGACAGGCAGGTAGAAAAATGACACAGTTACACACTTTATGCAGCAGAGCATATGGAGCATTGCTTAGACCAACAGACTGTGGATTAGTAAAATTTACTGCTTGGAAATGATATATTTATTTACAAAGGGTTGAGTATTATGTTTTTAGGCCATACCCATAAACCAGTGGTGGAAGAAGTACTTAATTTTGTTACTTAAGGAAAAGTACAGATAATAGTGCAAAACTCTCTCAAGTAAAAGTATCACATGAAAAAATCTACGTAAGTAAAAGTATTTAAGTACCTGTTTAAAAAAGTACTAAAAGAGTAAAAGGTATTTCACATAGATTTTGAGATCTAATGAAGCTTCAAATGCTGTTTTATTTGTATATTTTTGTTTGCTCAAAATACGAGTATGCTAAAAATAAACTAAATATGAAAAAAATGAAAATGAAAAATATTTTCAGCAAGTCTCAAACAATAATAAAAAAAAACTTTTAGTTTTCAGTCCTGTTCAAAATATAATGGAATAGAAAGATACTTGCTCTCAAAAATAGTGAAGTAAAAGTAAAAAGTATCCACTTTGAAATCTACCAAAAAAAATATAAACCTAAAATGTATATTTAAGTACAGTACTTCACTACTTTTGCTTCATTACCTTGCACCACTGCCAACAACACAAGGACTCTGTTAAATCATTGGCACTTTTTAGTCCTCAGATCTACTCTCCATGCTGTTATTCTATATAAGCTGTACGTAGCTCTCTGTCCTTGGTCTGATGCTGTACCCATGTACCATCACATACGGCGTGAATATTTCATGTGGCTGTAGTGTTTTAGCATTAGCAGATGGAGCAGGAATGTGATGCGATGAACTAAATCTTCATATTTCCTCTTTTCTTTGTGTTTAGCCCTGGTGCCACATGCAAACGATTCTTTATGCATGTGCAGATTGTCTGAAATGTCAACCTGCATTATGTCTCCACGGTTACGGCCGAGGAGGACAACACCCTATTACTAATAATGAATTTACTAACGAATTGTCAAATGGCTGTAGGTTGTAATTTGTTCATGTTTAGGCACTACTGTGTGGGTCTTAGGATCACTGTTTACTTGTGAACAAAACAGTTGTGGTGTACCTTGGCGTAAGCTAAATAAATGTTTCCCCATTGGCTCTGCGCGGTTGGACAAGGATGAGCTCTGTTCATCATCACATAATGATTTTCACCGCCTCAGCCTTCGTTCTCAGTGAGGATTCAGCACATTTTCTTTGTTATTTTGCTGAAAAACCAAAGAATCTTGAGTGTTTGTAGACTGGACCGCGGGGATAAACAGGGCTCTGGGCACCGCTGCTCCACAGTAGACGTGATGGTGGCGCCATAGACTCTGCAGTTGTCGTCTGTGATGGGAACACTGTCCAGTGCTTGGCCCCCACACACTCTTTTCCTGGATCCAAACTCTGCTTCATAACAAACATCATCTACTGTTTCATATCCTCCTCTAAACACAATAGTCTCTAAACAGCAGACACCTGACAGGACAAAGTTCAGATGTTATAAAAAGCCACCATTAAGGAGTGTAGGCCTATTCTGGGATGTGAAGTGTGGGTGGTAATAGTTATATAAAATTTATATTTCTTAATTGTCAGAGTATATAGTATATATATAAAATTTCACCTTTTGATGGATTAGATGTCTTAAAGACAAAAAAATCTAAATTCGAATTTAAGAAAGCCGAGCTTTAAAAAGTATATCAAAAGTTTGAAATCAAAAGATCTAATTATTTGCATAATTGTAGTACTTAACTTGAAGTCATTGACCATTTAAAGACAAGCAGAATATCCACCATTCACTAGAACCATGCAAAACCATAACTGGGCATCCCCTGTCCGTAGACCCGCCTTCTCAACATGGAAATGCTCCAAAACTGATTCAAATTGTTTGATCGTAAATACTGGCTTACTTTGAAGTGCACAGCTGTTTTGTTTTTGGTGAAAGACACTCAAAAACATGTTACTCAAGTGACAATAAGCATTAGCAGCAATAACTGCTGATGGTGTAACAATAGCAGAGTTTACGTATATGGCCCACACTGGGGGGTTTAGAGACAATCTGGTCCATATTCTTGTAAACCACTAATCCTATAGTCTCACAATTGTTATTGGACTATAACTAAGCATTTTATTAAACACAAAAACATAATGTATGTTGTTTATGTTTTGTTGTTTCCAGACAGAAAGAACAAAGGGGCCAGAATTAACCCTAACCGGAGGGAACGAGAGGGCATCCGTGGGAGAGGCCGAGGAGGAGCAGGAGGAGGAGGAGGAGGCAAGAGGAGAAAAGGACACGTCAGGACCACCACGTCTCCAAGCCTCACCACCAGCTCCATCACCTAAGCCCCGCCCTCTGCTGCTGACTGTTGGGCTTTAGACTTTCCCCAGGTCGCAGCTCCTCCGCCCCTCCACACACTCTCTGACTGACAGCTGTCGTGTCACGGACCACTGACTTCATGCTGCTATGTGTTATTGAAGATGCTCTACAGTGATACACAATGGAGTATTATGTGATACTTGGAACAGACTGGTGACTCTGGAGACATGCTGATCCTTGTTTATTGTGAACCAAAACTCAATCTGATCAAACTGAGGGCTCTCCGCTGGTCTGGAGGATTTGGTTCCAGTATGGTTCTCATTTGATTTTTTATTTTTTTTTTTTTGAAAGAGATGGAAAAAGGATTTGCTCAAACCCCTATCCATGATATAACACAATCTATAAGACTCTGCTATGTCTTTATATCTATACGGACTATAAGAGAAGAAGAAGAGAAAGGCACTGGAAAATATTTGTGATTGTATATTGACAGATGGTCTATTTTAAATGTCTATATGTGAACGGACAAAGAAATGTGGATTCTCCTCATCTTATGTCTTTGCCTACAGTTTGATGTACATTTTCATCAGATATTTGCATGGCACTTACGGATTCAGTGTGTGTGACCACTGTTTCATTTTGTAAGAGTGATATGAAGGGTTTATACAAAACACAGACATACGTATTCATTAGTTACATCAATGTATACAGAGATAGTATACAAAGATTTGAATATTGCCAAATGTAGCCTAATTCCAAGGTCAATGTCAAACATTAAATGAAAGTAACATGTATTGAAGTCCATCCTAATCTTATGTGGAGCCAAACTGCAGAGGCACCTGTTAGGGACACCCGGACTTTGACAATACTGACAATAATGAGAGTGAAACAGACGGACAAAAGAGACAATATTTCATTATAATGCTTAAAGTGGAAAGTGCAAATCAGATCAATGGAATCCAACCATCTCATTCGTAACCATTTGAGTTCATGAGTGACCATGTCTCAGCCCTAATGCGTGTGTCTGTGTTGTTCTCCACAAGTCTGGGTTTGGGTGGAGCCTGCAGATGTACATGTGTGTTTACATTTGCACATAAGGTTTAATACAGGCCCGGTGGACAGAGAGGGCCTGGGGCTCTATAATGCACATTTATTTATCACAGATTCTTCTGAAGCCTTCCACTCATCAGCTGCTCTATAATCATGTTTCCAACTCAGAACAAACAGGCAAATGTGCACTTTAGACAGATCTTCTGTTTGCTATATTTCCGTGGGTGTTGCACTCCATATACTAGTATTATACAGTACAATGCAATAACATTATCTTTGGGTCAATTACACATTTCATTACTTGCTAAAATTACAACTTGTGATGCTGAATATGTGGCACAGTGTTACTCAAATGAAGTATTAGTACTATCAACATGTACAGCTTATTCTGTAGACACCTAAATAAAGTTGGGATATTGTTCATAAAACTACACACATTGTACTACTTTTTTACTTTTTGACTGTCATCATACACCTCAATTTTAAATCCACACATCTCGAGTGTTCAAGGCAGCTTAGACAAATCAGAAATCAGAAGAAATCAGAAAAGGTTTTATTGCCATTGTCAGTGAACATCAACATAAAACAATGACTAACAAAAGCAAATATTATAAAATAGTGTGTGTAGAATCCCTCAGTCGTCCAGGTAGAATCCATGGCAAAAGGAGAAATTTAATTTGTCAACTGGACAGAGTTTATTTGGGCGAATACGTTTCGGAGCTCATCCAAGCTGCTTCTTCAGTTCTGGTCAGACGCTGGTGGACACTGCCTTATATCTGCTTGAAGGGAGGAGCTTAATTACAATGAAATTACTCTGAGACAAGTAGAAAGAAGAACAACACGTGGAGAAAGCCCTCTCCGTTTGTGGATATCCTAAATGGGCTTTCAATAAAACGAAGAGAGCCAAGAGACAGGACAACAAAGAACCAGAACCCAGGAGAAAGGGTGTAACTATTCCTTACCTGGCTGGCGTTTCTGAAAAACTACAGAGGATCTTCAGACAACATGAAATCTCAGTCTATTTCAAACCCACAAACACTTTAAGACAAAAACTGGTCCATCCTAAGGACAAAACACCGAGCCACAAACAAAGCAATGTGGTCTACTCCAGTCAGTGTAGTGAAGACTGCAGTGAGCGCTACATTGGAGAAACTAAACAGTCACGTCACAAGAGGATGTACCAACACAGACGAGAGAGCCATAGAGGACCTCAGTCTGCCGTACATCTCCACCTAAAAGCCACGGGCCGCTCCTTTGAGGACAGCGAGGTCCAGATCTTGGCCAGAGAAAAGAACTGGTTTGAGAGGGGAGTTAAAGAAGCTATTTTTGTCAAGAAAGAGAATCCTTCCTTGAACAGAAATGGAGGTCTCCATCATTTGTCTCCCATCTATAACTCTATCCTCAAACCTAAATCAAAACAAACTGGGAAAACAATGGGACTAGCCAGGACATGTCCATAGGTGTGAAAACACCCATCATGGCCCTGAATGGATATGCTAACTACTCCCCCACTCTCACTCCATATTGAATAGACACAACTAACAGAAACTGTAAATAAATATGTGTTGTCTCAGAGTAATTTCATTGTAATTAAGCTCCTCCCTTCAGGCAGATATAGACCAGTGTCCGCCAGCATCTGACCAGAACTGAAGAAGCAGCTTGGATGAGCTGCGAAACGTATTCGACCAAATAAACTCTGTCCAGTTGACAAATTAAATTTCTCCTTTTGCCATTATAAAATAGTAAAAATCTAAATAAAGGCATGCATAAAAAGAAGGTAAATAAATATAGACTTTGATACACAAATACAAAGTACTACAGTAATACAGTATGGACAGAACAAAAGCACAAAACTATCAGAGCAAGAAAATGATTTATAGTTGCAGTGTTCATGATTCCAACAGCAGAAGGAAGTGTTCATGAACGCGTTTCTGGCTCCATTGACTTTACACTGAAAAATGGTCATCCCTCTCTTTGTAGCTGCTGCAGTGAACCTCGTCATTTTGGTCTTAAAATCTTCATATCTACATGATCCTAGAGCTTTTATTTGAACACAAATTCCTATTCCTAATGTGGAACTGACTCCAAATTCACCCATATAATTCACCCACTGTGTTTTTAAACTCCAGTCACCTTAACTAGAATCATTTGGATGATTTCAGACCTGGAATTGCAAATTTGTATTGAACAAAAGGTAAAAATAGCTGTTAACTTCATGACATCACAAGGTGGAAGAGAACATTTTGAGCTTTGGAGACGTTGACAGACTAATAATAAAGGGTCACTCTGACGTGTGAATGAAACAAAACACAACTCCACCTAGGTATGTTTTTGAGGAGGTAAAGCATTATATATTGGCAAGAGTCAATATTGCATAATATAGGAGTTTAAAAGTTCATTATAAACACTCTCCACTATTAACTAATGGTGACGCTGGCGTCGTAGGACATAGTTTTCTCCTCTCCTGTATCTCCTTTTAAAAATGTAGACCTGTTTGTGTCAGAGAGGAGATCCCAGATGTAGGCTGAGGTCTATATTGAAGAAACTATGGGGCCATAAACACATTGAAATACACTGTGGTTGACACTATTGACCCTAAGTAGCATTATGAACAAATACACCCGTAACTTTTGCCAGCGTATTGTAATATCAAATAATGTAATAACTTGGAGACTAAGAGATGTATTTTTTTCCAACGGACACTACACGTTGAAATTTGGCCTTGTTAAAGTGGACATAGCTCAACCGGGGCATAAAACCAGCCGTTCCGTGACCGCTGGGAATGGATTGTATAGACGATGTCATTAGTGCCGTAGGAGGCTGTCTACAGGCAGTGATGGGAAGAATACTTTGAAAATGTATTTGGTTATATAATACTGAATACCTGCATTCAAATGTATTTCGTAATGTATTTTGATACATGGTTCTGAATAGTGGATACTTTTACATTATATTATAGTGGACAAAAACAGAACATATAATTACAAACAACTTTTTTTTGCAATTTTTTGGCAATTATGCATTAATTTGTGGCTAATTAGAAACTAAATTGCGTGTGTTTTCCTTTTTCTCATTAATACCATGTAGTTCAAAGCCAAAATTACATGATGAAGTACCGTCATGTACTCCTTTCAATTTAGGAAAGTAACTGGTAACTGTAATCTGAATACGACCAACAGAAAAGGCATCACTACCTAAAATACAGGTACTCAGAATTAATATCCTGAATACGTAGTTTCAGTACGTGTATTCAGTTACTCCCCAACACTGTCCACGGGAGGCCGAGAAAAGGTCTGCACCGTGGAGGAGCCGGTGATGAGCCGCTGATCCTGATCAGGGCCAAACGCTGGCGTCTGTGCCCGGCTCGTAAAAGCAGAGACAGGAATAAAAACTAATGGTGTGTCGTGGCCAGCCGGGCGGGGAGGTGGGGGGCGTGCGCAACAGAGCAGCCGTTTCTCATTATTCCCGGGGAGGGCAGCTCGCGAACGGTCGGGTGTGCTGTAAATTACGCAGTCATCACTCGACTTGAGCATAAATTGTGGGGCTGGCTCCAGTAGACAGAGTAGACGCCTCCCTCTCCATGCGCCCCGGTGTCCGACAGAATTTACAGAATTGATGGTGATGGTGATTCTTCAAAATAAACTGTGGAGCTGCCAGTCACTTCACTTGTCAGGATGATTTTATGACTCGGACTATTAACTTTTGTTTCATGCCTCTAAGAGAGTATTGCGTCATTTATGGATCACTGTGTCTACATATATCACCGTTGTGCCATTACAAAGATGGGCCTAGGTCAGGCTGTTGCGCGTGGGCTACAGTGACTAACACTTTTTTTTTTTTTTTTTTTTTGTAATTGTTAAATATGGAGAATGAAGAGCTACAACATAAAATCTCTGTCAATCTCTCCGCATGCTACACCATTTTCTTCCTTTTAAAGGGGCTTTAGGCCTATAAGTTTCATGGTGGAGGACAGTCCACTGTCTTGTTTCTATATCGATGTTATTGCTATGCCTGGAATGTTCCATAATGTGGTATTAAATTACAGGTGTTGCAGGTTGCTAAAATAAACAATACACATTACACATCTGACCTGTAACTTGGTTACTGTTATTTGGTTGTATCCATGGGGCACACTTAGTTTAATGCAATACTGTAGAACATTCCAGGCTAAGCAAGTGTCTTGCCCAAAGGCACACAGTCACACACAACTGCCATTGTGTCTATAAGTTTGAATGTTGTATGTTACATGATCTGGAAAAGGAGTGTTCTCTGGAAAACTTTGCAAAGGTGAGGAAATACACGAGATAATAACCCAATTAAAATGTTACGCAAATATTACTGTACTATATTACTCAAAATGAACGCCTGTGAGCTTTAGGCCATGTTAGAATGTTGTTACCTCCTCAAAAACATACCTGGAGTTTTGTTTCATTTACACATATTTGAGTAATCCTTTATTATTAGTCTGTCTACATCTCCAAGCTCAAAATGCTGTTCCACCTTGTGATGTCATGTAGTAGTTTCTAGTAGTAGTTGTAGGGCTGAAATGATCCAATTGATACCCGAGAAGGTGTAAGTTTAAAAACACAGTGGAGCGCTTCCTGTATTACCACATGACATCACAAAAAACTCAGCCTCAGTAAGCAGGGTTTGTGTGTAAAACGTGTGAAGGAAACAAAACGCAACTCCAGATATGTTTGTGATGAGGAAACAACTTTATACTATAGATCAGTAATATCATAATATGAGCTTTTTAAACAAGTTCATTCTTAACTGGTTTTAAAACATATCAGTCTAAAGGTAAAGTACATCCACATTGCTATTCGTATTAAAGATGCATTGTGTAACTTTTTTGGTGGGCAGTCCGTCAAATGCTTTTCTCTATGGAAATGTTATTACTTTGTATGGGATGTTTCTCGGTATGGTATTAAACGTTTCTATCATCAAGGAGACCAAACCAGACCAAGTTACAGGTCAGATCTATGGAGAATAAACCCCGCTCACAGTCAGAATGTCTGTTTTTCTAGGCATTTTTGAGCTATAAAACCACCTGTAATTGAATAAATGTAAAGTAGAGCTGTTTAATGTCATACTGTGGAACATTCCAGATAGATGGCATATCCATGGAAACAAACAGGTGACGGACATTCCATCAGAAAAGTTAAAAAACATTCTTGGAGTTGCATTTGTTTGTAATTTAGTTTCTGTTGTGTCAGTAGTTTCTCACCTCAGACACTCTGGCCAGCCGCTCAGATAGCATCATCCTGGGGTGGTGTGGTAATGCTCTGTAGAAATGGTCTAATCCCGGTGGAAGTCTCCCAGAAATCTGCTGTCATCGTGTGGGTGAGGGAGAGGTCAGGGCGAGTGAGGAGAGCACCCTGACCACCCTGAATCATAGACCCCACCCATGGGCGCCTCCACCACCCCTACCAGCCCCACCACCCTCACAGTGGAGCTCTGGGGGAGGAGAGGGGCTGTATGGTTTTCTGGGGAACATCATCAGAGTTGGGAAATAGACAAGAAATCTTTCAGTGCATTGTGAGTGTGTATAGTCTGAGCTGTTTTTGTTGTAGTGTAGAGTGAAAAAACATGTAAAATATGACTATTAAGTGATGGGATTATCTGATGTAAATTCTGGTTATTAAAAACTAATCAAATAAATATACAAGTTCTAATTATTACCTTAAGTAATATACAACTAACACTGCATGAAGTTTTGTTCTTATTACAGACTGGAAAAAGCAGCCAAGATGTTGAAGGGGCCAGTTGTTACTTTCACATTGTTTATATGAGATGAGTCAAAGTGTGCACAGTTACTCCATAAGTCACAGTTCAAAAATAAAAGGGCCTCTATGTAGCATTTCTGGTGTGGCCTCCCCACAGAGCTGGCCTGTAACTTGGTCAGGGGACCTCACCTGCTTGTCTCCATGGAGATGGACAATTTTAATACCATACCATGAAAGATTACAGACAAAGAAAAGCGACTGTCTGATTGGTCTAGATCAAGACTGTCCAAACCTTTTTCATCAAGAGCCTCATATTAAAACTGAAATGGGCCATAGGGCCACAGATACAGAACACTGAAGTGAATCATTCAAAATGTTGTTGTTTTCACTTTGGTCTGAAGTGAACACAGCTTTAATAAGGCTGTATCACATCTTGAACCCCACTGGTCTAGACACACCTGAGACGCACAAACATTTCCAGATGAGATTCCAACAAGCACAGGTCTGATACACGTGAGCCACTGACAGAGTGTTTTTTGCTTGGAGGTGTATAGTGCCCTCTTCTGGTGAATTGTGGATTAATTTAACATAGATAAAGCCTACATCAAAACGTTAATAAAGTACACTATGGGGATGAGTAATAAATATTAGAATATATGACTGGCAAGAGAGTTTTATTCAATCAATAACTTAAAAACTAAAGAAAATGTTCAAATTGGACATTTATGTTATGGATTCGATTATGAACCTTTTATGGTGAACCTGGGTGTGGGCCCAAAAAGAGGTCCAGATTAGATTGCTGGAATTTGGCTGTAATGAGGGAGAAAGTGCTACTGTGTTATTTTATGTAGAATTATGTTGAACAATAGCTTAACAAAAATACTTTAAGAGACAGTTATAGTTTAAGTACACTAATAGGGCAAGAATGTAAATAATCCTCAAAATGTTTTCACTACACTTGGGGGTGAGTTTCACAGTATTTATCTTTTATGTTTTCATTTGTTTATTTATTATTTTATTGACAACCTGATTTCGGAATGATGCCCTTCATCTTCACCACCAGGGGGAGCTATAATCCCATAAAAGATGAAAGCGCTTCTAGACGTCACTATAAGAAACACTTTTTTACATGATGAGTGTATCATATTTATTACAGTGACGCATTTTCACATCGTGTTCTTCTGTGAGAGAAATCCTTCATGCGTAATAGTCTTTGAGTAGACTGAGCCTTCCCATTGACAGCCTGTATCTTGAGCAGGTGTGAGCTGTCTAAACATGAAAAAGGATGGGCCTGTCCAAATAAGTCTGCTCTCACACATACACAGGAGTCATTAATAAAGTCAATACGTTCACAGACTTCCTGCTTAAGAAAATATGTTTGTAGGGGATCTTATTTATATTATGCATTATTATTATTATTATTATTTTAAACCTTTTATGGAGACCTTAACCATGGACATATCAAGTTTTCCATTATTATTTTATTTAATATACAGTATTGTAGTATGTTTAATTGAAAACAAGTATTAATCCTGGATATCCGAGCAAACAAAGCACACTACCACTGAGGATGCTTAAAATTTGTAAATGCCTCTCTAGTTAGCCTATGGACAATAAAACATGGAGGACCATTTGACCTTTTCAGTTTTTCAAGATATACACTATCAGTCAGAAGTTTGGGCACATTTTCTCATTCAGTGTTATTTTTTTCTTTATTTTACATTTTTTATTACTTTCTTCATTTTATATACATAAGGAAAACATCACCATTAGCTTCTCTTCCTGGGGTATTATTTAATATGAGAGTTAAATGTATCTTTGGAGAACAGAAAGAACAGAACAGAGAGAAATGCATTAAATTTTACAAATCAAAAATGGGTGCAGTGTATCACCAGTGCGGGGGGAAAAAAAAAACAAAAGAAAAAAGAAGAAGAAAGAAAACATAATAAAAAAAAAACAAAAAGAAAGAAAACATAATAATAATAATAATAATAATAATAATAATAATAATAATAATAATAAATAATCATAAAAATACAATAAAATAAAATAAATAAATAAATAAATAAATAATAATAATAATAATAATAATAATAATAATAATAATGATAAATAAATAGTGTTAGCATGTCCACACTTTGTTTAGCAGATTTGGCTACTATGAGACAGTTTGTTACAGATCTTCTGTCGCTGCAAGCAAAAATATATAAAGTCTGGGTGGTTGTCCTCCAGGGGCTTGGCTTACCCCCATTAAACTAAACAGAATTATTATTTTTCTAGCTTGGTAGGAAGTATAAACATTCTTAATTGTTGTAATTTTTATTTTGGTGGGAAGCAAAGATGTAATTTAACTGATAAAATATAAAACGTTCCTTTAATACTAGTGTATAGGCCTGTCCCAGCTGTAGTTATGTAGTACGCAGTGGATACAACCCTGAACTGTGGAAAACTGTCCTTGTTTTCCTCATTACAGCCTGAGAGAGCTCTGTTCAAACAACCCCTCCTGACCTCAGCGGGGAGGAGGACCGCGCCAAGCCACAGACACACTGGCCCAAAGGCACAAGGGCAGCGGGTAATGGAGAGCGGAGAGTCAGCCTGGGACACAGATGCATGCAGGGAGGTTACTCACTCGCTCAGCTCATCCTCCACAGCTGCTCTGAGCCCTGAACTGTGGTGAAGCCAATGGGCCAGAACTAATGGAGGATAAACATTTAACTAGTCGTGGAAAAACGTCTGGAGCGCAGTTAATTACGGGCTGGAATAAATAACGTATTGCTTTTGTGTAGTATACTTGTTTGGAGCTGAAGCTTTCAACCAGGGAGAGTGCATTTTCAACCCTGTTCTTAGGCTATACCCATAAACTGTATATATAAATGGACATAGCTAAACCGCTGGCCACCATGTTCCAATTAGAAAGTGAGCATGGAGGCACTTCTATGACTCCAGTTGTCTTTACATTGAAAAATTGTCACCGCTCTCTCTGTAACCGCTGCTGTGAGCCTCGTCATGTTGGTTTAAAAATGTTTGTATTAACCCGCTCTACATGATCCTGTTATTTTTATTTCTCTATTTTGTCTATAAAAATAATCCTGTTCCTTACATGCAAATTCGCCCCTATAACTGCTAGCGTCATGAGCTTCATTTGACTGGAGCTGAACACTATGGGTGTTAGTTCACTTCTTTATACAGTCTACGGTTAAACGTCTTGAAACCATAGTTGCCAAGTCTGCTTTTTTATAGCAAGTTTGGGGTTCTATTTTTTTGAAAGTAGCAAATTTTGAGAGTTGCGGGTTGCATTTTGGGGGGTGTTCCTGTTTGCCCACTTTCAGATCATCAAAGAGGTTTTTTTGTAGCTTTGTTTAACTTGTTCACGTTAATGGACCCAGTGATGATGGATAAATGAGGGAGGTTTATTGTTGGTTGCAGATTTTGTTTTGAGATATTTTTATTTTTCATTTTTGATCGCTTGTTGCTCTCTGAAAATCTTGCAGATCTTTCACTGTCAGCCAATCACATTTTGCTACAGTACAGCTACAGTTAAGTGCATCTCATCTTCACTGCAGCAACAGAACCGTAAGTCGCCTCATCCTAGTCATCCCCAAAACCATCACCACTACTCGTCTGTGCAATCCCTGTCACAAGTATCACAATTACTATATTTCAGCACTGGTGTAGATATCCGTTTGTCTTTTCCATAAACTGTGTAAAAAGTGGACTAAGGGAGTGTTCAGGTCCAGTCAAACGAAGCTCATGATGCTAGCAGTATTTACAAACAAAATAACAAAATAAAAACACCAGGATCATGTAGAGCGGGTTAATACGAACATTTTAAGACCAAAAAGACGAGGTTCACCGCAGCAGTTACAGAGAGAGGGATGATAATTTTCCAATGTAAAGTCAATTGGAGCCAGAGTCGATGGAGCTGGAAGCACTTCTTATTTGGAACGTGGCGGCTAGCGGGTTTGCTATGTCTGTTTATATTTAAAGTCTATGTTCTTTTCTCTTTTGTTGCCTGATTCTTGAAATGTTTTGCTGCTTTACTTAGCTATTTTTTCTGTGGTTGTAAAATTGGACTATACAGTTTATTTAAAAATATACCTCCTCTATACTGTAACCGTGTTGGCTCTTCTATTTCCAGTCCAGCAGACACTTCCCCACTAACATTTCATCACTCTGAGGATGAGCAGTCTCGGAGGATGACACTAACCGCTCTCATCAGCTGTTTCCATGGTGCCGACAGAGCCGACTACTGTAAATGGGTTCAAAACGCTGCAAATGACAAGCTCGTGCAGTGGACCATATCTGATACTGTTGACTGGGCTAATAGTCGTATTAGCAGATCCATATAAGCTGACTCATGTTTTAGTGTACTGTCTAGACCAAGTACGGGACATGACCTCAAAGTGCACTGTGTTCTGTTATCACCAAATTAATAACGCAAGGCTTGTCCTTGTTAAGGAATTATTGAATTGCACAAAGTCTGATAACAAGGGAGGATCATTTAATTAGACTAAAAAACTAAATATGTAAATCACAAGACAGGGCTGATATAATATGTTTAATCTACTTACAAGCATTGTGTAAACACTTAGTCCATCAAGGTATTGTATAATAGTCTGTTATTTATATTTTATGTAATGTTTTTGAATAACAGGTAATTGGATTTGTATAGGACCTTTCATAACACTCATAGCGCCTCATTCACCCCACACTAGGGAGTTGTTAGTTTCTATTGAAGCCACAGCTGCCCTGGGGTAGACTGAGTGAATCAAGGCTGTTAGTCTGCGCCACACTGCTAGCCTCGGTGAGCTTAATTTGACTGGAGCCGAACAAGACGAGATAGGGCAGTATCCAGGTGGTAAGACCATTTTTTGTATTTGACTGCAAACAAAAACATTAACCATTGCCACACTATTAGTTACATGATGATAAAAAAGCTATCAAAAGATTAGAAACTTTTTTTTTTTGCTCTCAACAAGAACAAGAATTCGCTTTAACTGTATGTTTTTTGTTTGTTTTTATTTTTGTCTATGCTTTTTATTTGTTTATTGCTGTAAACTGACAACAATAAAAAGATGCATAATAAATAAAATGTATTATTATTATTATTATTATCATTATTATTATTATTATTATTATTATTATTATTATTATTATTATTATTATTATTATTATTATTATTATTAAATGATTCAAGTCCCACTAGAGCAGCCGTTGCTTGTTAATATCCTGGTATTATAACACAATGACATTTTTGGCCTGCACTTCCAAACCATTATTTCTAAACACTCGGAGGTTTAATGATATTTTACAGTAAAATAATAAATACACTCTCTTTAATGGGGGTTTTAGTGATAAGTGCCGGTGAGGAGTGTAAACAGTGTGGACATGAGAAGGGTTAGAAGGCTCTGTTAATCATTGGCAAAGGCTTTTATACGGACTTATAATGGAGTCTGGGAATACCACGTGTCCAAACAGGAATATGTCCAGTGTTATAGAGTTTAGGACCAAATGACACTTTTACAATTACGTTATGCTTTATTTATTTCTTTTTTCTTTTTTTTTTTTACAGTTTGCTTTTACCTCCGAAATAGCTGTAACTGTCTTTTTTACACATGTTAGCTGTTGGAAAGTAACTATTGTGCTACCCTATTGTATCGTATGAAGTTTTGAATTGTCAGAGGATAGTGTTGTCACGATACTAAAATTTCAAACTCGATTACGAGACTAAGGAATAGACTTGATACCCAATACCGATTCCATACCACAAAGATATTAAAAACAATCGTAGTACTTTCTTTTATATTACCATGTGGTTTGTGTGTTCTAAAGCTTCGTTCAAGCAAGGCTCATTTCTGTCAATGTGACTTTTTTTTGTATCGATATCTGCTCAAATTAGTATCCAGTTTCGATATTTGTTTTACTATTGATTAGTATTAGTATTCGATAAGTTTGACAACCCTAGTCAGATTTGGGATTAAATAGTAGTAGAAGCATGTTTGAGTAACCCTTTATTATTTGTTTTTCTAGATCTCCAATGCTCAAAATCCCCTCTTCCACCTTTGCGATGTCAGTTTTCGATTGGCATTTTCAGGTCTGAAGTTATCCAAATGATTCTTGTGTATGAAGTGTATGGAGTTTAAAAACACAGTGGAGCCCTTCCTATATTCCCACGTGATATCACAAGGTGGAACAGAGCGTGTGTGGATGAAACAAAACACAACTCCAGGTATGTTTTTGGTAAGAAACAACAGGCCCTTTAAATCCTACCCAGTTTAAAATGACAAACTTAATTTTTTATCAAAATTAAACTACGAGATACACTAAGATTAAGCATTATAACAGTTTTGACAGTTATAGTAGTTGCAGTATTAAAGTATCCTGTGTATTTCTTTAGTTATACAGTATACAGTACATAGAAGCAAAAGAAGGGACTATTTCTTCCACTTGCTTATTTCATACACATCATTAGAAGCGACTGTGTGGGGAACATGGCAGCCCCTTCCAGACAAATTACTAGTGACAACACTGACACAACACCTGACACTGTGCATTAAAACAGCGCCCCCTGATGGACTGTGGTTGTGACATTTGGTGTTTATCTTGTCATACCGAGAAGCCCTGTTCAAATTATAGAGTTTGTTTTTATGTAGGTCTAATAATTATCCACTTACGTTTGAATATAGTGAATTTCGTAACTGCTCGCTTAAATTAGTGATGTTTTGAAGAAATGTCTGGGTGTGGTGCAGATGACAAAAAGGTCAAAGAAGTAAAGGTTCAAGATGAGTTACTGCAGAACTTAGTCACTGTTCCAAGTTATTTTAATAGAATTTTCTTCTTTTACATGTAAAATTTTACAATATAAGGACTAGCAAATGTGTAGACTCGTTTGGAATAAGGAGCACAAACCCCAAACCTGTAGCTAATAATGCTAACCACTTTGCCACTGATCACTTATAGGGACTAGCAAACATAAGAAAGTATCATATTTTATCTGATTATTTCATTGAATTTCTTTTAAGAAATAGATTCTAAAAACTTTATATGAACATACTTTAAAGGGCCCATATTGCACTATTTTCTGATCTGTGTTATAATGTTGTTTCCTCATCACAAACACACATGGAGTTGTGTTTTGTTTCATTCACATGTTTAACACACAAACTCTGCATGTTTAAGATGAGTTCTTCTCTCAAACAGAAAACGCTTTGTTCCACCTTGTGATGTCATGTGGTAATACAGGAAGTGTGCCACTGTGTTTTTAAACTCCATACACCTTCACTTCGCTCATTTGGCTAAATTCAGCCTTGGAGCTGCATATGTCTACTGAACAAAAGTTGTAAAAGGAGCTGTTAACTTGAAAACTACCACTACATGACATCACAAGGTGGAACAGAGCTTTTTGAGCTTTGGAGATATAGGCAGACTGATAAACCAGGATTACTCAAACGTGTGAACGAAACAAAACACAACTCCAAGTTGTGTATTTTTTTTTTTTTTTTTTGTGTAATATGGGCCCTTCAAAATGCATGATTGTTTTTCGTTTCCAAAGTGTAGTCTGGTTAAAGGTTGACTTATTACATTCAAAGAGGTATGCATATGTATAATTGCCAGTTAATATGCAATGTAATAGGTCAGCTTTGGCAAACCACACAAAGGACAGAAAGGAGTACAATTCTTTGACATGTGGAAACTTTAACTCATTAGGTTTTAAATTAACCTCTTCATAAGGGAAACTGTATTACTCATTTCTGCTCCACTGACATATACAGACGGAATCTTGGTCACAACTTCTATTTAATATTAATATGACAGGTTAAACTAATTTCATTGAAACATAGTTAATCTCATTATATTTCAGATTTTTAGAAGTTTATAATTTTCCTGTTAGCTAACAGCATAATGTTAAGAAGAGTCAAAACTTGTTTAAACTGCACAATAGTTTTGGTTAGACTAATACAAATAAATGACAATGACACCTTTACTTTGTTGAATGAAGATAATTGGAGATGTTACTGCCCTCCCTGGAATGTTCCATGGTGTTCCATGTTCCACTCTCCACAGATCTGAACTGTAATGTAGCGTAGTGCTGTAACCTGCCTGTCTCCCTCATGGCAGATGGATTTGTCTATACAGCGGAACATTTTTAGCTGTTTAATGTCATACTGTGGAACATTCCAGGCAGAGCAATGACATATCCATAGAAACAAGCATGTGACGGAACCCCTACTAGAAAAGTTACACAATGCGCCTAAAGTAAACCAGCTGACCTTTCCAGACACTTACACTTATGAAAGTGCCACAGAGCTTTTCCGCATGTGCACATCCTCTCTCCCTCTTTCTCTTCCTCTCTCACTCCCCCCCTTCCTCCACACTCTCTCCCTCTCCTCCTTCCCCCCTCCCGGCTCGAGCGGCTACAACTTTTCCATTTCCTTTTTTGGTGAAAAAATCCACAACTTGGTGCAGGGAGGAGGACATCGCACCCAAGCCTTGAGCCTGGAGAGTGGATCTGCTCCGTGTGTGTACAGTCCCATCAAACAGTCCACTCAGCATAAACACTGGAGCGTGCAGTTTACCCAGCGTACATGCATTCACAGACTTTATTGTTTTATTACAGTGAAATAAAGTAGATTAAGCTTGTGCTCTTAGTGGATGTGGTTTATCAGTGAAGTACAGCAGTGGTGGAAGAAGTACTCAATTTTGATACTTAAGTAAAAGTACAAATACTGGAGCAAAGAAATACTTAAGTGAAAGTAAAGGTATCTCATGAAAAAAGGTAAACGTATTGAAGTACCTGTTTAAAAATATAATTAAAGAGTAAAAAGTAAAAGTATATTTTGAGGTCTTATAAGACTTCAAATGTATTGATTTTGATACAGATTCGTGATGAATTTTGCTCAGTAGAAACAAGTGAATTGATATTTTTTTCCAAGCTGTAAAATTACTTTTCAGTCCTGTTCACAAAATGTAGTGGAATAGAAAGTACAGATACCTACTCTCAAACGTTGTGAAGTAAAAGTAAAAAAAAAAATCTACTTTAAAATCTACTTAAGTAAAGTACAGATACCTAAAATGTATATTTACTACTTTGTCTTGACACCACTGAAGTACAGTGAAAACATTCTTCGAAAGCCTGTGCAGTATTCTGTTATACGAATACCACCGAGTACTATGAGCTCATAAAGAAGTAATGCGCACCCAACCGCATCCACAAAAAAACACACAAAGTATAAAAATGTCCGCAGCGTATATTTATTTCATTAGACTTCACAAATCGAGCTAACCATCGTAGCATGTAGCCGTATCACATATTCCTGATTTACAGTAAGTTCATCCGGCTGTGACCACAACAGTTTACATATGCTGAAACACGTATATGCCAACTCTGACTCACCAGCATCAAAGCGGGAAGAAAAAGATTATAGAAATGCATTTTCAATTTTACACACAAACAGTAAAACAAAAATTTGAAAGCGTGTTAATAAAGGGGCTAAAAACATGCGTGTAGATCTGCTGCTCGCTATAAGCATCAGTGACATTTAAATATTTACAAATGAAAAGCACGAGCACAATTCCACAATGTTGAGTCACTGGAGGTAACTGAAATACAGTTGTTTTTAGCTAATCATTGAACACATTGTATGCATTATAGACCTGAAAGATCAAGCGCAGAAAAATTACTATAATGATAAAGGTCCAATATTACGCAACATTGACTCTTGTGAGTTTTTAGCCATGTTATAATGTTGTTATCTCCTCAAAAAACATACCTGGAGTTGTGTTGTGTTGTTTTGTTTCATTCACACGTTTGAGTAACCCTTTATTATTAGACTGTCTGCATCTCCAAAGCTCAAAATGCTCTGTTCCACCTTGTGAAGTCATGAAGCGTTAGTTTTTAGTAGAGACTGGCAGTTCCAAGGCTGGAATTATCCAAATGAGTCTAGTGAAGTATGGAGAAGTATGTTGTTTAAAAACATAGTGGAGCACTTACCACATGCCATCACAAGGTGGAACAGTGTTTTCTGTTTTAGAGAAGAACTAAATATGCAGGGTTTGTGTGTTAAACATGTGTGAATGAAACAAAACATAACTTCAGGTATGTTTGTGATGAGGAAACAACATTATTACATAGATCAGAAAATAGAGTAATATGGGCGCTTTACTGATAATCAGACATTCTACAATGACATCAAACATTTATATTACGTCAGCTTTTTCCATAAATGTAGTATTCTGTAGACATTATTTGGTTAATTCATGTTTTGAGTGTGCCCACCTGCTCCTCCAGTACTTTCTTTGGACTTTTGGACTATTTTCTTGTGCCTGTTGCTTGAGACATGTCCTTAATCCACAGATCTGAGCTGAATCACGTCCTTTGAGTCACTGACAGTGTCCACACTTTGCCGGAATTATTGTGGTTTAAAAAAAAATAAAAAAAAAGCAGAAATATGACACATTGAAGTGGCATGTCTGTGTCTGTGGCAGCGAAATGTCTTATGTGCACAAACTGTAGAGATGAGCAACACCAGCCAAAGTGCAACAGAAATGAATGAAATACTAATAATACTTTTTTTTAGCAAAGTACTATTTTTCTTTTTAAAATATTGTTTATAGTTTCTATAGTTATAGATTGTCACTATTTTTACAACAGTGTTGTGCTTTCTCCCACTTTCTATAGTTCAGAAAACTCACTGGGTGAAGATGAAACATTTGAAATGCAGTGATTGCATTGGATTGTAAGACGCAGTTTTGTAATAAATCTGTTTTGAACAAACCTTTAAAGTATGTATGTTTATAATACATTATCCACCTATACTGTTTCTGGGTCCAGACCCACTGTTTGAGAACCATTGCATTTATCATTTATAAACACATGAAGAAAATCCACCAACAAACCATCACTTTACCGTCTCCTCTCTGATCTAAACACACTCTTTTAAAAGTGACTGGCACTTTTATCTCTTTGGTTTTATAGCATCTTTCATTTTGCATATCAACTTTAAAGGCACATTTTAGTATATGTATTATTATTTTCTTACATTGCAAGTTAGATTACAGTTTAGTCTATTATGTAAGATTGTTCAGCCATTGCATTCTTCCATTGTGCCCATACTGTAATATTCTCTGTGTCTAACTATTGATAAAAGGTCTACCAAATATATAGCTAACTCTACTTGCAAAACTCATCCTGTGACTTCTACACAATATTAAACTGCTTTATGGACAACAAAGAACAAGTATATTTATCACAAAGGGAAACCCTGTGTGTATCTTTGCATAGGTATGGTTGTGTCCAATACTGTGAAATCAAACACAGAGTCACGATATGGTAGGGCATCTGGAATAGCAGGTTTTATAGGCTGGTGTGGCATTCGCGGCATAAGATCTTGTCCCCGTCTGGAAAGAAGCCCGCCCCCACCAGGGAGACGGAGCACTGGCTGCAGGTGAAGCAGGGCTGGTGCCACTGGCGGTCCTCAAACGAAATGTACTTCCCTCCTCCAAAACCTACGATACAGAATAGTAACAAAAAATGTAAATAGAGATACAAACTACGAAGCTAGGAAATGGTATCTAAACAAAAAGTATAGGTCTGAATGAGTTTGGGGATTGTGATTTAATTTATGTTAAGATCTGCTTGATTATGTGATAGAATAATACTTTATTATAACTGATTCTTTGGGTCACAATTGAAATATAATACATATATTAGTAAAGATCCGATATTACGCAAAATGGATTCTGCACTGAAACTATCCAGACGATTCTAGTGAAGCTGTATGGAGTTTAAAAACATAGAGGAGCACTTCCTGTACTTCCGCATGACATCACAAGGTGGAACAGAGTTTTCAGTCCGAGAGAAGAACTCAGACTAAATATGCAGGGTTTGTGTGTTAAACTTGTGTGAATAAAACAAAACACAACTCCAGGTCTGTTTACATGTAAACATAGATCATAAAATAGCATAATATGGGCCCTTTAATATCGGTACCTTTATATTGTACTAGACCAAAGCCTTTAGTGTTATGACAAAGGCCCTTCAAATGCTGAAATAGCAGAAAGTGGAGTGTTTATAGTTTTCCTCAGACATGTTCCCTTCTGTACACAATAGCAGTCTATTTGTCCAAACCATAAACACATGGACTTCACTGTCACTTCTATTATTCTCAGTGAAATATCTTTTTTTGGTTTTCATTCAGTGTCAAACCACTTGTTGCTGAATCTGCATAATCTAGAGCTGTGTTGACATTTCTGACAGATTATTGCCATCCCAGTGGAAATACAAAAGATTTTTCACATGAAAAATCCAGACATGAAGTAAAACCAACTACTTTCTTTAAAACATGCTATAAATTGATAAAGTCGAGCTTCTTATATCACAAACTGTCGGGTAAATAATGTTTTCGTTAACATTTTAATTAACAAAGAATGAAACTATAGTCTCCTAAACTCACTTAAAATATGATCACAATGTTGGAATCCATGAAGTTCCTCTGTGCCGTTGTGTTTTGTTTCATTCACACACGTCTGAGTAACCCTTTATTATTAGTCTATTATTACTATGCTCATGTATTCAAATTAGTTCCAAAAGGCAAACAGCAGGATGTGAGACAGTAGAGGTACCTGTGATAGGCTTGGAGCAGGCCTCACACTTCTTGGCGTACAGGCTCCCGAAGCACTTGAGGCAGTAGGGGTTGTCGTCTCTGGAGGTGAAGTGCTGCCCGGCCAGCTGGGTCTTACAGCTCGTGCACACAAAGCACTCCTTATGCCACGGCTCATCCCGGTAGGTCACTCCGCCTTTAGCTAGGGTCTGAAACAAAGGCAAGGGTATATCATATATCCACTTCACTTCAATGGAGAAGTTTTGCCACTAAAATGTGATATAAAGTAGATTTGTGTAAAATGGTCAATGTTCATGTACACCAACAAGTCAGAAATACACTGATTCTCTGAGAGGCTTTAAAACCGCTTGGTAGTCCATATAGAACTTATTTGCTGTTAAGATCGTCAGTCCCATGCAAAATGTTACAACTCCAAAAATAATGGCAGCACACACAGCAATTTCCATAATAACATTAATATTTATAATTCAATTTTCATATTAAAATGTGTTATTTATGCTAATCAAGATTTTATTTGTAGCAACTGTTAATTTATTATTGTAAAACCCAATTTCCTTTATTATTAAAAATGGTATATTGTTATAGCAAGGAACGCACTGTCGGCATGACACTATTTTCTGTTGATTCCTCATCAAAAACATACCTGGAGTTGTGTTTTGTTTCATGTTTAACACACAAATGCTGATGAGTTCTATCAAACTGAAAACACTCTGTTCCTCCTAAAAGTAAAACGTAGCTTTTAACTTGAAAACTACCACTACATGACATCACAAGGTGGAAAAGAGCATTTTGAGCTTTGGACAGGCTAATATAATGTCTCACAAGAGTCAATTTTGGACCTTTAATTAATTACACATTGTGTTTAGACATTGACTTTTGTTTGTATTGATTACTATGGTTTAAATTCATTCATTTTTGCTTGAGATTTTATGCTGTAAAACATACCAGTTTGAGTCATTGTACAGCATATTTTGTCCTCATAAAGAAAGAGAAAGTTTAGCTAAAATCAGCATTCCCAATCATGTATCAATATAAAAAAGTATAACTGCAGTATGGTGTATTTCTAACTAAACCACAAACATGCAGAAGCATTTATGTTAGCTTATTTGTTTGTTTTGTAGCTGTATAGTGAGACAGTACCTTTTTACAGCGTGTACAGCGAGGGGCAAACTTGTCCTCATAACAGGGGACGCAGTAGTGCTCGTCTTTGTCTGGGATGAAGGACTTGGAGCCAATGGGCTGTTCACAACTGTGGCAGATGAAACAGCCCTCATGCCATGTGGAGCCGCCATATTCCAGCTTCCTCGAGCCTGAAAAAGCAAAAAATACATTCATATAATAGACATAATGATCAATGGAAAAAACGACTGGCTAAAGGGACCTATTATCCTGTTTAAATCTCCTGGTAAACTCATTTCGATGTTCCTGGTGGTACTTTAAGCGGGCTATAAAAAGATGAAATTGTTGCATGATGGTATATAAAAGTCATTTTTATTTCACAACGGTTTATTTTATTTTGAATCATAATACCACAGCCACCGCAGTACTTTCCGATTGCAGGAAATCTGATTTTCTTTATGTCCCCAAACACTTCATAGCATTACCTTCTGGCTTTGGAGTTCTTATGGTTTCATTGTTGTACATTGAATTACAGTAGAATTGAATTGAACAATTTTGCATAATGTACAGATATTTTGCACGAAAAGACAAAACAATAAGCAAGTCGTGTATATATATATATATATATATAACAGCAATATATTTGTATTACTACAGTATATTTCTATATTTAATTTTTACTTGTACATATACATTTTTATATAATTATGCATTATTTGACACCAGTCTCTTGTTATTTTTGCTACTTACTTTGAATTTCCTTCCATTTATATTTTTGCTCTTTGTTATTATAATATATTGTGAGGCATGAGTTACTGTGTCCACATAATTTCCCTTGTGGATCAATAAAGTTTGTCTAAGTACTTCAATGTATGCAAACATGTGATCAGAAAGAATGAACTGATATTGATACTTTGCAGAGGCATCGCGCTGGGGTTATTCTACCTGCATGTCTACTGTATAAGTGGAATGTTCAGCAGTTACCAGAGATGTAACAATTTCCAAGTCTCCCGATATGATATTTTCACGATACACATCTCACGGTGCGATATTTATTGCAATATTTCGTGGAAGTTAACAAAATTGAGAATATACGACTTTTCTGTCATAATCCAAGATTCAGTGTAGTTCCCTCTGTTTTTTAGCTGTTGCTGCACCATAACAATGATTTTAAGCAAAGAAACTTGTAATTCGATATATTTTGATGGTCCACGGTGTTAATGTGAGACTATGACAGTACAATATCATGTTGGTTATTGTTACATCCCTAGCAATCAGCATAGAGACACAATGCACATATTTGCTGTTTAGCTGTTTTCAACAAAAAGGTGAGGATGACTAACTGAAAAACTGTTAGTTAATCCTAGCTATCTTGTGACTGTAATTTTATGTGTGAGATACTTCATTAACAGCACAAATCATCTCAAGTAAGACTGTATAAGATCAAGGACTAACAGAGCTTCAGACAGAGCAGTGTCTACAGTTAGCTTCACATCCCTACTGAATGTTGAGGACATCAGCTACAAAGTATCAACTGGAATTATCTACCCTGACCCTTGGCCCTATCCTGCAATGGTATATGAAGTTCCCATTAACAGTAATCCACAGCGGTAGATTTTTCTCAAACTAGTCAATTATCATGCCTGGGAAACCACAAAATGTAGCAACCATTGGGTTACCATGTGGTTAGAGGTAAAAAACTTAACACACTGCACCACCTTTGCCTGCATTGTGTAACTTTTCAGGTGGAGGGTCCGTCACCTACTTGTTTCTATGGATATGTCATTGCTCTGCCTGGAATGTTCCACAGTATGACATTAAAAAACATTTATTCAATTACAGGTGGTTTTATAGCTTAAAAATAAACAGGCATTCTGACTGTGAGCGGGGTCGCCTCTCCACAGATCTGACCTGTAACTTGGTCTGGTTTGGACTGCATGATGATAGAAAAGTGTAATACCATTCTGTGAAACATTCCAGACAAAGCAATAACATCTCCATGAAGAAAAGCATTTCACCCTCCACAGAAAAGTTACACAATGCACCTTTAAAAGTCTTATATTACACAAAATTGACTCATGAGTCATTCAAGAGACGAACTCAGCCTAAATATGCAGAGTTTGTGTGTTAAACGTGTGAATGAAACAAAACACAACTCCAGGTGTGTTTGTGATGAGGACACATTATAACATGAATCAGAGAATAGCGTAATATGGGCCCTTTAATCCTCTAGTTCATGAAAAGATGAGTTAAACAATGGCTAAGATTACCATTTTCCAACAGCACTGAGGTTTTCTTGAAATGTATTACAATTCCAACCAGTAGTTAATGTGCTGTTTTGAGATGTTTAGACCACATTAACAACCCATGTGTGAAAACAAACAAGTGCCTGCTGGCAGTAGTAAGAGCTAATCCTGCCAAATGTTACTATTAGGCAAATCAAAACACCATTATATTACCTCATAAATGACTTAACTTCAATTTGGTACAATTTCTTTGCGTAAGAACAGTTTAAGGCCCATATTAAACCAATGACCAACTCTAGGGATGCAGAACTAAACCAGAACTAAATCAAAACCATTTTGAAGCACGATATATTTCTATAAAGATTTATTGCGATAAACAATAATATTGAAACTATTTAAAGGTGCATTGTGTAACTTTTCTGGTGGAGGGTCCGTCAAATGCTTTTCTTCATGGAGATGTTATTGCTTTGTCTGGAATGTTTCACAGTATGGTGTTAAACCTTTCTATCTTCATGGAGACCAGACCAAGTTACAGGTCAGATCTGTGGAAAAGGAACCCCACTCACAAGTATTTTTAAAACCACATGTCACTGAATAAATGTAAGGTTAAGCTGTTTAATTTCATACAGTGGAACATTCCAGCCAGAGCAATGACATATCCATAGAAACAAGCAGGTGACGGACCGTCCACCAAAAAAGTTACATAGTGAACCTTTAATAATCCCAATATAACAAAAATAAAATAGACAGTATCATTAAAAGATATGAGCTTCAACACGTAAATAGCTGAATGAAGCGAATTATAAAAATCTTTCAAGTACCCACTGGAATAAATGCAATCCATAATGGTAGACTTTTCTCATACTAGTATATTGTCTCGCCTAGTAAACCACAAAATGTACTCCAGCAATAGTTGAGTTACCATATGGTTAAGGGTCAAAAACTTAACACACTGTCCTATATAAAGCACAATGGACTCCTGTGAGCTTTAGGCCATGTTATAATGTTGCTATCTCCTCAAAACCATAGAAAGAAGAGTTACTGCTTTGCTAACATCTGAACTTTTATCACGCTGAAACACAAATGTAATGTTTTATTTACACAAGTCGATTCGCTTAATCCTTAGGTTTGGAAGTAGGTCAGTCGTAGCTGGAAGCGCAGTCTGCAGAGTGTGCTCCTGTTTATATCCACTGTCAATAAAGCGCTCCTCTGTCTTCTCCTTATATGTCCTCTTGAGCAAGCGCCATGTTTGACACTAAGCTGTAGGGGGTTCTGGCAAAGGTACGCTCGTACATGCATTGTATATCTGTATAATTCATAAAACTGAACCGAGATGAACTCCAAGGTCTTGAAACTGGGTTAGGACAGACATACTGGTTTAATATCAGGAAATGAGGGACCTTTTGGAGTAATAATACTGTATATCTCTACACATAGGGCCTGGGAGCAGCGTATCATAGGAATCTTGTAAACTAAGGAACCATTTGAGCGAGCTGTTTGGATGGTGTAGGTATAACTGTGTATGGCATGTGCATTAACCACTTTAGAGCAGAGTACCACAGTATAAAGTAAGCTGAGTTTGTTAGCATATTGCATACACTGCTGAGTTAATGCAGTGAAGTGGAGAAAAATGAGCCATATCTGTCTGCTTTCTAGTCCATTAAGATGACTCAGATGTATGAAAAAATGAACTTTAACATCTTAATCGTACTAGAATGGCAAACAAGTACACAGCAAAACACATGTGGGTATTTATTGTCCTATACCTGCAGTGTAATAAATACCCCACAAACAAATTGGTGTAGGCCTTTATGGAACAAAGATGAACAAAATTGCATATGCTGAAAGTATCTCATGCTTAATGCAAAGCACTCAACTTTGCATCAAGGAACCACTCAGCCATTCACACACAGACACTCATACACCAATGTACGCAGACACTGGGTATGAGGGAGGATTTGGTGCCCTTGGGCAAGACACAATGACATGATTCATCTGTGGGAGCTGGAATCATCGCCAATCTGTGGATCAGTGGATCTGACCACTCAAGCAGTGATGTTTATGTCAAGAGCAAGATTCTAACCACAAACTGTCTGATCAGTGGACAAACACTGCTGAGCTACTGATGCCCAGTGACAGCATGCGGCAGCAGCAGAGCCACTGCCAATCCACTGGTCTCTCATCCCCAAACTAACTTTACCTAATCCTGCTATCCTTCAGTTTCGTGCCCAAATGCTGCAATTAAAGCAACAGAACCATCAGCTTCCTTTGCTTCCCCATCCCCTCCTTACTCCCACTAATATCTGACCCCATGTCTTGTGTCTGTAAACATCTACACATGTCTGTCCCTCCAACCCTCTTTTTGTCATTGTTTTTTTTTTTTTTAATCATGTCTACACTGATCAATTGAGTCCATTACCAGGCATGACGATCTTGTCACAGGCCACACACTTGGAGGAGAACTCATTGCAGTAGCAGTCGTTGCACAGCAGGGCGTCGTCCTGGCTGGTGAAGGGCTCGTCGGCCAGAGAGCGGTCACAGCGGAAACAGCGGAAGCAGTGCTCGTGGTAGTGCCGGTCCTCATAGAACAGCTCCTGAGAACGCAAAGGGATTTCTTATACAGTGTGTACGAATATATAATATCCTTCACTGTGTAACTTGGCTTTTCTGTTACAGTTTTGCCTGGAACGTACCGGTATGGCATAAAATGTATCCATCTTGTATTTACACATTAACATGGGTTTTAATTGACCTAAAAACTTGCGTACTTGCGGTGAGTGAGCTTGCCCCTACACAGATCTGACATGTCTAGGCCCTGTGGTGTTATCTGCTAATGACTACCTTAACAAGCCTAAATAAAGTGTTACCTCAACTTTTAATTAAAAAAAAAACCGAATAATGCAGGAATACTCTACTACACAACTCCAGACATTATGCAAAAGAGTTAATTTTGCATAATATAGGATCTGTAATATTTCTCTTTCATTTTTGTCTTTGCCAGGTTAGTTTGCCCCTTTTTTGCATAATTTATTGTCAAAACCTGCCCAAGTCTGAACAATGACAAAGAAATCAGATTACTCACATCAGAAATAACAGTTTTCATGGCATTTCTAGAACCGAATAACTCCAGAAATCAGATAACGATCAGATTTTCAGTTTGCTTGTAAACTATTTCCACATTTTGAGTTATTAAACACAAAGAACCAAGTGGTTAGCGTTGTCCCGGTCACAATGACACACAAGCTGTGTACACACTCCAAACACAATCTCTGTACAATGATGCATGCTACGGTCTGAAAAATGTCCTGTTTAAAAGGGGAGTTTGCTACAGAGGCCTGGAGATGCCAAAAATGTGCTCAGTGTAATTTTCCTCTATGGGCTGTGACACTGCTAATAATTCACTGTTCTTAAACATAATCTGAAAATTTTGCTGTGCTTGTTGAGTTCACATGATTAATGACTAGTTAGTATTAAAAAAGAGGCTGTTTCATGGTTGAGTTTTACGAGACAGAAGTGAACCCATGGCATATATGGACTTGGCTCAAATTGAGGGTATAATTACAGGTTAAATCAGGCATAACTGTGACCCGCTACACTAAATACATAGGAGATGCCTCATTTAACCCGAGTGATGCATCAGTGGTACTATAAGCAGCTTGTAATTTTTAATGGTGAACTCTACTAAGAAGTCATTTATTATATTATTTAGCACAGTACTGTAATACTGCCTGACCCGCCAGTCGCTTCTACATTCTGATCGAATCCAGAAGGGACTAGAAACAATAGAGGGTAAAAATCCTCTGTCCAAACTTGAGATGGTCCAACCACAGCTGCTAATTTGTAGCACGTGTCTCTCAAATCTCTTCAAACATTCAGAACAGAATATATTACTTATTTTCTTCTCTCTTCTCTTTTAATGTTAATTTTATGATGATTGTTTAAGATTTGATTTGTCTGTGTTGTGATTTTGATGTCTTTCCTATTCTGTAAAGCTCTTTCACAGTACATTGTGTACTTTGTGTACCTGAGATAAGTAATAGTTTGGTGCTTCACTTGTTGATTCTGTAAAAACTCACAGGGTCTCTCAGACCTTTATGTTGTTTTTTCTCCCTTTTTAAGATAAACGACATAAATTCTACTAACTATGGGGCTTTTTGTGTAGCCAGCTGAACATATTTCAATAAGCATGAAGATTAGTGAGTGTAGTCTTCGGCTGGACAGTTTTGGAAAATACATTTTAACATGTACAATAGGTCAAATCCTCCAGCTAAGCTAAAGTAGTTCTGACCAAGCGTAGCTCAAGATCTGGAGATGGGTCCCAACTGCTCCTTACACGTTACCCCAGCCACATTGATAGATGGGTCAAATGCAAAGGACTATTCAGTATTCAGGACAATAAAGTCTACCTTAACTTTAACCTGTAATACGACCAGTTAAACTAATAAAAATTACACAGAGGTCAAAGGTTAGCAGATTAAATTATATTTTTACTCTGTTATTATAATATATTGTGATGTGTGCGCTACTGTACCCAAACAATTTCCCTTGTGGATCAATAAAGTTTGTCTAAGTTTAAGTCAAAGTCCTATTATTTGTACATTTATAGACTTTTTTTTGGGTGGTGGGTGGTTGGATTATGCTGCCTTAAATGGAAGCCTTTAGCTTTCATCAACCTGCACTGTCTTATATCATGGTAACATCTGATGTTGTGTAGCAGGTCTGGTCCTGTGTGAGCAGAGTTCTTACCCGAGCATCGTGTCCTATCAGCTCTTTGCACTCGTCACACGTGTTGGAGAAGAGGCTGTCGTAGCAGGGGATGCAGTACGGGCTGTCATCAGACTGAATGTACTTCCGGCCGTACAGGGACTCTTTACAGTTGTCACAGTCAAATCGGTCCGCCATTGTAAAGCACTGGAAAACACATAGTAAATAATGAGCATCTGAATTTAAAGAAATTAAGAGGCGGCAATGTGGGAATAATATGGTCAAAAATATGTTTCGGGCGTTGAAATGTTTGTAACAAATTTAGTTAGCAGAAACAACAAATTCTCCATAGAAACAAGCATGTGACAACAGCAGACTAAGTGAAAAGGTCAGATCTGTGAAAAGGTGACCCTGCACACAGTACGAAAGCAGGTTTTTCAAGGTATTTTTGAGAAATACAAACATCTACTTAATAAATGCAAGAGAGATTAAATGTACTATTACATGTACTGTTACTAGTAGTAGTTATAGTAGTAAAGCATTGGCATTTTGGTAACAGTAGTAGTAGTAGCAGTACAATAGCGGCAATAGCATATAATAGTTCTTTATATTTACATACAATTACAGCATCATTATAGTGTAGCACATTTTCTCTTTTGTACAATGCACTCACTGCCATTTCAACTCCAGTGACTTTGTTGGCTGCCAATATTTATGTAGTAAATACTTGGGCTTGTACTCCAGCTCAAACCAAACACGCAGCACAAGTGGGAGCAAGTGGAAAACGCAAGCAGAACAAGTCGACAAGGACCTGGGCTACACTATTTACTTTTATTACAGCAGGAAAATGTAGTGGCAGAAATGGAGGGGACTGGTACTGACTGGTTTCATTACTAGGAAGAAGTACTCAATTTTGTTACTTCAGTAAAAGTACAGATACAGTCTCACATGAAAAAAACAACTCAAGTAAAAAAATTTAAGTACCTGTTTAAACATGTACAAAGTAAAAGTATTTTGCACAGTTTGAGATCTAATAAAGCTTCAAATGTAGTGATGTTGATACAGATTTGTGCTGAATTTTGAAAGTTTTTGTAGCTGTTTATTTGTATATTTTTGCTCGCTCAGACTATGAACATGCTAAAAATAAACCCTCAGCTTTTTCTGCAGGTCTCAAACAATAAAAAAATAAAAAAAAGCTTTTACTTTTCAGTCCTGTTCAAAAATGTAGTGGAGTAGAAAGTACAGATATCTGCTCTCAAACGTAGTGAAGTAAAAGTATCCACTCTAAAATGTACTTAAAGGTGCACTATGTGGAGGGTCCGCCATCTACTTGTCTCCATGGTGATGCTATTGCTTTGCCTGGGATGTTCCAAAATATGGCATTAAACAAATATATATTGTATTTATTCAGTTACGGGTGTTTTTTAATTCACTTTCATTATTAACACGAGCGGGCCACTTCTCCACAGATCTGACCAGTAATTTGGCGCGGTGATGTGGCCTGCTTGTTTCCATGAGGATAGTTAAATTAAATGCCATACTGTAGAACATTTTGAGGAAACAACAATAATACCTACATGGAGTCAAGCAGGTGGTGGACCCTCTACCAAAAAAGTTACGCAATGCCCCTTTAAGTTAAGTAGATTCCAAAAATTTGACGTAAGTGCATTATTTTACTACTTTTACTTTGTTACTTTCCACCACTGATCATCGCTAGGCTTTCTAAAGAACTCACATTTGCAACCACATGATAAAAAGTCCAAATGTGCTCCTGCGTTGTAAATATATATTATCCAGAACAGTTGAAAATGTAGACCACCAGCAGATCCCACAAAGTACTTCAGTATTTGTATATGAGAAGTAGTAGCTGTAGGCCGCTCCCTGTATAAATAATGAATAGCATTGCAAGCACATACAGATATTGAAAAGTTGGACAGTGATTCGGAGATGTGTAACTGCGAGGTCTTGTCTTTTTAAAAAGGAACTTGTTTGAACATTTGTGGTATGTGCCGCTGATAAAAAGAACTGTGATAGTGACAAGTGATTATAACATAACACTGACAAAATAAGTGGCTATGCTGTAAGTAAAGTGTGTATTTTTATTTGCGGTTCAGTTCAACTCAGTTAACTTTATTTGTCCACAAGGGGAAATTCATTAATTACATCTAGACTTTAGTAGGCCAGAGAAATAGAAGTTTTATGGCTAGATTGGAAACAAAGATGGATTCTTGTAGGATTTGGACCACAACTACATCTACTACTACTACTACTACTACCACCATAACTATAACTACAACCACAACTACTATTACAACAACTGTTACTAATACTACTAGTCATTCCTTAACCTTTCATGAGTATTTGAATAGTAGATAGTTTTAAATTTTATCATAACCAAGACCACATGGTAATATTCAAGACAAAACTATTACTATTACTACTACAAAAACTTCTACTCAACAACTACTACTACAACTACAACAACTACTTCTACTACTATTACTACAATAACTAAGAGACAACTACTAAATTTTGGTATCGTAACAAAACTCACTACTTCTGTTGGACACATAAAACATTTTAAACAGACATCACCTGTTCATGACTCATATTCAACTTAATGATGATGCAATGATGACCAAAATCTCCCCTCTTAGAACTGTCTCCATCTTGGACAGCCCGTGGCCATGTGTACACTCTGGATCACGTCTCTCCCAGATTCTTTTATCATCACTTTAAAGAAGACAGCTTTAGTGTCTCAGTCAGTGCTTCTGATCTGGGGTCATGGCTCACAGTCAGGACCGGCAGCTGTGGTTGGCCCTCCACATATTGACATCAGCGCTCTGTCATGGATACTCAAATTCAGAGTTGTTGACTAAGCTAAATGCCAGATAAAATGATCTGGGGTTATTTAATCTTGAGTGACACTAATGTTTTGTGTTGGCAATGTCACTTTTTCTCAGTGGTGGAACATAACAAAGTAAAAGTAGTAAAGTACTGTACATAAAGGGGCACTGTGTAACTGCCAAGGTAGAGGGTCTGATACTTGCTTGTCTCTATGGAGATGTTATTTCTTTGCCATGTTCCACAGTGGAGCATTAAACATATCTCCCTTGCATTTGTTTGAATTATTACTATATACAGGCTTGCTTCTCCATAGATCTGATCTTTAACCTGTCTCCACTGTGAATACCAAGTTTATTTCCATACTGTGGAATGATCAAGGAAAAACAGTAATATCTCTATGGAGACCCTCCACCAGAAAAGTTACACAATGCACCTTTAAATAAAATAAAAAAATAAATAAATAAATCTGTACTTCACTTAAGTCAATCTTAAAGTGGATACTTTTTACTTTTACTTCACTACATTTGAGAGCAGGTATCTGTACTTTCTACTCCACTACATTTTTTAACAGGACTAGTAAACAGAATAGTAAAGTAAAAGTATTTTATCATTATTATTATTATTATTATTATTATTATTATTATTATTATTATTATTATTATTATTATTGTGTGAGACCTGCTGAAAGAGCTAGGGTCAACACATATTTTTTGTTTGCTCAAACTACAAATGTGTTGTAGTTTGAGCAAACAAAAATATACAAAGAAAAACTGCTAGGAAAAAAAAAAAATATTGAGCCAATTGTTTCTGTTGAACAAAATTCAGCACGAAGCTTTACGAAGTTTTATTAGATCTCAGAATGGGTACTTTACTGCTTTTACTTAACTTGACATTGTTATGTGATACTTTAACTTGAGTATTTATACTTTTACTTAAGCAACAAAACTTCTTCCACCACTGTTTTTCCTCACTTCGAAATAGGCAATTATATGGCTGCATGGAATTATCTAATGCCTTAAAGATTTGCTCATGTTGTGTAAACCTGACTGAGCTGAAGTGAGTTTTAATGGCATTCCTACTATTTATTCATAGAGCAAAGAAATGTTGAATTACAGCCAAAATAACTGTTACAATTAAAGTACAATAATGATATCACTGACTACAAATGTACTTTCTGAATGGGTGTGGCCGCCTCCTGATATTGCTCCTGCTATTCTGAGTGTGCAATTATCAGAGGCTGTAATTATTTATGTAACAGATGTCCCCTTTCACAACAAGATTTTATGGAGGAAAAACAGCTAATATTGTAGTCCAGCAGTTCATTGTTAAATCTATCAAATGTTCACGTAATTGTGTTTAAAATACGCACTGTAAACTCTAATTTATCTGTATGGAATTGCAACCTTGTTTGTTTTTATTTTACCATTGCGAGATAGGGCAAATACAGCAGCTCAAGTAAGTCATGAACCTGCCTGATCGTCACGCCCTAACAGGAACTATACATTTGACACACCTATTCTGTAGAAATTCCAAGATTGTCGTCAGCTATAACCCTGAATGCCAGAAGCCCACAGTTATTTCAGTGCAGCTGAAGCTACGTGCACTGCCAGGGAACAGCATGTGCGTTAGCGTGTTTGCTAGTGGACGAGATCAGGCATGACTGTGCGGAGGGAATTCTGCGCTATGACGTCTGCTGTCACTCAGATTCCAATACAAAAGTACACAGATGTTAACTGCCTTATAGGTTACTTCACAAATGGCTTTCTCTGTAATTGTAATTGTGACTTCCTTCTTGGTTTGGATCGACTTAATGCACATTCCTATAAGAGCTCCAGAAGATGCTATATATTACGCAAAATTGACTCTTGTGAGCTTTAAGCCATGTCATAATGTTGTTATCTCCTCAAAAACATGCAGTTGTGCCTTCTTTCATTCACACGTTTGAATCATCCTTTACTATTAGTCTGTCTACATCTCCAAAGCTCAAAGTTCCACCTTGTGATGTCATGTAGTGGTCATTTTCAAGTTAACAGCGACCTTTGACCTTTAGTTCAGTAGAGATGCGCAGTTTCAGGGCTGAAGTTATCCAAATGGTTCTAGTGAAGGTGTATGGAGTTCCTGTATTACCACATGACATCACAAGGTGGAACAGAGTGTTTTATGTGTATTACAGTAGAACTTAGCCTAAATATGCAGAATTTGTGTGCTAAATATACGTGAATGAAACAAAACACAACTCCAGGTCTGTTTTTAATGAGGAAACAACATTATAACATACATCAGAATATAGTGTAATATAAGCCCTTTAATGTATGTTTCTGTATTGCTCAATCCAAGGCCTCTCTCTCACTACAAGTATTTGAAGGTCACCTGGAACATACAGGATTGAGCAAGCATGCCCAGTGTGTGCCAGCAATCAGATAAGATTAAGTAACAGTTGACTCACTAAACCATGAACAGGAATGCTACGCGAAATTGCAAAGATCCCAAATCCTGATATCAAAAGAGGTATATGTTTGAGGTGTGCCTGGATCTCCAAGAAGCTTATTGTTGTTTTCAAAGGATAAACTTTTGTATGAATTTAATTTACTGAAGTATTCTACAAGTGATAGTGTTTTCAGTATTGTTGTTATAGTATTTCGTTAAAGGGCTGCTATTTTCTGATCTATGTTATAATGTTGTTTCCTCATCCAAAACATATCTGGAGTTGTGTTTTGTTTTGTTCACGCACGTTTAACACACAAACTCAGCATATAAGATAAGATAAGATAAGATAATCCTTTATTTGTCCCACAATGGGGAAATTGCAGTGTCACAACGCAAGTTACAGAAACAGTAGGAAATAAGAGCATGCATCAAAATCAAGATAAATAATATATTTAGGCTGTGCTCTTCTCTCAGATGGAAAACACTGTTCACACTTCCACCTTGTGATGTCATGTGGTAATACGGGAAGTGCTCCACTGTGTTTTTAAACTACGTACAACTTCACTAGAATCATTTGGCTAATTTCAGTCCTGGAATTGCCAATCTCTAAATAAAAAGGTAAAAGGTAGCTGGTAACTGAGCTGAGCTTTGGAGATGTAAACTGACTAATAATAAAGAACTATTCAAACATGTGTAAATGAAACGAAACACAGCTCCAGGTAAGTTTTTGATGAGATAACAACATTATAACATGGCTTAACTCAATTTTGCACAATATAGGACCTTTAATAGAGTCACAAAGCAATGTAATTTAAAGAGGACAAACTTAAGCGGCACTTGACCTCAACCAACTGACCAATGAACATCACTCAGCTATTTCCTGATGTATATTACGTGAACATATCTATGAGTAAAATACACCCAGACAAACTACATGATTGAACTACAGTGACCTATTGACCAGGCCCTCTTGACGAATGCTCTCTTCACCGTAATGGCCCCTCTTGTCACTCTGTGGTAACTGTAGTAAACATGGGCTCACTAACCACAGAGGAGATAAGGTGAAAACTGAGCTGTATCCTCCCTGATAACAGCTGTAGCAGCAATAACATCATTCTGAGTCAGTCTCAATGCGGTTTCACTTCTGTTTTATACTGTACGGGAAAAGCTACAAGAACACACAGAAAGGATGAATAATTACTAGGCTATTTGAGATATGAAATTTTCCACTACAAGCTAATACCAAATTCCCCTGATAGCTAAGAGATCCCAGTGTCAGATTTAATTGACTATTCTATACAAAACTGACTTTGTTCCACCTTTTTATAATAAACATACCTCAAGTTTTGTTTTTTTTCTCATTTGCCCAATAGCAACCTCTACTACATGGTTAAGTATATTTTATCCATGGGTTTCAGAATTATGAAAATACATTATAAAACAGCTGTAAGTTATACAAGGAAATATCAAGACTGAATGATCCAAAATTTAAGAAGTATATAAAGTTTTATATTGTTAATTATTATAGCAACAGTTCTAATTTTTCATCATTCTGAAACTCACGGATAGGGCCATTTAATTGATAATTTGTAGCTGATGTCATCAACATTCCCTGGGGGTGTGATGCTAACTGTAAGCACTGCTCTGTCTTGTTAGACTTTGTTAGCCTTTAAACTGAGCTTTGTTTTAACATAATCTGACCATAAAGAACTGACTTAGCTGGAACTAAAACAGGTGAGCTGATTTGTGCTCTTGAACACATCCCCCTCAAATAACGTTAGTCAGAAGCTAGCTAGCATTAGCCAGCACTTTTTCAGTTAGTCACTCTCACCTCTTTGTTTGGCTTTGTTTGCTAACGTGTGCCTCGTGTCACCATGGAAACTGCTGAACATTTCCCCATAGACACACATGCAGAACACCCTCACTGTAAAAAATTGAGACTTGGGAATTCTCGATCTATTCTTTTCCCTAAGAACTTAAAGCCCTCTATCAGAAGTTCATCATCAGTAAAAACATCACAGCTCATCCATAACAAACACTGGCTTGAGATTAAACCCCAAATCTAGTGATATTAAATTTCCATTTGACTTATTACCTTCGGGTATCGAAATCATCGGAGAGCTGATCCGTGCAGAGGGGTCAAAATCTGACCCAAAACTGCACCTCCCCTTGGGCTTACATTTCTTACTGTACAACCTCACATCCACACTTCCCAGCAACAGCGGCGCTCTATCTCCCTCATGTCCAGTGACTAACTCTTTTTGGGTCAATAATATTCCAAAATTCCAGAGCAGTGACTGAACTCAGCCCCCTGGGAAAAATGTGGGCTTCAAGGAGAAAATGGCCACTGCCTACACACAGGATAGGTCCAGAAATACGCCAGTGTATTTAATTATAGCGTTCAGAGCGTAGGCGGCAGTGCAGTCGGGTCTGTAATGGGCCACGTGGAGTTCATCTGGGGGAATTGGATTAAATATATCCATCTATCACATGGGACAATTTAAATGATTGCAGAATGTTGTCTGCAAGCTGTGTGAGTTGGTAATGGTGCTCAGGTTATTGAGTATAATGCGATGAAATGGAAAACAACTGGTCAGGAAATCACACTGTGTTGGTTATGTCATGTTACATATGTTTTTGTTGTGTCAAAATCAAAAATATCAAAACATGAAATCAAGAAATGCAAATGCTATGCCAATAAGATGCTAATGGTATCAGTTCAGAACTGCTCTCATTCAAATTAAAGCGCTCATCTTCCACTACTTTCTGATTTCTGTTAACCATTGTTTCCTCATCAAAACAGACTGGAATGGTGTTCTGTTTCATTCACACATGTTTAACACACAAACACTGTATATTTAAGCTAAGTTCTTCTCTCAAACTGAAAACACTCTGTTCCACATTGTGATGTCATGTGGTAATACAGGAAATATGCTACTGTGTTTTTAAAAACCATACACCTTCTCGAGCATGTTTTGAATAATTTCAGCCCTGGATTTGCCTATATCTACTAAACAAAAGGTAAAAGGTAGCTGTTAAATTTAAAACTACCACTACATAACATCACAAGGCAGAGCATTTTGACTTTTGGAGATGTAGACAGACGAATAAAGCAGGATTACTCAAACATGTGTGAATGAAACAAAACACAACTCCATGTATGTGTTTGATGAGGTAACAACATTATGACGTGACTTTAAGCTCATAAGAGTCAAGTCTGTGTAATATAGGACCTTTATTCAGAGTTCGATCTCAATAAGCATTGTCACTGTCCAAAACTGCCTCTATAGGTTGATACTAGAATGGCCCAGTCCCACAGGCCAGAGCCATAATTCCTTAACAAAACTTTGCTTACACCATACGCACAGTCAGTGATCCAGCTGGGAATAACCCTGGCAGCTCTCCCCATTTCCTGCTGTCCATTAAAAGAACCTACAACTACAGTATACACAGGGCCAGACAAAGTACTTCATGTTATACTACTTACAACAACAGAAGGGGCAGCTGCTCTCATGTCTACTATATACAGATATATGTGTCCCTTGCCATCCCATACTCTTGTTCACTATGTCAACATCATGACTAACCACATATCAACTGGTAGTTCATGTGACTGGGGAAAGCTGTAAGGAAACTGATCTGGACCACCCTGATAAAACCAGTAGGAGGAAATAACATCTTGTGAGGCAATTCAGTTTTAAGGTGGATTAAGTCACTTTTCTGGTAGTGAGTCTGACACCTGCTTATCTCCATGGACATGTTATTGCTTTACCTGGAGTTTACCAACAGTATTGATACTTTGCAGTGACATGACGCTGGGGGTGTTCTACATGGATCTCTATTGGGGGAATGTTCGTCAATGTTACCATGGTGACACAGTGCACACATAAGCAAACACAGACAGAGAAGTTGTAAGATAGCCAAAACAAAATGGATTTAAACAACACATTTTCAGGAGCTTGTGATAAATACAAGCATTCCTGGTCCTGTTAAGGTGTTAGATTTTCAACAAAAAATGGTGAGAGTGACTAACTGGAAACTATTTGCTAATGCTAGCTTGTGACTGCAATTTTATGTGTTTTCCGGTCAGATAATAAATAAAATAAAGCTCATATTAAGTCTAACTTGAGTAACAGAGTTTTTAACAGAGCAGTGCATCACTCAAAGTACCAGTAGCATTAAATCTATTCTAGCACTTTGTCACATGTCTACAGACCTGACCTATAACTTGGACAGGTTGTGTCACCTGTCACCTCCATGGATATACATATGCTTAAAGCCATACTGCGGAATATTCCATGGAGACAAGCATGTGTTGCATCCTCCACCCAAAAAGCTGCACAATGCAACTTGACATTGTGTTCTGTAAGTTCAAAGTTTACGTTTGGTCATAGAAAAGGAAAAAGGAAGTTACATTAAGTGATTGCACAATGGCGAATCAAAAATGTTTAATGCTTAATATAGTATGTCTAAATATGGCCATAGAGAGATGATCAAAGCTTTGAAAGCATTAAACAGCAGGCAGTACTGTTGCTAAGTACACTTGTATACTTAAAAACAATGGCTGACATGGAATAGGTCAGTTAAATCATATTGTGTTATGACAAAAGCTTGGAAAGGTCTACAAGCAGTTATTTTCAGTAACATGCAGAAAGCCAATGATGATTTCACATATAGAAAATGCTCAACAGCAAAAAGATTGGTTTGAATCCAAGCCAGCAAAGCAAAGGTATTTAATGAGTTAGTGTATTTTTTAGGTAGTACTAATATCCGTGCTAACTAAATTGAAATTGGCAGAGGAAAATGTATGTATTACAGTGATCATATTTAGGATGCACTGATCCTGCTTTTTTAGTTCAGATATCAATTTCAATAGTATAGCTTTAAGTATCTGCAATGGTATCGTTTGATATCGTGAATCGAGACTGAAAACAGCATTTATTTCTTTTAAACTCAGATAAAATAAGACAAAACTGATCCAAATGTGTTATGTAGCTGTTATTTATCTCTCAAGTAACTACAGAACAGCTTTGTATAGATGAAAATGTCAGTAAAGAGTCTTATTACATCAGTTTATATGTCCAGCCGGGATATCTGCTGAACCTACATTTGGATGTTGATATCCGATCTTGAGCTATAATTACATGGTCAGGAGTACCTTGCTGGAGGATTAGCCTACTGCACATGTAGTACCATAAGGAAACCCTAACCCTAACCCACTCACTGTATATCGAAATGCTAACAAATGGAACAAATTCTTGGAGCTCATTATTTATCGTGTGTATAGTTTCTTTGCAATAGTGTGGACGTTTTAGTCATTTTTCTGTATTTTTATAAGATTTAAGTTACCTGTTTTGTGTCAGTACCATAAAGTAGTTTCAATATTAGCATTTATCTCAATATTTTTCTGTAGCGATATATCATGCTTATTTTGTTATTTGTTTTTTTTGTTATTGTCACAGGCTTAACCGTACCGTACACTTTCAAGGCTTGATTAGCACCAGAATGCACTGAGAAGAAGGACTACATATGGGAGACATTTTCAACAGTTTACATTACAATCTGTGGTAGTAACTTTGTGGATACTAACATGTTTTCGCTAGTTATCTACGATTTATCAACAAGGAGTTGTTATAAAAGTACTGCTTAATCTCCATTACTGTCCAGATGTTTGGCAGCATTTTGGAGCAAATTTCTGAGAAGATACACCACCTCTGGAGAAGACACAAGAGCCCAGATCAAACAAGAATCTGGGCTGACGGAGAAGGTGACGTTTGGAGGAGAAACAAATGTTGGAGCAGGATCTTAGAGTGATGACGGCTCTTAAATCAGGGAGAGGAAAGTGAAGCGGCCGGCCTGGGATAAACACATACCATGACACTGTGGTCTGTCTGCTGCTGGACAAGAGCCAGGCGCGCTGAAGCTCCACGGCTGCACCGAGGGAGACGGAGCGAGACGGAGGGGGAGAGGGAGAGGCAGAGAGGGGAGACAGATGGAGGAAGGGAGAGTATGAGAGGAAGGGAGAGAGAGGGAGGAAGAGAGAGAGAAAGAGAGGAGGGAGAGAAAGAGAGAGATGGAGAGAGGTGGCCAGGGTGGGGGAGAGGATGGGAGAGAGAGAGAGAGAGAGAGAGCGGGAGAGAGAAGGGAGAGAGAGAGAAAGACAGAGGGGGAGAGAAAGAGGTGGGCAGGGTGGGGGAGAGGATGGTAGAGAGAGAGAGAGAAAGAGAGAGAGAGAGGGAGAGAGAGAGAGAGAGAGAGAGGGAAAGAGAGAGAGAGAGAAGGGAGAGAGAGAAAGACAGAGGGGGGGGAGAAAGAGGTGGGCAGGGTGGGGGAGAGGATGGTAGAGAGAGAGAGAGAGAAAGAGAGAGAGAGAGGGAGAGAGAGAGAGGGAAAGAGAGAGAGAGAGAAGGGAGAGAGAGAAAGACAGAGGGGGGAGAGAAAGAGGTGGGCAGGGTGGGGGAGAGGATGGTAGAGAGAGAGAGAGAGAGAGAGAGAGAAAGAGAGAGGGAGGAAGAGAGAAAGAGAAGGGAGAGAGAGAAAGACAGATGGAGAGAGAAAGAGAGAGGTGGTTAGGGCGGGGGAGAGGATGGTAGAGAGAGAGAGGGAGAGAGAAAGGAAGGGAGAGAGGGAGGAAGAGAGAAAGAGAAGGGAGAGAGAGAAAGACAGGGGGAGAGAAAGAGGTGGGCAGGGTGGGGGAGAGGATGGTAGAGAGAGAGAGAGAAAGAGAGAGGGAGGAAGAGAGAAAGAGAAGGGAGAGAGAGAAAGACAGATGGAGAGAGAAAGAGAGAGGTGGGCAGGGCGGGGGAGAGGATGGCAGAGAGAGAGAGAGAGAGGGAGAGAGAAAGGAAGGGAGAGAGGGAGGAAGAGAGAAAGAGAAGGGAGAGAGAGAAAGACAGAGGGGGAGAGAAAGAGGTGGGCAGGGTGGGGGAGAGGATGGTAGAGAGAGAGAGAGCGAGAGAGAGAGAGGGAAAGAGAAAGAGAAGGGAGAGAGAGAAATACAGAGGGGGAGAAAAAGAGAGAGAGGTGGGCAGGGTAGGGGAGAAGATAGTAGAGAGAGGGGGGGAGTGAGAGAAAGAGAGAGAGAGAGGGAGGGAGGTACGATGGAGAGAGATGGAGGTAGGGAGTGAGAGAGACACAAGAGACAGAAAGAGAGACGGAGAGAGACAGAGAGAGCAGGGGAGATAGACACTTGTGGAGAACAGTGTAGATTTTGTAGAATTGTATGGAAGAGATTTTGGAGATGCATATAGCAACTTCTTCTGGGGTTTAACAGGGCAAAGGGTAAAATTAAATATGAACTGCTAATACAAGAATTACAAGCAGTTCAAAACATGTTCTGTATGTATGGGATATTTTGGTCTTGGCACAGGATGAACAGTACCAGTCAAAAGTTTTTTTTATCTCAGTTTTTTTCTAAAGGCATCAAAACTATGAATGAACACATAAGGAATGTAATAAACAAAAAATAAAATAACTCCATCCCTCTGCTTTTGACACTTGGCATCCCTTGACCCTGACATGGAGAAAAGGCCAAGGGTTTGCAGGGCTGTCAAAAAAGCAACAGGTGTCTACTTTGAGGAATTTTAGTCTAAAATCTAAAAAAGTTAAGAGTTATTTCACCCTATATTTGATGTCTTCCGTATCAAAAATGAAGTAGTAAAGTAACAAAACAATTTGCCTTTCTGTGTGGAGTTTCTACTCGTGTTTGGGTGGGTTTTCTCTGGTCACTCCACTTTCCCCCATGAACACAAAATATATCCAAAAGGAAAAATCTCCAAAGCTGAACCTTAACTTAACCAAAGATCTTGAGATGGGTTCATGGACAACAGACTGCAGCAGGCTGTCCCATCAGGTCAGGTTCAGTAACACAGACATCGACACATGTACACATATGCATACACTGTGTAAGCATTAATATCTGTCTTATGCAGAACAGTAGACAGAAAGGTTATTAATGTTATTTATTTTTAGGTATTTATTCATTTTCATTCGTAAAATATAAAAAGACACAACAGTGGCATAATGTTAAATACAAGAAAGTAGTTATCTGCCCCCTTTTCCAGAAAATACTTTAACACTGATAGTTACTTTAAACAATCACAAACATTAATCGACTGCAAATACTTATTTATTGTCAAGGCCCTCTGGAGTTTGGATGTTCTCACTCTGTTTTCTTAAGCCATTGAAAACTCAGCACAAAATCACTAACATCTCTGACACTTGTATTTATTTACGCACAAAAGACAACCCCATATATTCAAAACACGCCTGAGGTAATGCCTCTGCGGTCAGTTAACAGACCTTCTCCACTTGTGAATAATGGAACACGGCGATGGAAGGAACTGCATAAGACTTTCTGATGCGTCTGCTTATGTTCATGACACAACATCACAAGACCCCAAGCTATCATTCACAAACCTGCCAGCCGAGGTCAAGCCCTGTGGGAGCCCCCCCTACACACGCACAACTGGAATCAACAAGGTTTAATTGTTCTCTTGTACATCATCTGATGGTTGGGCCCGCTTGGGGTCACAAATCAGCGGCTGGCCCCCGAATGCGGTTGCTCATGAGTTAAATATTTGGTTTCACAGCATCAGATAAATCACATACTGTAATCAAATGTTCTGCAATGAATCTTATCACAGGAAGAAGAGGAAATCACTCATGAAGGAAGAAGAGGGGGAGTGTGGAGAAGGCTGCGTATTGGACACAGCGAGGCCTGTCATGATAATTACTCCATCAATATATGAAAGATGGAACAATATGTTTTTAGGCATACACCAATCCAGCCTTTTCAGTTCCGATACTGATTTAGATACTATAGCTTTAATTATCTGCCGATATCAACCGATACCAGTGCACAGACTGAAAACAGCATTTATTTTGTCTAGAATGTTCCACGGTAGAGATTAAACCTACCCATCTCAAGGGAGACAACTATAGGCTACATTACAAGTCAGATCTGTGAAGAGGTAACCCTATTCACAGAGAGAATTATTTTATTTTTGAGCAATAGAAACAACTATAATGAAAAAAATGCTAGATAGATGTGTTTAATCATAGTCATCAGTCACATCATGGAACATTCCAGGCAAAGCAATAACATCTCCATGGAGACAAGCAGGTGATGGACCCTCCACCAGAAAAGTTGCGCAATACACCTTTAAACGAAAATGAAATAATACTAAACTGATCCTAATGTGTCATGTAGCTGTTATTTATCTCTGAAGTAACTACAGAACAGCTTTGAATAAATAAAACTTCAAATATTATAGACTTTCTGGGCCAACCAGTAAGTAGTCTTATTACGTCAGTGTATGTCCAAACAGGATATTGACTGAACCGATATTATATTTGGAAACCAATATTCGACTCAGTAAATTTTTCAGTATCAGCACTGATATCCAATACCAGCATCAGATCTGTACATCCCACATAATTCTTTTTAGCTCCGATATTATCATATATACATTTTCTTTGCGCTATTGGGAAATTTTTTGGCTCTATAAATAATTTTGCCTATATATAAGATTTGAGCTGTGTAAGGCTGAATGAATCTGTGACTCATTAAAGATTCAAACTACAGTAGGTACTAAAGTCTTTCATTTTGCTATATCTATTTATCTATTGCAGCTCATGGTTTCTTAACAGTATTGTAGATTTAGAATAGTTTTGTGGTGTAAATCTGCTCTTGGATTATAGTGTCAGTGGCATAAATTTGTTTTAATATTATCATTTATCGTCTATATTCAAAATTTGTTATTATGACAGGCCTAGTCTAGACACAGTAGTTCAATGACTATAGTGAACAATACAAAAGTTAGTGTCATCATGTCCTTCTCTTTTGTGCAGTCTGTGGTGAGAGGAGTTTATACGATGAGGTCAAATGCCATTGTAAACAAAGTGTGGTAATAGTAGGAATTATGTTTTTGTTTATGGAGTCCATTTCTTCAGAGATAACTGGGGCCCACACAGATCACTATAGGGAAAAGAAAAATGCAGCAAGCAAAAAAATAAATGACATCTCAAGACCCATTAGAACAGCTTTTTTAAAAATCTTTTCTGTTTTATTTGTTTGTTGTTTGACTGTTTTAATATTTGTTTTGTTCTTTGAGTGTCCTTAAAAGTGTTATATAAATAAAATGTATTATTATTATTATTATTATTTATTTTTTTTTTTTAAAGCAAAAAGACATAGAGGTGTGAATACTGGAGTAATATGGCTGTTTATAATGGATGGCATTTTGTGCAGCTTACTTCTTTTAGTGATACAAATGATACAAATGACCAGTGACATTTGGTGTCCAGCTTGTAAATTATCTCAAATTATTAAGAACATAGCCTGGGAGGTTGGTTGGGTGGCCATCTAAATTTGGAGAAAAGGGGATACATCGTTGAATAGTAAATATAGACAATAAACGATAATATTGAAACTAATTTATGCCACTGACACAAAAACCCAAGAGCAGATTTAAACCAGAAAAACTACTCTAAATCTACAATATTGTTAAAAGCTGCAAAAAATAAATAAATAACAAAATGAAACCTTTAGTACTTAGTTTGCATCTGTAATGAGTTGTTTATTCAACTTTTTACGGCTTAAATCTTATTGTATAGTCAAAAACTAAACAGATTTCCCAGTGTAAGCACATCCAGTAAGAACACAGCCTAAATATGCAGGATTTGTGTGTTAAACATGTGTGAAATAAACAAAACACAACTCCAGGTTTGTGATGAGGAAACATTATAACACAGAACAAAAAAAATAAATAATACAAGCAAATTCATCAAAGCATGTATAATATATCACATCCCAGGACAATGAAAAATTCACTGGACTGATTAGATAAAGCAACAAAACGTCACACAACGCACAAGCTCCCAATTCCCTCACCTCGCTCTGAGCAGTACGTGAGTGTGGCCTGGTTTCTGGCTCACCTGAGAGTTTGAGGATAGAGCAGAAAACGCAGGAGCAGACAGCACAGCCCTAACCTGTCATTGGCTTTGAGCATTTAAACACTATGGTGCGGTGTGGGCGGTGACTGGGGCCCCAAATCAAAGCCTGCATCATAAACAGAAAGAACCCAAATGACTACCTGCTGATCTCAACGTCACCACGCTCTTTGTAATTTGTCCGTACTTGGCGGCTTTTAATGAGCAGGCAGATGTCGGGATAAGCATGATGTCTCTTAATATTAGCCTTGGTCCCATTGTGAGGTGAGCTATTGAAGCGGTCAGTCAACGTGGTGTACACAGAGGCTTCTGGACCGGGTTGTTGTAAGGATTTTCTATTGTGATGTGTGTGTGTGACTATGTGTATAATAGGCTCTCTGTGGTTACACGTGGAATGGGCTGGCCTGCTTCATGACAGTGGCTTGGCAGGTGAGCGTTCAACTGTGAGAAGGTGCAGTGCCTGAACTCTTTGACCTTGAAAACTTACTTGGACTAGACTAACTTTGGTAAAAATGGCTTAAGGAAAGAACTAAAGGTGCACTGTTTGTAACTTTGTAACTTTGGTCTGCTGCTGGTTTGTCTCCATGGAGATGTTATTGCTTTGTTCCACATATGGCATTAAATTATTTCTTGCATTTAATCATTCCTTCATGTGTCTTCATGCTTTCTTATTGTGAACAGGATTGCCTCTCTGCAGATCTGACCTGTAACTTGGCTTGACGGCCTCCCTTGTATGTTTCATAGTCAAGTTTAATGCCATAGTCTGGGGCAAAATAATCAAGAAGCAGATATTAATTGATACAAAAACAAGTATTGAAAAAAAGAAAGAACTGATAGAATGAAAAAAGTAGTATGTTCTTGGTCCATACCCACACTAGTATTTTGTTTTCTGTAAACCGTCTTTTCAAATGTATTATTATTATTAGTAGTAGGCTATAAGACTACATTAACACATCAAAATCATTGTCTTATCTGTACTGAGTATCGTGCCATCTCCTTAGTATTAAATCACATTTTAAACTTTGTCAAGCCACTTATGTCAACCCATATGACACACGTTATTCATAGGAAACCCTCCAGAACTGAATAAAGGCTAAAATACGACTAGAAACCAAATATGATATAGTTAAATTTCACATCATAAATTCTGGATGAGAAAAATGCATTGCAAGTGACCATGAATGAACTGTGGAGTTACCATAAGTTATGATAAAAAAAACCCAGCAAATTCCAGTTATTCAATCTGAAATGCACCATTGACTTATGTAATTCACATCCGTATTTAGCCGGTGAAAGGCAAATGTCATCTGTCCATTTCCACATCTCAACCCCGATTCTTCACAAAGATAGTCCCGGAACCAAACAATAACATTGCAATTACTTAAATCATACAGTACTGCTTTAACCACCGTGAGGGAAGGCTTGGGACACCAGAATAGATTTATTTTTATATCTCCAAAAGCCTACATTTTTGGCCTACATTTGTCTCCCTTTGAAGAAGAAAAAAAAAACCCCAATGCCATACATTTCACATCTGGTTTGCATTGACAGAGTTATGCAGTGGACTCCTGTGTGCCAGTAGAGCCTTTTGGACAATGGCTGTCTGGAGAGTGGCTAGCATTGAGATGGTAAAAAAAAATGGAGCTGGAGTGAGAATGGAGGGAGTAAATCTTGAGGAGATACATCTTGACAGAGTGTGAGTTGATTCAGGGATGCTCTTGGGTTTGGTAAACAATGCGGTGTAAAGAATGTCAAAAGGGCTTACAGAGCTGTTGTGATCGTGGGGAAGGTAACAGCCAGAGGTTGGATAAGAGCAGAGGGTCAAACCAGTATACGGCTGTAGGGAACAGGGATTACGAGACACACTGGCTCGTCAATTGTGGCCAGAGATTTGAGAAACAAGATTATCACAAAGGTAAATTTATGAATGTGGTGTGAGTATGCACAGTTATTCACCGTCTACTTTAACAGAATTATACTCAGACTTCGGACTGATACTTTGGAGTGACATCACGCTGGGGGTGTATTTCTATGTATTTGTTTTTTGCATCAGTTGCCATGGTAACACAATGCACACAGAAGTTTTAGATTGTCTGAAAACAGAGTGAGCCCTCTTTTCACTATGATCAATCTCTGTCCCACATGTGATCAATAGTAAGCGCTCAAAGTAAAAAAATCTAAAAAATCTCCGCTATGGGACTTAATTTTCTTAGTATGTTTTAATGAGAATTCTGGGCAACACCTTTATAGAGACAAACTGGTTTCGCAGTGCACCTTTAAGATATGAAAGCAAAGGTGGAATTGGAAGATTGGAACAAAAATATGCCAAGATTTCCTCATCAGATATGTATAAATTCCAATTCCCATGTTTGTACTTCAACTTCTACCCCCTACCTCAATGACCACACTGTCATGAGTCAGTTAAGTTCACTATAAATATTGCCCAAGCACATACTCATATTTTTAAATTCATCTTATCAATGAAAGAATACAAGGACGTGTTAAGAGATGTCAGGTTTACAGTGTGGATCTGCTTTGGGGAGGCTGCTAAAGCTACAACAAAAACACACCAGAGTCCTGTTCCTCTGGCATAAGAAAGCAAGAGTATATTATTTCCCTTTGAACAAACACTCATTAATCCTCGAAGCTTCTTTCCTCTGCTTTCCCAGGCTGATTTGTGACCAAACATGGCTCTGGTCCCTGTCCTGGTATCCTCACATCCTCCCGCTCACCCAGCTCCTCTGATCCACTCATGGTACGTCCCTTTGAAATCTGAGCCCTGACTGTTGGGGCAAACAGCCACCATCTGACACCTGCTTTGTTTTGATTCACTGTTTAAGACCTGCAGAGTTTGAACAGGGCTATAGTCAAACAAATTCTGTAAGTTCAAGCTATTATGAGTGGTGGGGAATGGGCAAAGGTAGAGCAGGATAGTTTTGGTTTGTATTTTTCTATTTGCTTTTGATTTGTTTATCTTTTGGGTTCTTTTTTTTTTTTTTTAATTTAAAGAGCCTAGATTACATTATTTTCTTATCTATGTTATGTTTCCTCATCAAAAACATACCCAGAGTTACGTTTCATTCACATGCTTCACACACGAAGCCTCCATATTTAGGCTGAGTTCTTCTCAAACATAAAACATTTTGCTCCACCTTGTGATGTCATGTGGTAATACAGAAGTGCTCCACTGTGTTTTTAAACTCCATACACCTTCGCTAGAATCATTTGAATACTTTGAGCCCTGGTATTGCTTACCACTACTGAACAAAAGGTAAGAGCTAACAGGTAACTTGCAAACTACCACTTCACAAGGTGGAACAGAGCAGTTTGAGCTTTGGAGATGTGAACAGACTAATAATGCAGGATTACTCAAACGTGTGAATGAAACAAAACACAACTCCAGGTCTGTTTTGATGTGGTAACAACATTATAACATGACTTAAAGTAAATCAACATTAAAAAAAAGAAAAAAAAAAAAAAGTATGATACAAATTTGGAGGCAGGTATTTATGCTGGCTAACAGTAGTTTGAGTGTTAGCCCACCAGCCCAAAGTCTGCCGGTTCAATCACAGCTCCAGCTCCCAGCTCCAAACCATGTTGTTGTTGTATTCTTGGGCAAGACACTTTCCCCACCTCGTCTATGTAAGACTGTAGTGAGTGATTGCTTGATTGCTCCAAGCTGGATTCAAACTAGTTGAATACTACATTTAGTGTGATATAGATTATTTAGATTTAATGATATTGAGTCAGCTGGAATTGGTAAAGGAAATGTGTTACGTGTAAATCCTGGAAAACAAGGCTGTAGTTTCAGATGTGTAGTTTTTAGTCCCTGGTTCGACCCCAGTGTTGCTAAAAGGAGTACATGTAAGGTCAGGGAGCGCTCAGCATGAGTTTGATTTAGTTGGTGCTTTGTAAGGCCGAAGGGAGGATGGTGTTTTCACAAACCCAGCCCACAGGAGCAGACACTGTCCTCTGATGCAATAACCATTTATGAACAAATAATGTCTTCACTGGACAAAACAGGAGGGCCTGTCCACAGCTGAAAAACACCTCTTAGGCAATGGTACAAATACAACAAAATGTCAACAGTGAGAGATTTTGGGCTCATTATACGTTTATTCCATTTGCCTGACCAGCCAGTCCCTTCTACAATATGTTCGGATCCAGACGGGGCTGAAGTTGGACAACAGAAGGTGAAAATCCTCCATCCTAACCTGAGATGATCCAACCACAGCTGCTAATTTGTAGCACATGTCTCTCAAATGTGGAAGACAAAATTCTCATAACATTCAGAACAAAATATATAACTTCTTTTACCTGACATAAGTAATAGTTTGGTGCTTCAGTTGTTGATGCTGCAAAAATCCAGTCTGTTTCTCAGTTCTTTATGTTTTTTCCCCCCCCTTGTTTATGTGTAAGCACCCATGTTTGTTTTTGACGCAAACAGAACATGCATCTCTCTGATTGGTTAATCCACCTGTCAATCACGCACTGTGAAATCAGGGAGACAGGACACAACTCCAGATCCACTCGTCTTTGTAAAGTTTTGTCAAAGCGTGTGATTCTGGCTGGTCATCTAATTATTCCATACTTACACTGTACCTGAGAGAGTGGACCTGAGAGACTTGAGTTTAAGCTGTCACCATGGAGACCTGTATCCCATAATCTGATAATGGAAAATAATAGTGCTCCTTTTCAAATGACTCGGGTTTGAGGTCATTCTAAACTCTGCTGTATCCAGAATATTTACACAAAAAAGAGCTCGTCATTTGTCAAAGAGTATTTCTGCTATTATTGGAGAGATGTTAGTCATATGAGTTGTGTGGGAGAAAACGTGAATCCTACAAGTGCTTCTGGCTCTGTGTCTGGACCAAAAAGCGGTTTGTCATGGGAAACTTCAGAAAGCAAACTTAAGAGCAGGTGATGGGTAAAGGACATGACAGTTTCTCAAGAACAAAAAATAGCAATCTTAAATCTTCAAGTTAATTGTATTAAACTTGCTTGAGAGTCTGTATTCACTACACACTGAGAGTAAAATAATAGCTATCTGCATGCTGCACTTCCCTCCGACCACCACAAATCATTCACCCACACACTTTCATACTAGGCAATGCGGGTCCAAGCGTTACTGGCATTACCACTCAAAAAATATCGTGAAAACCATTCTTTCTTACGAGCGGACTTGCCTCTCCACAGATCTGACCTGTAACTTGGCTTGGTATGGTAGCATGTCTCGACAGAGGAAGAGAAGGCAAAGCAATAAATTCTCCATGGAGACAAGCAGGTAGCAACCTCTGAACAGAAAAGTTACATAATGCACCTTTAAGAGTAAAAAAACAACACTAAGTTATGAGTATTGATAAAGTGCCATAGGGATGTAATAATATCTAAAACACGGTTTGTCCAAACTATGCCACATATGCAAGCAAGTTTTTCAGACAGATGCATTTTACACAAGTTTGACATAGTACTGAACCACAGAATTTAGATCTGTATCACAATGCAATGTTATATTATTGAGATTACAGTGATAGAAATATTTGAATTGCAGTAAAAGGTACAGCATAGTTTGCCATAGTTTTGACACCCCTGATCTAAAATGATGATATTGTCTTATTGCTACACTTGTATGTACACTTCATTATGTCCAAATTGTTAACAGCAGCGATTTCATGTTTTTCCCATAAAGCTAAATATAAGTAAACTGACCCCAGAAACATACCATTCGATATACAGTAAAACCTTATGCAAACAGAGGACATATATTGATGCCAAGTGTGAACAAAACAACTCCAGCTGGACACTCACATTATACAATTCTCCTCCTGAGAGAAAGTCAAGAGCTAAAGCTGTTCATGATACTTCTCTTAAACATACACTTACCCTACTATTTAAAGGGCCTATATTACACACAATTGACTCTTGCTAGGTTTTTGTCATGTTAGAATGTTGTTACCTCATGAAAAACATAGCTGGAGTTGTGTTTTGTTTCATTCACACATTGGAGTAATCGTTTATTATTAGTCTGTCTACATCTCCAAAGCACAAAACGCTCTCTTCCCCCTTTAATGTCATGTAGTGGTAGTTTTCAAGTTAAGAGCTACATTTTACCTTTAGTTCAGTTCAATTCCATGGCTGAAATTATCCAAATTATTCTAGTGAAGGTGTGTGGAGTTTAAAAACACAGCGGAGCACTTCCTGTACTAACACATGACATCTCAAGGTGTTTTCTGTTTGAGAGAATAACCTAAATATGCAGGATTTGTGTGTTAAATGTGTGAATTAAACAAAACAAAACACCAAGTATGTTTCTGATGAGGAAATAACACTAAAACAAATCTGAAAATAGCGTAATATTTGCCCTTTAAAAATCCAATCAGAGAAGATCAAGTCATTCACAGGTGGTGCGATACTGCAGCCGAGTCAGCAGAATCAGTCTGGACAACTCCGCGATGGTCTTGGGTTTCCGAGGCCATGCACTCTGCAATCTGTGCTCCGGCCACAACTGCCAGCAATTATTTAGACCTCATCCTGAGTATATGGGCTTGTGGCTGCCGCAATATGGCACCTGACCTTGAGGTTAACGCCGACATAAAAATACATTTCCCAGCATCCCCAGACGAGAATATATTAGCACTAACAGGTGGACGGTTGAGATCATTACCAAGTGTTAGCCGTTATAAGTACTGCGAACAAGTCACATTCTTACAAACAGCTGCAAATTATCAACCATGATTCTGCCAGTTCAAAATACTATTGCCTTACTGGCCAGTCCCTTCTACATTCTGCTCAAATCACAGACTGTATAACGAAATAGCGAATTAAAAACCCCAGGATCATGCAGAGTGGGTTAATACGAGCATTTTAAGACCATCAGTTACAGAGAGAGGGACGACAATATTCCAATGCAAGTCAATGGGAGCCAGGGTCAGAAGGAGGCAGAAGCGCCTGCATATGAACTTCCTATGTGGAACGAGATGGCTAGCGGGTTAGCTCTGTCCATTTATATATACAGTCTATGGTTCAAATCCAGAAGGGACCCTAACCTCCGTCCATGACAATCCAACCACAGCCGCTAATTTGTAGCACATGTCTCTCAAATGCGGAAGAGATCTCCTCTTCAAGATATTTAACTTCTTTCACCTGAGATGAATAACAGTTTAGTGTTTTGATTGTTGATTCTGAAAAATCCATGCTGTTTCTCAGTCCTTTATGTTGTTTTTCCCCTTTTTACACGTAAGCAGCCATGTTTGTTTTTGGCGAGAACAAAGCATGCGCCTCTCTGATTGGTTAATCTACCTGTCAATCACACCCTCTGAAATCAGGGAGACAGGAGACAGCTCCAGATCCACTCATCTTTGTAAAGTTTTGTCAAAGCGTGTGGTTCTGGCTGGTCAATTAAAAACAGTATAGGTTCTGTACAGTAAAAAATATCTAATATAGATGTGCCAATGAGAGGAAGAAGTCATTTCCAGTATATGCAGGCATTTTCCCCTTGTCAGGCTGGTCTCTGTGGTAACATATAAACAGTGCCCTCGGGTCGTGTAGCTATAAAGCGGTTGGTGGGGAAGTTTCCTGCTCTTTTCACCAAGGCCACAACCTGTAGTTTTATGAGAGACAGTGTAGCTGTATTAATATAGTGTTTAGAGACGTAAAGAATTATGAACTTGGATAGTTAGTGCATACCAACGATATAGGGGTAATAAAAATTGACATTTTCTGTATGTTATTTCATATTTTTCCTTCATTTATGGCTAGATTAATGGTCCATTTAGGAGCAGAACTTAATACCTATATATATAGGACTTTTACAAGTTCAAATGGTTACGTTATATATAGATTCAAACACATGCCAGATTTGTTCCATTTTCCCGAATATAGCCTATATTGTTCTAGCAAGGGCATCCGGAATAAAACATGCCAGAACATATTATACAAATGGTTTACTGTGTGGAGCAGTGGTGGAAAATAGAGACGCAGACAGCCAATTTTTTACGCTGTAGTTGTGATGTACCATGTTTAAAATCTACTGCAGTTTTATACGATCCTACCCTTAAAGCTTTATTTTGCATAGTACTGGCATTTGTGAATGGACATCCCTGTTGGAATATTATTTGAGTGTCCACCAAGTTTACCTTTTTTTTGTTCATAATCAACCAAGATAGTTCAAACTTTTCAAGGCACAATCATGCCCCTTATGCTCAGTATACTGTCTTTCAATACCTAACAGCTTTATATTCCAAGGGTTTCAGAATGATGAAAAATTAGGACAGTAGTCATGGCTATTAACAAATTACAACAAAATATTATGACTCTTGAATGGGAAAAAATTCTGACTGTAGATGCAAAAAGTACATCTTATTTATACTATAGAGTTTAAAATCAGATTCAATTAAAATGTAACAATAATGAATAATGCATCAGTTTTATATAGCACTTTTCTGGACCCTCAAAGCTCTGTCAAAAGCTTTACAGAGCATTATTCATTAACTCCACATTCAGTGGTGGTAAGCTACTATTGTAGCCACAGCTGCCCTGGGGCAGACTGACGGAAGCGAGGCTCTCAATCTGTGCCATCGGCCCCGCTGACCACCACCCACACTCACGCACACACCACTTTCATAGTAGGCAATGTGGGTGAAGTGCCTTACCTGAGGAAACAACAACAGTTTTTGCAACTGGTGCTACCACTACATGACATCACAAGGTGAAACAGAGCATTTTGAGCTTTGGAGATGTAGAAAAACTAATATACCAAGATTACTCAGACATGTTTGAATGAAACAGTGTGTTTGAGGAGGTAACAACATTATACAACATTATATGGCTAAAAGCTAACATGAATCAATTTGGTGTAAAATAAAAAAATACACTGCATATTGTTCATAACAGTTCTAGTAGAGTAAAGAACAATCTGCCCTCCAGTTTCCACTCCAAGTTTGCAGTTTAACACCTGCACGCATACATTTCCTTCTGTATCTTTAGCGCTTACAAAAATAGCTACAACCAGCTATACACAACACACACGCAATCACACGTTATGGGCCAAACACCTCCACACATCCTCCACAACAGCCAGAAGAAAGAACGGTGTTTTACATTTAAACAAAGACCATAGCCTGCAATGGGGAAGACAAGTGGCACCCTGACACACACACACACACACACACACACTCACACACACACACACATGCACACACACACACACACACGCACACACACACACACACACGCACACACGCACCCACACACACACACACACCCACACACACACACACACACAGGCTGCAGGCGCTGAGGATCAAACAGGAAAATAAACATCTATCCGACGAGACGGGGACAATGCACGGGCAGCTGCACACACATGCTCTGTTTGGTGCTATCTTTGTGGGGACTTCCTGCAGAGGATAATTACTGCTCACACTCTTCATACAAGCTCAGGATCTCAGTACGGTTCAGTTCATCATAATATTAAACATGACTTCATAGTTAAACAAATAGAAGAGGTTTTGTATTCAACGTTCCACTGAAGATACCAATTATACTAACGTTAAATCACGGTCTGCTGTAGTCCTATTAAAACATGTAATCTGTATAAAACACAAAAAAAAAACTATATATAAACGTATATACATACTGAGGAACATTCCAGGCAAAGCAATAACATTTCCATGGAGATAAGCAGAACCCTGGTGGACTCACACCTTTAAGCAACAAACAAAGCATGAGTCAAAACAAATGTTTGGAAACTTTCTGAGCTAGAAATGCAAATACTACCATGGACCACTCCTGGAAGAATGAGGGATTACATTACATCACCTCAGTTATAATATGTATAATATGCTACATCAGAATTGCATTACAATTATTTACTTCATTTTTTCCATTCACCCCATTCTTGTAACAAAAAACGTGATTACCATCCTATGATACCGTTTTCAACTCTTAACAGGGAGACTGCTAATACCAATGAAATATAGTAACCAACTTGGGTACAACACAGTAATATATTTGACAATGGCTTATACAGATCTCATTCACATATCCCTTGTTACTGTGCACCAAACCCAGTGCACTCTTCTCCACATTGTGACTGCACGGACCGTTAACTCAAACATGATGTCATGGCTGTGGAAATCTAGGAATGATCAAATCGGTTTCCATTTAAGGACCGCTGTAGATACTCCAAAGTTCCCCTGACGATTCTGCTGACTGAGGCAAAGTGAGAGAGGAGGAGTGCATAGGAACAGATCTCTCCTGACCTAATTTTACAATCCCCAAGTCCACCTTCTTTTCCAGCCTGGAGGTTAGGTCACGTGTCCACAGCTGCTATAGTGGCTCATTCTGGTTTGGGGGTGGTGTTGACTGGTTATAGAGGTTGACTGTAGGCCTGTCACGATAATCACTATATCGACTTCTCTAGAGATGCGCCCATCCACCTTTTTCACTTCCAATACTGATATCGATACTTTGGCTTTTGGTATCTCTCAAACCTGATATTAACCAATGAAAGTGTAAAGACTGAAATAAGCATTTTATTTCCATTTAAAAAACAGTTAACTTACTACAAAATGTATCCAACTGTGTTACTATTCCGGCAGGTAACTACTTAACAGCTTTGTATGAAACAACAAATTTGCCAGTAAATAGCCTTATAACATCCAGCAAAAGACCCAAGCAGGATATTGGCTGAACCAGTATCATGGAACCAATACCTGATCCAGCTAATTTTCCAGGATTGGTGCCGATATTTGATACCAGTTTTGGTGCATCCCTAGACTTACAATATATGAAAGCTTTTGGGGGGTCAGTATTTATTGTGTGTACTTTTTCTTTGCACTTTGTGGTTATTTTTTAGCTATATCATGAGATTTATTCCATAAAAGGTTGAATTAGTAACTTCGTTGACTCATTACAAAAACTTAAAAGTTTCATTTGGCTATTTTTTTTTATTGCAGATCGTGTTTTTATACAGAATAGTTTTTGTGGTTTAAATCTGATCTTGGGTTACAGTGGCATGAATTAGTTTTAAAATTACAGGCCTATTGGTTACAAAGGTAGACTGGTTATTTTAATGGGGTTGTGGAGGTGAGGCATTCTTACTGTCAGGAATGTGCCCCATATACAACAAGCCCAGTGCTGTTTCCACCTTTTATAACTGTCTATGTGTTATGCTGAATTTCAACCTTGCATGATACATTATACTGAACATTAGAAAATAATACAGTAGCTTGGATTTTTGTATAACATTAAACAGCTCTGCCTTACACGTATTCAATTACAGGTAGTATTATAGCTCAAAAATACCTAGAAAAACAGGCATTCTGACTGCGAGCGGGGTTGCCTCTCCACAGATCTGACCTGTAACTTGGCCTGGTTTGGTCTCCATGAAGATAGCCATGCCATGCTGTGAAAAATTCCTGACAAAGCAATAACATCTGCATGGAGACAAGCATTTGAAAAGTTACTCAATGTACCTTTAAAAAGGCGTTAACTACTTTAAATATACTATGGTAAAGATAGACATGGCTGGCATTTGTAGCATTTGTTGATGCTCTAAACACCATCATTCACACAAAGAAATGTTTACGTTAGTGGCCCATATTCTATTTATCTGCTAAGCTAGGGGGAAATGTGAAAAAATGTAGACACTCCAAGCTGCGTTACAAGTTTTTGCGTTATTAATTCATTCCATAATCTGTGGTGGTATACTACTTTTAGCCACAGCTGTCCTGGGGTAGAGTGACAGAAGCGGGGCTGCCCATCTGCACCATCAGCCCCCGAGTCTCCACCTATCACTCACTTACACACCACATTCACACTACACAATGTTAGTGAAGTGCCTTGCCTAAGAACACAACAAAAGCATGCACTAGAGCCACTGCTGCCCCTCTGAGATGATGGGAAAATAAAAAATCTGTAAAGGTGGTATGGTCTATTGATTACAGTATTGTTCAACAGATAATACCAATCAGATCGTCAATTTGATGAGGCCAATTTTTTACAAAGTAGTTATTAACCTGAGAAAATGGTATAATAGTCCTTGAATCTTCTCACCAGAGTTCATCCCTGTCCTGAGAAGTACCACATTCTGATTTGGGATTAAGGACCAAGGCTTGTCCAGATAAAAGCATGTACTCAGAGCCATATATTACGCTGGATAGTATTTTCAAAGGAGGGAAAGCCTTTATTGTAAAAAGCCATATCATAAAACACTACACACAGGAGGTATGGCCTTGACTTGAAAGGGAAATGGGAAGAAAATCACTGCAGCCTACATACACACACACACGCGCACAATAAATTTACTTATAGGGCTTTTCATCTTTAACTGATACCTGTCTTGAAAGAATGACGTCACACCGCCACACATGAACACTAATATCAAACACGGCAGGTTTTGAATTACCATTTAAGAAGTGCTGTGCGTACGCTCCCCTTAACTCAAAAAGCTATTCAACCTGTATGAAAAATACATTTGAAACTATAGGACAAATACACAGAATTATATATAAATGAATTGGTTTACCACTCATAGCATTTGAAATAAGAAAATAAAAATTATATAAGTGATATGTGCAATAATATTCAACGCATTTTGTACTTACAGTTCGGACTCTGGCTTGGTGTGTTGTAATGGACCACCCTGTATTCGTAGAGGCCAGTCAATGTGGAACTCCTATAACACCAAACCTATAAAAAACACAACAAAAATATTGTAGACTAAACAAATGTGACTGAAACCCAACAAAACCATTTTAAATCAAGCTAATTCTAAATAAATATTATACTTCCAAGACAACAAAAGGAATAATATGTAGAGCTACTGAAACAAAATATAGTTTATAGTCAATCATTTTTAACTAAGCAAATTAAAATAGCTTTCATTCTTTCAAAAAACCCTGCTAGTAATAATAGTAGTAGTGGTAGTAGTCGTAGTAACCAACCACAAATAACTAGCCTAAACACCTGATTAGATCTTTTCAAAAGATCCTTTTACATCCAAATACCTTTATCTCCATTTCCTTCAAGCCACAAGGAGATCCGCAAGTTCTCCGGTACTACAGTTTCTATAGTTTCTTGACTTTGCCAGAAGAGCCCTGCAATCCGTCAAAGCCTTATCTCCATGTGTCACCCAATGGGATCTCTTTATCATGCACCCATGCAAAACACCATTCGTCATCCCCGTCTAATTCATTACGTGTGATAAAATGCAAACAAGTCCCTATACTCTGTTGTTAAATGGACTGGCCAGAAGAAAACAGATGCTTAGGTAAACACTGATATCGCTGGTTGAATTATGTTGCGGATGCGTCTATCTCTCCCAATCTATTAACCAGATTGCTAGCGTGACCCCATTTTGCGTGACTATCCCCACCTCTTAAGGTTTCGTGTTTAGGTGAAGAAGAAGAAAAAGAGAGGTGAAAATAAACAGATTCCGGTACTTAAAGCTCCACACCGGTGCATTGATCAAATACAGTGTACATTAAGGTCACGCAGGGTGTAAATTTAACAGCTATATGCGGTGCTGTGCAGGGTCACGGGGCAGAAATGTGTGGAAAAATGCACGAGTTGGCCAGAGAACGATTTATATAGATTTCCATTACGGTCTATTGCCGTTTTGTTCTTTTTGGTACAGTGTTCACGGACGGTTGTAGGTGCCAAGAATACAGACAATGTATATCTTATGACTACATTATGAAAACTAAAAATGCAAACAAGTATACCAACATGTACCTTGCCCAAGAATACAACAACAGTAAATAGACAGTGAAAATAGGGATTGCTTGACTTTGCAAAGGATCACTAGACTTTGCATTCAGAACAGTTCTACCAACAAAACCAGATGTCCTGATATTTCTAGAGATGATCCACCTATTTACATTCTCAGCAAAAAGCCTGATTTTGTTAGTTCTGTCAATGAATCCATGTACAAAGAAGACCAGACAATCATAAACTTTTATTTTGAATGGGGGCTGTGAAAGGTTACATGTAGAGATTGACAATTATGTTTTTTTTCATGATGCAGATGCCGATTATTTAGAATCCAGAGCAACTGATGGCTGATAAGCTTTGCCAATATTTTTGAATCGATATGTAGGGCAGATTTTGATTTTCTCCCCCAAATTATGTAATTTAAATTTACTACAATCACACCCACAGGCCTTTTTTTTTTTTTTTTTTTTTTTTTTACCATAAACCCATAAAAGAGCAGTGTAGTCACATATTTGTAGTGCATATTTGCACAAAAGTGTTCAAATAAAGCTTTTTGGGTATTTTTAGGCAGCAGGTCACCCACAACAAAATATGAGCCTGTGCTGGAGATTTAAGGCCGATAGCCAATACACTAAAAGGTCCAAATATCGGCCAACAGATATATCCATCTCTCTCTGGTTAGGTTATTTGCAAACAGTTAATCCCAGAAAACCAAATGAACATAGAATTGCTTATAAATCTTTGAAAACTCAAACTGCAGGTTCATATTTTTGATTGAATGGCCCATATAAAGCCATAGAATATACTGTAAATTGGCCCATGCAAAAACCCACTGTAACCACATTGCCACAAGATGAACGCTTCAATCCACCACACAGAAAAAAACACCAACTTTTTGACAAATCACAGTAAGTTTGACACTAGCATCATCTCCCAGCAGTTTCCTTCTTAAGCAATCACCAAAAGCTTAGATATTTTCCACTTACTCGATCCGTGTGATGGGATGAGGGATGGGGTTTTTCAAAGGGAGGGTCGAATACCACCACAGTGAAATCATACAGCCTGTGTCATTGGCCCCTAGTCTGTGTTTGGCTCACCGTCTGGCCCCCATTTCAGCCATTGATCTCGTTTCCATTGCCAGCATTGGATGTGGTTGCGTTTGAAGCTCACTGTTTGGGCCCATTAAAGAAACAAGGGAATTGCTAACGTATGCTGGGTTTAGATGGGGGAAACTGTTAAAGGGTGTTTGACAGATTTCTGAAAGGAATACAGTAAACATTGTATTAAAGTAGTGATTTTTTTCTAACACATGGCATTTACAAGTGTCTAATGGTAGCCTATTAGTGCAAATCTGGGTTTCACACATTTTGGTTCATTTAAATTTTATGTTGTGTTGGGTGGGATTTTTCTTAGCTAATGCTTTTGTGGTGAGAGCAATGGTTTAATAGGCTGATAGAAATGTCACAGAGTTATATTCCAAGTTGATTATGATAATTTATTTAAAATAGAACATTTTGTAATACCATTTGCTTTTATGGTAAAATGTGTTAAGATACGTATTTGGCTTCGGGGTGGATGGCAAACAGTAAAATTTGACTGGTTTAAAAGACCCATATTATCCTATGTTCTGATCTATGTGTATAATCTTATATGTTTCCTCATCAAAAAACATACCCAGAGTTTTTTTCTTGATTCACGCATGTTTAACATACAAACTCTGCATATTTTAGAGTTTGAGAGTTCTCTAAATGGAAAACACCCTGTTCCACCTTGTGATGTCATGTGGTAATACAGGAAGTGCAGTACACAGCTAACTTATTCTGACCTCAAGAGTTGCTTATACAATATATTTGTACTGGGGCAATACAAATGTTGCTCAAATTAAAATAAAAACAGATACAAGCCCTTTAAAATTATTATTTATATAATTTAAATTGACCTATATATATATTGTGAATCCTAAAATTGGATTTTGATTGACATATACTGATGTAGCCTACATTCATTTGATTGTAGCATGCTAGGGGTGTTCTACATGTACTTCTATTGGCGGAATGTTCAACAGTTACCATGGTGACACAATGCACACAATAGCAAAAACTGACAAAAAGACTGAAAACTCAAGAAAAAACAAAAAAAACAAAGTAGATTTAAACAACACATTTTCAGGAGTGCGTGATCAATACGAGCGTTCATGGCGCTGTTTAGATTTTTTATTTTCAACAAAAATGGTGGAAAAGACTAACTGAAAACTGTTGGCAAATGCTAGCTAGCTTGTGACGGTAAATTTATGTGTGAGAGACTTGTTTAAGCGCACAAATCATCTTATCAAATCAGCTCTTTCTGGTCAGATTGTGTTCAAATAAAGCTCAGATTAAGTGTAACTTGAGTAACAGAGCTTAAGACAGAGTAGTGCTTTCAGTTAGCTTCACACGCCCAAGGAATGTTATGACATGAGCTGCACAGTATCAGTTGGAGACAAATGGGGATGCTCTAGTCCCACTTAGCTCAGACAGTGAATGAGTTTGTCTGACAAGTATGTGTGGCTTTGTATGGAGTGGACCACAATAAAATGCTCTAATATTTAAGTGGTAAGATTTCATCCATTTTCAAGAATACAGCCACACGTTAGAGATGGCACATTTGTGATCATAGTACGTTTTATTTTACTGTAAGCCAATGCCTCTGTGGTCTTCTTCAAAGTGGCTCTTTTGTTTTTGCCTAAGCCCTGCAGTGACGGCCTGGCGACAGACACAGACCGTGATGGCTCCCCTTAAACCACCACTCTCTCCTCATCTTTTCATTCTCAATTGCAAGTTATACCAATGACGTTCAGTTCTTTTCTTTTTGAGTTTTTCTTACTTGAATTGTAAAAATCCGTAGTGTCCGCCGTACTTTTATTGTAGTCTAACCAAAGTCACTTCCTACACTTAAGGCGCCGTATCTGGGCACGCCACTAGCACGTTCCCATGGAGATAGACGATTTTATGTCTTTGGAACATTCTATGCAAAGTAATAATAATAGTGATCGATATATTTTTTTTGTTTTTTTTTGTTTTTTTTCATGGGCGTTGCTGATACCAATATTTAACATCCAGAGAAACTGATGGTCGATAAACTCTGCCAATATTTTTGGTCTGATATGTAGGCCAGATTTAGATTATTTTACACAAATTCTGAACTTAAAATTAATTACAACCTTGTTTTACCATAAACCGATGTCTTATCTCTTCGCGCTAAGGTGTTCAAATAAAGCTTTATGTGTATGCTTTAGGCAGCAGGTCAAAAGAAAATATCAACCTGTGCTGGAGATTTAAGGCAGATAACAATACGCTAAAGGGCATATATCAATATATTGACCAACCAATATAACGGTTTATCTCTATCTATATAGAAATAGGCAGGTGGTATGTCCTCCACCAAGCTGCAGGTCAGATCTGTGGAGAGGCAAGTCCCCTGGTTGCAAGGATGCAAATTTTAAAGGTCTTTCAGTATTAAAAAAACACAAATACTAAAATAACTTCCTACTGTAAATCACCAGTGTCCACTTATAGATGTTCTGCTGTACTTTTATAGCTTTTATAACCAAAGACACTTTCTAGCATTTAAGGCTCCTTGCAGCACAGAAGAAGTGGGCTGGGGCTTGCTCCAGTGAAGGTGAAGAAAAGCCCCTCTCCTAGGACCTTGCTCAAGAACAGATGAGTAAATGAGCCAGAGTCATGCCAAGTGTGTTCTTGTCAGTCTGTTTGGTTGGGCTGCTGAATAGAGTTGGATGTGCGTACTTGGAGGCTGACATAAATCTTACACTTCAGTACATGCAGCGGGCCTGGCTTGTCTCAGCCTGTCTCACTTTCCTTGCGTACTTTTGTCTCTGCCACTCGACTGTGAATGGTAAAGATAAAGTGTTGGTAAATACAGGAGGTATGGATTAGGAAGAGTCAGTGTAGTTAGTGCCAATTTCCAACTTGATTTGAATACAAAGGAATAGACTTGATACTTAATACTGATTCAGATACTTACTGATACTTAATAACTCTTTATTTAGACAATAGAATCTATCTTCATGGAGATCATAGCAGACCAAGTTACAGGTCTTTACAGGATTTTTGATACCTTTGACCACCCTACAGTGTACATCTGCTAGCTTTCTGTTGCATTGTTCAATTCTGGAAAGATTATTCCAATAGTTTTCATTTTCAATTGCAGGAATTGTTATATCTTTAGAACTTTCAATTGCCTGTGTACATTTGCATATTGTTTTTTTAATTTATAATTTCACTATAGAGAGTAATAGAAGCCAAACTAGGAGCTGTCTGAGAATGATAAACAAACTCGCAAGACTTGACATTCAAGTTCAAGTAACTTATGTTTCTATTTTCAGCCAAGTATTACTAGAAATTAATCTATTTAAGGTTAGATACTATTAATAATGGTTCTAAACAAAGATACCTGCTTCTTAGAATGTTAAAAGTGAAGACCAGTGTTGACTTGTATAGAGCTCCTCCCTCTCACAGCTACACAACAGATGAGATAATAGAATGAGAAGGGTTTATGATGTGCCACAAATCACTCTCCATCAATATACTTCCTGGAATGTATTTTGCAACACTGTGAACATGAAGAAACAACCACACACCAGCCCTAAAAACATAAGGGTTCCTCATTCAGAAGGTTTAAAAATAGTGCTTTTTTATGCAGAACAACATCAACTAAAATTGACTAACATGACTAAAACGTATGTGTGTGAGAGGTCCTATGTCGACATAAACGTCTTATATTAAGCAGGATTGACTATTGTTTAGTCAATTTTGCTTTTAGCCATGTTAGAAAGTTGCTACTTCATCAAAAACATATCCAAAGTTTTGTTTCATTCACATATGTTTAGGTAATCCTTTATTATTAGTCTGTCTGTATCTCCTAAGCTTAAAATCCTCTGTTCCACCTTGTGATGTCATGTAGTGGTAGTTTTCGTGTTAACAGCTACCCCTGAAATCATCCAAATGTGTAGTGAAGGTGTATGGAGTTTAAAAGCACAATAGAGCACTTCCTGTATTACCGCATGACGTCACAAGTTGGTACAGAGTCGTTTTTCTTTGAGAGAAAAACTCAGCAGGATAAATATGCAGGATTTGTGTTAAACATGTGTGAATGAAACAAAACACATCTCCAAGTATGTTTTTGATGAGGAAAAAACATTATAACATAGATCAGAAAATGGTGTAAAATGGGTACTTTAATGACAGAAATATCACATTATTTATATATTGACATACTTTTTTTTATATCAACGCCATCTTGCCATTCACTTTTACCTGTTTTTCTACACCCTGCACCACACCAGAATTTCTCACAGTAAGATAGCAATTCTTCAAAATCCTTCATTGCTAACTCGAGAAGGGTGCTTTTGAATGAAATGCCCTCAAAGTGAGCTCTGACACCTTACCATCCACCCACACTCTCTCTCATGACTCCATTTCCTCTGCCATGATGTCACAGGCTGGCTTCATTCGTTGCAGATGTGGGAACCGGGCTTGTTAAGAGTTTGGGAAGCAGTCCACAGTAAAGCTCTTGGCACTGGGGCAAGAAAACAAGAAGGCACAATAGCAGGCACCTACACAAGGGTCTGGAACAGGAGGAGGTGTGGAGAGCAGAGGGAGCTGTGGTGCTCACTGTTTACATGGAGCGGTTGGTTTAAGAGGAAAGAAGCTGTCTACCATGTCAGCGTGGGTTTGTGGTTCAGGCTAAAGAGAATTTAGCCTCTAACTGGAAGATCTTAAAGGGTCGATATTACACTATTTTCTGATCTACGTTATAATGTGGTTTCCTCATCACAAACAGACCTGGAGTTGTGTTTTGTTTCATTCACACAGGTTTAACATACAAATCCTGCATGTTTAGGCTGTGTTTGTCTCTCAAACAGAAAACACTCTGTTCCACCTTGTGATGTCATGTGGTAGTACAGGAAGTGCTCCACTGTGTTTTTAAATACCACCCACCTTCACTAGAATCATTTGGATGATTTCAGCCTTGGAATCGCCCATCTCTACTAAACAAAAGGTAAAACGAAGCTGTTAACATGAAAACTACCGCTTCAAGACATCACACGGTGGAACAGAGCATTCTGAGCTTTGGAGAATAGCTAGTCTAATAATTCATAATAATCATAATTCATAATAATAACAATTACTCAAACATGTGTGAATGAAACAAAACATCACTCCAGGTATGTTTTAGATGAGGTAACACATTTTGCACAATATTAAAGTTAAATCCAGATTTGGGCACGTCACTTGAATGGTTCCATAGATAGATAGTTTTATGACATTCTCTCAAACACTGTAGGTAAAGTAATAACATCTCCATAGAGACAAGAGTATGCCCTCCACTGTGGAGAGGCAAGCCTGCTGTACTAGTGATGCATGTTTTTCAGTAGTTTATTTTTGGCTGAAAATGTGGCTTTAACATAATGATGAAAACATGCTGTGCTAAATATAACGTGGTCAGTTGACAAAAATGGATTTGAGTTTGACAAGGCCTAAATTGCTACAGCTGATGACTGACTCAGAGAGGTTGTCTCAGAATATCCCTAAAACTGGTCTTTAAAATAGGCAGGTTTGTTAGTGGTACTACATCTAGTAGTATAGTATTTTTAAAATTGTAGCAATGCTTTGGTGGTGGTGTATAAGTGGTTTTAAAGCAGACTTATTATGCAAAATTGACTTTAAAGTTTAAAGCTAAAGTTGTTTTCCCTTGTCATTTACCCTCTCGAAGTTGTATTTGGATTTTTGCATGTTTGCGCAATCTTTAAACACTTATTTTAAAGACATCATAATGCCAATCAACCCCCGTTTTCACCACCACTGGCATACGCCCACTGCTCTGTACTTACTTTGTCAAATTTTATTTTCTTAATCATTAATACATGTAGGATTTGTCAGCGTTGCATAGTCATTTTGGTACAAATGAAATCACTAGTGTGATCTACAGCTATCCACCGGAGGGGTCAACAGCTACACTGCTCACTGTTGTGATGACGTTTATGGTGACATTAGCTCCCATTGCGCACCGCAGTTTTCTAATGCAGAAGTGAGTGGACTAGTTTCTTGTATTAAGTCGTTTTTGATGAATATCACAATTTAAAACATGTAAATTATAACATAATGGTCCACAGGTGTCGTAAATGATAACTATATAGCGGGCTCAAGCACAATATGTCTTCTTTAAAACAGTAATTGGTTGAAAATATCCTTAAAGAACCAACACTACAACACTATACAACCACTGTGTAAGGATGTATGTTATTGCAAATTGTAAAAGGTGCATACAAGCACAAGCTTACATGACCATCCCAGGCATTTAGAGTATAGACCCTGTTGAAATATGGCTGCAGCCTTGTGTCCCTGTGTATCTGGAGTATAGTGTTTTAAAAGGTGACATTTTGGGCGCAGGGCAGAGCAGTGTGTTTGAAGCCTGCTGTGTGTCACCGCGGGGTTAAAGACTACATGCCACACACTCTTAAATATTACCCAATTAAACAGGGAGGAAGTACATCCGCAGGGAATGGTGATGGAAATGATGATAGACTCCACTGGTCTGGCAGAAAGAAAAACACTGGCTTGGTTCCATGTAGGTGGTTAATTACTGGTGAAGAATTGAGCAGTCAGAATTATGTAAATGTTAAGTGGATGAATAATTCACTTGTTGTTTCCTCATCACAAACATACCTAGAGTTGTGTTTTGTTACATTCACACGTTTAACACACAAATCCTGCATATTTAACATTCTGCTCCACCTTGTGATGTCATGTGGTGATGATGCGTTTTTTGTTTTGTTTAAATGTTTTGTTTAATGATGATTTTTTTGATTATTATAGCGTCTTGCACGTTTGACCCCATGAATAACCGCTTTAACACAAACATATCGTACATACTCTATATATACTACAGAGTAATACAGGGTATAGTACTTGTAGTCTTCTATCCAAGGCTCCAGCGATATAACTAACTAAAACAAAAATCTCTTCATTGTAAAGCCAACTCATCATGTGGTAATACAGGAAGTGCTCCACTGTGTGTTTAAACTCCATACACCTTCACTAGACTCATTTGGATAATGTCAGCCGTGTCCAGTCTCTACTGAACAAAAGGTAAAAGGCTGTTAGCTGTTAACTTGAAAACTACTGCTTCATGACATCACAAGGTGGAGCAGAGCACTTTGAGCTTTGGAGATGTAGACAGACTAATAATAAAAGGTTACTTAAACATGTGTGAATGAAACAAACACAACTCCAGATATGTTTTTGATGAGGTAACAAAATTCTAACACGGCTTAAAGCTCACAAGAGTCAATTTTGTGTAATATGGGACCTTTAGGCCATATAAACATTCCAACTACAGTAGTAATATTAGCTCTGATGATTTTTCACTTTGTTCTGCTTGCCATGCAGAACTGGTGATTTCTCAGTTCTGTGGTTTGCTGCTTGATTAAAGGACACTATTAAAGACGATGATCTCTTTCCTCTCACACGAAGACTATGGGGCTGCCCTAATCTTTCTTTTTATCCCGGCAAATTAAGATGAAATTACACACCTCCTTAACCTGAGAATGTATTTTTCCCCTCACATTCTTGCACTTCTGTTAACTATAGGCTATCCTATGATTTAGCCATTAACCACAGCCCACCATACCCATTGATTATATGAATTCACATTACACCATTACCACTTGTAGAAAACCACTGCAATTTGTCCATAAAATTTCAGCTGGTCTGTCTCCCCAGTCCCCCTCATACTTTTCTGTTTGTTATGACTAGTTTAATTGACACTTTGCTGACTAAATACCCACGTGTCACTCTTATTTATGGCTATCTGCAGTGGTACTCCCTTTGTGGAATGGAACAATTTAGTCAGAAATTCATCTTTTTAATCCAAAACCAAGAGAAAAAAGTAGAGCTTGCATATTTTTTTCAGAGAGGGGGTATTACACTATGGGGTAGAGATCAACTGATTTGTTTTGTTTTTTTTCGTGGATGATGCCGATACTAATTATTTTGAATCTTAGAGAAACCAATGATGGATGAGCTCTGTTGATATTTTTGGGTCGATATGTAGGGCAGGTTTTGATTATTTTCTTCATATTATGCTATTTTAATTTACTGAAAACTCACCCACAGCCCCTGTTTGACCACAAAAAGAGTAAAAGGAAAAGAGTAAAAGAAAAATAGTCATGTTTTCTGCAGTTATCACTTCGTATTAAAGCGTTACATCAAGCTTTGTGTGTAGTTTTTAGGCAGCAGATCGACCAAAACAAAATATCGGTCTCTGATTTAAGGCCGATAGTCGGAACACTAAAAAGTCAAAATTTCGGCCCAGTAGATTGGCCAGTCGATATATATTGGTCTATCTCTACTAGGGGGCATTAATTGCTAACACATTACATATTTAAATAATTAGATGTTATTAATTACATTCTTAAAAACAACATATTAACATCATTCATTTCAGTTTCATTTTTGACATTCTGAGTCTCCCCTCCCCCTTCAGAGCGCTATCACAACACAATCAACGTGCATTTTGCTATTGAAACTACTGCAGATCGCATTAGGTTTGTGAAGTTGTAGTGTATTGTTGATACTTTGGATAGGATACTACTGCTAAGGGTAAGGAAGGTTCAAATAGGGCTCAGAAAAGATTGCTAAATTACTCAAACATGTATGGACAACAACTAAATCCTCTTCAGGCATGCGTAATACCCCCTCTTCAATTCAAGTTGCCCAAAGTTGTTCCAGGAATTAGGAATAGGCTTATCTAATATAACTCAAGCTGGACCAGGTTTAATAGAACACTTAGTAACTAGTGTACCGATAGCATCATAAGTACACGGTGATTCATTGGTACATACAGGCACCTTAAGGTCACGGCAGAGCTGGAGTCTGAGTCACAGAAGTGAACACAGAACAGGTGATGACGCAGCATGAATCTCCATGAACACAAGTAAACTGGGGTAAGAGAATGGTGCAAGACTGACAGTACATTGGGTGGGCTGTATTCGTACAGTATAAAAGTAGAGTCATGTCTGTGCAAATATTAATAATTAACTATATGAATAAATACTTTCATAATATTTTACAAAAAGTAACTCCAATATTTTTAAGATTCAATTGGTGTCTTTTTTGTATCTTAACCTATATAAGCAAGAAAAGCTGAAAATGATGAATTAAACTCCCAAAGGAACATTTATTTCCTTTACATAAAAATAAAATTAGACAGAACGGATACAAATGTGTTATGTAGCTGTTATTTATTTCATAAGTAACTCCAGGAAAACTTTGTTTAAAAGAAAATTCAAACATTATGAGACTTTGTGGGCTGACCATGACCAGTAAATATTACAGTCTTATTACAGCAATTTATATGTTCAACCAGAACATGAGCTGAACCGATATTTAGAAGCTGATATCTGATATACCAAATTTTTCAGTATCAGCACCGATATCTGATGTACCAGTACTAGTAGGATCGGTGCATTGAGTCACTATTAGTCTGTCACTATAACACATTTTGAAGTGTGCTATATTGGTACATCATATATCATGATCATATTGAAACCACAGATGGAATAACCCTAAAGCATGATATAACTTTAGTAGGTAGTTAGTGTTGAAAAAGAGTCAAAAGTCAAAAGTTCACTCTCTGCAGCTCAAATCTTATCATAGTACAAAAAAAATAGAGAAAAGTTTGCAACAATATAAAGAATGAAAGAATTGTACAAAACTGATAAAAACTGAGCCCCAGAAATGTGCTGAACGTTATGTCGAAGTAGTAATTGTCGTGACAGCCCTAATCTCTTAATAACACCAATGTTATTCCATTTGAACCAATCATAATTCATCATAATGAGGAAAGAATGGCATGATAACAGATGAGGGATATGCCTCATGAATTGATCTGTCGAGTGTGGACTGAAGGGATATAGACCTATTTAAAGGTCCTGTAATATGCAAAATTGTCTCTTGTGAGCTTTAAGCCATATTTGAATGTGGTTACCTTGTCAAAAACATACCTGGATTTGTGTTTAGTTTCATTCACACATGTCTGAATATGGTAACCTTTTATTATTGGTCAGTCTAACTCTCCAAAGCTCAAAATGCTCTGTTGTCACGAACTGGCAGTTTTCAAGTTAACAGCTACCTTTTTCCTTTTGCTTAGTAGAGACATGCAATGCCAAGGCTGAAATCATTCAGATGATTCTAGTGAAGGTGTATGGAGTGCTTCCTTTATTACCACATGACATCACAAGGTGGAACAGAGTGTTTTCCATTTGAGAGAGGAACTCAAGCCTAAATATGCAGGGTTTGGGTATGAAACAAAAAACTACTCCAGGTTTGTTTTTGTTGAAGAAACAGCATTATAACATAGATCAGAAAATAGCATAATATGGGCCCTTTAACAGCCTGTTCATTTATATCCACTCTAATAAAACTTTAACGGTTTGTGATTTGGTGTCACTCAAGCACACCAAATTTACATAGACAATGTATATGAAGTGTCTTGGAAAAGGACACAAACGCAGCCTGCACTGGTTGGAGCTGGGATCGTACTGCAGACTTTCGAAATTATGAGCAAATTAAAATTACTCTACGACCTCCTCCTTTACCACAAATCTCAAAGTAGTAGCATTGTTTGTACCAGAGTAAGTGTAATGGACTGAGTAGACCTGCTGGGGTAAGTGAAGTCTTGCTATTCTCTTCTATAAACTGCAATTATCCTGTATTAAACCTGTAAGTGTGTGTTTATAAGACAGATGCAATTGGAAGCTTACAAGATGGCATTTCCTTTGAAAGCAGCCCTGGCTTTGAGAGCTGCAGGTAAGTGCTGGGTATGGACCTGTAATTGTATCCCTAAAAGAATGTAATGACCCCATTAGCAGACAGCCACTTACTTATTGCACTATTAAACTCCTGCTATAACTCTCTGTCCACTCCAGCTGAACAACATTCTGGGATAACAATTAATGGGTGGATAGTAACTGAGGCTGGGTGTATGTTTAAAGGTGCACTCTGTAACTTTTCTGGTGGAGGGTATGCCACATTTTTTTTCTTTAGAGAGATTGCTTTTTTGTTATAGCTTTGCTTGGTATGTTCCACAGTATGACATTAAAAGTCTATTCAGCCTTTGTTTCATTAGAGGTGATTTTATTGTTCAGAAATACCTTTAAGAACATGCATTCAAGTACCTCTTTACCACTGAAAACAATTATAGCTCAGTTGTGGGCTGCAATTAATATTATCAAAATAGTCACAGTATGGAAACATGTTGACACAGCTAAAATTCAAAACATTAGAACTTGATATTCCTTAGTTTGCATACATTCTTCCTGGTTTGATCCGTGTTTAGTTCTGGTTTAGTCCTGGTCTAGTGCAGGTTCAGTTTCAGGTTTAGTCACAATTTCATTATGGTGAGCGTATTCAAATAAAAAAGCCTGAAGATTGATCTGTCCTTTTTTAAATAAACAAATAAAATAAAATCAAGGACTAAATAAGGAAACCCAGTATGAATGTGTTTAAAGTATTGAATGGAATTAGCTATAAAAATATTTGCAATCAACTTCCCCCTTTTGTAGCACTTACTGAACATAGCTAATCCGTTAAAGTATCCTTTAAAGGGCCCATATTACAAGCAATTTTCTGATTTGTTATAATGTTGTTTCCTCATCGAAGCATACCTGGAGTTTTGTTTCATTCACATATTTAACACACAAACCCTGCATATTTAGGCTGAGTTCTTCTGTCAAACAGAAAACACTCTGTTCCATCTTGTGATGTCATGTGGTAATACAGGAAGTGCTCCATTGTGTTTTTAAACTGCATACACCATCATTAGAGTCATTTGGATCATTTCAGATGAACAAAAGGATAGGTATCTGTTAACTTAACTATCACTTCATGACATCACAAGGTGGAGCAGAGCATTTTGAGCTTTGGAGATGTAGACAGACTAATAATGCAGCATTACTCAAACATGTGTGAATGAAACAAAACTCAACTCCACGTATGTTTATGATGAAGTAACAACATTATAACATGGCTTAAAGCTCAGAAGAGTCAAATGTACATAATACAGGACCTTTAACTATGCCTATCTTACTTTAATACAAAAACAGAAGAAGCGTGAGGCATGATGAGTGGCTGGTGAGGGGGCATATTACCTCCCATGGGGCCTTCTTCAGAGGATAGAGTTTCAGACGTTTTACTAACAGAGTGTTCCACTGAGGAAGCTGACTGCAGCGGCTCTCACAATGGCAGCATAGCACCTGGCCCTGGTCCCTGCACAGGCACCCAAGGGTCACTTCCCCCTCGGAGGGAATGCAGACGCACTCCTGAGCCAGCCACGCGCACCCCCCACTCTCTTGCACAGAGAAAGGGGGGGCACCAGGGGAAAGCACAAAGACAACTGAAAAAACATGGCTACAGGGAAATGTGGTGTAAGAGTTTGTCAGATAAGATGTGGTAATCCTAAAGCGGGCTTATACTACCATGCTTAGTTACATTTTTATTTTTAATATGATTTTATGATTGTATATTTTATAAATTGTCATGAATTATTGTTAAATATATTTGCATTGTACCTACTTTCTTATCAAAGGAATAGTCAGTGTGTATAAATGTAAAAATGAATATAGCAAAGGAGAAATTCAATTCTGTCAACTGGACAAAAGTTTTTGACAGAAAGAAATTTGCTATGGATCCAACCTGAACGACTGAGGGATTATACAAACATATACAGTACATATAATGTACAAAATCTGATTCAGTTACAAGTGTATGTTTCATGCCTAAATAAAGGGAGAGATGTCAGAAACGCTGAAAGGTAATGGACATATGTATCAATCATAGCATATTTGCATAATGTACTGTACACATTTAGAAATGATTTGCCTCATACAGTGACACTTACATCGCCTAAGCAACAAAAGCGGTGAATACAGTATATTATGAAGTTCCCAATAAAACTACCATACAAGTAACAGCACTAAACAAAACCCCACTGCATTCTGCTATTGACCATCTGTATTTAAACATTATCACTCAACACGGTGTAATCCACTGAGTAAATGTGCACATACCCAAAGTGTGACACAAGCTGTTACTCAGACTCAAATGATCCAAAATCCAAGACCCTGATGTGAATCCAGCTCCCTAAGCACCTGCAAACACTTGACCACCATTTCTTCATCGCTATTCTTGGCTCGATTTCAAATTATGCCCAACCGCGAACCCCGGCCACAAGCAGTCCGATTCCTTTAGTGCGATTCCCAGTGCAAGTCTGGGTCTGGCCCAGATCCAGGCTCCACGCGGGACTAACCTTTGCAAATACACTGAGTCCTCCAAAGAATGTGGACGGAGAGACAGCAGAGAGGAAGAGGAAAGAGGTAACAGAAAAACATTATACAGGCAGTGGCTGTGTCTGTGCCCCACATGCTAAATAGGACAGAATGAGGGGTGTTTCGTGTCTGGCGTCTGGGGCATTTCGGACAGTTGCTATGACAAACAGTGAGTGTAAAAATAGCTGGTTAATGGAGGATGCACAGTGGGATGCTTTACTGGCTGCATTCCTCTTGAAGGTGTAATCTATAGGAAGCGAATGGAAGTACTGGAAATCAGAAGTGTATGAGAAAATCTGACAGATGTTACATTATTTATAAAGGAAAAAATAAAATGGCCGCACAGACATAATATTTGGATAGGTAGTGCCTCAAAATACATTGTGGTATACAAGCAAATATGTCTGGATTTGTGGAAGTGCCTGGGGAGGGGGAAGCTTGTCTTCTAGACCTAAAACTGACCTAGCAGAAAATGCATGGGGCACTTAATTGGAATGGTGAAAGTTTAAGACGATGTAAGAAAATTATACAGTAGGATCAAAAGTACATAGGTTGGCCTGCTGTGGCAAACCATAAGATTCAGTGCTTTTCTGTATATTGTAGATCTACACCCAAACACAGAGACGTTTCCCGTCCCACTCTTCCTATTGGTTGATCTCTGTCATGCTCTGAGTGACAGCTGGATTTAACCAATCACAGTGAAGTATGAACTCTGATATCACATGGTGCAGTGTTTTCTGTTTGAGCCTAAATATGCAGGGATTGTGTGTTAAACATGTGTGAATGAAACTAAACTGTGGGATGAGGAAACAACATTATAACATTGATCAGAAAATAGCTGCATGATTGTGACAACATGAAAATCATAGCCAGGGCTTTGTGTCAGTGAATGAATACATTATTTATAGTTCTGATCACCCAGAAACAAAATGCTAATTAACTATCAAAGAGCACGTATCTGATTTTAATTTATCCTTGTTACGCTAAATCCTCTTAACATCATAAATTATACGGCAAAATCTGTGAATCCTGGAAAAATGAACATAAAAACTCATTTGATATTGGAAAACTTTAAAGAAACAACTGCATGACACTATTCCGGATAGTTGTTTCTGTGTCATGGGGCAATATCACAGCAAGAGAGGAACTCCGTGGGTGGGGCGAAAAGTTCTAACTAAAACATGTTCTTGACTCATGGTTTTTGGGTACAAGCTTTTAACTAATCATTTACAAAAACAGAAACTAACTTAATCCAAATGGGGAAAAACACAGATTACATGATTACCCCTTGCCTCTTAAGATCTTGTGGAGATGTTGCCATAGCTCTTATTGATTTCCGGTAACACAAGCATTTACGGGGAAGCCTGTGAATGAGCTGAGCCTGGATGACGCACCAGGTAGAGTGCATCTATGTCATGAGTGTTTTATGATGATGTAAAAACAGTGGGAGCCTCTGCGGGGCCCTACACACCCTCCACACCCCACTGCTCACTTCCTGCTGCTGGGGTAGGACAGAGATAGTTTAGCCTGGGGGACTCTGGTTCTTTCGTCTTTATTTACCACACTGGGTTACACTTACTAAAAGAGCAGAAGTTTGGCGCTAAATGTACAATGAGTTAAAAAAAAAAAAAAAAACAAAGAAATTGACCCTTGTGAGCTTTTAATTGTGTTAAAATGTTGTTGCCCCATCTGTTGCCACATACCTGGAGTTGTGTTTTGTTTCATTCACACATGTTTGAGTAACCCTTTATTTATTAGTCTGTCTACATCTCCAAAGTTCAGAAAATAGCGTAATATGGACTCTTTAAGTATGGATACACAGGCTATTATTGTGAATTAATGCAAGAATTTAGACCCTGCCTTGTTATTTATAAGACAATGGAGTTGCTTGAGTCCACGTCAAAAGTTATATTAAATTTCCACGGTGTAATTTTTCTGGTAGAGGGTGCACCACCTGGTTGTCTACATGGATTGCTTTGCCTGGAATGTTCCACAGTATAGCTTTAAACTTGCCTTTTATTTATTAATTACAGGTGTGTCGATGCTCAGAATTATCTTAAAAGACATGTATTTGTACTGTGCGTGCCATTACCTTTCCACAGATCTGACCTGTTACTTGGCCTGGTTGTGTTACCTGCTTGTCTCAGTGGGGATAGATATATTTAATGCCATACTGTGGAATAACCTTAATCCTTAAAGGTGCACTATGTAACTTATAAGATAAAGGGTTCGCTACTTGCTTGTCTCCATGGAGATGTTGTTTCTTTGCTTTGAATGTTCCACAGTGGGGCATTAAACATATCTCCCTTCCATTTGTTCAATTGCAGGTGTTTTATAGCTCAGAAATACCTTAAATAACACAAATTCTTACCATGTGCAGGCTTGCTTCTCCATAGATCTGACTCTACTGTGGAATAATCAAGGCAAAACAGTAATATAGCCATGGAGACAAGCAGGTGGTGGACCCTCCACTAGAAAAGTTACACAGTGCACCTTTAAACCCTAACCTTGTCCTGGGTCATTCTATATAAGGCCTCTCTACTAACCACAACTATTTACACAGTCATACACCAGGCACTGCCCAAAGGCACAACAACATTATCTAAGACACTTATGTTTAATGTGTTTACATAAGTTAGTTTGTGCAAATAGCTATGAACAATGCTTGGCCACTTTCAAACCACATCATTTAAGTTTGCATTCACACTTCCACACACACCACATCCCAACAAGTACTGAACCAGGACTAAAACTAGACCAGGACTAAACAACGACTGAAAGAGGACCAAGACAAGTCTAAATCTCAACCAAACTGGGGTCAAACCCAACAAAGTGTAAACACATGCTAAAGTTGACACCCACAAATCAAAACTTAAGCAACTCAATTTAGTGCTTTCCTAATACACTTCCTCTTATGCAGTTCACAGGGTCACACATCTTTGCATCTTTAGGCGTGTATTGGTTACCACACCGCGTCAGTGCGCTTTCACGGACGAGAAAAGGAAGTGGCACAGGCCTGTAGAACCAGACCCTCATATGAAGGCATCCACATTTACTTAAAGGGTTTATATTACACTATTTTCTGATCTACGTTATAATGTTTCCTCATCACAGACGTACCTGGAGTTGTGTTTTCTTTCATCCACACATGCAAATATGCAAACCTTGCATATTTAGGCTGATTTCCTCTCTCAAACAGAAAACACTCTGTTCCACCTTGTGATGCCATGTGGTACTACAGATAGTACTCCACTGTGTTTTAAAACTCCATACACATTCACTAGAATCATTTGGATTATTTCAACCCTGGAATTACCAATCTCTACTGAACAAAAGCTCAAAGGTAGTTGTTAGCATGAAAACTACAACTACATGACATCACAAGGTGGAACAGAGCATTTTGAGCTTTGGAGATATAGACAGTCTAAAGGGTTACTCAAACATGTGTGAATGAAACAAAGGTACAACATCATAACATGACTAAAAGCTCACAAGAGTACATTTTGCGTAATATAGGACTTTAAATATGCATCTTATTCCACACCCTACTTTTATGTATTTGTAAGTTGTTAAATATTAAGACTACAGTTAGATTGTCAAGCCCACACCTGCCTTTATCTACTACAATCATTTTTGCATCTGAGCCAAAACTGTCACAGATGCTTGAGTCATTAGTTAGTTGAGAGTTTAAGTTAATAGTCACCTTTTACCTTTAGTTCAGTAGAGATTGGCTATTCCAGGGCTGAAATTATCCAAATGATTCTAGTGAAGGTGCATGGAGTTTGAAATTACAATGGAGCACTTTTTTATTACTACATGACGTCACAAGGTGGAACAGAGTGTTTTCAGTTAGAGAGAAGAACAAAGCCTAAATATCCAGGGTCTGTGTGTTAAACGTGCAAATGAAACAAAACACAACTCCAGGTCTGTTTTTGATGAGGAAACAACATTATAACATAGATCATAAAATAGAGTTATACGGGCCCTTCAATTATCCCTTTATAACAATGCAGTAATAAAAGTATCAGTTAGCAATTATACCATCTGTTTTAATGTCACTATTTAAGTCTTTGTTTACATTGGGGGACAGTAAAGAGGATGGAGCTCCCAGCCAATCGCAGCCCAGCTCACATGGGTAAGGGGAATCCAGCAAAACTGTATAGCACATGGTTAGAGTTCGCTAAGGGTCAAGAAAACATAGATTTGCAATGTTAAATTACAATATGAAAGATAAAAACTTTGCATATAAAACACTTAAAGTATAATAATAAAAACAATGATAATGGATAATGCTCTATCCAATTTCACAATAAGAAAAACCTGCATGCATTTAAGTGTAGCCAATCCATATGATTCTTGAAAAACTATAACATACATTAAAAGCCAAACAATAATTTCTTTGAGATTTAGATCAATATTTTACCCATTAGGCAACGTTTTAACAAAAGTGGTTAATTTATCTCACGAACCAACCAAACTTTCACTACTGCAGTTGTGTAAACTTCTGTCAAGGCATTCTCCATTCAAAAGCCCCATCTGTGTGTCATTCAATCTTAGAAAAACTTTACCACGCCAACATTAGCCTCACTCAGAGACAGCTTCTTCTACTTCGTGTTCCGACAAGTGTTAAATCACTTTTTGGACAACAGCTGAGCGTAAAAACACGACAAAGAACGTAAAAAAGGTCCTACCAGGACAGCGGTGTAGGTAAAGTTGCCAGGGACCGGCTGCGCGTCTCCGGTGCACCACACGTCGGATTTACGCAGGGATCAAGTCGCGGCTCCAGAAAACTTTGTTGTGGATTGTTCCGCGCGTAAGTCAAAGCGCTTTGGAGAAGAGTGATGCCGTTTGCCGGTTACTTTGTCCCACTACAGGAGGAAGTTGTCTACGTTGAGTCACAAGATCCCGCCCCCCTAAAAGCATTCCTCCCTCCCTCTCTTCCCTCTGTCTCCTGCCACTTCAAACGAGTCAAGTCCAGGCAGCGAGGGCCCGGTGACTCCAGTCCACTTTGCGCTACTACAGTCAGGGCTATTGGCTGCACACGGGCAGACTGCGTCCCTGAGAGGCCTTTTGCGTCTCAATGATGCATTTGAGTCCTGTTTTGGGTTATTACACAATTATAAAATCTGAACTGGTGATTACAACGCTGGAATATTCATAAATTATAACCATAGACTATACAGTAAATAGACATAGTTAACCTGCTAATCACCATGTTCCAAATAGGAAGTGAGCATAGGTGCACTTCCAGCTCCATCGACTCCAGTTCGCTTTGTATTGAACGTTGGGGTGTGTGTTTGTATTAACCCGCTCTACATGATGCTGGCATTTTTATATTGCCATTTTGTGCAATCAGTTCTTATTCGTAATTTTGAACTCTGAACTCGTACTTTGCAACTCCAAACTTCCCCCATAACTGCTAGCCTTGTGAGCTTCATTTGACTGGAGCCAAATGCTATGGGCGACGTCACACTCCTTTAATCCATACTTAGTCCACTTCTTCATACAGTCTATGATTACAACTAGGTCATTTTAGCTGATTTTATGGCAGCCTACTTCAAATATAGCTAAGCCTATACTTCATTGTGGTTACCATGTGATAAAAATAATGTCATATAATACAAACTAACCAATACATAATCTGTAGTGTATTTTACCACTCTGTAACTTTTCAGGTGCAGGGTCTGCCAGATGTTTGCCTCCATGGAGATACTTTTTCTTTGCCTGATTTGTTTCACAGTATGGCATTAACTTACCTATCTGGCACTGATTCAGTCATGTGTTTTTGTTGCTAACAGTAAGATGATCTGACTGTAACTTGGCCAGGTGGCACTACTTGCTTGTCTCCTGGGAGAAAGGTTTAATGCCAAACTGAGATTGTATAAAGAAGTGGACTAAGAGAGTGTGATGTCACCCGTAGCATTCAGCTCCAGTCAAATGCAGCTCCCAGAGGCTAGCAGCTATAGGAGCGAATTTGGAGCGAGGTTCCATATTAGGAATAGGAAATGATTTACAGACAAAATAGGGAAATAAAAACACTAGGATCATGTAGAGTTGGTTAATATGAACATTTTACAACCGGATGACAAGGCTCACTGCAGCAGTTACAGAGAGGGGGTGACAGTTTCTCCATACAAAGTGAACTGGAACCAGAGTCAATGGAACTGGAAGCACGCCCATGCTCACTTCCTATTTGGAACGCAGCGGATAGTGGGTTAGTGGATAGTATGTCAAACATCTAAGACAAAGCAATAACATCTCAGTGGAGACAAGTAGGTGATGGACTTGGATCCACCACCTGAAAAGTTACAGAGGTCTCCTTTAATATGCATAAGAAGCGTCCTTTGCTTTGTTTTTGCTGCTTTCTCTTTGCTCCAATTCCCCATACATGTTTGAACTTTATGGACTGTGGAAAATCTGAAATGATTAAACGCATGATCTAAAAGTAAATGATTATAGGACATTATGGGCTTTTAACTATTGGCCATGCCCAAAATGAAGTAAAACTAATAAAACAGCAAAATACAAAAAAATATACCAATTACGGCCAGTTGCAGCGTTGTATAAACTTGTTTTCAGACATTGAGATTACGCAACAGACAACAAGTAGACATTACATATAAATATGTCATAACACAATTAAATTACCACTAACTGAATCATCAGATGTGAATCCAAGTGGAAAACTATGTGACATTTTAGACCAGCGCTCCATTTAAATCCAAATATAACAGACCACGTGCTGTTCTGGCCTCAGGTAACACCTTATGAAACCTGCTAACAGAGAATGAATGGAGAGCTAGACCAGTTGCTAGGTGAGGTAATAGCAAAACAGAGCTGGGGCCAATTTGGTGTTCTTTCCTGGATCGCTAACATTTAACATTACTAATACTATTTGGTAACTGCGCAAAAGACTTTCCCTGTTTTATTTTATTAGATAGATTCTTCTGCCATGCCTCGACAGGTGGCAGTGACGCGCTCTCCGATGCAGATGGCAAGGCTCATATCTGGAGATATTTGGGCATGACATAATTTCAGTCAGTAGCATTAATCAGTGCAAGTCTGCGGTAGTAATGGCTGTGCTGTTGACAGAAGGGCTGGGGACTGGGTTTATTATGCAGAAAATGAGTCTAGCCAAGAATCTGTGAAAATGTCTTGGTTATGTAAATAATTAGGCTCCTAAGTTTGCCGTAACTGAAAAATATTACGAAAATTGTTTCCTGTATTACGCAAAATTGACTCTTGTGCGCTTTAAGTCATGTTATAATGTTGTTACCTCGTCAAAAACATAGCTGGAGTTGTGTTTTGTTTCATTCACACATGTTTGAGTGACCCTTTATTATTATTATTATTTGTCTGCATCTCCAAAGATCAAAATGCTCTGTTGCACCCTGTGATGTAATGAAGTGGTGGTTTCTTTGTTCAGTAGAGATTGGCAATTTCAGGGCTGAAATTATCCAAATGATTTTACTGAAGGTATATGGAATTTAAAAGTACAGTGGAGCACTTCCGGTGTTACCATGACATCACAGGGTCGAAAAGAGTGTTTTCAGAGAAGAGTTCACCCTAAATATGCAGGATTTGTGTGTGAATGAAACGAAACACAACTTCTGGTATAGTTTTGATGAGGAAACAACATTATAACAGATCAGAAAATGGTGTAATATGGACCTTGCATACATACATATTAAATAAGCTTTATGTAACATTTCTGGTGGAAGTTCCGTCACCTTGTTTAGATTTTTTTGCTTTGCAGTGTGGCAATAAATTCATGTATACATATGGAGACACTGGTATTAGCATTACCAAGCCAAGCTACAGGTCACATCTACGGAGAGGCGATCCGGCTCACAGTAAGGATGCTTGTTTTTAACGTATTCCATAAGCAATAAAAACACCTGTAACTGAATAAATAAAAGATCGTTTAAAAAGGTTTAAGTGGTCCCTTCACCAGAAAGGTTACTTAGTGCACCTTTAAAAACTGAACTTTACTTTCAGTCAAATGTATTTTGAACTCTAAAAATGTTTTTTTATGTTGTTTTTTCAACAACATAAAAAAATCATCTGCCTCCCAGTAGCCACACAGTAGAGAAGATTACACAGGGTTATGTAAAGAGACAGCCCCCAGCATGGGAAACTACACTGTTATGTTCGTCATGTATTTGTAAAACTAATGTGATTAGTGTCAGCTGATTACCCTGTGTAAAAGTAATCTCATGAAAGTAATTTGATTACGTACACTCAGAAACCAAATTATAAAAAGCACAAAATCCTCCAACTAATTAACATTCCTGTTATTTAACCTCATTTCATATAAATGGCATCAGAGTCCACGCGCACAGTCCTCCAGAAACCAATGATGTTTAATGATGTTTTGGTTCTGATCTGTATCTGTCCCCAAAAGACCTGTTTATCTTTTTTACTTTTATAACACACCGTTCTATGGATTAAACATAATTTTGTCTATAGGTAAAATATCTAAGATTTAACTTGATTACTAGGTTGTAATCTGATTATAATAATAGCAAAAGTATTGTGGTTGTTTTGTATTTATGTATTGATTTAAGCCTATTTTATTTTCTGGGAGTGCACCACTGTGTTTTTAAACTCCATACACTTTCACTAGAATCATATGGACAATTTCAGCTCTGGCATTGTCAATCTAAATGTAGCTGTTAGCTTGAAAACTACCAGTCCATGACATCACAAGGTGGAACAGAGCAGTTTGAGCTTTGGAGATGTAGACAGACTGACAATAAAGGATTACAGAAACAAATGAATGAAACAAAACACACCTCCAGGTATGTTTTTGATGAGGTAACAGCATTCTAACATGGTTTAAAGCTCACAAGAGACAATTTTGCGTAATATAGGAGCTATATTACAATATATATGAGCTCATTTATAGGCAAACTTTGTTCTCAGTAGGTATGAGAACTATAATTTGAACATTATCATACTTACTTAATTGCTTATCTCTCTGACCTCACATAACTTGTAACATATGACCCATGTGTTTGATGGTCCTGTGACAGACCAGTGTCTCCATGGCCCCTCAAAGCCTTCATTATGAATTCTAATTTTAGCCTGTGAGGCGTTGTCCCTCCGTCACACTGCTGCAGTAAATTAGAGAGAGGTGCCTCCGTGCATCACAGCTAACATCAAGTAATGAGCCCTCCACGAAAACAGCTCGCTTCTCTTCTTTTTATATCTCTCACATGAAGGCCATCTCTGTGCAGCAGGTCAGAAGGGTAGCCTGGTTGTTCATTAGCATTAGCTCCATAGAGAAGCTACAGTCAAGATAACAAGTTGGCAAATAAATTACAAAGCTGTTTTCTGTCTGTGGGAACATTTGTGATAACTGTCGTGCTCGGCTAAATGAAACTTAACTTCTTGCAAACTTTACTCCAAAATCTGAAACTCCTGATGACATTTACAGTAATGGGTATGGACGGATTTAAATTAGTTGTAATAATGTAATGAGAAGGAGTGTGTGAAAGATAGAAAGTGTGGGTTGATGAGGACATACAGTCGGTTAAAGTGGAGGAATAAGAATTTATTTATGGACAAAATAGCAAAAAAAAGAAGAATTTATTTATGAACAAAAAAGCAAAATAAACACTAGGATCATGTAGAGCAGGTTAATACGAGCATTTTAAGACCAAAATGACAATCACTGCAGCAGTTACATAAAGAGGGGTGAAAATTTTTCAATGTAAAGCCAGTTGGAGCCGGAGTTGATGGAACGGGAAGCGTCCCCATGCTCACTTCCTATTTGGAAGGTGATGGTCAGTGGGTTAGCTATGGCCATTTATATGTAAAGTCTATGGCTTAATTCCATCCACCCATCCACGTTAAACTTACTGAAATTATAGATATACCCCCATATAATCATTGTTTCTATTGTCAGTATGTGTACTGTGTGTACTGTGTGTACTGTGTGTGTACTGGGTGTGTGTGGTGTGAATAATAGTCCCTCAAACACAACTGTAACCCACAGTCAACATAATGAGGCCTGTCACAATAATTACTATATCATCTTATCGTCAGTGCTGGAGTATAATAAATGCGCAAAATACTTTTTTTTGCTCCTGTATCTGTACTTCTGCTTCAGTAAAACAATTGAGTACTTCTTCCATCACTGCTTATACTTCAATATGTATGAAAGCTGGAACAATATATTTGGGGCTCAATATTTATCATGGGCACTTTTTCTTTTCAAGAGTGGGGAGATTTTTTATGTAATAAGGTAAAATTTGAGCTGTAGCAAGTAAAATACACTATTGGTTCATTCTGCTATTTATCTGTTCAGGCCTTTTAATGATACTGTCTTCAAAAAAAAAAAAAAAAAAGGTTTACTGGGATTCTCTCGCTTTGTTGAAGTGAAGTTGAATGTCCCTTAGGATCAATAAAGTATCTTTCTCTCTCTCTAGTTTCAGTATTATCGTTTATCACAACATTTCTCTGTAGCAATATATCTTGTTTCAACATCTGTTGTAGTGACAGGCCTATGGTAGGTTTAACTTTAAAAACTATATTGTTAGTTCCACATTAATACTGCAGAATAAAGAGAAAAGGTGAATTAATGTGGTAAAACTCAAACTTAAGCTGTCTACCAGCTAAAATAGCGAGCAGCCATTATCCATGATTAAAAATAGTGATTCTGTGCACCCTGGAGGCTCCTGGGCTTCCTGAAATGTTAACATTGTCCAACATTCTCCAAATATGGTCACGTCTCACTTTTAGCATCTGTCCATCTCCACAGTCTCACACTTGCCTTGGCAGCATCCAGGAGCCGACCCCAGACTTGTAATGACTCTTAAATAGACATTTTCAAGCACTTACACCATGGAAGATCCTTTAATTTCAATGGGTGATAAAAGATTTTCCCCAGCACACTTGAGAGCTACTTCTTGACTCTACTGCACGGCCTCGATTACACAGTATATATAAAACAAGTCACTAATATATTTGGGTGAAATCTCACACATGTAAAGCACATTCCTGGTGGTTGGTTGGTTTGGGAGTTGCTACACGGGGAGAAAATGGTTGTGTAGTGGAATATCCCCAGTGGTGGATGAAGTACTCAGTTTTACTTAAGTAAAAGTAGAGATACAGGGGCAAAAAGTTACTCAAGTAAAAGTGAAATGAAATAATCTACTTAAGTAAAAGTATTAAAGTACCTTAAATGTACTTAAAGAGTAAAAAGTAAAAGTATTTTTAGAATCAGAATCAGAGATTTTTAGAACAATGAAAAGATGAAATATAGTGATTTTGATAAAGAATTAAGCTGATTTTAAGAGATTCAAATGTGATTTCTTAATTTTTCTTGCTGTTTTTGTGTATTTGCTTTGCTCAGCATTGGGACGGCAATTAAATGTGCTGAAAATAAGTCTCAGCTATTTCAGCAGGTGTCACACCATAAAGAAAAGTACTTTTTACTTTTCAGTCCAGATATAAAATGTAATGGAGTAGAAAGTACAGATACACATTCTAAAATGTAGTTAAGTAAAAGTAAAAAGTATCCACTGTAAAACTGACTTACCTAAAATTTGTACTTAAGTATTGTACTTTTACTTTTATACTTTATACTTACTTGTTACCTTCCAGCACTGAATATCGCTTTGCATCAGTTGTGGAAGAAGTACTCAGTTTTGTTACTTAAGTAAAAGTACAGATACTCAAGTAAAAGTAAAAATATTAAAGTACCTAAAAATTAATTTAAAGGTGCATTGTGTAACTTTTCTGGTGGAGGATCCGTCAAATGCTGTTCTCCATGGAGATGTAAATGCTTTGTCTGGAATGTTTCACAGTGTGGTATTAAACCTTTCTATCTCCGTGGAGACTAAACCAGACCAAGTTACAGGTCAGATCTGTGGAGAGGCAACACTCACAGTCAGAATGTTTGTTTTTCTAGGTATTTTTAAGCTGTAAAACCATGTATAATTGAATAAATGTAAGGTAGATCTGTTTTATGTCATACTGTGGAACATTTCAAGCTGTGGAACATTTCCATAGAAACAAGGTGACGAACTCGCAACCAAAAAGTTACATAGTGCACCTTTAAGTACAAGTACAGATACCAGAGCAAAAAAATACTCAAGTAGAAGTATCATATGAAAAAATCTAGTTAAGTAAAAGTAAAAGTATTAAAGTACCTGTTAATTTTTAAACAGAACTAAACAGTAAAAAGTAAAAGACTTTCATGCAGATTTTGAGGTCAGTTGCACTGATTTTCAAGGCCTTGCACCATGGAAGATACTCTAATTTCAATGGGCGATAAAAGTTTTTCCCTAGCACACTTGAGAGCTACTTCTTGACTCTACTGCACGGCCTCGATTACACAGTATATATAAAACAAGTCACTAATATATTTTAAATCTCCAGCCGGGATAATAAGCACTTTGCGAGCACTTAATCGTAGATGAATTTTGTTTTACAAGAGTCCGCGGTCAGAAGCTTAAAGTGAGAATCCCACCCAAGACTGCACCTAGTCCTCTGCTGACAGCTGGCAGGGAGAAGAATTTGGAAAGACATTCTGGGAGTAGCTGCTACCAACATTTTTAAAGGCTTAGCTCTGAATTATTTAATCCATGTTTGGTGTAATGCGAAGGGGATACAGCTCAGATGGAGGCCAGGCGTGTGGTGCTGGATGGACATGCCAAAGCCTTGAGAGTGTCAGCAGTGGTATTCGGACAATTGTACTAGAGAAAAGTAAACAAAGCTAGCACACAAGGGCATTCCTATAGTTTGCACCAACAAACTCTTGTCCAGGGTTGTACTTTTAGGGAATCCTGGTCGTTTGTGATACAATCTGTGGTAAATATTGGATTTTCACCTCAGGGGTGCACTATATTACAAATGTGTTTTCGTAGTAAAGTACTGGTATTAGTAATAGGAAAATGTTATGGCTGCGCCGATCCAGCTTTTTCTGTTCAGGCCGATAGGGATGGAAAATGACACTTACTAGCACGTACTAGTACTTAAAACACAGTTAACTTATTACACAAGAGATCCACTTGTGTTATGGACCTGTTAGTTATCCTTCAAATCACTACTGAACAACTTTGTATTAATCAAAGTTCAAGCATAATGAGATCCAATTAAAGGCCCAACCAGGATATCGATTGAACCAATGTCATGGTACCAACATCGGTATCGGTGCATCCATACAAAATGTAGGATGAGACAATGTTTATCCAGTGCATCAGTTTCTATAGGTTGGTCTTGCTTAGAGGTGGGCAGATTACCAAAATAACAAAAATATTGTTAATGTCGTTTTGAAGATGTTCCGGCCTCGGGCATCTGTTCTGGACACGTCCCTGAGGAGATATTCCGGGCATGTCCCACGAGGAGGAGACGCCGGGGATGACCAAGGACACGATGGAGGGACTATGTCTCGCCGGCCTGTGAACAGTTTGGAGTCCTAGCGAAGGGGCTGGAGGAAGTGTCTGGGGTGGGACGTCTGGGAGTTACTGCTCCCCCATGACCCGACCCCATATAAGCGGAAGAAAATGGACGGATGTTTTGAAGACATGCAAAATCTGAAAATCATATTTTCAAAAATACTGCATAAAGTGCTGATTAAAAATGAAAACGGGGAAAAAATGTGTGTTGTAAACTTCCAAGTAACAATAAAGTGACATTTCTACACATTTTTATGGACAATTTTACAATCAGTTCACATTTGTCTGATACTTAAAATAATTACTGTTATATTCATTTTTGTCAGTACTGGTTATATAAAGTGTCTAATGCTAATAATAGAAAAGAAAACTGAAAGAATAGAAAGAATAGAGTTTGCTCTGTACCATGGCAACTTAATATTATTGTAACAATGTAGATGTAACTATACAACTTTCAACACCTGGGGAACCCTCACTTAATGCACCTGCCAAGTCATAGCCAGAGAGGGGGATTCATTTAACACCTGAAGCAAAATTCTTATATGTAACCACCATTCTTTCATTAAAAATATTTAGGTTGGCAAAAAAAGGAGAAAATTTAATTTGTCAACTGGACATAGTTCATTTGGTTGAATACGTTTCGCAGCTCATCCAAGCTGCTTCTTCAGTTCTGGTCAGATGCTGGCGGACACTGCTTTATATCTGCCTGAAGGGAGGAGCTTAATTACAATGAAAATTACTCTGAGACACACATATTTAAATACAGTTTCAGTTGGTCAGGTGATACAATATGGAGTTGTTAACAGTTTCTGTTAGTCATGTGAGTCTATTCAATATGGAGTGGGAGTGGGGGAGTAGTTAGCATATCCATTCAGGGCCATGATGGGTGTTTTCACACCTCTGGACCTGACCTGGCTAGTCCCATTGTTTTCCCAGTTTGTTTTGATTTAGGTTTGAGGATAGAGTTATAGATGGGAGACAAATGATGTCTGAGACCCCCATTTCTGTTCAAGGAAGGATTCTCTTTCTTGACAAAAATAGCTTCTTTAACTCCCCTCTCAAACCAGTTCTTTTCTCTGGCCAAGATCTGGACCTCGCTGTCCTCAAAGGAGTGGCCTGTGGCTTTTAGGTGGAGATGTACGGCAGATTGTGGCCCACCCTGGTTTTCCCGTCTGTGTTGATACATCCTTTTGTGAAGTGGCTGTTTAGGTTGCGTGGAGGCTAATCCACAAGAATTTTACCTTTCAACAAGTTAAGTTCTCTCATACTTTGACTACAGACATACAAACATTAGCACACCCATAATAAATCATATGACGGCATATTTCTGTCAGTTACCTCATCAAAAACATACCCAAAATTTGTGTTTTGTTGTGTTTTGTTGTGTTTTGTTTCATTCACACAGTGAGTAATCCTGAATAATTAGTCTGTCTGCATCTCTAAAGCTCAAAATGCTCTGCTCCAACTTGTGATGTCATGTAGTGGTAGTTTTCAAATTAACAACTACATTTTATCTTTTGTTCAGTAGAGATTGGCATTTCCAGGGCTGAATTTATCCAAATGATTCTAGTGCAGACGTATAGAGTTTAAAAACACATTGGAGCACTTCCTGTATTACCACATGACATCACAAGATGGAACAAGGAGTGTTTTCTGTTTGAGAGAAGTACTCAGCCTAAATATGCAGGATTTGTGTGTTAAACCTGTGTGAATGAAACTAAAAATAACTCCAGGTATGTTTATGATGAGGAAACAACATTATAACATAGATTAGAAAATAGCATTATAAAATAGCTTTTAACTGTCCACTGTCCAGATTCACCAGGCTATGGTCTGTAGTATTTATGGTAGTTCCTTAACTCAGATTCTCAGATCTACTAAATTTAGAAAACACTTGCGTAAAATATATTCTTGTGTATGTAGTTTGCATCAGTGACCCTCCACTACTGCACCAACCTCATGTGGCTCCTCAAGCATGACACTCTTAATGATTAATACAATTCCAAACAGGAAAGACTCCGCTAAGTTGAAATGCAGACAACTTTTAACCCGTAAATCCTGGCTTGCTTCTTGAGTGTGCTGGTTTAAACACATGTTATAGTATACAGAGTGTTAGACCTTAGGCTCAAAACCTTCACGGCAATGATTAGACAGTAGACTGATAAACAGACCTATGACATAATGTGGAAACACTGAGCCCATTCACAGACCTCATCACCCACAAAACATCCAGCGTGCCGGGCAAAATCTCACACATATAAAGCACATTCCTGGCGGTTGGTTGGTGGGTTGGGGAGCTGCTACAAGGAGGGAATATCACTCTTTGTCAGTTGTGGAAGAAGTACTCGATATTGTTACTTAAGTTAAAGTATAGAATACCAAAAAAGTGCAAAAAAATGAAAAAATAAAATAAAAAATACTCAAGTAAAAGTAAAAGTATCATATGGAAAAAAAATACTAAAGTACCTGCTTGTTTCTATAGATATGTCTTTGCTTGGAATGTTCCACAGTATGACTTTAAACAGTTCTACCTTACATTTATTCAATAACACGTGGGTTTATAGCTCAAAATACATAGAAAAACAGGCATTCTGACTGTGAGCGGGGTTGCCTCTCCACAGATCTGACCTGTATCTTGGTCTGGTTTGGTCTCCATGATGACAGAAAGGTTTAATGCCATACTGTGAAACATTCCAGACAAAGCAATAACATCTCCATGGAGAACGGCATTTGTCAGACCTCCATAAGAAAAATTACACAATGCCCCTTAAAAGAGTAAAAAGTCAACGTATTTAGTGCAGATTTTGAGGTCCTATAAGGGTTGAACTGAATCAGTTATTTTTGTAGCTGTTTTTATTTGTATATTTTTTCTCAAATAATTAACTTGATAAAAAAAAAAAAAAAAAACCCTCAGCCTTTTCAGCGGGTCTCAGATAGTAATGAAAAATACTTTGTTGTTCAAAAACATAGTGGAGTAGAAAGTGCATATCTCAAATGCAGTGAAGTAAAAGTAAAAAGTATCCACTATAAAATATACTTAAATAAAGTACAGATACCTAAAAAGTTATACTTAATTGCAGTACTTTTACCTTGTTACTTTCCACCACTGCTCTGCGTACCTCTTTTCACATGTTCAGAAGGCTGGGAGACTGGAGGAGATTAGGAGACTGAGTGGTGCCTTCTTTTGCTGCATGCTCGAAAAACCGTGTTGGAAAGAGAATGGTGTATTTCCCCAGAGAAGAGATGACCCAATCGCCTTGAAACTTCCTGTACTGTTCCCAAGAAAGAAGATAGCATTTAGAAAGACAATGCAGATGGATAAAGGGCAAGCCATAAATAGAGATAGACCAGTATGGGTTTTTTCATGGTCGATGCTGATATTGATCTAGACAAACCAATGGCTGATGAACTCTGCCGATATTTTTAGGCTGATATATTTAGGTAATTTTCCCCAAATTATAGAATAAAAACTACAAACTCTATAGAGTCTAGTGTAGTGACATTTTTGCAGTACCTTCTTTGGACTAAAATGTTCAAACAAAGCTTTATGCATAGATTTTTCATGCATATTTAGGCTACAAACAAAATATTGGCCTCTGATGGAGATTTATGCTCCATAGCTGATATGCTAAAAAGGGGCAAATATCGGCCATATATCGACCTGTCTCTAGCTAAATGCTGCTGCTTCCATTTTCTTATAATACATATTCAAAAGGCACTCATAGACTTACAAAGAAATATGGATTTAAAGGTGCACTATGTAGCCTAACATTTTAGTGGAGGGTTTGCAACCTGCTTTGTCTATTTGTTTCACCATATGGCATTAAAGTTATCTATCTTTAAGGAAACAAGCAGCTGACGTTACCAGGCCAAATTACAGGTCAGGTCTGCGGAGAGGCAACCCTGCTCACAGTAAGAATGTATGTATTTATGAGCAATAAACACATCTGTGATCGAATAAATGTATGAAAGATAAAACAAAAACCATACTGTATCCATGAAGACAAGCAGGGGGTAGACCCTCCACCAGAAAACACAGAGCACCTTTAAATTGAACCTAGAATAAACTGGGAAACATGAAAAAATTACATATTTTCAAGTCAAAAATCATTTGGATGTTTGGAGGGAAAACGCTCATCTTGCTGATCTTTTAAATACATTCATTGTTGCATGGAAACCTCATTGTAATCAAAACGGTTAAGTGATTGCAGCATATGTTTATAACCTTAATACTTGTGTCCAGAACGTTTAACTTCACGAGAGGTGAACGAAGATGTGAACGAGTCGAGATTTCGTTCAGCTGTATCAAAAAAGTAATACTGCGCTCCCCCCTAGTGTCCACTGTAGGTATTACACGGCAAAAATAGACGAGTTTTTAAACTACTCAGAATACCAATTGTTGCGTTTCACTTACAATAAATAAAACACAGATTTTTAAAGCAATAAAACTATACATCAATTACAATTATAAACGCTAACCTGAATAATTATGTGGCGAATCTGCGGAGAGGAACTACACCGGGCAGGAAGTGAAATCCACGTGTGCCCGTCAGGATAACGCAGAGCTGCAAAGGAGGACTGGAAATGCTTACAAATTCTTACTAGGAACTGACATAATTTCTACTAGAAGTTTGTACTAGAAGTTCTCGGAGGCGTTGGGCAAAATGTCGTCTTTCAGGAAAGCGTTAAAATCCCGACAGAGAAACCACCATGAAAGATCTCAGGTTTGTTGTTGGTTAGCATGCTAGTATTGGTCAATGTAAATAAATGGCAAATGTCTACGAAGAGCTGTAATGTCAACTCAATTGACTGTATTATCTTTTCCCATCAATAGCCTGGTTTTCGAAAACATCTGGGATTGTTGGAGAAGAAGAAAGACTACAAACTTAGAGCAGAGTAAGTTGATAAAATGTGTCCACACTTGTAGTTCCTGTATTGATATTGATAAATGAGTACTGCATTATTAAGTGGCTACTACTAGAACATACCATAACCAGTGAACTTCTTGGTTTGATTTAAGTAAGATTTGATCATGATGGGCGATGTTAAAGCATCTCGGTATTATAGTTTTGTTTTGTTTATCTCAAACCAACTGCATTATCTTTATTGGAGAGGTGAGACAAAATTAGAGATTGTGCACACATGAGAATTATTACTTTAATCATGTGTTTACTTTTGGATTAGATAATAAAGGGCTACATGTTGGTGAGTTCCAAAAAATAGTGATAGAATGGCAACAAAAATACTGTGAGGCCAAAATTGGAAACAGAATCTCAGTTTATTAATTTGAAATTATGTTAAAATTTCATCTTGTCTTGTTCTCATGGATCCAATCTTGTGTCTCGTCTCATCTTGTGGAAATTGTATCTCATCCCACCCTTTTTATTATCGCAACATGTCCTATATTTTTTTCAAGTACAGAGTAATATAGGATTATAAAAGACTAATTGTGTGTTTTTCTACAGTGACTATCACAAGAAGCAGAACACACTTGCTGCTTTGCGAAAGAAAGCACTGGACAAGAATCCCGATGAGTTCTACTTTAAAATGATCAACTCTCAGCTGAAGGTTGGAAGCAATATCATAGTCATTCTCTTGTTGATCAGCCCTTGAGGTGTGGTTCAAAGCTTCACTTATGTTCATGGTAGGATGGAGTACACGTAGCAAAGAAATCCACTGACGAAGAGATGACAGAGGAACAAAAGAAGATGATGCGCACACAGGACATCAAATACATAGAAATGAAGAGAGTTGCAGAAGCTAAAGTGAGTTCAGTTCTTGTATGTTGCAAACCCAGTGAATAAATACTATTTGATGCTTTGTTTTACTGAAATGCATACTGTACTTTTCAGAAAATCGAGAGGTTAAAAGGAGAGCTTCATCTTCTAGACAACAAACCAAAAAACAAGCACACGTTCTTTGTGCATTCAAAGAAAGAAGGTAAACATTTTAGTTGTCTTCTTGGGCTTCTATCTTTCCAGTTCCTGATTTGCAAATGGCCTCTCCTCCTGGTGCAAGATCAATTCAGCGTTTTTGGTTTTGTTTTTTTAGTGCAGTCATTTGATTTGGCGACGCACCTCAACACTATGCCTCAGCTGGTGAACAGAGTTTTCAACCGGCCAACTATAGACACACTGAAAACCAAGCGCATCCAGGGAGCTGTAGATCCTAAAAGTGTGGAGGTGAGTAAAAAACAAAAAAGAAAAAGACACTGCAGTTGTTGTTTTTTTTCATTAATGTCACTCAAGGGCTCAGTAGGTTCACCCATAATCCAAAGGTTGGCTCTCACCTGCACATATTGCAGCTGTACCCTTGGGCAAGACACTTCACCTTGCCTCCAGTGTTTTAAACTGCTGTTTCAATGCACGTGTGTTTGCGTGTTAATGTGCGAATAGTTGGGAATTGGCCCTAGGCGTGTTTGCATTTGTGTCATGAATGGTCATTAACATGCACTGCCCCAACCATGTGAATAATAATATATAACATAATGTATATTAATGTGTTTGAATATTTATTTCCACAGAAACTGGGTAAACAACGAAGGCACCAGTATAAAATCCTTGGCCAGAGGATAGACAGAGAAAAGAAGATGTTTGTCATTAGTGAAAAAATTCAGACCAGGAAAGACCTGCAGGTGAGACAAAAGATGGCTCTAACTAGAATATTAACTTTCAGATGTTAATATATGTCTTTTTCATTCAGGACAAAAGAAAGAAGATTAAGGTAAAGCATGAGACCAAAAATTCTGCAGCTGTTTACAAGTTTGAAGCAAAGAGACAGCGCTGACCACAAAGACTTTCAATAGCAGTTTCCATGCAGTGTTTGAGTCAACTCATAGTGTTACATCATGCTATATTTAGTCATCTTGTTTTCTTTAGATGGAAAAAAAAACTGAATTTCCTGATATAATATTATTACTTTGTGCATTTTTTTTTTTTGTATATTGTTTTGCTGCCAGTAGGTGGTATCAGTGTTCTATAATTCACAGCAAAAAATACACTGAAGGGACAAATAGAAGAAATGATTGTAATAATAAAGAAACTAAAATAAATAAATTCACTGTTTTTATATGGAAAAATGATCACTTTGAAGTACACATTATAATAGTACCCCACAGTAAAAATGCAGGTTTAAAACCATTTAAAGCTTGTGTTTTGTTTTTGTTTTTTTTTTCTTTAATTGTGGAACGAATCAGGAATATGTTTAGTACTGACCTTCCCCATTTCCATCTAAATTCTGTTTTACTTTTTTATCTGCTTTAAACTTGTACATTCTAACTGATGTGAGAAACACTGGATGTAGCTTTTTTATATACACCACAGATGTGAAGACACTGCTTCCACATCCGCTGAAGGACACTCTTTTGTGGGCTGCATCCTTCAAAGACACAGCCCTTGACTTTTGCAGATCATATTCAGTTTGTACAGCAAATTTCACGACCTCCACCATTTCAGATCAACAACTGAGGGCCCTGGCAGTTCACGACAGTTCTCTAAATCTGTAGTTTGGTTATCTCTATTTAAAATAGCAGTGCAAATGCAACTGTCATTAGGCCTTACTCCTTAAATCTCAATTTGGCAAAAGTGCATGGAATTGTAATAACATGTTAAATAAATTATATTTGGCTTTTAGATAAATCTTTCCATCTATTAGTGTATAAATGGCACAATGGTCCTTGCCTTCTGTATATTATGTAAAAGATTATAAATTATACTGGTCATTTCACAATTTTGGGTGGAATTTTCAGTGTTGAGGACATGCGTAGAGGGATTCCATTTTGAACTCGGCGCTACTTCCTGGATTTTTCTTTTCAACTTTTTTCCACAAACTGATATAAAACTATGATAAATATTTACTACAGGTACTAACTCACCAAACCAAGTAATAATTAGAAAAACATGAAAACGTCATTTGCACTTTAAGTTCTGAATAGAAAGGCACAATTTATTCACTATAGGTGCACATTTTGCTGGCAGTTTAAATCCTCATTTAACAAAATAAAGGTGTTATTATTTATTTTTATTAGTCCAAACATAATTATTGTGTGATTTAGACAAGTATTGGCCCTTGTTAAGAGTATGGTTGCTAAGTAAGAGTTATGGAATTCATCTATGTATATCACATCTGCCGTCCTTAAACATGTACTCAATCAAAAACTTCTGTCCAGTTGACAGAATTTAATTCCTCCTTTGCCATGGATCTTACCTGGGAGACTGAGGGACTTCACAAACATAAATCTTAAAAACATTTATGTTAACTATGTTTTAAAGAAATGTGTAGTCTGACCTGTCATATGCACTTTAATTTGTGGTAAGATATTAGGCCTATTGAATCCCGCTTTTATTTAGCCAGAATATGTATTAATTTTTCCACTGTATAAACAATTTTACACTGACGCCAGCTGCTCTTCCCATTCAGAAAATCTTTGCTCCTCTTAAACCCAGACTCTCCTCCTGGAAGCCATCAGTCTCTGTCATAAAAATCAAAGTTTATTAGCTCAATATACAGTATCAAAACGTCCATAAATCCACGTAACTGTACAAGCATCGGCGTGTATAGAGCTCCAGTCAGCTGTACAAGTCTAAGTGTAATTACAGCTTTCATCTCATCCAGTGTAATAGACTCACGGTCCAGGAGCGGCACCACTGACCTGGGCCTGATCGATCACGGAGGTGGCACCCGCTTCATAAACAGCACCCATCCATCAGCCTGTCCTGAGACCCACTGCAGGAGAGACGGGAGAGCCAGACCCGGAAATGTCACCCACCCACCTGCCCCCCACCACCGCCAACAAGGAGAGAGGAGGGGGGAGGGAGGGAGCAGACCACGAGACTTTGGCCCAGATGCTGCTGACCAGACCAAAGGTGAGCCAACATCCAGACAGGTCAGAATGAGGGAAGAGTAATGGGTGGTGTTCCACTGGACCACTTAAGCCAATATAAAAGTCAATACAAAGTGGGAAGTCTGGGTATATGCAAATCCAGTGTTGAATTGATAGAGTTTGTGTTTGTATCTGTCAGCCTATAAAGTAGTAGCAATATAATGTACCATATGTCAAGGCAAGAGAAATACATACTGCTTTCTTCCAAATAAACTCTCTTAAAAGTAGGACCACGTTGGGTATACAATAGTGCAATAAGAAACATTAGGAAAAACTGGCATGTGTTTATTGCTGTGTTTCAGATGACAGGCCAATAATATTTAACACAGATGGGGGGCAGCTAAAAAGAAGATTGTTATTATTGTGTTTTTGTTGCTAAATAGTGAGGTCTTGGGTCTAGTCACTAATAGAAATGATCAGGTTCAATATGTCTGAATTTACATATTCGATGTGTAAATTAAAACATCATCACATTTTAAACTCTGAAGACAACCAATAGCTTTCGGTTGGGATAAAATGTGAGTTTTAATGGATCTTACAAAATGGTATTATAAATGAGTGGTTTGATTGACTTAAGGCTTGTAACTTTGGTTGTTAATTTGCTTGCACAGAGCATGGAAAAGCATAGGAAATATGATGAAAAACATTAACACATAGACATTTGTCAATCTTAAACAGTTATAGATGTAAAAGTAGTGAACTGAACCACTACATTCTGTGAATGTCATAGATACAGTATAGTATCAGGGCCCCTCTTCTTCTTACATATCCTTTTGTGAAAGAAGTTTGTTAAACATTATATATTTAAAATATTTTGTTCTGTTATTGTGCAATTGTTTGCAAATAGTATCATACATTTATTCCATAATACCATGGCTGACTGCAGAATTGCTATTTATTTTACATATGAAAAACATAATAATTGTAATAATAACTTTTTACTCACTAACTTTTTCTACTCGCCGTCTTGTGTGATATTTTCAAATGAAACCGCCCCTGTATCAGCTTTCAGTGCTTGCCCCTGAAATGCCACTTGCTCCTAACTTGACATTTCCACTCTTCTCATTGATGTCTGTGGCCTCTCCATCATTGAATGACTGGCTTCCTCGCCTCCCCCCCTCCCGCTCTTTCTCCCCCTCCCCTTTTCCCCCTCCTGCGTCATAGCAACCAACCGCGTGCGTGCACTGGGCCCTCGGGCTGGGGCGTCTTATCAGCAGAGGGGGCGGGGGTCAGCGAGGAGAGCCCAGGGGTCAAAACACTGTGTGCGCAATTCCGGGACCCCAATCTAACGGGCAGACCCAGCACAGACACGCCACTGTTCCTCCTCAAAATCTCCTTTCTTTCCCCCTGGCAGCCCCACTCTATAGCCGGGCTGCTGTGGCGGACCCAAGGGTGGGCAGTGGGCGACCTCCATGATTTTAAAGATATAGACAGACATCCCTCTATTGTCAGAAAACCCATAATTCATTTGGGCATCCTGTAGCCCCTAACCCCGGCGAAATGACCCCTGGAGGTTTGCTAACGGGCAGTCGTTTTAGGAATGGGGGTAAAGTGGTGTACAGTGGGGGCAGCTGGAGGCCGTGACATTGAACCTAATATATAAGAACTGTTTGAGTCGAAGTGGAAACTGATTAAGAATGGGTCTATTACAAAGGACCTCTGTTGGAGAGTTAAGTTACTAGTCTATTAATGGAAAAACAGTCGTTATGAATGCAGCGCCTTTAAATAACCAATGATAAATGTGGGGGCAGTGCAATGTTTTTGGTGCTGACAACACTGTTTAAATTCAGTACAAAAAGAACATAAACTAATGACTATATAAAGACTAATAAATGGACCACAATCATGTCAACAGCAGCTATATAATAATTAGGAATGCAACGAAATATGGTGCTATCGTATCATCAAAAGTCTCACAATAATATCATGGGCCATCACAATATATTGAATTAAGTCTCTTTGTTTAAATTCATTGTTATGGTGCAGCATGAGCTAAAAAAAACTGAGAACTACATAGCCATACCATGATCCTTTGGTGTCAGTGCAAACTGTATGAAGAAATAACAGTTATTAAGCACTTTTAAATCTTAACCAAAGGCTTTTAAAGTAGCATATTCACAATTTGGTTGTATTTGTATAGTATTGAGAGATTTGGATACCATTAAATCCCTAATAATAATGTGACACTTTCTCCTAACAAGAGTCCTTAAATTATGCATAAACGATAATAATATGTTGGCAAAACTATTGATTACACATATCCATTTAGGGTGTGTTCACACTTGTTCTTTTGGGGTCCTGCTTTAAGCCCAGTTTAGTTCTGACAATAGACCTGATTTGGGCTTGTTATAGTCCTGGTTCAGTCCAAAATTAGTCCCAGTCTCATTTTTGATATGGTCTATGTGCAAGAGTGAACATTCCCAATCTCTATGGGCTGTCAACATTTTTATTATAAACAGCCTTTACCAGCAAACACTACCATGAGTGGATCTTGTTCCCCTTGGCCAATCTTCACATTTCTTTTGTTTGTCAGTAGTGCCAGAATCTGCTAATGCTTTTTGAGCCCAAATCAGCTCATCAGTTTGAATTATTCCATCTTTAACTTGGTAAATCTTGGAAAATCTTACTAATGATTGCAATGGAGAAAAATATGAGATCACCTTTTTAAAATAATAGTGTGGAAACTAATGTGGAAACAGGTACCAACCAGTATTCAATGATGCAATGTCAAGAACAGCATAATCTTCAACTGTAATGTGCCAGCAAGGTGGTCCAGTTTAATTTGTGGTGCCTTTCTGTTTGGAGTATGCAAGTCCCCCATGATAAGGTGGATTTTTCAACTCTGGTTACCATAGCAACTTTACTTTTCTTATTGGTACTTTTAATGGACATTCTGGCTCAAGATCTGGAGATGGGTCCCTGTAAGCTGCTACTCCTGACTTACTATGGAGCTCAACAGTGACCGTCCGCATCTGGTTCCGGAACTAAAATTCATTTTTCCGGTTAATTTTCCAGAAAAATAAAAAATTAAAAGTTTGAAAGTTTGGAATAATCAGCTATGTGGTAACTAATGACCACTACAGCTGTAATTTTATTTTAAATCTGTGTCTGGAATGTTATAAACTCCACAGTTATTAAATCATTTTGCCAAATCTTGTGTTTTAAAAGTGTTTTTTGACCTCAAAACAACCTCGTTATAGATAGTGGTTAGCACGTAGCTTGATAGACTCTGCCTTTAGACTCTTAATACCTTTTCCAAATGTCCATGGAAAAAATGAATGGAAAATTTAGCAGATGGTCACTGTTGAGCTCTATTCCAATAGTGTTTATGGAAAGGTCAAATGGAGAAAGACTAGAAAGACAATCAGAAAACACTAGAAAGACAATCAGAAAACACTAGAAAGACAATCAGAAAACAATTCCTTGTGTTATATATGAAAAGTTAACCCGAAACAAGAATGAACCCTGAAGCCTGGTGTAAATATACATTCTTGAAACTCCAAAGAAATTCTCGAGTACATACATTTGATTCTGATAACTCCCCTCCACAACACAGTATTATTCTTGAATTGCAGACCTTTTGAGACTTACTGAGCCGCTCCCTAAATGCACATTATTAAAACACACATATCACATTATCACATTGTACCTCCCATACAACTCAGCAGCCAGCCTAGCCTTAGCTTACTGCGCCAAGGTTAAGCGCGGTTAAGGAGAGCGCTAATCGATCCCTCATTTGGCGGCGTCGAGGCGGTGGGGAGAAGAAAGAGAGGTAGCCCGGGGTCTGTGTGTTGGTGGTGGGTGCCGGGGGGCTGGGGGGGACATATGTGGGGGTGTGGAGAGAGGGATGAGACACACTTTTTATCTTTATTTCTCCCCTTTAACTTGAAGCCGGGTGTCATGGGGCTTTTGAAACAGTGGATTGAGAGGAGGGACACTGAAGGAGGGAGGGGGTCTCTTCATGCCAGGGGGGAGAAGATCTTTACAGCTTTGACAGTGGCCCTGACAAGTTGTGTGTGTGTGTGTGTGTGTGGTTGTGTTTGGCTATGGGACAGGGTGGCAGTATTGTTTGCATGGAGAGCTTGGATGTGTCTGGATCACGCACAGAGGTGGGGATCGCACAGCCCCCCTTTTAAAATTGCTGCTAATGAGCCCTGGCTTGTGAGAGGCACTCGAATTGATTAAATTTGCATGGGAGCCTAAATCATGACGGGCGCTTCATATGCAGGCCTCACCACCTTTAGGTACTCACACACACACACACATACAGACACACACCACTGCACCTCAGAGCCACAGGGGGTGTCTGACAGGGGAGGGAGGGGCAGGGGTGAATGTGTGGGACAAGGTGCATTACGCATACATGCAAAGTGGAGAGGTAGGCCTGTCACGATAACAAAATTTGAAGCACGATATTTGGCTACAGAGAAATATTGCGAGAAACAATAGTACTGAAAATACCTGGATTTCAGATGGCATCACACCATTCTATAGGCCAGTGTATTTAATGCAGAAAGGAGGCAACTAAAATGAATGTTGTTAAAAATAAATTTTTTCGTTGTTATACAGGGAGTTCGTGGGTCTAGTCAATAACAGAAATCATCAGGTTTAATGTGATTTTACATTTTGGTTATTTCATGGCAAAGCACAATGTTATCAATTGAAAAAACTGTATCTTGCCCCCATCTGAGAGTATGACAATATATTTTGGGGCCCAATATTTATCATGTCTACAGTTTATTTGTAAAAGTAGGGAGATTTTGAGTATTTTTGTTGTAATACCATAAAATGTGACCTGTACAAGGTGACTTTTATGGCTATTTATCTGTTGCAGCTCAGGCCTTTTAATGATACTGTCTATTTAAAAATGTGTTTACTGGGATTATCCTGCTTTTCTATCATTGCGGCATGAAGTAGTTTCAGTATTATGATTTATCGTTATATTTCTCTGTAGCAATATATCGTGCTTCAAAATGTGTGCCTGTGGCAGGCCTATGGCTATTTTGAGCTGTAGTTCAAAGTCTGTATAAGAACGTGGGTGAGACTGACCTAAGGCAGGGCCTAAAAAATGAAGACAGATTCAAATGTGTGAATTGCCGTCACAACTTTCCCTTTCATGTGCATGGAGGCTGAACGACTGTACTCTCACCTTACAATAAAAAGCCCCTTCAACCCAAAATACTGTATATTTGAGATGTACAAATCCTCCAGATAAAGTAGTCTTGACCAAACCCACTACAATATTTGGAGACTGGTACTGTGCATGGTGCCCACTGCTCCTGATGGGATGCCCCAGCATCTCTGAGGGATGGGTCAAATGCAAAGGAGAGTGCTGTTAGTTAACCTAATAGATGTCAAAAATAAAGTTAAAAAATGCATAATATAAGATTTTTATAAATATATCTTTCGAAGAATTCCATTTCTTTTCATAAAATAAACGAATGTTACAAAAGCTCAATGGAGGCGAATCAGTTATGTTGCTGATGCACATAAGATATTTTATTTACAATTTCTCAAACTCTATTAACTGCTAAGCTATAAAACATAGCAGAATGTTTATTTGTACCCCATAGAAAGTTAGCCTCATTGTGCCTTTAAACTTTTAATATTTTAAGGTCTATGAGAAAAAGAAATGGAACTTTTACATTTGGACAGTTGATCTGCATTGTTGTTTACAGAACAATGTTTAGCTACATATGGGGGACGGACAAGCCTCCAGCAACTTCAAACCTATTACAGCAACGCAAGTGAGCTTTTTGTATGTTACTCTCATATAGAAGAAATCAAGAGCTAATTTTAACTTAATTTAATGTGATACCTATATAACATACCTTTATATTTACAAAAATACCTGTTGTAAATATAAATTATAAAAGCTGAAATGGAAAAGAATTGAATAAAAAAGTTGAAAAATATGTTGAAAAATTACAGGAAGTATAGAGTTCTATTTTAGAAAGTTCCATACTGATGACTGATCACACTTTAGGGAGAAATATGTACAAAAGTTCAGCACAATTTACAGTATTTTTCTAAATTTTTTCATAAAGTCGTACGTATAATGATCTTGTTTTAGTAAAATGAATAGTCCAAGCTATCATAGACACTTTAACATGACAGCATGCCCCCAAACTCATGTACTTTCACTTTCACATTCAAACTACTACAGTGTTAAACCCTCTCTTTCCATGATGTAAACAACAGTACAACACTACAACATTGGGTGTATTACTGCCACTCCATCAGTCAGCTGTGCCTAGGGGATGTGTTCATTAGACTTTAACTACCGGATCTGTCCTTGTCTCCAGCCCCTGTGTGTCATTCTACAACGCCATCATCGCGTGTGTATACAGTGTATTTATGCACGGATCACAGTACTCTATACGCGCGTGAAGGGGGGTTAACTGTGTTGTGACATTGTGCAATAGCTGGTAATTACTGATAATGGACACCGGTATTGTCTTTGAGATGGAGGAGGTGGTGCTTCTAATTACTGTGGAGGCATTTGATGGACGTTACAAGGCCATACATGCAAGCAAGGAGGGAGCAAGCAATATTTGGGATGAGTTGTTGAGTTTTGTAATCTGTTTTGTTTGCTCGTGTAATGTTTTTGCTCCTCTAGTCCCATGACCTCCAGCTGACACATGCACACCTGCTGGACATGACTGGAGAAGAGGGGAGAAGAGAGACCATACACCAGTAGTGACCGCTCTGGGCCCACTGAATTTGCTGCAGTATTTTAAAGTGCTGTACTCAATTTTGAAATTTGTTTTGCAGCTGTCTAGGCTAGGGTGATTTTCAGATTTTAAGAATTAAAAACTAGGACCCACCGTGGTAAGGATGGTTAAATAAAATTGTGAAAAGAGCACGCCATTTTCAACTCACTTGTGGGTGAGTACCGTATATAATCTGAGGGATAAGCACAGTTTTTTGTATTTTAGCTAAACAGATTGGCAGATTGGCCAAATAGAGACACCTGAGACATGTCTGTATAAAACTGAGATGAATCACTGGTTTTGGATAAATCTGCTGGGACAGGGGACACATGGCTCAAAACTGGGACTTTCCTGGGTAAATACGGACGTCTGGTCACCCTAGCCTAGGCAGCTCTTGAGGTCAAAATAAGTCAGCTGTGTGCTGTCTGCATGTAATTATAAAGCATTTTATTAGATAATCAGGAAACTACCCACTAGTCCGAGGGTCCACTAGACTTTCTTTCAAAGTCTGGTTAAGGTTAGGATTAGGGTTAGGTTTAGGCAAGGGGTCCAAGTCTGGTTAAGGTTAGGGTTAGGGTTAGGTTTAGACAAGAGGTCAAAGTCTGGTTAAGGTTAGCTCGGACTAGTGGACCCTCGGACTAGTGGACCCTCGGACTAGTGGACCCTACCCGATAATCAGGAAGTCCGCGTTAGCATGCTATGTTGTCGCTAGCATTATTGTGACAGCAAAACTCTGCTCTGTTCTCAGAAAGTTGTGAAAAGTGCTGATAAGCTCTCATCACGGTGAATCATTAGTATGCTCTGAATGCATATTGTGTAAAGGTGCATTATGTAACTGTTCCACCAACTTCCTGTTCTAGATGGACATGTTGCTTTGTCGGGATGTCACACAATAAGACATCAAACATATCTGTCTCCATCTGTCTCCTGACATCTGGAAAGGCAAACTCACAGTACAAAATGCATGTATTTTAACGTATTTTTGTACAATAAAGCAACTGTAATTGAATAAAAGCAAGAATGGTTCAGTGTCATAGTGCAGAACATTCCAGGTGAAGCTATAACATTAAGGTACAAGCAGGTGGCAGACCATCAGAAAAGTTACATAATGCATCTTTAATGAGTTTGGGATTCAGTAGGTTGAGCACTATACTAAAATAACTGCATGATCTCTGGCTTTTGTATAAGTTCCATTTCTAAATCAACACACATCACATACATTTTAGTGCTACAAAACAATATTATTTATAAAGTTTGTACATTTTGTTCTATAACTGGCCATTTAGCTGGATTTTAAAACATAATTGTACCTTGCATGTTTCTCCTGTGCTTGTGTCTTTTATTTTTATGTTATTTATTTTCTTGTTTTTTAACCTTTTTATGTATTGGGATTTTCTCTCTTTCTGTCTCTCTCATTTGATTTTACTAGTTAGTCTTAACGAGAACTAGTGAAGATAAATAAAGCTTTATTTTGTCCCCATTGTATTGTTTTATCTGTATTGTGCAGCACTTGAAAAGTATTTTGTTTATGAAATGTGCTATATAAATAAAGTGGATAAAGTGGACTGAGCTCTGTATTGTGCAAACAGAAATCTAGTTAGGACTAGATGTAGTTATGGGCATTCTAACTTTACACCTTAGCCCTGCCACTCTTCACTACTTTTAGCATCTTTTGTACAACAATCTTGCCATTTTTTCAGTTTTTTTCCTCCCCAAATAATCTCTACACCTCACTCCGCACCGTGAGATCTACTTTGTGCATGTGGACTCCGCATTGACTATGGCAGCGATGCATGTGCGCGCATTTGGTGTGGGGTTAGCTAGTGCGTAGTTAGCTCGGGTGATTGCGGTAATCAGCTGGGGACGTTAATCAGGGTTTGTTCGTCAGTGGCCTGATGAGGGGCGATGAGGGCCGCTGATTGTAATGCCACGCTTTGATCGGTCTCGACTACAGACAATCATTATCATACTTTTTTTCCATTTTCAAATTCCCACTTTTGCAAATGAAGATTGCCAAAGTGTAAACAAACAATGTAAACAATGCAATTCCATATGATTTCCAGATACAATGGGAACTGAAAGTAGTGTTATTATGTTGGATGTTTTCAGTGGTAAAACGTAGCAAAATTAAAGTACTACTTCAGTATACATTTTAGGTAACTGTACTTTACTCAAAGGTGCATTGTGTAACTTTTCTGGTGGAGGGTCTGTCAAATGCTTTTCTCCATGGAGATGTTATTGCTTTGTCTGGAATGTTTCACAGTATGGTATTAAAATTTTCTATCTTCATGGAGACCAAACCAGACCAAGTTACTGGTCAGAGATGTGGAAAGGCAACCCTGCTCACAGTCAGCGTGTCTGTTTTTCTAGGCATTTTTGAGCGATAAATCCAATAAATGTAATGCAGAGGTGTTTAATGTCATATTGTGGAACATTCCAGGCAGAGCAATAAGCAAGTGATGGACCACCAACCAAAAAGTTACATAGGGCGCCTTTAAAGGTGCATTGTGTAATCCTTCTGGAGGACGGTCTGTCACCCGCTTGTCTCAAGGAGTTTTTTTTTTGTTTTTTTTTACCAAGAATGTTCCACTGTGAAATTAAACTTATCTATCTTGCATTTATTTAATTATCAATGTAAAATACCTTGAAAAGCATGTGTTTGAACTTTGAGTGGGCTTGCCTCTCCACAGATCTGAACTGTAACTTGGTTTGGTGGTGTCAGGTACAGGTATTTATGGAGATAGATATGTATAATGCCATATTGTGGAACATCTCAATGAAGACAAGCTGATGGCGGGCCCTCTGCCAGAAAAGTTACATGGTGCACCTTTAAATGGATACATATGATTTCCAGCTACAATATGAAAACAGAAAGTAGTTTTATTATGTTGGATGTTTTTCAATCCAGTGTACACAATGGCTGACGATGTGTTATATTTCACTATTTAGGTGTCAGAGTCACCCCTATCAAATAACATGAGATGGGGGAGGGGGCACAGACGTTGTAGAGATATAGGTATGTGATTGGTTGGGGGCTGGGCAGGCATATGACCCCCTCTCTTTTATATCTTGTCACACGCCGGCTTGCATCAGATTTTTATTTTTTCCCCATTTCTTTTTCCACTCGAAAAGAGACAAGAGAGAGGGAGGGAGCGGGAGGGAGGGCTGGCTATGGCATCGGTGCTATTATAACTGCCTCATCAGCCAAGTCCCTACAAGGCCTGATACAAATTAATTAACCTAATTAGGGAGTGTGATTGCGGGTGTGATTATAGGGGCTGGGAGGTGGGGGGGCAGGGCTGGTACTGGGAGCTAGAGCCCAAGGTGTGGGAGACCAGCCAAGCTGCTCTGCATGGTTAATGAGAGCCCCCCAATCACTGTTCTCCTTCTCCCTTCTCTTTTTTTTTTTTTTTTTTTTTTTTGATACTTTATTGTGTGAAAGTTTCACATGAGGAAAAAAAAAAAAAAAAAAAAAAAAAAAAAAAGATTATTCAAACATGTGTGAATGAAACAAAACTCCAAGAATTTTGAGGAGGTAACAGGAGGATTGACAACAAGGCTTAAAGCCCTCAAGAGTCAGTTTTGAGTAACCTTTAACTACACTCACCAATTACATTGATTCTACTCAATATCAAAACTCTCCTCCTATATTCACCTCACCAGTGTTCTTTTCCACTCAGATCTCTGCTTTGTACCTTGGCCTCATTTGCCTGGAGGTACTTCCAGAAATGCCATCATTATTCTGTAGCTAACTCTCCTGTGCTTTCAGTAAATTATATGCTTTGTCAATTTTACCCCAATTTGTGTTTGTATAATTTTCTGAGAGAGGGCTTTAGCCTGAGTACCTGTGCTGGTAAAAGGGGACAATTAAAGGGTCTGTACTTCATTTTGAACCATGAGTGAAGACCATGTTCCAAAATTAACTGTTAGCCCCGCCCACTTTGTCCCATCTCTTACTCAGATGTTGAACCGTGCAGAGAAAAAACTGTCTGGGATAGTTACCAGTTGGTTCCACTGGGTTTTTATGCAAAGAAGTGTCAAAATGCTGCTTAAAGATCCTAAGCCATGATATATTGTTGTTACCTCTTCAAAAGCATACCTGGAGATGTGTTTTGTTTCATTCACAGATGTCTGCGTAATCCTGGTTTATTAGTCTTCTACATCTCCAAAGCTAAAAGTGCTCTGTTCCACCTTGTGATGTCATGCAGGGGTAGTTTTCAAGTTAACAGCTACATTTTACCTTTTGTTCAGTAGAGACTGAAAGTTCCAGAGCTGAAATTATCCACATGATTCTAGTGAAGGGTGTGGAGTTTAAATGCACAGTGGTGCACGTCCTGTATTACCACATGACATCACAAGGTGGAACGAAGTGTTTTCAGTTTGAGAGAAGAACTCAGCCTAAATATGCAGGATTTGTGTGTTAAACATGTGTGAATGAAACAAAACACAACTCCAGGTATGATTGTGATGAGGAAACAACATTATAACATAGATCAGAAAATAGCATAATATGGTCCCTTTAACTACACCCAGTTACACTGATCCTCCTTATTATCAAAACTCCTCTAACACCAGTGCATTTCTTCAGAACAAGAGCTTAAATAGACCCAATAGTGCAGAGGGCTGTTTTAATGGGACCAGGCTGAGTAAGGAAACAGGGAGAGTCAGCACGGAGAGATAACAATGCGCTCCACTAATTTCAACAATGCTATGCTATGCTATGATTTTTTAATGTTTATATACACCCGAATCAAAACCTATAATGTAAAGAAATTCTAAATAATGAAATTCAAATTATTGATATACAATTGCTAAATGAACGTGATAATTAAAGTAATTTTAAATAATGAAAATCACATCAATTATATAAAATTTGCTAAATGAATAATAAAAAAAGAAGAAAAGACAAAAGAATGATGCATGACCAAAGAATAAAACGGGTGCCAAGAAATTATAGGTCAAAAAAATTTTGTTGAGAAAGAAAACATACACAGGGCTCACACATAATTTTACTTTAAAGGTTCACTGTGTAACCTATTTGTTGGGGGTCCGTCACCTGCTTGTTTCCATAGAGATGTCATTGCTCTGCCTGGATTTTTCCACAGTATGATTTAACAGATCTCCCTTGCATTTATTCAATTACAGGTGGTTTTATAGCTCAAAAATACCTAGAAAAACAGGCATTCTGACTGTGAGCGGGCTTGCCTCTCCACAGATCTGAGTTGTAACTTAGTCTGGTTTGGTCTCCATGAAGATAGAAAGGTACTGTGAAAGATTCCAGACAAAGCAATAACATCTCCATGGAGGCAAGCAGATGATGGACCCGCTACCAAAAAAGTTACACAGTGCACAAGAAACAATAAAGAAGAAAATTACACAAAAAAGAAAAAAATGGTGTCAAATAAGGCATAATTATATAAATGTATATCCATCCATTTTCTACACTTATCCGGAGCCGGGTCACAGGGACAACAGTCTAAGCAGCAACTCCCAGACTTCCTTCACCCCGGACACCTCCTCCAGCTCCTCTGGGGGGGACCCCAAGGCATTCCCAGGCCAGCCGAGAGACATAGTCCCCCCAGTGTGTCCTGGGTCTTCCCCGGGGCCTCCTCCCAGTGGGACATGCCTGGAATACCTCCTGAGGGAGGCGTCCAGGAGGCATCTGAAACAGATGCTCCTCTCGATGTGGAGGAGCAGCGGCTCTACTCTGAGCTCCTCCCGTGTGACTGAGCTCCTCACCCTATCTCTAAGGGCGCTCAGAGCGCTCAGCCACTCTGTGGAGGAAACTCCTCCTCCTTGAACTGCCACCTTAATGTGGTGGAGGGATTTGAGTGCCCGAATGATCCCGGGAGCTATGTTGTCGGGGGCTTCATGCCCCTGGTAGGGTCACCCAAGGCAAACAGGTCCTGGGTGACAGGTCAGACTAAGAACGGTTCAGAAGCCCCTATGATGAGAAACACAGCAAGGCCAGTTACGTCGCCCGGATTGGTGTTACCCCACCCTGGAGCCAGCCCTGGGGTGGGTGCTCAACAGCGAGCGTCTGGTGGGGCCCGGCCGGGCACAGCCTGAAGGAGCGATGTGGGAAAGTCCTCCTGTGGACCCACCACCCCCAGGAGGATCCATAGCGGGCCGGTGCAGGGAGAGCTGGGTGGCAGTCGAAGGCAGGGGCCTTGACGACCGGATCTCTGGACATGGAGACTAACTCTGGGGACATGGAATGTCACCTCGCTGGGGAGGAACAGAAAGTAGAGATTGAACGTAAATGTATATGTACAAGTCAAAATTAAATAAAGAAATATAGTATTACAAATATATCTCAGCTATACAAGAGGTCGAAAGGAGAAACAGTGCAAACATGAAATAATGACGATAATGATAAACTGCCATTGTCACTACTGCATAAATGTGCAGATACCCCCTACAGTTAACTTCTTGACCATTTCCAAAAAGTCTTCCATTTTCTTTGAGGCTATGGTTGAACTGTAGTCCAAAACATGAAGCCGATCTACCCTCTGGGAACTCACAGTCTCTCACTATTCTTCATATTTGGCTATGCACTGGGAATCACAGCTTTACACACAAATGCACACACGCTACGCTTCTGCCACCATCACACCAGAGGAGCAATATTCAAATCTCCTCGTATTTATATTGGACACAGAACAAAGAGTTTCTTCAGACACAAGCAAAAACCTGCTTTCTTGCTGGCATCAGCAATTCTAATGTTTCTAATGAGTCGGAGAAAAGGAGGCTTGGAGCAGTTAGGTATCTGCAAATATGGAAAAAAAAAATAAAAATGAAGTATCAAAAGAATCTGAAGCTTGTTAGAAGTATAAGGAGTGGCTGGCATAGCTGTCCAGGGATTGCAATGTCACCTTTGAATACGCCATACGTTTTGCATGGTTGTTTGATATCTGGATTGTCCCTCTTTAAGCGCTAGCATGTTGGCGCTATCTTCTCTTTCTCCTCTTCCTCTCCGCACTCTCCCTCCTCTTCCTCACATGCATGGTTTTGCAGTTGGAGCTTGGTTGGTATCAGTTGCTGGGATGTGATTAGGGAGCCATGAGCAGACAGTGATAGGGACGCGCTGGATATCGTCGCTCTGATCTGGCGCCCCTGGAAAAAAAAGGCCCATTTTTCTCTCCCCCCTCTCTCAAGGTTTCTGCATTGTAAATGACTCCGAGTCTCATGTATAGGCAAAGAAGCAGAGATTGAATCAAGCAGGACGGTGTATGTAAAATGTGGGAGTGGGGAATCTAAACATGCAAAAATAAAGTAAAAAAAGATTTTATTTAAAGAGCCTGTATTATGGTATTTTCTGAGCTATATTATGTTATTTCCTCATCCAAAACACACCTGGAGTTGTGTTTTGTTTCATTCACACGTTTAACACACAAATCCTGCATATTTAGGTTGTGTTCTTCTCTCAAACAGAAAACACTCTGTTCTACTTTGTGATGTCAGTGGTAATACAGGAAGTATTCCACTGTGTCTGTAAACTCCATACATCTTCACTAGAATCATTTGGATAATTTCAGACACTCAAAGGAGGGGGGGGTCAAATGTCTTGCCCAAGGACCCAAGAGCAGCATTCATCTGTGGGAGCTGGATTTGAACCACCAACAGCATGACATATCTTTCGTCAACCAAGAATTTCTTTAGCCAACTACAGCCCTAGTTCTTCACCAAATCAACGTGAAGATGCAGAAGAAATGAAGTCTATGTGGAAAACTTTAATGGAATCAACTACTGTAAGGAGCCCGCAGAGAAGCCTTAAGTACCTGTTATGTATCACTAAACTCACACTGGGACAGTCTCTGCTTTAAAATGACAAATTAAAGTAGAAAATTAGCGAAATCCCTTTGCTTCTAATGTTATGCTGTTCTTTCTGGCAGACTATGATGAATGCACCTGGAGCCTTTTGTATGTCATATGAGCCTTTGTCCCAACTGTATGTTTTGATGCAATGATTATTTGTATTCTGTGTGCGTTCAGAGGGCATTTGCATCAGAAAGTAGGTGATGAGTGAGTGTGTGTGTGCGTGTGTGTGTGTGTGTGTGTGGAGACCATGGGCTCCTGTGATTACTCAGGCCTTTGAGGAGAGCTGTCTGATAAGCAGTGGTTTTGTCAGTACAGAGGTAAATACAACACTTAAGGATTCCTCTCTCATTTGGTAGTCACACTTACACTTTAATTAAAGCCAGACGCAGAGAAGAGAGGAGAGGGGGAGATGATATCAAGGGGAGCATGCAGGTAAGCCATAGGGATATGCTAGGGTCTGGGAGCTGACCTCTGGCCCACATGGGGAAGAGGGTCAGTATATGTTTGAATGCAAGCTGCAAATGAGTTTATTTTTGCCAGTTATGATTACACTTTTGTTTTGAAATGCGCACAGAGAAAGTAATCATTTCAAATAATTGGACAAATGGGTATTGTCAGAAGCAGTAAACTAAACTATACCCATGGAGAATTTTACCAATCATTTTAGAACCACTGGGGTAATCTCCAGATATAAACCAAGATGGTAATCAGGAGAAGCTAGCAGGAGGATTGGCTGTGTATGTGTATGTCTTAGAATATATATTTTTTTTAAGTGTAGGTGTAATAGTTAAAGGTTCACTTTGTAAGTTTTCCATTGGGGAGTCTGCCACTATCATAAATATGTTATACCTGGAACGTCCATGTTATGGCATTAAACTTCTCTATCTTTGACTATACTTGACCTACTGACCTGCCCCCCCCCGACCTGTCATAAGGTGGAACATTTTAAGACAAGCAACTGGCAGACCCTCCATCTGAAATGCACAGTGCATCTTTAAATAGTTGTCCTAGTTGAATAAAAAGGCATCAGATGGATCTCATGAAGATTTAATTTTATATGCCCAAAGTGGTTGAGTGAGTGGTTTTTGTTAATAAATTCTGTACATAATAATACTAGTATCTGTGAACTTCTTTTGCAAATGAGATATCTTTACTAGGGAAGCACTGATACCAATACTGGTGTCAAATATTGGTGCTGATCCATCAAAATTTGCTGGATCGGGTATCAGCCGCAAAATATCAGTTCAGTTCAGTCATTATCCTGGTTAGGCCTATAAATTGATGTGATAAGACTATTTACTGGGCGTTGTTGCTCCAGCCAGTCTCATAATGTTTGAGCTTTTAATACAAAGCTGTTGTGTAGTTACTTGAAAGATAAATAAAAGCTCAGACTATGGTGGCCTCGCATAGTCTAAAATGGGCCTCTAAAATAAACTGGACTAGACATTGGCATAACAAAATTAGACTTTGTTGCTCATTTCATCAACATAAATTAAAAAAGGGACTGCTCAAAATGACTGCTTAAAAATTAATATAGGGAGTAAGTGACATTTATGCTCCACAAATTGAATAAGATGAAATTATTAAAATAAAAATAAACAGTGGCACCACAGTCTTAACAAAATGTATGGGAAAAACTGATAGCTACATAACACATTTTCTCATACAATACTTTTTTTTTTTAATAATGTCCTTGCACTGGTATCGGTTGGTATCTGGTATTGACAGATACTTAAAGCCATAATATCAGAATCAGTATCGGAACTGAAAAAGCTGGATCGTGCATCCCTAATCTTTAGTTTTGATTTTGCATGTTGGAGAATCTGGTTAGCGAGCGAACTCTGGCTATGACAATTCAACACTACCTCCTCCCGTACTAACTGTAAATGAGTAGCTCACACGTGCATATGCAAAGTGATCCTGAGGTTCTCCAGCATGTGCCTGTGTGTGTTGAGTCTTTCGCTGTACGTCGCCCTGGTGCCTAAACAGCTGTAGTGGCGCACGCTGCTATCAGATATTTATAAGCGTCTCATGAATATGGATGGAGCGCGGGATGGGACTGATGTTTGTCCTCTAAGAGCGGATGAAAGGAGAATGCGCTCCTTCCCAGAGAGACCCAGTCAGGGACGCTCAGAGCAGGCAGAGGGGAGCAGGGAGCAGGGGGCCCGGGGAGCACGAGACCGCCACAGCTCCGCTAATGGGCTGGGTGCTGCTCGTACGGGACAGATGGTAGAATTTAATGAAATGTGATCAGGACAGTCAAGGCAAAGTGTTTCCCAGAAGGCTTGCTAAATTACAAACTTGTAGCGTAATATTAGGAGTGTCATTAGTGCGGCTGTGTCTGTTTGATTTCTGGCCCCTATTTTCCTCCTTCAACATCTCCACTGAGTTCATAAATGTTTGATTATTTGCGGATGCCGGAATTGGAATAAACAGTAATTCTATGGTGACTTTTGTCTTTTAGGAATTGTTTGTGTGTTTGCAGCATTCTTGTGTCAATGTGTGTTTTTTGGAGTTGTTTACACAGATCTCATACATTTTATGTACGACCCAATTTGAAAACATTACAGCGCGAGCCATAATAAGGACGTGTGGATTTAACATATATATTACATATTACCCTGATTCTCTGTTTAATTCATTTTATTCAAGGATTAATCTTCTCTTGGTCTCAAAACACGCACTGTTTCTTTTACGTTTTCTCAAAAATTAATTTACAAATGTGTCCATGCGTCCACAGGCAGAAGAGCATCAAAGATATTGCCTTGATATTTGACTTCAAACTTATAAACATTATTATGACACCCCCCATTGGTTTATACTACAGTTTTTGCAAATTAAACAAATAAAACTGCAGTAACAGTAGAGAGAGACTAGAGGTTTAAAGTAAGTTTTGCAGCGGTATACAACTCACTATGAGAGAGTATGAAATTTCCATGGTATGATAACCATGATGCACCGATCCAGCTTTTTCATTTTTCTTTTTCAGATTACAACATTTATTTCATTCATACAAAAATAAAATAAGATAAAACTGATCCAAACTGTTATGTAGCTGCTCTTTATCCCACAACTAACTACAGAACAGCTTTGTGTAAATAAAGTATAAATAAATATTATGAGACTTTCTGGGCCAACTACGACCCGTAAATATTTCAATTTATATGTCCAAACAACAGGCAGATATCCAATCAAGCAAATTTTTCAATACTGGTGCCATGGACTTTTAGGGTTAGTATAATATATTGCTCCGTGGTTATGCCCAACTTTAATGTTCAGAGATTTGGGGAAACACATATCAATTATCAAAGCAAACCAAGTAGCCTATAGTAATTAGGTGTGTAGAATAAGCAAACATATAAGCAATATACCAGGCTGAATTGTGGTCTGCCATTACAGTCAGAAACCTTATCGTCCCATTCCTATAAATGTACCACAATGAAAAAATACAGCTTGAATTCAGATTACACTAATTTGATTAGAAGCACAACCAAAACAAACACACAATGTATACCGAACATGCCTAAGTGAACTTCATGCAGTTTACCACAAAACAAAATTATCCGAGCTAATAATGGCTAACCCTTTGCCAAAGCACTCTTCTGGTTCAGAGAGCCAACAGTTGTTCAGACCTAAGTGTCCACTGCAGAGGTCACCAATGTGAGGACAGGAGCAGGGGTATAAGCAGGGGACAGGAGCAGGGACATGAAAAGAGGACAGGAGCAGGGAGAGGAGCAGGGGCAGGAGCAGGGGACATGAGCAGGGAATAGGAGTTGGGGACAGGAAAAGAGGACAGAAGCAGGGAGAGGAGCAGGGGCAGGAGCAGGCCACAGGAGCAGGGACAGAAGCAGGGGACAGGAGCAGGGGAAAGGAGCGGGGTACAGGAGCAGGGGACAGGAGCAAGGGACAGGAGCAGGGGACAGGGCAGGCGCAGGGCTACTCCACAATGTACCTTTCAATGCTAATCACTGACTCATCTATCAGCGCTAATACATGAGCGCCAAGCAACCTGTACATGCATTAGACCAGGCCAATTATCATAATGGCTGGTTTTAATATGGCTAATAGGCTGGCACGACCTTGCCCATTCACTCAGCAGGTAGACGCAGCAGCCGCTCTCAAATGGACATATTTAGAGGCCAAATGAGCATTAGGGACTTTCAGCTGTCATGGCTCTATGGTTATGCATAAAATGAACTACGGCGAGCAGGAAAAGGAGGGACAAATGGGTAAATGGTCAGCAAGAGTATTTACCGAAAATGCTTCTTTTAGATAACAAATTGTAAAGAGAAAATAAATATTCTTTTTTTTTTTTTTTTTTTTTTTTTTGATATTACAAAAAAGTGTATTTACTTTGAATCAGCTGCTGTACAAAAATGATTGCATAGTCGTCTATTCTTTGACCTTGATTTTTGGAAATAAGAAAGTTAATTAAAGGCACTGTACCTCCCTCAAGACAGATTAATTTTAGATAGTTTTAATCTTTGCTGTAGAACATTCTCGACAAAGCAATAACATTTCTATGGAGACAAGCAGGTGACGGACCCTCCACTAGAAATGTTACACGTGCGAAACAAAACTAATTCATTTTAAACAGTTTGCAATGGCCCAAAGTTATTCCTCACTTACTTTATACATTTAGAGCATCCTAATGATTCACCATCATGAGTTTATAAGGGAGATTCTAAACTTTCAGGGACCAGAGCAGAGTTTTGATGTCATCTCTTTATATGCTTTATAATTAGATGCAGACAATATTTGACCTCAAGAGATGTTTATACAATATACATCTGGAGAAAGCATTATGGCTTAACATGGGGTGAAGTTTGAAACTTTGTGGTAGATTTCAGTAGAAAAGTGGAATAAGATGTATGCAAATTAAAGTAAGTACAAAAGAGCAAGGCCAAAGCAATGCATAGAACATATTGAAAATATCTATGACACAAACTTATAATAAGGATTTAAAACATAATTAATTCAATTAATGATCTCCGCATTTTAAATATACTGCCTGAATGAATAATTGTGATTAAAGAACATAAAGACGACATATTGTGCTTGAGCGTGCTATATAGTTATACTCTACAACACCCATGGATCATATGTTATAATTTAGACATTTTAAAACGCAATATTAAACTAAAACGACTTAATAAATGAAAAGTCCAAAGGGAGCTGGTGTCAGTGTAAACGTCATCACAACAACGAGGTGTGAAGTTACAGTGGGCGTATGTCGGGTATGGCGTTTTGAAAATAATAAGTGAAATGAGAAGGGGAAACAACTATAGCATGGTTAAAAGCTCTAAAAAGTAGATTTTGCATTATAGATCTGCTATATACACTGGGTGGATGTTCTTTTAATTATTTGTGACTTGTTTGCAAGTGGCAAATATAGATGAGAAAATGTTGTAATAAGCAAAAAATTATTGGCATGAACTGAATGAGCAAGGAGTTAGTAAATTAAAGGTGCACTATGTAACTTTTCTGGAGGAGGGTCAGCCACCTGCTTGTCTCCACGGCGAGGTTATTGCTTTGCCCAGAATGTTCCACAGTAAGGCCTTAAACGTATTATCTCCATGGAGACAAGCAAGTAATGCCTCAAGCCACAGGTTAGATTTGTGGAAAGACAAGTACACTTTTAGTCACAATGCGATTTTCAAGGTATTTCAGCAATAAAACAATAAAACAGCAATAAAACAGCAAAAATCAATATTGAAAAAATGAATAAACCACCACCAAAAAAGTTACATATTACATCTTTAACTTTGTACAACTGAATTCAATGGTAGGCTTCAAGGAGCATTTACCCTTGAATTTTAGAGTGGTCAGATTACATGACGCAAAAAGTCTTGTTTCGTGGTTAAACTTTGACCAGGCCTGTTCATATCTGATGCTGTTGTAGGATGACTGAGTGGGCACTTGTGGTGGAAGTACGTCAGAGTGGGTGCTATGCGTTAGTGGGTGGGCCGGGGCACGAAGGGGCGGAATCTGAAAAATGCCCCCTCAGAATGCCCACAGGCTGGAGTTAACATTTTGGTTTTCTCTGGGCCTTTGTAACAGTGGACAAATGATCCCAGGAGCCGGACAATAATGTTTTTATGGAACTCCAAATGTTGAGCGCAGCAAGGTCAGTGTGGGAGTGTAAATAGCTAGCACGCGGTTATCTTGAACTACAGTAGCCTGACAGAAGACACTGAAGAGCAAAGATGGAACTGAAGACCTCAGCTTCATCAAACAAGTCTTCACATTGTTCTATCATTGAGAACATGCCGTTTCTACACATCACCAGTACAATATAAAGCAGCACACAGGGTCTTGTAAACTGGTGTGTGCAGATAAAGTTCCTCTTGGAGATCAGAGCCTGGTGCCCACGCCGAGGCACTGGGAACAATGGGCCCTTCCTGCCTCAAACAACACTGCTTTTCTTGTTTGGTCTGGAATATGTCAGCGTGTCAATGGGCTGAGTGTGTATGTGAGTGTGTGGGTTTGAGAGCGAAGAGATTTCTCTGTTTGTAGTCAGGATAAAGGCTCTCGCTGTAGTCTACTGTCCACTCCACTGCTCCTGAGCAGACGTGCAGGAGATAAGAGGAGGAGTCTCGTTGCCATGTTGTTACTTGGAAGGTATTTTGTTTATACCTCACTATTATGGGTATGTATAATGTGTTCATTGTTGTTTCTTATGTTAATGACCAACCATAAAACACACCGGATTGTAGCCGTGGGCTCATTTCCATCCGCTGTCCTGGATTTGCCTTCACAGACACACTGTCATTCATACACCACTGCTTCAACACTGGAGACCAGGTGGGTGAAGTGTCTTGCCCAAGAACACTCCAAGTGGGGTTTGAATCGTCAAGCTTCCCTTAGGACTCACAGCAGTGCATGCTATTGACATGCTGTTTAAAAAGATAATTATGCATGTAATAAAAACATTTCACATATGTTTAAAGATCCTATTTTACGCAAAACTGACTCTTGTGAGCTTTAAGCCATGTTATAATGTTGTTACCATAGACTGTATATATAAATGGACATAGCCAACATGCTAGCCATCCATCCATTTTCTTCTGCTTATCCGGAGCAGTCTAAGCAGGGACTCCCAGACTTCCTTCACCCTGGACACTTCCTCCAGCTCCTTCGGGGGGACTCCAAGGTGTTCCCAGGCCAGTCGAGGACACGCTGCAGGGAACATGCTAGCCACAAAGTTCCAGGAAGTTTGCATACGAACACTTCTGGTTCCTTCTGACCCTGGCTCCCATTGACTTACAGTGGATTTTTTTGGCCCCTCTCTCTAACTGCTGCATTGAGCCTCTACATTTTGGTCTTAAAATGTTCGTATTAATCCGCTCTACATGATCCTTGTGTTTTTATTTTGTTATTTTGTCCTGTTCATAACATAGAGCCTGTAACTGCTAGCATCGCAAGCTTCATTTGAGTGAAGCCGAACGCTATGGGTGACATCACACTCACTAAGTCCACTTCTTTATACAGACTATGGTTGTTACCTTATCAAAAAGATACCTAAAGTTGTGTTTCGTTTCATTCACATATGTTTGCGTAACCCTTTAATATTATGCTGTCTACATCTCTGAAGCTCAAAATACTCTGTATCACCTTGTGATGTCATAGATCAATAGTTTTCATGTTAACAGCTTCCTTTTACCTTTTGTTCAGTAGATTGGCACTTCCAGGGCTGAAATCATCCAAATGACTCTAGACACTGAAGGTGTATGGAATTTAAAAACACAGTGGAGCACTTCCTGTATTACCACATAACATTCTGCAGGGTTTGTGTGTTAAACATGTGTGAATGAAACAAAACACAACTCCAGGTATGTGAACATGATAACAGATCAGAAAATAGTGCAATACCGGCCTTTATTGCGAAATGAGTGAGTGTTACTGACTGGGTAACAGGTTAAGGATACTCCCCCTTCATTATCAGCTCTGTGCACACTGGACAAAGGAATACACCACTTTAACATGTAACAATCCCTAATTCCCAGTATAATTGACCACAGATTGACTTTCCTGTAGGAGGCCAGCCTCCTCCCCTCTCCCCATTGTAGCTCAGTCCCGGAGGTGCGCTGGTAAATATGGCCCTACAGCCTTGCCGTATGTCAGTGTACTGCTGAGGCTGGCTCTTCTGTCCCCTGAGTGGTGCCGTATGTCCGCTAAAGAGGACGCAGGCTCCAGACACTTAATCAATAGATCAATCATAACATTTCCACTTCAAATCTATTACCCCAGCACTTCTTATCCATCTTTGTTCCTTTGTCTCCGCAGCCTATATGTATGATGGCTTCAAAGTATGTAATGCTGTCTGATCTGCAGTATCAGTGCAGAATATACAGATAATGGTGTGGGCAAATATACAAAGATGCACATTTCAAAGATGTGGCTATGAGGTAATTATAAGAGTATTGTTTATACAAGGAGACTACAAATCCCACGTATGTTTCAAACACCTTTCTATGTTCCACTTTCAATTTTCTACATTAAAAAAGTAAAACAAAAGGAGCAAGATGAATTTTCAAAAACGTAAAATTATCAAAATTATAAAAAAAAAAAAAAAAGGTACACCACCTAATTTTATTATACTTTGCTCATATATTCCACAGTATGGCATGTAGACTAATTTATATATCCATGGAGGTGGCACCAGGCCAATTTACAGGTCAGGTCTATGGAGAGGTGAGCCCCACTCTCAGTGATTTTTTTATTTTTGTGGTTTTAATATTTAACAAAATGAAAAACAAAAAATACAAAGATAAAAAAATAAATAAAATAAAACCCTCCCCTCTCAAAATGAATCTTGCCAAGTTTAGTTTTAGTTTAGTGTTTAGATTAGTGCTGTTTTTTTTTTTTTTTTTTTTTTTTTGCAAAAGAACACCACCATGAATACTTGATACATGTTTAATGCCATACTGTGGAACATCTCTGGCAAATCAATAACATCTCTATTGCTACCAGAAAAGTTAGGTGGTGCACCTTTAACTTACCGGAACTTTCTTTTGTTTTAATTTCAAATTGTATAGCACTACAGTATGTCTCATACAACAGGGCCTATGTTGCAGTAAATTATACATCCATTAACAAAGCAGAGTTGATTTAAAGCTCCCAAATGTGTTTTAATCACAAAAGGAGACACATTGTTCCAGTTGGCACACAGACTTTTGGACCAGGCTGAATTCTGTCCATTCAGATGACTGGAGTGCGTAGGCCCAGCTTCCAACGCGTTTCCCCATCACCATAACAACAGTGACCATTCACAAGAGTCCCGGGGCTGCTGGGACATCTGCACAGCCCTGTGTCACCGGACCCCCTCTTCCCCTCCCAGAAACTGGACATACACCACTATCTGTGCCGCTAAATGCCAACTCCAAGAATCATAAGGCCATCAGTGAGCTTTGTTGTCTGCAAACGCCCAGATGTGGTTAGGAGTGAATAGGGCTGAGGGCGGGGGAGAAGAGGGAGAGTGGGCAGCAGAGGGTTGGGGCACATAGTTTGGCCGAGTTGGGAGTACCATGATGCAGGAAGGTCTGGGTACACGATTTTGTAAAGAAATTGATTTTTTTTTTTACAAGTACTGCGATAAGATTTGCTGTTTATATTGAAAAAGTTCCAAGTGCACATTTAAAACTGCCAGGAGCATTACAGAGGTGATATTACACTTCTATGGGGTATTCATTGTTAACACATAACATTTTAGATGATTTTATTATTAAAAAATAAAAATAAAACAATAAAAATAAAAATATAGAAATTTAGTAAACATATCTGGGCTATATGAAAGAGGTAAGGTGAAAGCGTGCAAAGATTAAATCATGGATGACATAGGGTTATCTGTTACATAAGGGTGAGCTGTACAGTTATATGGAGTATAGTATGAATATTGTCCTGTAAGGAAGGTTCAAAAAGTGTGATTTGATTACTGCTGGCTGACAAATGTGAAGAGTTAGGCAGAATCAGCGTGGCATTCCTTGGGGACGTATGAGACCCTGGTGGTGTGGGTGGTCAGGTGACCTTTGAACCCGTCATATGCTGGAGTCATTGTGCAGCGGATCACTTTCACACATCCACACAATCATACAGTGATACAGTGTAGATCTGTGCGCACGGGGCAGTGAAGAAGGTTTGGGAGCAGGCCAAAATACTCAGATGACTTTTGAATGGGGTCTCATGTCCCTGGACGTGAGCATGGCCACAGTGACCTCAGCACTGGCCTGAGCTGGGCTAACAAAAGCACTGTTGATTTCTAACACATATGTATAACACATAGAATGGTATAGAACTCTTCAGTATTTGTAAATCTAGGACACTATAATGACATTTTGCAAAAGATGAACAATTTAAAATGATCTATAGTTGTTAGCAGAAATACAGCAGGCTATACATAAGTGGCGACCCAGTTTATGTTCCTGTTGTTGAGTACACCGTGCAATGTAAAGTAAAGGCAGCTAGAAAGAGGCTTAAGGATATCACCTATACATTTTCAAAGTTTGTTAGATGAGAATCATATGGAAGCAACTGCACTTTGATGGATGGGAACCATGTCGAAACTACTACCCGTTATTATCCCAGATAGAAAGAGAGAGAGAGATGTCTTTCATGGTTTGACATTAGAGTGAGAGAAGAAGTCAGTAGTTCAAAGGTACAGGATCTTTAAAATACTAGATTGTAGTTTATAGTGCAGATGCCTTTTGTCTCACGACTCACTGCCCCCTACACTGTTTGGTGAGGAAAATGAACTTCTCACAGACCATAGATTGGACCAAACAGTTGCCCCTTTGGTCCTGGAAAATAAGATGGCCTCAGTTTAAACTAGTGTTGTCACGATACAGCATCTTGATTTTGAAAGGATAGACTTGATACTCAATACCGATTTTGAAACCCAAATAATAATCTTGAAAGCTCTTTTATTTAGACAATATTGTAATTTTCAATAAAAAAAAAATCATATTTGTTTATTATTCCCTGTGTCTTACTCTAGTTCTGATAAAACTCAAGAGGAAACTGTTCAGGAAAGGTTCAGTTTTATTTTCAGTACTGATACTTGCTTAAATGAAGATCTAGTTTAAATACTAGTATCAGTCCAATGAGGTTCATTTGGTCTTCTGATAATTTATTTGATTTGACTCTGAGGAAGACCGCTAGTAATAATAATAAATAAACCAATAATAATAATACTAAAATAAACCAGCTTCAGTATCGATTTAGTGTCTGATTTTCTATACTTTTGACAACCCTTGTTTAAACCAGTGTCTGGCTGTAGCGTGCATGTCCAGGAACCATTTGGACTTTCTTTCAGACCAAAAACCATAGCCATATCAAAGGTTTATACAGTGACAATAGTGAATACTCCAGTCTCAGGCCTAGTCACAAACTACATCTCTAGTATACTATAGAGTGCATATCCTGTCCCTCCTTTAACTACCACCTACCACCCAAAGGTCAATTGATAAATCAAATTGCCCCCAGTGCATTTTATCCATGTCTCTAAATGTCAGCGCTGTGACTAATTGGTCATTGTCCAGTATTGTCCAGGGTGGATCTTGTCCAAGGCCCATAGTCAGTTAGGCCCATAACACCCATTAACCATAGTAGGAATAAAAAATCGAAGATTGTTAATGGGCCCATGTTAAACTATTTCCTGATCTGTGTTATAATAACTCAAAAACCCTGCATATTTAGGCTGAGTTCTTTTCTCAAACTGATAAGTCCTTGTGACGTCATGTGGTAATCCAGGAAGTGCTCCACTGTCTTTTTACACTCCATACACCTTCACTACAATCATATGTATGATTTCAGCCCCAGAATTGCCCATAACTTGAAAACTACAGCTTCATTTCATTCACAGCTGCATTTGAGCTTTGGAGATGTAAACAGACGAATAAACCAGGATTACTCAAACAATTGAATGAAACAATTTACAACTCCAGGTATGTTTGTGATGAGGTAACAGCATTATAACATGGCTTAAAGGTCAAAAGAGTCAATTTTGCGTAATATAGGACCTTTAATGAATGTTCACTATTCAAATTAATTTAGATTAGATGATGATGAATTTTACTGTTTTCTGTAATATTTTTGCATATTTAAACTTTAACCTGAAGACAATATTGAATGATAAACTAGTTTGTATTTTGTTTTCCATTTAGAAATATATCAAAACCCTAAATAAACAACAAGAAAACGATTGTCCAACCCAGTCCTACCCATTCATGATGATGCTGGCCGTTGCTGGGTATTTGACGCCGTTGCCTGCTGGGCGTGAACACAGAGGTTTGTTGGTTGAACTTCCAACGCTGAGTAGGAGCTCCAAGCATCACTGTTATTGTTACAGCTTAATGCCATGCACCAGCATTGTTGTTTTCTGCAATCAACACATACATATGTAATAAAGCTGAGAGGCAGTGCACACAGCAGCCTATTGTTTTGGACTCCAACTCACAACAGCTCAGAGCCCAAGTCTCACTGTGCCACGCTGGAATCAGGCCTTTCTTCATCCGCATTCAAAAGAGGGAGAAATAATGGGAAAATTATGAATCAAGTTTTATCAAAGCCAATAAAACCTGATTTCCTTTATGTATTCTATTTTTGGGAGGAAAAAGACTAAACCAAAAAGTATTGGACATTTAAGGTTAAAGTGCACTTTATGGTCCCCGTACACTTGTATATTGGTCCCTCTGCATTTGACCCATCCTTCAGTGCCACTGGGACAATCTGTCATCTCCATAATCTTAAAATAGATTTGATCTGCCTTAACTGGAGGATTTTACCTATTGTGTATGTAAACTGCAGTGCCCAGAGGACACTGGGCGAAACATGAAAACTCCACACAGAATGGCCCGGGTGACCTGGGGAATCAAACCTTGATATTTGGTTGCTCGTCACTTCAGGAAAACAGCAATAGCCGTCGCCAAAGATAGAAATATTTGATTAATTTGCTTTCAGTATATATAAACAAGACCTACAGATTATGCACTTTCAATTCAACCAATAATTGTTATAATTGAGACATTGCTCAATACAACTGAACTGGTTTTTCATTAAATTTTAATCAATACCTATTCAAAAATGATATTCTGTTACATGACCATCTTTGAATAAGGATTCCATAGTTGACTAAACAGGGCTGATACTAACATGAATTTTCCCAGCTGGGAGGGACCTGGCATTTGTCACGCTGTGATTGGTCCAGATCTATCTATTGAGCGGCGTGGCATTTTTGTGAATGATGAGGGTTGATGGATGGTGATGAGAGTTCAATGGGCAGAGGGACAGAAGAGGACGGGGGGGACAGGGTGACGGGTTGGTCTGGGGCGGAGTGTCTGTCTGGGGCCAGGCGTGGACGGCCGTGTCAGGGCTGACTGATAACCCTGGTCTTTTGAGCTCAGTGGGGCGGGGTCAAACGCACAAGATGGATGGAGAGATGGTTTAGCAGTCTAGTCCTGACCTGCCTCCTCCGCATCACACCAGGCCCAGTGTTTGGACGTCTGAGATGGGGCAGGGGTGACAGGTGCCAAGTCAGATGGTCTGACTACTTTTAAAGAGACCAAGTATTTGCATTAATCTAAAAATAAACAATGTTAAAGCCAAGAAATATTAAGAGCATGTAAATATAATAGCATTATTCCTGTTATTGCACTGTAAGAGGCTGGTCATGACAGGAGGGCACTAAGCGACTGGTTTACTGTGAAAATGAAAAAGGATAAAAAGAAAAGAAAATATATGGGGAAAAAAATGAATAAATAAAATAGAATGTTCAGTACATAATTTCCCTTGTGGATACCCATGTGGGAAGCCACACACTGAGTGACAGTGGCTCAGTGGTTAGAGGGCTTGTGCAAACACCACTAGGGCCAAGTGCTGTTGTTGTGTCATTAGGCAAGACCAGACCTTGCCCAGTATGACTGTGGTGTGTGTGTGATTGGTGGTGGTGGGAGGGGCCTATGTCGCAGGTTGGCAGCGTGAGTTCCATCAGTCTGTCCCAGGGCAGCTGTGGCTCAATAGTAGTTTAACACCAAGTTTAGTAAATGAATAATGACCACAGTGGAGCACTTTGAGAAAGGCCATACATGTTTAAGGCATTGTAAAGTTGTTCTACATTTAAGGGTGCATTCACATTTGCACACACACCAATTTGAGCCCAAACCAGGACAGAAACCAGGACACTCTATGTAGCAATGGTCCTGCTCTCACTGAGGGACAAGAGCCAGAGGAGGGCTGTGTGCAGGGATGTGCACACGTTTGTGACCCCGCCATCTTTTAATACACACACGTTTGTATAGAGGATTTTCTAAGGAAAGAGAAACACAGTGACTGCTTGTCCTTTGGCGTCCAGTGCACGCCATCTCTGGAAGGAATCTCCAAGAATTACCTTAGTTTGGCTTTGCTCGTTTTCCCCTTCTCTTCTTCTTTCAGCGACCTCAAAAAGGGACTTTCTTTTGCAGCTAACTGGTAGTGGATTCTTGTTTGCCATTGCAACAAACTTTGTGCAAACTGCGAGGAAGCTGCAGTTGGACAGCGTCTTGCGTGTGTTGAATGTGTGAGAGGCGTATGTAAACTACGTAATCCCGGCACGCCGGCAAGTCAGTTATGCTAGAAACATAGGGACTTTGATTAACAACCTAACAGCCAATAGATAACGAGGTAGCCTTCCTATCTATTGGCTAATGTTTATCTGGCGCCACCATGTCCACAGTTGATGGACTTTCATTCCTTTTTATTTTTTATTTTTTGGTCTTCATAATTACAAGGCTGCTGCATCTCTATAATGCTATTTTGAACTTTCATTGACAATTGGAAACTAAAAAAATTCTCCATACAACCTTTAAAGGCTGAAGCTTTTTTCACCAAACTTTTCTGGCTCTTGTGTGTGCAGTGATTTGTTCAGAATACTTGTCTATGTTGCCTTCAGCTGAATTTAACCTGCACTCGCTGTTCTCACTAACTACAGCAGCGCTTGGACCTATGACGCACGACAAATATCAAACATGTCTGATCTCACTGTGATGAGATGATCAGCTGTTGTGCGTTCATGAGCATGTGATCGCAGCTCGTAACCCACTGTACACTACACGACGCTGACACACAGAGGAATCAAAATTTGGCTTGATTTGAAAATTGTCGTGCAGCTAAAATTCATATCAATATTAGCCCAAAAATTTTGACATGTTATCTAAAATTTAAAAGATATATTAAGTTTTTCTTCAGATGGTCCGTTTGCATCTAAAACAAACATGGCTGTTTACAGGTAAAAAAGGAGAAAAAAAGACATACAGGACTGAGAAACAGTGCAGATTTGTACAGAAGCAACAATCGAAGCACCAAACTTTAACTTATTTCAGGTAAAAGAAGTTATATATTTTGTTCTGAACACAAATTGTGGAGAGATGTCTTCCGCATTTGAGAGACACTTGATATAAATTAGCGGCTGTGGTTGGATGTATATTATTTCACCAACAGTACCAATATTAGACGATGACACTGTTCTCTTTCCTGGTCCATGAGTCCATCCTCTCCATTCTCTCCATTCACCTGACACCTCTCCTACACCTGCCTCCTCCCCCTCACCCTCATGTTTTTGAAGCCTCTCTCCTCCGCGTGGTCCACTGCCCCCAGCCCTGCGCCAGCTCACCCCCATCCCACAGGAGGAGCGCTGGAACAGGCTTTGTGTCTTCTTTTTCCAGCACCTTCAAACGCCGAGGAGACACAGGGAGCACCAGGGAGGCAACAAAGGGCTAGTGTGAAAGAGCAGGGGCCTTTGCACAGCCCTGCCTCGCTAATTGACGACTGCATGGGAGCGGACAGAGACAGTGGTGGAGATGAGAAAAACACCGCGAGCGAGCGCGCTAGCACGGTCAACACATACAAATGTCCGTGTGGAGGCAAATGAACACATGTGCTTTAATGTTGGCAGACAGGGGGAGATAATATTGTCATTGCATGTGTCTATATAACTCACACATGGAGCCAATAGAGAGAAATGTCCTATTATTTTGCCTGAGGATATGTGGAGTTGATGTTATATGGTGGAAACTGCTACTGCTTTATCTATACACGAAACAGGCAGAGCATTCTTTCATGTTTGGTTAATCAAAGAGTTATGGTCATGAAACTTATTTACTGTATAAATAAAAGCTGTGCAGTCCAAGTCTACAGGGCAGGACTATACTGGGGTCCACAGTACGCAATTGTATGAAAGAAAGTTTGTTGCAGTGACAAGGTTATGTCAAATGAAGCTATAATATTTTTGATGTACATTTTTCTGTTTAAGTATTGAATGTAATTGAAAGTATATGTTTTATAAAGTAGACTTAGTTCAAATAAATATATATATATATTACACAAAATCAACTTTTTCACAATGGTATAAAGGTTTCTCCATATTGTTAGTGATTCATGCATAATCGAGTAATCTTTATTCTTCTTAATTCAAGGTGCTGTTCCACCAGAAAGTCCTGTTTTCCCCTACCCCCCACATACACCCACTGCTTTTTCCTCGGTAGGATTTAAAAGAGTTGCATAGTCATTTTGGCACAAATTTAAAAAAAAAATAAAAATAAAAAAAAGAATCCATATAATAAATTTATGATCCACGGGTGTCATAGATTATAAATATATATAAGACATGTCTTCTTTAAAGGTGCACTATGTAACATTTCGGTTGGGTGTCTCTCATGTTCTTGTTTCTATGGATATATTATTGCTCTGCTTCGAATGTTCCACAATATAATATTAAACAGATCTACCTTCAACCTTTAATACCTGCGACATTTAATACCGTTAAAGATTTAATTTGGATCAACATAACATTTTGTCATTTATATATATTTTTGAATACCTCATCAATATTGTACAAGGATCTATTTTTAACTCTATAGCTAACAATACTTCTGTTCCAACAGTTTCGTATTCTTGTGCACCATCTTGTACCTGTATCTGAAGTCTAAGTCCTATTATACATTTGCTTAGACTTGTTCCGCCCATTGTGTTCAAAATAGTGTACACTGGCAGCATTTCCCCCATCATCTCTCATTTATCTAATTCTGAGGCTGCTTCACCTGTAGTGCCCACCGCTCCCCTCTGAAGGAAGCGGGTCCAGCCCGTGCACAATGCGTTTCATCTCTGTGTTATATGTACCGTATGGGAGTGAGCCTATATCTGTTGCTTTGTCACTGGTTTACTAATGGCAAAGCTGCAGCCCTGGGCCACCTTTTAATTGCTCCGGCCGCGCAAAGCAAAAGAAGGTGTCACTCCAATTAAACCAGATGCACTGTCCTGTCCCATGCCTGCTCCCTCCGGCTGGGACGTACCACAGGGGAGGGAAGGCGGGGGGTTAAGAGAGAGGGAGGGAGGAAGAGAGGGGGGGAAGGTACTAAATCCATACCCAGGACCCTCCCCCAGCTACATCAATGGCCCACCTTTTATCTCCGAGTGTGTAGCGGCACTGACTGGCATCTGCTAATGAATCATTCACTTTGCTAACAGCGCATTACAGGCAGCCCTCAGTCATATGTGGGCTAACATTTGTACTTTTGTATATTTTATTATAGAAAATGGCACATATTCAGTCATTACATTCAAAGAGTGCTTTCCTTACAAATTTCCTGATATATGCTGTACAGCAGCGGTCACTAACAGACAGAGTGGGGTCCGAGTCTGGACCCAGACGCCATCCCATATGGACCCAGATCTATAGTTAACAAATTATTAGACTTTATTACTCTCCTTTCGTAAAGTGGTAAATTTAAAGTGCAGCATCTCATCCACATTATCTATAGAAATTGTCCTCCGCAAATAATGACATCCAGTAAAAGTTGTTCCTCACGTGTGTCTGTTTACATCCACAAAGTGCGTGGATCGAGGTGAAGCTGCAGATTAGCGATAGTGACTCTATTTCCTGTGTACTTTATCACCAATCTTTATAACACAGTTTTGACTTGTATCTAAACTAGAAGTGCAGTGCTCTGATCTTTTGGACACTTAAGTCTCAAAGCGAGTGGTTTTACTGTAGACAGGGAACGGCTGACACGAGGTGCGCTTACAACCTTGTAGCACGTTTAAAAATTGTTTAAAACCGAAAAATCCCGTAGTGTGCGGCGGCCTTTACAGCTCTGTATTAATGGAGCAAGGAACAAACAAACCAATCGTGTGCAAGTTAAGCCACCCATGTGACGCTACTTAGCCAGTCAAATCTGTGCATTCAAGGCGATCGCAACTCTGAATGCAGACACAGAGAAAAGAGAAGGTGAGAGGTGAATTACAAGCTGATGCTATTTTTTTCTGAAATTAAGCACTTTGTTTTAAGATGCACAATTTAGTCATTTTATTTATTTTCTCTAATTCATTTTAAACTGCAGCCGTCTATCTAATGTAGGCTTATCTTACTATGTATTTCAGTGTTAACAATAAATTTTGTTGAAATTCTTCATACATTCAGACATTGATAAAACTAGGCTACTTCTGCATCACAATCATTATGCAGGTTAGACATTATGATGTCCCGGACCTCTGCTTGAGGAGATTTTCTCTAACTGGACCTCGTCAAATTTTAGCTGAATACCCCTGATTGATTACAATAATTTTTTTTGTTTTATTTTTTCTTATTAAGACTCTAAAATAATGACAAACAGTTGTGAACAGTGTGCCATCAATTGTTTGCTAATTTCGTTCTATGTTCTTGAAACCGCCTTAAGGTGCAATGTGCAACTTTTGTGGTGGAGGGTCCGCTACCTACTTGTCTCCAGGCAGATTATTGCTTTATTGCTTTGCCTGGAATGTTCCATGGTATGACATTAAATATATCCATTGAGCATTTATTCATTATGAGTGTTTCTATTGCTCAAAAATTCAATTATTTTCTCTGTGAATAGGAGAGACTCTCCACAGATCTGTAATGTAGCGTAGTGCTGTAACCTGCTCGTCTCCCTTGTGATAAATAGGTCTATACTGTGAAAGATTCTAGATGAAGCAATAATATTTCCATGGAGACAAGCAGGTGACGGACCCTCCACTAGAAATGTTACGCAGTGCACCTTTATAAAAACAGTGTTCGTGGAGCATTCATAAGTTTGGAGATTGGTTGAAGCTCTTGTCCGAGATTTTCTATGAACAGCCTCCTATCTCCCTTTTCCTATGGGCGTCCTGCAAATGCCCCTGAGAATAACGCAGTGTTTAAGGCTCAAAAACCCACTCTAGAGACCCCCATGAAAATGCCAAAATGTCTGCCAGCTGCCACATCAGGTGCTACAAGTATCTGTCAGGTGCCACGAATACTGTCAGGTGCCACGTCAGGTGCCACAAATACTGTCAGGTGACAAAAAATAGCGGCAACTATCGCTTTCAGAAATTGAGCTCACCCTTGCTGGGAGTGAGTACTGGTAGCATTTCGTTACATCTTTCCCACTGACCCTGTGTCCCATTTATGCTCAGTGTGCAAAATATCAAAATAAACTAAACCTCTGTCATGTTAAGCAGCCTCTGTTCTGTGAAACATCAAACACCTTGTCTTTCTCCATAAGTATAAAAGCGTTTTGATTATAGTCTACCTACTCATCTCTGTAATAACACTGGTACCTGCTGTTGTAAGATAAAAGGGAACCTCATTACACACCCCAGGCACTTATCACATGTAAACAACAGACCATGTGCATTGAAAAGTGACTTTCAAATTTTGTTGGCAGTTTATTTTCAAGACAGCAGTGATTTGTATGCAGTATGGGTCAAATTTTGGTGTATCCTCTATAACTGCGGTTCTCTTGCCAGTAGATACGTTGACCCGAACATCTGTAGTTTTATTTTATTTTATTCTGTTATGAGTATTAATGAATGAAAGGATTATAGAACAGTCATAACCATAAATTTGTAGCTATTCGAAATTCAATCCCTGTATTATAATCAGTCTAATGTGGACCTCTTTATAGAAACGTGCTTTGGGAATCATTGCAATACATGGGTTTTTGTAAAAATGTTTGTGGTTTGTGGTTGATTTTGGTTTGGGTCTCCTTCCTAATAAAAGTTTTACAAGTATTCAAAGTATCAAGATAAAAGGATGGTTAAGGTTTGTTCTAAATTCAATACAACTTTACGACAGTTAAAGGTGCATTATGTAACTTTTTGGTTGGTTGGTTTCTATGGATATGTCATTTATCTGCCTGGAATGTTTCACAGTATGACATTAAACAGCTCTACCTTACATTTATTCAATTACAGGTGGTTTTACTGCTCAAAAATGCCTAGAAAATGCCATAGTGTAAAACTGTCTATCCATGATCTTTTGAGTCTTTACCCAAACAAAGCACCTGTCATGAGCCATTCCCAGGTGAGCCACATGGAGGAGCTGTCAGATTCCCGCAGCTCCTTGCAGTGAAAGTAAACAGGGGTAATTGTGGTGTGGAGCTCAAGGAGGGTCAGGGGGGACAGGGGTGGGTCAGGAGTGGGCTGGGGAGAGAGTTCAGGGGCCAGTGGGCAGTGGGTGGACACAGCATCTGGTTGACGTATACTTCGTGTGTGCTCATTTTATCCAACTTGAGGTTCAGTAAGAGGACTCGGGTCTGGACTCAGACTCGTGAACCAAGGACTCGGTTTTGTCTGTTTCTCAAGTCTTTACTGCCTACCTCTGTGCTTGCCTTTAAAACTTGTTTTTCTTAAATTATAGTTTTAAAATCAAAGTTTCTAAGTGAGCATTGTTTTAAATGTGTAGGAAATGGCTGAGAAATAGACTCAGTTGGACTCAGATTGACTCTTGTGAGCTAAGCCATGTTATAATGCTGTTACCTCCTCAAAAACATACCTGGAGTTTAACATGTGTGAATGAAATCCTGCTTATTTGGGCTGAGTTCTTCTCTCAAACTAAAAACATTCTATTCCACCTTGTGAGGTCATGTGGTGATACAATAGACATTTGGATAATTTCAGGCCTGGAACTGCCAATCTCTACTAAACAAAAGGGAGCTGTTAACTTGAAAACTACCTCTAGGTGACATCACAAGGTGGAACACAGCATTTTGAATAATGTAGTATTACTCAAACAAGTGTGAATGAAACAAAATAGAACTCTAGGTATGTTTTTGAGAAAGTAACAGCATTATAACATGGCTTAAAGCTCACAAGAGTCAATTTTGTGTAATATAGGACTTTTCGGTATATACTAAAATACCTATGCACTCTTGTGTCTTAATCTATCCTTTATTTACTCAGGTGATGTCCTTATTTATCTAAATGTACAACAGAGCCAGTGCTACAGAAGCTTCTATTGTGCTGCACGCGATATGTTCAAATCACATTTATCCGTCTGTCTGTAGAATCTGTCTGTATATGTTTGTCTGTAAATCCCTTTAATCTGACAGATAATTTCATGATAAATAATAGAAAGTTGTGGTAAATTGTAACGCTGTAAGTATTGTGAGAGTGATTAGATTTGGAATATTGATACTTTACAGTGACATCATGCTGGGGATGTTCTGCATGTATTTCTGTGGTGGAATGTTGGTGAAACAATGCACACATTAGCAAACACGGCCAAAAAAGTTTTAAGATTGTCTAAAAACATCAAGAAAAAATACAGAATGGATTTAAAAAGCAAAAAAGTGTGACTAACTAACAGCTAAATCAATTCGTTATGGCCAGATTATGTTCAAACAAAGATCAGATTAAAATCTAACTAACAACAATAATTCACCTCGTCCTTTGTTATTTGATTTTTTTTTTTTTTTTACCAGTTTTGATTGTAATATATTGTGTAACTCTAGTAAATTCTCCAACTTGCCAAACTCATATCCCAACATATAAGTACTATGAATAATAATAGTTATAGGTCCAACCTAAACTCTCTTGCTGAATTCCATTATCACAAATGCAGATCCATCATGAATAAAGACGAAGAGTGGTGTATTGAGATGTCTCTGACCTTTCCTCTTATTTAAAATCAAAGTTGTGCCACGCCAGGACCCACGGGGCAGCGGAGGTGGGCTGGCTGGAGAGCGCCAGGGTTAGCGGGGGTGTCTGGGTGCTAATCCATGGGACCGGCGGTGACCCTTGACCCCCGGGGCACGGCGCTGGGCGGGTGGTGTGAACGGCGGCTTGCTCCCGCTAATGATTTATGGGGCAGGGTGCAATCGACACACGCTCGGCCCAGGGGAGGGGTCTAAATGGTAGTTTTGACACCGCTGAGAGACAGGGCCAAAGGTGATCAATAACAAGTCACTGGAGGAGCTGAGACAGAGGGACAGACGCAGGCTTTTAATTGGCCTCAGCTCGTTACCGAAGGACAGCACCTCTTTGTAGACACCCCTGGCTTTAGCTCCGGGGTTCATATGTGTTAACTGTTAGGTGTCGGTCAGTCTTTGTGGGTCGGAACAATCCAAACTGAAGCTGACCTGGAGCGTGAGAAAAGATGAGTGCAGCCATTCTTTTGTGATTTCAAATGGAGATGATCCTAATTACAGCATCGGAGATTTGGGGTTGTTCTTGGTTTAGGTCAAACTGATTGCTGCCACTGGCTGGTACACAACTAAAGACAACATAAGTAAAGTGTATTTAATATTATTATCTATTTATTTAATATTAAGCATGTGCAACTGTGTATATTATTACAATGTAAGTACACCATACATTCATAATGACAGAGTTGGTACAGCAGAATAGAAATTACAGTGCAGATTTAATGCAATTATAAAATGTTAATGCAAAACGTATTTATTTAATATATATACATTATATGTATTTGTTATCTATTGAATACCAAAGTTTTAAACCAGTTGTTTACTGGAATACTGAAACTGACCTTCTGCATCCCGGGGCCTCCTTACATTCTACTTGAGTTCTACATTTTATACCATACTGCGGAACAATAAAGCCAAAGGAACAACATTTCCATGGAGACCTGCAGGAGGAAGCCCTCCCACAGGGCAATTAAGAGTCAGGTTTGGGAGATGCAAGCCCGCTCACAGTAAGCACGATTTTCAATGTTTTTCAGTGCAATAAAAAAAAATACAGAACATGCTTTTATCGACTTTTCAGAGCTTTTAACCATCGTCGTTTCCCCTCACCATTTACTGACCCGAAATGTATTTGGAGTGATTTGTGCATGTTTGAGCAAACTTTAATCTCTTCTTTTCAAGACGTCCTTTTGATAATGATCCACAGGTGTCATAGATTTGAGCTACACAGCAGACACAAGCACAAAAGGTCTTCTATATGGTAACATTGTGATCATTAAAAGACAACTATATTGAGATTGAACAGTCCTATCCAAAAATATGTGTTAGGATATGCGCTCTCAGAAAATGACTAATACTTCAACCAAACTTTATACTTCCCACTCCCATCCTTCCACTGCCACCACTGTAGTGCTCCACAGCCCTGAGCGAGCTCTCCCCAGCACACACTCCCAAATGCTCAGAGCCGTGCACGCCGTCACACACCTCTCCCATGTGCACAGAGCCGTGCACGCCCTCACACACCCCTCCCTTCTGAGTGTCTCTCAGAAGTGCACTGATTAGGCCTAGGACTGGGGATTGTTTTGCCTAATCATATCGTGCATCCAAATCATCTGTGTACATTTCTAATTACATAGTGCCATGCGGTGTCCTTGAGCACAGTGGCAGGTCTCCATTTCATCTCTCCCTCCTCTCCTCTCTCTCCTCATCCTTATTTATTTATTTATTTCCATCAGTCTTATCTCTGTTGTTGTTTCGCTTGGCTGTGTTCAGTGGAGCAGTGGCACTCATTTGCCCGAGTGTGTGTGCGTCCTTTGAACTCATTGCGGGGCAGAGCGGACACACAGGCCTGGGCGCCAATGATGTTTGATGATCTGTTTGTTGGCCCGCTCCAGTTTGCAGGGGTCCTCGCTCTAATAACACTATTCTGACATGCACGACATAGTGATCAGTCATGGGTAAAGGACAGCCACACAGAGAATGCAGTTTCAGCGGGAAGCTTCTCTCCCAATCTTTTCCAATTCCAATATTGTTGATTCTTTAAAGGTGCACTATATAAGTTTTTGGTGAAGATCCATCACTTGCTTCACCTGAAATGTTCCACAGTTTTGCATTATATGTCTATGTGTTGCATTTATTAAATTACAGTGGTTTTATTATTTAAAGAGGGGGTATTATGCTAAACTTTCTACCACATTATAACATTGTTCCCTCATCAAAAACATCCCTGGTTTTCTGAATCATCTATGCGTGTTTGTGGCCATACCGTCTTGTCAAAGCCTGAGCTTGTCGGATCTCAGAAGCAAAGCAGGGCCAGGACTGGTTAGTACTTGGATTGGAGACCACTGAATATCAGGTGCCACAGTGGGTCCAGTAGCAAAACTGTTGTTGTGTCCTTAAACAAGATGGTGGAGATTGGCATCCTCCGTCAGTCTGCCCCAGGGCAGCTGTGGCTACAATAGTAGTTTATCACCACTGAGTGTGAAGTGAATGAATAATACACTGTAAAGTGCTTTGAGTGTCTTAAAAGGCACTATATAAATCCAATAATTAATCAATTAATTAATGTTTGATTGGTCTTGCGGTCTCTGCACTATTCAACCCCACCTTTTGGTTTATGAGACCACAGCTCAGCCCACATGTCTACGTAACCAGGAAGCTCTCTCCAGTACTCCCCATGCTCCTTTCTCAGTCTTCCCCTCACAGAACAACGAGCAAGTAGTATGAATTCTTCACATCATCACATGCTTGTCCCCATAGTGTCACATAAGTTCAATGTCATACCATGAAGTCAAAGCAATGACATCTCCATGGAATCAAGAATGTGCCCGTCCTTCCACTAGAAATGTTACAGAATACACCTTTAAACTGTATACACAGAAAGATCTTGCTATTGTGTCTGTACATTTGCAAATAGGTATGTTTTTTTTTTCTCTTTTGGAATAACCTTGTTGGTTGAAAGGCCCTGAACATCTCGCTAGGGTTAGAGATGACCTTCCTTTTGTTTACTGGTGTGTGCCTCTTTAACGCACAGCCTACTCTTTTTTATTCCGCCATACACTTCCTATTGAAGTCAGTGACTGTGGCGGTGCCGTGCCTAGCCAAAGAGACAAAGGACCCGACTTGAAGGTGAAGAGAGGGGACAACCTTTAGCGAAGAGCAGCTCTGTCCTTTCTGGAAGCAACAATTACCTTTGCAACCTTGTGCGGGAGTCTATGGCCTCCTCGGCAGCTGTACTGTGGCGTCCGTTTTCATAGCAAGGCCCCAGAAAAATCTCTTCATTATTGTCACTGCTTTGTTGGCTTTCTGTCTGTTTGCTTGAGCTCCTTTGCAGTCGTCTCTACAGAATAAAAGATCCTTATTTTGTTTGAAAGTAAATATTAGTAGTTTTGCATGAATCTGTGTTGTGTTTGGCGTTGTCAGTGGATGAAATTATAACAGAAATGATGATAAATATTAAATTGTAAGGTTTCTGTCAGAAGATTTTGGGGTCTCGCTAGGTCTTGGCCTCTTTCTATTCAGTCGGAAGCAAAACAATTAAGGATGGTGGTGCTTTTTGGCATTTTCCAGAACACAACATGAAGATACAAGACTTTGAAAATGTAACTTAACCAAGAGATATTTCTTGTTGTGTCAGTGCAGTTTTATCTAACATTTTAGCTCGGATGTTCAATTTATATTGTACTGTGATGACGTGATGAAGATCTGCTTGTGAGACACTCTTTCCTCACTTAGATACAAAACAGACAGATTGACCTTTTGAAGATTATGCAGTCAGAGCAAAAGCTATCTATACTTGAGTAATGTTCATTTGAAGTAACACTATTTTTACTTCAGTACAATTTTTAGCTAGTCTACCACCTGTGATGAATGATAATTTATATTATAACACTTGCCACAAAATGACTTTGAGCCCTTGTGACTACTACGGAAGCCCAGTAGGGACATGCAGCTGACTCAAAACAACTACGATTCCAGCTCCCACAGATGAATGATGTTGTTGTGTCCTTGGGCAAGACACTTAACCCACCTTGCCCCTAGTGTCTGCGCTATATAAAAATGTGACCAAAATGTGACCATATTATCATTATTTTAACCTAAATTAGCTTAATCTTGTGTCTTGTATTTGGGTGTACTGTTAAACAATCTGGTAAATTGTGGTTATTTTTAAGCGTGCTGTACAAATACATATGTCTTGACTTCACTCTGCTAGACTTTTCTTTTCTATTATTAATGGAATAATTTAATTTCAGCTGATTTGTTACCAAGGAAATTATTAGACACAATTGAATATGGTATTTCTGAGGACATACTGAAATATCCACTGCACATCAGGAGCAACAGACAGTGTCCCAGCTTGGACTCATCCTGTTCTCCCACATTCACATTCAAGAACAGGAGAGCGCCTTTGGGGACACGCTGTTGTTCCTGAACTGCACCATGGACAGATTCTGGAAGTCGTTTGTTCCCCACGCCATACGGCTTTATAACACTTCATTATAATTGAATTGATGTTATTATTATGTTATAGTATGGCATTAAACTTACTAAACTAAATCCATCTTGTATTTACTCAATTACAGGTATTTTCATTGCTAAGACTTTGAAAAACATGCATTATACTGTAGGGGTTACAGGTCTCCTTTGACTTGGTACATTGTGCACCTTTAACTAAACACAACTTGAACACCCATATTTGACATATGAAACAAAGACATTGTTTTGTATGTATGTGACTACAGCGCATTTCATATTACTATTGTTTACTGTCCTCTCTTCTCCAATCCTTCATAACCGCTGGCTTCTTTTTAAACCCTTTTTGCTACTGTATGCCATTGCCTCTAACATCTTGCCTCTGCTGCCCGGGGGCTAGTTCCTGAGATATTAGCCCTCTCTTCTCTGAACTGTTAGCCACACTGACAGATACCTAGGGCTATATAAAATGTCCCTTAAAGCCATGAAAGAAGCAGGCGGGGCCCTTCTGTTCTTCAAAAACCAAAAGGAAGACAGTGGAGAACTTTGGAAGGCTTCACTTAGACCCTCTTGCATAGGGGTCCAGAATCCCATATAGCTACAAGGCTCGGTATCATAAATAACACAAGACTTCCCCTGCTCCCTCCTCTCTCTCCTCCAGTGCGTTTCATATGGTAACTAGGTGTTCACTCTGTGGCCACATTGTTGCCCATCTTTCAAGTGGCTCAGAGGAGTGAACCTTGAGGTAAGGGGAAGAGAGGGAATTTTAGATGAAAAAATGCATTATTCTGTTCCGTTTCTAGTCCGGCCGGCGCACCCCTCACTGTCACTCACGGTGGGAGAGGAGTATTTATTACATAAACGCTCAAGAACTCGGCTGGAGGGAGGAGTGGTACTGGAGAGGGCGAGAGCTGCAGGTAAGAGAGGGTTTGATTTAAAGTGGGGTTTAAAACACACTTGTAGCTGAGGGAGCATAATAAGTCAAGAATTCGATTTCGAGACAAACGCTGGATGATATACAGGCCTCTGCTGTCTCTAAGGTGGCTAATGGTGCCAATTGAAAACATGATAATTAAAGGTGTTCTAGGTACATTCAAGTGGAGGGTCTGCTGCTTTCTTATATCCACGGAGATGTTATTGCTTTGCCCGGAAGGCTCCACAGTGTGGCATTAAACTAATTTATCTTGTATTTATTCGATTACAAGTGTTGGTATTGCTCAAAACTATCTTGAAAAACATGCATTATTGCTGTGAGCAGGGTCGCTTCTCCGTATATCTGACCTGTAACTTGGCCTGATGGTGTTGCATTGTCACCACTAACACAGGTACATTTAAAGCCATACTGTGGAACACTCTTAACATATCATTCACATCTCCAAGGAGGCAAGGAGGTGGTATAGTTACAGCCAGAAAAGTGCATGTTTAAATGTAGGTTCAAAGTTTGCATTTTAACTATGCAAAGTGTATACAGCAACATCATGCTGCAACGTGCTATGACAAGTAATATTCATCTTAATTAAATTCAAGTCATCCGTCTCACACCTGGGGTCTCAGTCCACAATTCAGAACCACAGACTTTAAAAGCCCCTCAGATGGTTCTCCAACCACCTGCAATCATTTAAAGACTATTGGAGAAGTTAAAGTGTGTAATGTGTTATTATAAATAGATCTATAAGTGAAGCAACAATAGATAGATAGCTGGAAGGTTAATATAGTCCTGAACCCCTGAGCTAACCAGACCCGTAGCTCTGTGGAGGTAGGGGAACCAGGAGAACCAAAGAGAACCTACACAGACATGGACAGAACATGCAAACTCCACTCAGGATTACTACAGCCAGCCCAGGAATCAAATCAGGGACCATCTTGTTAACCATAGCACCACTGCTACGAAGTTTGACTTGACAAAATCTATAAAAACACAAAAGGAGTGAGAGCTTCAGGGGATACTTTCTTAGTTAAAAGTTTGGCCAGTCCCGTGTAACCAATAAAGGACGTTTATAATATTTCTAAAAGAGTACCTCAGATCTTTTTGACCACTTTTTTACTCAAGTAAGTCACAAGTAAGTTTTTTATACTACAAGCTCATCATCTTCACGCTTTGTTGTCAAATCTATGTTGTATCTTCATATTATATTATCTCCTCGACTTGATTTCTTTATAATGGATTTGAAACCCACTTTTTATGCACAGACTATCAGCATCATGACTCTCTAGACAAGCCAATTCCAAATGAACTCCAGTGACCTGTTGATTTAACACTGACTGGCTGGTCCAATGCCAGCATGTTTTATGAGCTGTGGTAAAATATGGAGAAGATATGAAACCTTAGGGCTGGTTTCCTCTTCTGCTGCCGCTGTAATGATGTTGTCATTGGCTGAAGCCCAAAACAAGTACACACAGAAGAGCAGTCCTGGTGATGAAGTGGAATAAAACATCTTAATCAAAAGCCTATTAATGAACATGTCTTCTTATGCAAACTTCATGTTATAGTCGTGTGGGCCCCTGCAGATGGTTTTCTCTCAGTTAAAGGGCCCATATTACGCTATTTTCTGATCTGTGTCATAATGTTGTTTCCTCATCACAAGCTTTTCTGTTGTTGTGTTTTGTTTCAGTTGCACGTGTTTAACACACAAACCCTGCATATTTAGGCTGAGTTCTTCTCTCAAAGAGAAAACATTGTTCCACCTTGTGATGTCATGTGGTAATACAGGAAGTGCTCCACTGTGTTTTCAAACTCCATACACCTTCACTAGAACCATTTGGATGATTTTAGACTTAGAATTGCCCTGAACTAAAGGTAAATGATAACTGTTAACTTGAAAACTACTGCTTCATGACATCACAAGGTGGAACAGAGCATTTTAAGCTTTGGAGATGTAGACAGACTAATAATATAGGATTACTCAAGTGTGAATCAAACAAAACATAACTCCGGGTATGTTTTTGAAGAGGTAACATTCTAATAAGAATCAATGTTGTGACCTTTAAGACTCTTTCAGGAAATAATCTAATTTCTGTGTCAAAATTATAGCTCAAACATGTATCTAAAGAAACTCAATTAAATGATAATTAAGACAATTAGTGTATTGGACGAATAAATGTATGTATTTAAACAAACTATACCATAGATACTGAGGAGTACTGTGATAGAATAAAGCAGTGGTTCTCAAACTTTTCTCACCAAGTAACATATGAGAAAGTATTTGGCCTTTCAAGTACCAGATCTAAACCTGGTCTGTAGATAACATACGAAATTCAAGTCTAAACCAGACTACACCATGACTACAGTAGGTCTAAACCAGGACTAACCCAAACATGGAATCCATACCAACTGAAGAAGCCATCAGATCGGTGATATTGTACTAAAGTTTGACACTCACTCGATTATACTGTATTAATAATCAAATGTTAAAATATTTAAAGTACATATTTTGCAAAAACAACAGGTACTGTTGCCAGTACAGCTAATCCCAGTATACATCCATACTACCCTCATTCTCCTGCATTTCTGTCACACATTCATAAATCTCTTCATTGGCCCACCTCCAGCTATCTGGTAACCTTCAACAATTTAAAACTAGTGATGTGGCCTTAACCATATCCGCACGTGTATTGTATATCTGTGCATGCTTACAGGCCTGCATAATTTTACTAAACAAACACATACACACATTCATACCCCTTGACATTCACACACACGATTCACTGTGAGATATCGGTCACTGAACCACCTGTAGGCTCCGACCTTGTCTTTAGACGCCCATCAATAACCCGGGTTATATTACTCCTACGCTGCTTATTACTGCCATATTAACATGAATGAAGTGGCTCTTTGCATGCGCCGTGTGCTGCGCTCTCGCTGGTCTGGCCTCCACAAACAGTCGCCTCTAGCTCCCTCTCTCCTCTCTCCCTTTGCCTGGCTCATCCCTGGAATCCCATACAAGTACATTATTCAACCCGCTTACATTATTTCCATAATTGCCGGCATTGTGGTGTTTGTAATGTCATTAATAAAAGGCGTTGGCGTATAATACCCTTAATGTTATTTATCTGTTGGCGGATAGCTTGATGCTGCTAATCCGCATTCATTTGCTGTGGATCAATGCAAATCCGCTAGTGTGAGTGAGCCCCCCTCCTCCTCCTCCTTTCGCGAGAGAGCTTGATGGTTTCTAATGTATTTTCCCACCATTAACCAACCATAATCCGTGCTAATCATCGCTAATCCACATCTCCAGTGAGCGCTATGTATGCGTGATGATGGAATAGCGCGATGGAGAGAGGGGACATGCCAAGCGACCGGGCCCAGAGAGTCCACTTGGTGCGCTGGAGGAGAGGCACAGGGGGAAAGGGTGAGACACTGACTTCTACGGGTCAAATAGTATTAGTTGGCTGTTTTGAAATGAGTTGGGTTCATGTTTTATTGATTAATCGAGCATAATGGAGGCTGTGTCCCTGCTTGAGTGCTGGAATAAAAAGGGGACATTATCAGAAATAACAGTAGTGAGAGTCAGTGTGATCTGTGTATCAGCTAAAGCCACAAATGTGAAGATGTCCTGGAAAAGTCTTTGCGTTTTGTGATTTGTCAAGCTTTATTTAGCACTTCTGGATAAACTGGTTCAAGGGGCACTACACTGTATATTGACTAGGGGTGTGCAAAAAAAAAAAAAAAAAAAAAGAAATATCAAAATATGGTCATTGTAAATTTGGTGATACCGTATTGTTATCTTGGGTTGCTTTTTTTTTTTTTCATATCTGTTAGCATTGTTTTATAACCGCACTATAACTTGGTTCCTTATTTAGTGGAAGGAGTTTTTTTTTATGGAATATACTTGACATATTCACTGTTTTGATGATTAAAATATATGTATTTCATATTAACTTCGCTCAGATAGTGGTTTAACAAAGAAATAATGTTGCTAAAATGTATTTGGTTCTTAAAAAAACAGCAATTAATTAGTGTATCATGTGTAATATAAAGATTATTACATGCATCGCCATATTGCGATAATATCATATCATGAGCCAAGTATCGTGTATTGTATCAAATCATGAGGAACCCTGCGATTTCCAGCCCTATTACCGACTGCTAAATATGAAACAGAAACTACAAAAAGATGATGAATTGCTATATAAATACCAGCCAATCAGAATGTGTTTTGATGAAATAGCACTGGACAACTATTAGTTCATATGGCAGCAAAATACACATGCAGCAATTCAGTCTGAATTTCTATGAATTGGGTTATGCATGGATACAGAGGAAGAACCAATAAAAAGTACTCTGACTCATACATTACAGCTACAGCTTTCTGATCCACACATGAAATGATCCTGCTACACAAGCCTTATCAGAGCTATCTTAAGTAAAAGTGAGCAGATAATTAAAATGATAAAATGTTTAACAGTCTTGTGAATGTTGTTTTTAGTATCTGCTGAATTTGAATATCAAGTATATTGTTTATTTTCCAAACGAGACAAAAAGAGCTGATTAAAAATGCAATTAAAAACATGTATAAAGCAATATTTCTTTAGTCAATAACATTACAGTCATTTTACATTTGCCTGAGAGACTACTTAAACCTCAACTAACAAATTTTATAACACATTTTTGTTGGGCTGACATCATATTATCTGTTATTGTAATAAAAAATCAGTATCGCTCACGCCAAATAAGTGACTCTAACTGTACAGCAGGAGCAGGGTCTCAAACTGGTCTGATTTTTAGGCCTGGATGATGACAGACATCCATTGCACATACTACTTCAAAAGATGCTCTTATAGGAAAGTGATGTAATCCAAAATAATATTAAACTATAAAACTACTCTGAGAGAGATATATATATGGCCTCTACACCTAAAAGATTATTTTCAGTTCACCTAATCCTGACCTGAATTCTGTTATCTTGCATTAAAAATTTCACAAAAAAATCAGATCATGCATGCATTTTGATCAGTGTGCAAGAATATCTCACTCTCTTTGATACGTAAATTCATTTTTTTCTGTGACAATGTATTTCCATCTTGTTTTTCTCCCATTTCCATTTAAGGCTTTGAAATACCACATAGAATGATTCTTTTTTTTATTCTAAACTTTCTAAATTTGATTACAGAAATCGTTTAGTCCTGTTGTAGGCTACTTTTAATACTCACCACTATCTTGAGATACAGTATGTGTGTGAGCCCATGTAGCGCCACTCGAAGACGCTGTAGTTCCGTGTTGTGCCAGCGGGTGTCGCCTGTGTTCCGCTGTTCCGTGCGCTCCGGCTCGCTCCTCTCCACGGCCCGCTCCTGCTTCACTTTGACCAGCTCAGCCTCTTTGCGAGCGCCTCATCTGCATCACAACATCACAAAGGACTCTGTCTTAGCATCACACTCCGCGCCTTTCAGCAGAATTAGCCCCACGTACGTTCACCTCCGTTGCATGTCGGGAAACCTAACAGCGACTGACACGAGCGTTAAACCAAATTACGCCAAAATTAAGGGTACATTTACACCCTTTGTGTTGTTATCAGTGAATGTCTGGTTTAATTGTATGGATGCGTTTATTAAATAGCACACCCATGACTTCTAAATGCAGTCGTCATTCTAGGATGTCAGTTTCAACTTTGCGCGCGTTGTAGGCCTGGCTGTTCCACTCTAAAAGAACTAATAGTGTATTAAGATGAAGCAGTGATTTGACAAAAGCGTGTCTCTGGTAATTAACGTGACCGAAGAAACGTGAATAACTTGGCTTTTCCCGCGTAAAATCGTGGCTTATTTAAATTATGACAGTGGTTGGGTACGTCTTTACGAATCACCATTTCATTTTTAACTTTTCACGCCCCTTTTGGAGACGTATTTATGAAGCGTGAAGGTGGAAGACGAATTTTTATAACATGTACTGAAGACTGGAATGCGTTTCTAGTTGACTGTTACGTAGTGATAGATGGAAAAGTGGAAAAGCCAGCGCAAGGCCCAACTCCACCATAAGGCGATGGAAGACGTTCTCAAACTCATGTAAACATATTGAGGCCTGGTTTGACTTTGACAAACTTTTGGGCCTGTTTGTGAGTTTATTTTTATTTTGCATATTTAGTAAATTTGTATATTTTCCTCCCTGAATCTTTGGGCTGGAAACGGGGTTAAATCAAAATCCGCCTGAGGACATTAGTGTCTCACTTCAAAGATCCGTCATCATTTGGTTGCAGACGCATAAAGAGTGATGCCCCGGGGTTAAAGAGGATAAAAGCGCACATTTAAATTAAGGCCTGTCTCAGTAATAATAATAATAATAATAATAATAATAATAATAATAATAATAATAAACTTCTTATTTTACGCATGGCTCAAAAGTTGATGCTTTTGAACAGACGTTGCGTATTTTACTTGACATTGTTTGCTTTTGTGGAGGATTTTTGTTTATTTTGGTTAAGTCTTCTAAAATATTCGTAGTAAAATGACATATAATTGTTTATGATGTTTGAGATACTAAACAATAATTATCTTATTTAAGAAAAACAGGCAGCACAGCACTATGTTGACCAAAACGCCTGGGGTCACGTTTTGGTGAATTTTTCTATTTTGCATCTCGTGGACATGTCCAGTGTCCAGCGCTCGCGAGCAAAACCAGGCTAATATTACGTAACGAGCCCCAATTGTGCGCAATAGACAAACGAAACCAAACAAACAAGCCCAGCAAGGCCACAGTGTCTAGATCCAATAAAGACAACAACAGACCAGATCTTGTATATATGTTTTATGTAAGTAATAAAATATTACTATAACATAAATAGAAATGTGACTTTGCAGTCTACATTTAGCAATCAACATACAACCAATGTAGTAAACAAACGAACAAAATATTGAAATCCACTGCAACAAAACCATTAAGAGCCAAACAAAAAGCTCCAAACACGTTTAAGAAATAAATATATATATAAATGGTCAGATTCATAAATGAAATCAATATTAAAATATCTTCTTGGAATTAGTAAGTGTACAAAACTGCCCGGAAAGAAACAAAACCAAAAACAATATCTCAGAACAAATACAAGTTTACATATTCGACATATTTACACTTCGGAAATAATCCTGGCAACATTTTCTCTAAAATCTTGTTTTTTGTATCATTATTATTATTTTTCTTGAAAAACAAAACCCTCGTGTGTAGAGAATAGCACTGCTGTGGGCTATTGGACTGCTCAGACAATGATGGATGACACAACGCGTGAGATTTTTAGATTTCCTTTCAGGCCAGAAAAAATAAATACATCTAAAAGTCGCTATATTCCCGTAAGGAACTCTATCCGTTACTCCCAATCCAGTGTTGTTTTGTTTTGCCTGGAATATAATACATTACATGATGCGTAAGAGACTGGAGTGAATGCAGGCGTGTGTTCCAACATGGGCCACTGGAGTTACCTGAGTTCTAACGCTTCTTGTTTGGATATTTCAATTCTGATTCGTCCTAAAACACCGTAAACATAACATTTACTGCGGGTTTAAGCCTATTGTCCACTCACAATGTCACTGACAAATATCAATTGCAATTAAATTAAAAGAATAAGTGCTCCATGCAAATAAAATAGTACCCAAAACAATAGAAATGCGTGTTCCGTTTAGCGTCTCTTTTCTGTTTCAATTTTCGACGTGGTAATTATTAAGGCGTGCAGTCAGAACTTAGGCTCAGTCCTGTTGCATTTTGAACATTTTCTGCGTGTTTTTCCACCACAATAAAGTTGAGCAAATTGAACAAATGATAATGAAATCAAGTCGACAGACAGACACTGCAATATTTCAAAAAAGCAACACATCTCAAACAAAGAACATATACACTAATATTAATCAGTTTGAGCCTGAAAAAAGCACAATGTTCATTCGTCTGCAGCGTCCGGTGTTGCGTCCTGTCGTGGTGAGAGTCCACGGCGCACCGAGAGGAGATGGCCTCTGTGGCATACTGACCAGCCATGGGATTTACTTTATACGCATGTCGCCTCCATAAAATTTTGGTAAATAAAGATCTTTGTTTCACTTTAAACGCGCACGAAATCAGTAATAGCAAATATTTTCAATCTTTTTTCTGTATTTTTTTTCTTTTTTTCTTTTTTTTTTTTTTTTTTTTTAAACATTTTGCTCCTGTCATCTATTTGTTGGACAAGACTTACTCCGAATACTAAGGTGTTCAAACAAACTCCCTCGTGTCTCTTTTTGTGTCAGGAACAACAAAAGCCAAACTTAAATACTGTAAACTCCACAAGTCCCATTATTTCCCCTTTTCTCTCCCCCCTCAAAGCGTTCATGAAAACAGTCACTGCACAGGGCTCTGTAGTGTGCGGTGTAGAGGAGGGGTCTCTGCTTGGGAATATACGTCGTCCATATTCGGGTGAGGGACCCCCACTGGTGTCATTCTTTTCTCTTTTTGTCTTCTATTACAAAACCACACGCGCACTACCTCTTTTTCCAGCTGCAGAGTGCCGGCTAAAGTGCTGATTTCGTGCGCGGATGGCTTTGGGCATTTTAAGAAATGATTCTCCAGCGCCCCTTTCACCCCAACTTCGATGGACGTCCTCTTCTTTCGTTTCCTGCCCTGCGCGGCGATCTTGTCCAAATTGGTGGGACTGCCCGTGTTCGAGTCCGTCTCCTCCAGCCACTTGTTTAGCAGCGGCTTAAGTTTGCACATGTTCTTGAAGCTGAGCTGCAGTGCCTCAAATCTGCAGATAGTGGTCTGAGAAAAGACGTTTCCGTAGAGGGTACCCAACGCGAGGCCCACGTCCGCCTGCGTAAAGCCCAGTTTGATCCTGCGCTGCTTGAACTGCTTGGCGAACTGCTCCAAGTCGTCGGAGCTGGGCGCGTCCTCATCCGAGTGGTCCTGGTGATGGCTGAACTGCTGTGGGGACTCTAGCTGGTTATCGTGGCCACCGGACGTGTCGTCGTGAAGCGACTCGCGCATGCCGTGGTTCAGCGGGCTCATCATCGCGTTGAGGTTCGTATAGCCGGGCTGAGAATACACCAAGGACTGGTGGCCGTTTGACGCGGGAGAAAGCGGGGAAAGATGATGCGTGGTGGTGGGCGCCCATGAGCCATGGTGCGCGCTCTGCTGCTGGTGCACCAGATGGGACCTGTGATGGAAGCTCGTGGTCAGGTCCTCGCGGGTCTGCACGCTGCTCTTGTGGTCCTGCTGGAGGTGGCTGCTGCTCGACCAGTCGGTGTTGGATGTGGGCAGCCACTGGTGGTGCGTCAAACTCATCGGATGTCCCGTGTTTGTGGCTGCGAGCCCCTGCAAATACTCGTGGTGCATCATTTTCTGCACCTCTCTGTAGGTCGTCCCTTGGTGCATCCTGTCCGAGTCCGGATGCATGAGCGGGTTAGACGGTAAGGAGTTATTCCGCGGGATGTACTGAGCTGTTGTCGCCATGGCTCCTACTTGTGAAACTGACGCGCACTTCGGAGGTCTCCAGGCTTTAGAGCCCGAACGCAACAACCTGCACTGGGGAGGTCTCGGTGTAGCGCGAGGACACGCCTCCCCTCCGCTTGTATTGGCTCCTCTCCCACTCGAGCCCACTGGGGACACGTTCAATAGGCAGCCAGGCAGGCAGTAGCACGCGCTCAGAGCGCACAGCACAGTCCTCGCACAAGACAGATAGAGTTGCGAGCTTACATGTGCTAGTGACGAAAACATATGTTTGTGTTGGTTTTTGGTCCTCCACGTCACCATGGCCAATTACATGTGCCTGGTATAGGTATGCGGGTGTGAAGTGATAAATATCTAGTTATTTATCCAAGTATAACACGTTTCCTCACAGTTTCAAAAGAGTTTTAAACTGTAACTTATAAATTCGTTAAAGTGTAAACACTTCTTTGACTTTAAAGTGGATTAAGAGAAACAAACAGAAAGTGTGATCACAGTAAATAAGCCAGGCCCATCAAGTCGAATGAATAACTGATGAACCGTGTTCTTGAGTTATTACACATGTTCTATCACTTTGGCCATTTCTTCCTGAATATTATTGTGGCAGTAAAACTGTCAATCTAACACATAGTGTGATAAAACACGGGTGGCTGGCTTAAATATAACCAAATGTGTAATATTATTATAAATGCAATCTACACCACATCACATCATATGTGTTGCATGTAAGAGTGACTTGAAGAGCTCACATGAGGCTGGTGCAGGTGAGGGGAAGGGTCTTTGGCTGGACCAGTTGTTTTGCTCATAACCACGTGGGGGAGTCAGGGGATGTGTTTGAAGGGTGCCCCCTGATACACACCTTTATAATTCGACTAATATAAAAGGTCATTGATGAATATTGCGCCCTGCATTTGAAATATATTACCCCATGTACTCAGGATGTGCGTAATGCAAAACCAGTGTCGTTTATTTTCAGTGAGTAATTTCATTCTGGTGTTATGATGTGTTATGTCAGAACGTTATACAGCCAAAACAGAAGGCAAGAAGACAAGCAAACAAACAAGTGACTGGGTTAAACAAAACTCAACATTTGTGCGCAACATTTATTATAATGTAATTGATGACCTGTTTTACCAGCAACAAATATCCACGTTACGCACATCACTATTTTACTTTTAACTTAATACTGTATTTTGGACAAATCATGAGTGACGAATATAGACACAGACATAGTATATTATTCTTTGTTGTATTATTGTGAAGTGTTTTTCTAGGCCACTTTCACTCTGAGTCTGTTTTAATCGTGAATGAATTTGGATTATTTCTTATTGAAAACAGTGGGCACTCTGCTTCATCAGTAAGTCATTTTATTTACAGTACATATCACAACCCGAATTGCTCCAAGCATTTTCAAGGCTGTGCATTGCACGACACCTCTCCATCAGGGCGAGGAAAACTCCCCTAATTCCAAGGTAAAAATGTGAAACCTTGGGGGTAGAAGCGCTGGACGCGTCCCAGTCCTGGCCCAGCGAGACAAACCTGGTGCTCCTCGCTTCCTTCCTCTCCACCTCTCCCGGTTGATCTGATTATTTTTCCCTTCACGTTTTGTCCCAATAGCAAATTACCAATTCTATGAATTGCAAAGCAGCCTCAGAGACGCTGAGGGGTAGAGAGAGAGAAGAGGGGGGTGCGAAGATTGAAAGGGATCTTTGCAAACACAATCACGTTCTTAAATGGAAATGCGGGGCTTTAAACAAATCTTACATCTCTCCCGTTCCATTCGCCTAAAACTCTGCAATCAGGCGCATGTTCCACGCCGTTCTAAAACAGCAGCTTTTGGGGAAGCGCGTAACAGTGCCATTTTAATCATTCACCTGAAAGCGACGCGGCTGCTTTTTATCTCTAACTGCCGCGTGTTTGTTTGTTGTCATCTCTCCAACGCGACCACTGTCCTTCTCTTTACGGGACTCCGTTACCGCAGCCGTTTACTTCAAGCGCGTCATCAACTCAAAGGTAAGTTGCCTCCTTACTGCTGTTCACAGCCTGTGCGCGTGTGTGAATGCGCGCGGGTGTATGAGTGTGTGCGTGTGTAGATAATGCAGCAGGGGTCACAGGTGCTCGTCATCATCTCTTGGAAAGGCGTGGTTTTTGTCCACCCATCCTTTATATATTTATTTATGGCACGACACTGTTCTCACTGCGCGTCAAAGTCAGATCTGGTTTAATTACAAATATGGTTCAAGTATTTATAGTGAGTCAATTAAAACTGCAGTCAGAATTTTAGTCAGAAAATATTTTCATTTTTGTTTTATCAGTACGTGCAATCTTCATAAAATATATTTGTATTACTGTGATTAAAAGTGTGTGTGTTGAGAAGTGAAAAATAGAAGCTGCATCCGCAGCGCCATTGGCTGTGAGCCGCTGTCACAGTGTCTCCAGAGAGACCCGTGCGTGTCTGCTCCTGCACGCAGCGCTCACTTAATGAAGACGCTTGGTCCATTCACTCAGCCCATATACTGTGCGCGTGAGGGTCTATAAAAAGCGGGTCTTCTGCCACACAGAGCCGGGCTTGTGCTGCGAGGAGGAGCCCGGGCACAGCACAAGCACATCCAGATGCTTTGGCCCTTTTGTCCGGACTGTGGCCTTGTGCGCGCCGAGGTGCATTTTTGCCAAGACGCACGAGGTTTCCATGGTGCGCCCTATGAAAGGGATCACACACACGAGTTCAGCGGTGAATGACGGGCCGCGTAGGAAAAAGCTGCTGGAAATGAGCACGATATGATGGCTTTAGAAGTGAATGGAAAAGAGGGAATAAAAAGTGACGCAGAGAGAACCACAGAAATGAGTGTCAAGGAAGTTCGCTGACCCCTTTTCCAAAAATAAACACGCACACGTGTCATCATGATGCCAGTGCAACTCCTGTTAACTGTCCTTCTATCTGCACGCCTTTCTCTTCAAATACACACATTTGGTATGTTCTGTCTAACCTCACGTCCATAACTTCATCATTCAATTCCCTTGCCCTTAATGTAGCGAGTAATTTGAGTTGTACTAAAAAGGCCCTCACCTTCTTAAGTAAGCCTTTCGTGTTAATGTTTTCCCTGCATTTCTAATGAGCCCCAACTGAACCAGTAGGACCTCATTCACCCTGCAATTACCCAGCCTCCCTCTGTCTGTGCGCCTCAGCCTCGTGCGAGACCGATGGAGAAACCGCAGAAAGAGGCATTATGAACCAAAAGGCCCATCATGAATCCTGACCAAAATTACGCGCGAGATAACTGTCTTTTCAATGCATACAAAGCGATCCTAAACAGCACAGTTTACATTTGGAACGAGAGGGTTTACGCAGTCACTTTACCTTCAGTGCCATTTCAACGCACCACTTTAGAGGCGAAAACACCTCATTTAGGTATAAAGTTTGATTTTAAAAGTGAGTGGTATTTTCTACCTGACTTCCTAAAATGGCAGGGCCGCACACGAAATGTTAAATACAAGTTCCACAGTATTCCTCTGGGAACATTTGGACCCGCCACGAGGCGTGTTTAGATTTTAAAATTCATGTAATAACCACGCAGACCAGAATAATATCCACCAACTCACTCAACTCAATCAGATAATTGTACTTGTGCAGGTTTCCCTTTGCATTTTATTTTGATAGACATGCGTAATAGGCACTAAATATGCAATAGCAAAATTGTGTCCATTTTGAAGCGCGAATCGTCCCATGCTTTTCAGGTAACTTTCTTCTTTGCTTTTTTGGCTAATGAACTTAGGCTATTCTGCCAGCATCCCCCTGAGAGCACGAGGAGGGGAAACGCTTCTCTTGTGGTAAAAGGTGCGCGCTTCTTCCTCTATCTCTCGGCTAATTAGGCGGGGTCTGGACGCGCCAGAATGAATATTCATGAAAGGCACCAGCCCGCAATTAGTAGTGGAAAGAGTGGAGAGATTTCCCAACTTCAATCCCCAAACAACACTGCCTCTACCGCGGCCGCTGGTGTGCGCTCAGGAACGGGCTCCGGTCCCCCCTCTGCTCCGTGTGTCTCTGCCTCTCTCTGCGCACTTTGCGCCCCCATTAAGACTTCCACTGCTCATCAGCCTTTTTCCATACACCATTATTTGTCCACTTCATCTGGAGTAAGATTAATACAAAGTGCAGGACGGTCTTTTTATTCTGGTGGAGTTTCCCCTCCCTAAACTTTCTGTCTTTGTGACATGTTCAAAAGTGTATAGGACATTTCATTGTATAAGTTTAGATTCAGTTAATTTATATCTTAAATTGTCCTGCATTGTACCAACAAGACTTTTACAAAGCCCTAAAAGATTTTTGTATGAAAGGTATATAAATCTAAAGAGTCATATCAGTCTTAAGATATTGTTTCCCAGTCTTAAGATATTGTTTCTCATGTTGACCAGATTGATGACAAATGCACCTGGGATGTGCATTTTGGACTGACTGCACAAAATGTCGTGTTGGCCTTAAACTTAAAAGACAGGTTCACCGTAATCATAAACCCATACACACAAACACTGTAAAGGTGTATATGGGAAACAAGCACAGCAAACCCATCATAAGATCCTCTATTGGTGGTTTTTAGATGACATCACAACACTCAGTATTTATTTTTACATAGGGGACAGCTAAAATATAAAATTGTTACTATGTACATTTTGATGTGTATATGAGTTCTAGGGTCCTGTCACTAATAGAAGTGACTGGTTCAACCCTTTGAATATTTCTCATGTGAATACAGTGGAATCAACAGGGAACTGTCTCTTGCCCCACATTTGGGATTATGGCGTAATCAGATTATAGAATTCACCACTTGTATGGGCACAGTTTTCAAATAATTTCCCTGGACTGCAATTTAGCCTTATGACAGATGCCCTACCAGGACTTAATGTGGTTTATTTATCAGTTTCTAAGACTAATGTAATAATTGTATGACTGTTTCTTTCAGTTTCGGAGATAATTTTTAGATTGTAATGCTTGTTACCCTCAGTTAGCAACAACAGTGAGTAATGAAGCATGTTAAAATTAAGCAGCACATACATTAGCAATAGATAATCATCTTATTGTGAACGGAAGGAGAGATCATTGGCATATAGGGACAGTTTAATGTGTAAATGAAACAAATAACAGTCAGTTTAAAGCTGCACTATGTAACTTTTCTCATGGGGGGTTCACTAGCTTGTTACTATAGATACGATATTATTGTTTGTCTGGAATGTTCCACGGTATATGGCAATAAATTTCTCTAGTTTTTTTTTAAATTAGACATTTTTATTGTTCAAAAATATCTTTAAAAAAACATAAGTTCTATTGTAAGCGGGGTCGCCTCTTTACAGATCTGACCTATAACTTGGCCCTGTGGTGTCATGTGCTTGTCTCCATGGAGATAAGCAGTGATGAGAAGAAAACTTTGAAAATGTATTTAGTTACCGAATACTGAAGACCTGCAATAAAATGTATTTTGTTACATGGTTCAATCAAAGTGCTATACTCTGAATCCTTAAAATACTTATTTATGTATTTATATTATAGTGGAAAAAAACAACAACAACAAAAAAAAAACATGACGTATAATTGCAAAGAGTTGTCTTTTGGTTGCACTGTTTTCAAGAGTGGTGTTTTCTTTTTCTCTCACTAATACTGTGCAGTCCAAAGCCAAAATTGCATGATCAAGTACTACCATGTATTCCTTTGATTTTAGAAAAGTGATGGTATTCAGAAAACCACTAAATGAAAAAGTACGTGTACTGAAATACAGTTACTCAAAATTAGTTCAGAATCTGTATTTTTGGTACATGTATTCAGTTACTTCCCAACACTGGAGCTAAGTAAGTTTGATGCCGTATTGCGGAACATTCCAGGCAAAGACATTACATCTCCATGGAGACAAGCAGGTGGCAGATCCTCCACCAGAAAAGTGAAATACTGCAGCTTGACTTCTCTGTTGGAGGGTCTGCTACGAACTTGTCTCCGTGGAGATATTATTGTTTTCCCTGGAATGTTCCGTGGTATGACATTAAACATATCCATCTAGCATTTATTCATTACAGGTGTTTCTATTGCTCAAAAATAATTCCTTCTGTGAATAGTGATGACTCTCCACAGATCTGAACTGTAATGTAGAGTAGTGCTGTAATCTGCTTGTCTCCCTCATTATAGATGATAGGTTTAATGTATACTGTGGAATATTCTAGACAAAGTCCACTCCAGTAGAAATGTTACGCAGTGCCCCTTTTATATGATATGGGAGATTTGCAGAGTACAGGTTCAGATCAGCCACAAAACTCTGTCCACTCTATTCCGTGACACCAAACAGCTTCCATCCTCACACCTCCACGCATCCCTATCTCCTAATGACGCATATCATTCCCCCAGACGCTCCACTCTCCACTTGTGCAAATCCTTCGCCGCCACTGCCCCTCGGAGCCCCCATCCCAGAAGCCCCGGTAAACCTGTCTCTCCCGGTCCGTGTCAGCCTAACCCAGAGACGACCCACAATCCTCTGCTTTGAATTCAAGGTGATTCTTATCCCCAGACCCCCTCCTGGCCCCCGCCTCGCCTCCATAAAGACGTGTTTATGTATGTATGTATGTATGTGCAGAGGGGAACATGGGCAGCGGATTTTCAAGGGTTAGAAAGAGAGTGTGTGTGTGTGTGTGTGTGTGTGTGAGAGAGGGAGAGAGGGAGGGAAGGGGGAGATAAGCAGAGGAATTTGAGACCAGTGAATATGGATGGGGGTCCTTGCTTTTAAAGTGCGCAAGCTGATAGAGAGGTAAACAGCTCCTGGCCACGACTGGGACTGTGCGGAGTGGGGTCGGTTGCGATGGGGACGGTTGCGATGGTGGTGGCAGGGTTGGAGGAGGGGGGCTTCGCATGCACGCGGTGGCATATATCCACCCTAACCACGTCACCCGCCCTCCCTATCCGTCGCTCTCCGTCTCCAACAGTTATCAGTCCTTTCGCCTCACCCATCGCCCCCCACTCAGCACCCGCCTCGCCTGTCGTGCGGGCGGGTGCTAGGGTGCAGGTGGATTGGGAGACCGCCGGGCCCTATCAGGATTCGAAGCGGAAAAGTTTTGAGGATTGGCGCTGCTGATGTGGCACTTTTGCGAATGGTGAAATCGCGGCAGGTTTTCGATCACAGTACTATATTTACATGCAGATAAGGAGAGATACAGTTTTGGTGAGGTGGAGTGGGGTGGGGTGGAGAGATGGGTTTTCGTTGCTGTGCCCGTGTACAAATAAGGAATAGATTACTTCCACAAAGAATTCCCCAAAAAATAAGGTAAAAGTCTTATGTCAATGTGCAACTTCTAAGACCAAGACTGATGAGCTCAATCTGTTTCAGTCAAGCATCACAATACATTTATAAACAATCAATTTGACATTTAGGGAGGTTTTTTATGTTACAGTACATTTTTATCACATTTTTTTGGTTTACATTTGTTTTATAAAGAACCAAAATGAAACAATATCTCAAATAAATAGTTATCTGTAAGATCTGATGAAGAATTGTGAAAATGTGTGTAAGATATCTTCAACTTTATACTGAATATTCTAATGAGGCCAATCCACACATCCTTCATATTCTTGTTCAGGTAAAAAGTCATGTAATCGTACAGGTATACATCAGGTATACATTTTATGCATATATTTTAATCAGTGCAATGAGTTTTAGTACAAACTATATTATCTATAATTGTGTCAACTTGGTTTATACTTATTTGGTTTGAACTCATTCTTGGTGTCCTCACATATCATTGTACATCATCTTCATTGGGAACGTATCTTAAGGCCTACAACTACCCCTTTTAAAATTTAAAAAAGTACTTTCACTTTAAAAACTCTCCTTTGCCTTGATGAATGCCAGTCTGCAGCTGAAATAATAAATGTTCTCTGTGTTTGTTGTGTTTCTCTGACAGATGGAAAGCCACGGCCCACATGAGGAGTCTTAACCCGGTCGGAGCTGTAGAAGTGAGTGGTCAAGTGGCGTCCATTTTGACCATCTATGAACTGTGTAAATGAACATGTGAATTTGGACACTCTGTTTTGTTTTAAACTCACACCATTTCCATTTTAATGGTTTGAATGTGGTGAGACTGTTCAATTCAACATAAATGTGCTTTATGTAACTTTTCTAATGGAGGGTCCGCCACCAGCTTGTCCCCGTGGAGATATTCCACACTGTTATTAAACTTATCTATCGCCACAATGACAAGCAGGTGACATCACCAGGCCAAGTTACAAGTCAGTAAAGTGGTGGAGTGCTGTTTTTCAAAGTTTATCTGATGAATAAAAACCCGGAATTGAATAAATGCAATTCTGTGGAACAATCCAGCAATAACATCTTGGAGAGATGTTGGTCACATTATAACTGTTTTTATGTTTTGGGAATTGCTGAAACTGAGTATAGTACTTTAGATAAGGAGCAGAACATTGTAGTTCCTGAATCTATACGGCCACTTAGAACAATACACTTTATGAGGATGAGTATTTTGTATTTAAGCTTCACATAGAATCATATAGAAACAGCTTGCAATGCAGACAAACTCCCTCTGTCTCCTCGTAGTGTTTTTGAAGTATCCCCTCTCTCTCTCTCACGCTGTCACAGAGGAGCAGCCAAAGTTAACTTTATTAGGTTAAGGGCCCTTGTTTTTTTGCGTGGGGCCAAGTGGCTGTACTTATTTGGGTAGCACAGGTAAGCCCTCTCTCCTCTCTCTTCTCTCTCCCCCTATGCTACACTGTCACACACACACACGCACACACACACACGCACACATTACCGAACTTCCACTATGGCCCCTCCGCAAAGTTATTAATGAGCTGTTTAATTTTAATTAGATAGTAATTCATGTTAATGCCTGCCTAATGGAGCCAAATAATTCCCCTCGGTCACTCGGGGTCTTTATGCTTCGTTTAGCAGCCCCCGCAGTTATGCACAACGCTTTTGTTTTTAGATTGCATTTCCAGCGCTTCCTCTTTCCAAGCACTGAATGAATGATGAAATAGTCTTAAACTGCAAACACATGGAAGGGAAGAAGAGAGGAGAGCGGCTGTGTGTGCGCTGGGAGACAATATTGGGGCTGGCGTTTTTGTTAGTTAGTTAATTTTATTTTATTGTTTTAATTTTATTTGAGAAGGTTTCAGATTGAGATGGTGAGGATTATACAACTTTATCTGATGTGTAGTTGATTTATGGATTATTTTGGATTAAGGTGGATGTGTGGAGGAAGGGATAATTCTTTATCCAAAATCACCTGTTATCAACTTTTAATGTTAGAATTATTAGCCTACTTGAAACATATTTTAGTACTGTATTGTCCGGCATTTCACAGTACTTATTGCAATATCTGAAAAAATCTGATTCACAAAATGTAGAAAAATCTAAAAATAAATTTCTACATTTTCTAAAAAAAACCAAACAAAAAAACGCAGTAAATAAAAATATATTACTGTTGAAATGTAACCATAAAGAACTCAAATCAGCTCTGCAGTTTTGAGCAGGTCTTTGGAATAGTTTCTATTATTAAGTTCATTTATATCAACAGTCTGATTTAGAATGAACAAATATATGTAAAATAATGATCTATGTATATGATCTGTATAGGAATTTTACTTAGTCATCTTATCATAATATCAAATATGATATCACTCTTTGTTAGGGATGGGATAAAATCTCGTGCCACAAGATCCCGCGAGACAAAACTGCCACAAGATCGTGCACACAAGAGAAAAACGATCTCGTGAGATTTTTTTTTTACCAAGTGTTTATATTTGGATTGGACAAAAAAGGGTTACGTGTTGGTGAGTTTCATCTCTTACAGTTCTGAAAAGCAGTACTAGAATGGACACAAAAATATGAAATCAAATACATAAAAAATTGTGAGGCCAAAATTGGAAATTGAATCGTGAAATTTATAGGAATTATATCATCTCTTCTTCTTCTACACTGGGAGGTTCATTTCATTTTTCAGTTTAGGCATAATAAGTGTTTGTTTCAGTCTATATGTTTCAACTGAAAATCCATTTGTACTAAAAATCACTAGTTCATTTCAGTAAGTAGTGGTTATATTCTGCAGGGGAAAGACAAAAAAGACAAAAAAAAAATGTAAGAAGTTAAAGGTGCATTGCGTAACTTTTCTGGTGAAGGGTTCGACAACTGCTTGTTTCCATGGAGATGTCTTTGCTTTGCTTGAAATTTTCTACAGCACGACATTAAACATATCCATTTCCAAAACAAGAAACAAGCAAATGACTCTACAAGGCCAAGTTACAGGTCAGATCTGTGACGAGGCGACTGCGCTGACAATGAGAATGTATGTTTTTGAGGTATTTTTGAGCAATAAAAATACCTGTAATTTACTGAACCTAAGATAGATGGATATTGTGGAACATTCCAGGCAAAACAGTAACATCTCCATGGAGACAGTTAGCTGTCCCTCTACCTGAAAAGTTACATAATGCACCTTTAGATAGTTAATATAATATTGTCAACACATTAAGCTGATGTACGAGATGTACACGCAGGTTCACGTGAGGTCGCTTCATGAAAAATGCAAGATCATGTTGTATTGTTTTGAAGCTATAAATTGTTCAGTAAACATTTTGATATATATATGTATATTTTATCTTTAAAGACATACTATAAGTTAAAATGTGTTTCATAACAAAGAATTATCAGATCTTAAATTATTTACAGTGCTTTCATAGTACTAGGAACAGTATAATATAATATGGTCCTATCATCAACATCTCCTGCCAACTGTACTTGCAAACTTTGAATAATTAATGCCAAAATATGCTAATTGTTTTTAAAAATCATTATTATAATAAATAAGATAAGTCCAATACCTATTTTATATGTAAATGCTTTAACACGCAGTGTTCTGAAAGTTGCCAGACAGGGTCCAGTATTTCCTCCAGCTATTTCAGAGTCACTTTTCCACTTCTGCCTCTGACATTTCTGGCTTTTTGTTGCTTTTGCCTGAACTTGTTTTGTTCCTCAAATCTGAACATAGTTTCAAATGTATTATGATACTGATTATGTTCTATGGTTCTTGATAATAATAACACAGGGGAACACTCTATATGTTGCATTTAAAGAAAGACTTGTTTTTAGTCAATTTAAGTGTGCTGAGTTCAAATCTGAAGTTAGTTTTTTTCTGCAAGCTACAGATTTTATGCAATCTTTGATTTTTATGATTGATTTTTGATGGAGTGTGTAGCAACCACAGATGTAACAGAAGGCATCAGGCTTGTTTCTACAGTAATGTCTCGATGAGGAAGCCATGTTTGATCTGGAAAAAAGAAGCATGATAAAAATATTAGAATCTATCTATGTATATAATCTCAAAACGCTTAGATTTGGGTTACGTAAGTTCATATTTAGACTATTTCATCTATCTCAAATTGCATGAAAACTAGAGCTTATGGAGAAAAACTAATTTCAGATTTGAAATCAGCGCCTAAAAATCCTTCAGAATCAGTTAAAAAATTCCAATGCAACAGAAAGTTAAAATTTTTGTGTTCCCCTGTGTAATCAATATACTAGCAAAAAAAAGGTTTACATTTTAGTGACTTGGTAAAAGACATTAGTAACTGTAAACTACGTGCAAACTACTACTGATACTAAAATGAAACTAGACAGCTACTCATTTGAACCAGTATATGTTTATCAGAACCAAGACTTATATTAGTTGAAAATTAGATTCTGTCATCAACATTTCCTGGAGGGATGAAGCTAACTCGAGGCACTGCTCTGTCAAAAGCCCTGTATCTTAAGTCAGACTTTAATCTGAGTTTCATTTTAGCACAATCTGACCATACAACCTACAACAAGTGAGCGGTTTTGTACTGCTGTTACTCTCACCTTTTTTGTTGAAAATCAAACTCTTGAATGAGACATGAACGCTTGTAATAATCACAGCCTCCTCCTGAATATGTCTTGTTTATTTTTTTTTTATTTCGTTGTTAGTTTTCAGACAATCTAAAATCATATCAGGCTGTGTTTGCTAATGTCCGTATTGTGTCTCCATGGTAACTGCTGAACATTGCTCCATAGACATACATGAAGTCCCCGAAGCGTGATGTCCCTGCAAACTATCACAAATTAAATTGCTATTGTACTATTCTATAAACAACTCTAAATCAAAACTAGTATGAAGCCTTTTTTGAGTTTGAACATTTTATCATGACAATACTGTAAACCTGTACTCTTCTTCTTTTTAATCTACAACTGTTGTTCATTCTACAAACAACTTTAGATCAAAATTAGAGTAGATTAAGAAGCCTTTTTTTAGTTTGAACATTTTAGTATCATGACAACACTGTAAACCTGTACTCTTTTTGTTAACCTACAAACTCCTCTCCTCCTCTTTATGCAAACCTCTGGCGTGTACAAATCCATGCGGCATTCTCAGCCTAAACATCGAGACCGCTGCTGTAAATGCCTCTAAGACAGAGCAAAGCACAGGGTCAGGGCTCGCATTAAACACTAAGCAGGGTTAAGTCCTGTGGTTGGAGTGCAGGTACCAAGACATTTGTACAAAAGAGGTCGCGACCTTCCAGCCAGGCCAGCCCCGCAGCCGTATTACCTCCGCAGCTTGTAACTTACCTAGAGTCCCCTTGAGGTTGGGGGTGCGTAGGAGTGACCAGTGCCTGTATGTGTATGTATGTGTGTATGTGTATGTGTGTGGAAGGGTCAAGCCTGTAAGGTCTGTCTCGTGCTTGTCTGGGTGGCCTGACTCGGAGTTGAGTGGTGCAATTGAGTTAGTGGCCATAGACAGGCTTTTAATTGTTGATTGACCAGTCTGAGTGCTTCCCGGTGCTGGGGTCATTGGCGAGAGCAGCAGCCAGAGGTCCCCAAGCCCCAGCGGCAATTTCAGACAAACAGGAGGTCTATGGAGGAGAAGAGAGAGGTGAGAGAGGAGCAGAGGAGATATTTGTTCTGCTAATGTAACTAGAAAGCATTTCATAATAAAGGGTATGGGAGGTATTTGCAGTAGTGGTATAGTAAAATAATAATATAAACGCCTACTGCCTGATACTAAACGGATATGAAACTAGATAGCTACTCATTTGAACTGGTATCAGAGCTTTTTCAAATAGTTTTAGACGTATTTAGTATTTATCAGTACTGAGACTTATAATAAATGATATTCGAATGATACTTTGAACCTGTCATCAAATTCCCTGGAGGGGTGAAGCGAACTCAAGGCACTGCTCTGTTGCTCAAATTAGACTTTAATCTGATTATTTTAAACTACAATAAGTGAACTGATTTGTGCTGTTTAAACACGTCCTTCTCCACTGACATTAAATGAGACGATGAATGGTTCTAATGATCACAGCCTCCTCCTAAATATCTGTTGTTTAGATCTATTTTGTATATTTTCTAAAAACGTATCAGGCTGTGTTTGCTAATGTGTGCATTGTGTCACCATGGTAACTGCTGAACATTCCCCCATAGACATACAAACAGCAGGTCTATGGAAGAGGAGAGAGGTGAGAGAGGACAGGAGGGATATCTGTTCTGCTAATGTAACTAGAATAAAGCGTTTCATAATAAAGGGTATAGGAGGTATGTGCAGATATACAGTGTGGGAACATAGATCGTGTGGAAATATTTATCCCCCCACAGACGCATGAAAGCCCTGTTGTAAATATAGCATGTATTATAGATAGTTTATTTATATAATTCTAGCTTATTTGTCATGAATCATCTTGTATTTTTGTGTAAATGATATGCTGGTATTTGGTATTACAACAGATGTGTTTGTTTGGCAATGTACCCAATGCAGCCTAAATCCTGTAGTGTTATCATAGACTGTATAAAGAAGCAGACTAAGGGCGTGTCACGTCACCCATAGCTTTCAGCTCCAGTCAAATGAAGCTCATGATGCTAGCAGCTATAGGAGTGAATTTGGACCCAGGTCCATATTTAGTTTAGTTTAGTTTATTTTATTTAAAGGACAATGTGCAGTTACATTAAAAGATGGCTGCACCAGATTTAGCATAATGCTACTTTCCATCTGTAGTCCTATTAGGAATAGAAATTTCTTTACGTACAAAATAGCAAAATAAAAACACCAGGATCATGTAGAATGCGTTAATATGAATATTTTAAGACCAAAATGATGAGGCTTACAGCAGCAATTACAGAGAGAGGGGTGACCATTTTTCAATGTAAAATCAATTGGAAACAGAGCCGATGGAGCCAGAAGTGCCCCCATGTTCACTTCCTATTTGGAATGCAGCAGCAATAGCAGGGTCTAAGTGTATGATACAAGCAGGTTACAATGCAACATTTTTTGTTTTACTTTGAATAGCTACTAAAATTCTGATGTTATAAGATGCACATAAATGTGTACATGCAAACAGATTCAAAAAGATACAACTTACTATGAGAAATATCCATGAACCATGGACCTATAATAAGAACTGGAAAAGACACGCCCCCTATTTTTTTGTGAAATTAAACTGCCCGTGTTCGGCTTACAGGGCATCGACAGCTTTGATAAGGGTCAGATTTAAATCGTCAAAGCGCCTAAAAATCAGCTTTGTAAGAGTTAGCCTAGTCTGACTTAACACATTTTGTGGCATAGGGCTAGTTTTCAGGAAGTAACATGGAAGTAAAAATCTTTTTTGGGCCCATGTGCCAATGAACACAGGCCATTGAAATCAATACGACACCATCTTGGATTCATCTTCCAGATTTGAATATAGTTCTACGCTGTGAACTAGCAACTTTTGGAAAATAGCTAGTGACCAGTGAGTCACTGAGTCAAGTCCTGCCAATACACTTTGACAAAACTTTACAAAGGCGAGCGGATGTAGAGCTGTATCCTGTCTCTGATTTCAGAGGGCATGATTGACAGGCGGACTGACCAGTCAGAGAGATCCATATTCTGTTTGCATCAAAAACAAACATGGTGCCTTACCGTAAAAATTAGGGGAAAAAAGAAACACAGAGGACTGAGAAACAGCTTTTTACAATATCAACAATCAACGCACGAAACTATTACTTATCTTAGGTAAAAGAAGTTATATATTTTGTTCTGATAAATAGGAGAATTTTGGAGAGCTTCCGCAATTGAGGGACACATGCTACAAATTAATAGCTGTGGTTGGATGGTTTCAAGTTTGGACGGAGGCTTTGCATTTTCAAAAACAGCATATTTTTACTAATATATTTGTACTTTTTGAACATACATCAGATTTGTGTGTGTGTGTCTTTCTTGTCAGTCCACACCATTGTACAGATAAATCCACTGTTCTCCTGTGAGCGCTTGTGAGGTGGCCAGATTAGCTCTGTTTACTCCTAGGCTCGAATCTCCCACACCTGTTTGACAACTGCCCATTTACTTTGTAGCCTCTCCAACCTCCTTCATCCCCCTCTTCATCCTCCTTCCTCTCCCTCTACACGGGTCCACACAAGCCCCTCCCCTTCCTGTTTTAACCCCCAGCCCCTCCTCTCCCCCTCATTCGGGGCTCACAGCAGGTGCCTGTCCTCTGCTAACATTTGTTATCTGTAATCCTGCAGGTTTGGCGCACAAAAAAGCATAGTAAAACTCTCTCACACCTAATCCTAATGCTTCCTTCAGATGGAGCCTCTTTTTTCTGACACGCTATCTCTTTTTAGGCTGTTGGCGGGGCACTTGACATCGCTGCCACACAAGGTTTTATCATATTTATTTTGTGGGGACAGTGTATTTAAATATTTTTTCCCATACTTCCAGTTCCAATAGTTTTTCCCCTTCCTTTTTACCGCCTGGCTCTCTGTATCATTTACAGTAATTTTCTAGCAATTAAAATAGATGGAGCCCGCCCCCGTCCTCTTTTTTCGGACATGCCATCGCTTTTTAGACTGTTGATGGGGGTGCTTGACATCTCTGCCACACAAGGTTTTATCATATTTATTTTGTAGGGACAGTATACTTGATTTTTTACCCCATACTTCCAGTTTATATAGTTTTTTTCCCCTCCTTTTTCCCGCCTGGCTCTCTATTTCATTTGCAGTCATTTTCTGGCAATTAAAATGGAGGACTGCTGCAGGATTTTCGCCTGCAGAGTAACACTACAGCGCTGATGAATAATTCTTCAGTCTGCAAACTGGAGACGCTAGCCTGTCTTTCATGTGCGCCCTTTGTTGGTTTACCATTAAAAGTTAGCGCAGCGGAGCGGAGGAGAGGCCCGCACGGCAGGAAGAGGAGAAGGCTGCAAAGTGAGGATGAGTACGTGTGCTGTAGGGTCAATGTGTAGAGGAGACTATTATTATTAAGTAACATGTCACTGCTTGAGCACCATAAAGTAACATTCATGTATTCTGCCTAAGTTTGTTCATTTGGGCATGTTAGTGGGTGAGTGAAAGCAACTGCCTGGAAGTATCCCAGGGAGTGATTCCTCTATCACAGTGTAATATGAGTGAGATCAGTTTTAAATATGTGCAAAACTTTGCATTTTGACAGCACAATCTGGAGGCATCTTTCTAATTTGGATAACTGCTTACAATCAAGTTTCATTCATTTATTTTATTAAGCAAATTTTGAAATTAAGCAAAATAAAGGTACATTAATTCTATGGGCAATTTACTTTCAACATGCAGTAGAGTATTTTTTGGTTAGAACATACAATAGTGCAGCCTATGAAAATGTAGAACCTCAAGAGTTTTTTCTATCCTCTGACATGAAATCCCCACTCTGTACGTTAGCACTATTATGTTAGCATTTATAGCTCAGATTTATGCAGCGTGGCCTCTTTTATTTATGTTCCTGGACTTGTTGTGTACCACTTAGGAATTATGTTAATTCGTCTTATCAGGCCTTTTCCTTATAGGCCTGTACGAGCTGTATTGTGTGAGTGATTAGACTCTCCTTCATCTCTATGGAGGATAACAGTGACTAATGTGCTGGTAGGAGAGTGAATTGTTTTGTAGACTTCTAATTAGGCTGTGGTCACGACATTGTACAGTATGATGTCATGATTTTAGGGACAGGGGCCTGTATACTTCTATAGACCATTTTCACTGTTATTGAAAGAAATAACAAAATAGAAAAGATACAAATGTTAAAGGTGCACTGTGTAACATTTCTAGTGCAGGGTCTGTCATGTGCTTATCTCCATGGAAATGTTATTGCTTTGTCTAGAATGTTCCACAGTATAGATTAAACCTATATATCATGAGGGAGACAAGCAGGATACAGCACTAAATTACATTATTTTAATACTACGCAATTTTCTGATCTATGTTATAATGCTGTTTCCTCATTACAAACATGCACAAAGTTTTAATTTCAGGCCTGGAACTGCCATTCGCTACTAAAAAAAGGGAAAAGGTAGCTATGAACTTGAAAAATACTGTGTCATGACATCACAAGGTGGAACAGAGCATTTTGAGCTTCGCAGATGTAGACAGGCTAATAATAAATGATTACTCAAACATGTGTGAATGAAACAAAACACAACTCCAGGTATGTTTTCAAGCAGGTAGCAGCATTCTAACATGGCTTTAAGTTGATGGACCCAGAAGTGACATCACCCTTAAAAACTCTGTACCCTGTATACAGTGCACATTCATTAACATTGTGTGTGGAAAGGAAACTTACAGATTGCAAGTTGGAGTCAGGTCTCTTGCCTCTCTCCCCTTTTCCTCCACCGCTGTCCTGTCAAATACAGCCTACGGGTAAAAACAGACAAAATGGATTATAAAAATATTGGCTAAAGTACGCTGGGTTCCCCAAATTTGCCAAACTTCCTCAAAATGTAAATACTGACCCAACTCACCAAGAAAAACAAATATCTCTGAACAGGTAATTCAAGGAACACTTAAAGGCTGAATATTACACAAAATGGATACTTGAGAGCTTTAAGCCATGTTAGAATGTTGTTACCTCATCTAAAACGTACCTGGAGTGTTTAGTTTCATTCACACATTTGAGTAATCCTTTATTATTAGTCTGTCTACATCTCCAAAGCTCAAAATGCTCTGTTCCACCTTGTGATGTCATGTAGGGGTAGTTTTCAAGTTAACAGTTTACCTTTTGTGCAGAGATGGGCAATTCCAGGGCTGAAAATATCCAAATGTTTTTAGTGAAGGTGTAGTTTAAAAGCACAGTAGAGCACTTCCTGTATTACCACATGACATCAAAAGGTGGAACAGTGTTTTCTGTTTTTGAGAAGAACTAAATATGCAGGGTTTGTGTGTTAAACATGTCTGAATGAAAACACAATTCCAGGTCTGTACTGTATTTGATGAGGAAACAACATTGTAACATGAATCAGAAAACAGCATAATATGTGACATTTAACTTGTGCCTTTTAGATGTAACTATGTGTAATAGTGTCTGTTTTATTATCTCTTACAATGATAAAAGACTATGGTCTGAGTTGACTTTGGATCGTTGTCTAACTCCAGGTTGTGTGCTGAACTATTCACCCTTCAGTTACTCTTTGGCTAAGAACCTGTCCGACTCATATCCTCAGGCAGCTTCAGTGTGTAACGTGTAAACTGTGTGGCGCCACAAAACACTTCAAGTGTACCTTTCCTCCAGTTATGGTCAAAAGAAGAACTCTGCTTGCCTTTTAATTCATTTAAGACTTTTTTTTTTTTTTTTTTTTTTTTTTTTTTAAAGCATTTTATCAAATATGAAATGTCTTGTAATTTCTATAGTTTTTAGCTCTCTTACTGCATAATTTTTACATATTTGTCAGTTTTATATTGTCTTACATGTGGGTTTTCAGACATGTCAGCTTTAATGTTTTTATAGTGCTCCACATATAAAGTTGCACTGGAAATAATTAAATAAAGTAGTTTGTACAAAAAAAAACAAAAACTTCAAGATTACATAACATGATTGGAATTTAACCATAATCTTAGCTCACACCGTGCTCGAGCTTGTCTAGAGTGTCTGGATAGAAGACTTTGCTTATTTAATGTGAATTATTGAAATGTTTCTGTGTAAATTTGTAAGATTTCATAATTACTACATCTTAGCTATAATAAAACATGAAGAATGACTTAAATCATAATGAACAAATAGTTTATGATGATCTATGTTATTATAATGTTTCCTCATCAAAAACATACCTGGAGTTGTGTTTTTTTTTATTCACACGTTTATCACACAAGTGGTAATACAGGACGTGCTCCACTAGGTTTTTAAACTCCATACACTTTCTCTAGAATCTTTTGGATAATTTCAGCCCTGGAATTTCCCATCTCTACTGAACTAAAGGTAAAAGGTAGCCGTTGAAAACTACCACTACATAAGATCACAAGGTGGAGCAGAGCATTTTGAGCTTTGTAGATGTAGAGAAACTAATAATAAAGGATTACTTAAACATGTGTGAATCAAACATAACACAACTCCAGGTATCTTTTAGAGGAAATAACAACATAACATGGCTTAAAGCTCACAAAATTTAAAAGCTCTAACAACCCCAATTTTTTTCTAGTCCAGTTAAAATGAACTCTCCTAATGCGAAGTGAACCGGGACATGTCACAACCTCACTATGGCTTCCCCAGGCTTGTCATGTGGCTCACTAGTCCCTGTATCTCCCAGTCACTTATATGGGCTTCAGCATATTGAACAGCCAACACGAAGCGCAAGTCTCCAAGCTCCACTGACGACAACACACACACAAACAAATACTATTTTTCACACTGTCACCCTCGCATGGACACACTGAAGAGATAATGGTGGCCAGAGGCTGTTCACTCACTCTCACTCTCTCTCTCCTCTCCGGTGGAGTCAGGCGGGCGGGCGAGCGAGGGCCTTGGTTGTCTGTTAGATTTGATCACCATCACGGAGCAGGACAGTGGCGCACACACACACGCACACACACACACACACACACATAGCTGCAATGATGCCAGGCCACATTACATGCGCAGTCTGACACCTCTAAATAAGTGTTTACTGAGTGGAAGTGTGCGCGTGTGTGTGTGCGTGTGTGTAGCGGTGAAATGTATCCCTCGCCATGATCATCTGCCATCGGTCCTCTAGCTTCCATGGTTGTCTGCGTTCATCCGTTTCTTGAAGTACAGCTGGGAATATTGAAGTTGACACGCAGGCTTTGTCATGTACACAAACAACAGGATAATAGTGCTGTGTAATGATTATGCACACGAATGAGAATAATAAAAGTGAATGAATGAAATAGTGGTTTGTGGTGTTTTTGTGTGGTGTTTTGAAATGATATTGTAACAGGTTATATTATGGCAGAATATGTTAAAGGTGCACTATGTAACTTCTTCAACTTTTAACAAGCAGATAAATTAAACCAGGCCAAGTTACAGGTTAGATCTGTGGAGAGGGGACCAAACTCACAGTAAGAAATAATGTTTTTCATGATATCTTCAAAACAATGAAAACATATAAAACCAATATAATATAGTGGAACATTCCAGGCAAAACAATCACATCTCCATGGAGACAAGCAAATGGCAGACCGTCCACCAGTAAAGTTACAAAGTGGACCATTAAAGCAATGCCAAGTTCACTTCCAGGTAGGGCTGCAAGATTATGAAATGAGATGATTGGTGTTTTTGGTGCAAATTGTGTTGTATTTACCTATTTTAAAATCAATATTAAGTGCTTATACAGAGCACACTTTATTGATGAATTCATTTTTTTACATAACATATTCATTCTAAACTTAAAAGAATTCTATGCATTTTTTTATCCTTGTATTATTATATCTCTTATATTATTATAACTGCAATTTCACTGGATTATGGGTAATCTTGCAGCCCTACTGAGTTTGCACATTCTCAGCCATTTGGGTCAGACCCTCTGAATAATCCTCTCTGCACCTGTCTGCCTCAGGTATGTTTTAAGAAGAATGGGTCAAATGCAGAAAAAAATGTGGGTTAACCTTTGTAACCTAACCAGCCGAGATGAGTTTTGGTGAAAAAATAATATTCAAAACAGATTTTGACAAACATAATGCAGGTGACTATGCGAATCAGAATGGTTTAGCAAACTATATAGTGTGCTTTAAGAAGACATGTGATTCAATTCCATTATTATTACAATTATTAAACTTTGATTCTGAACATTTTCCAATAAAGTCATTTTAAAGATGCCAACTGGTAAAACATGCTCACACCAATTACAGAGACTTTACATGGATCCTGGCGTCTGCAGAGCCCACCACCAAGGCCGTTCCTGCAATAAGATTATGTAGTTTAGGACACATTAGAATACTGAAAGAACATCTAACCACTCTCTAACAAGGACACATCCATCTGTCCTTTATCTACATATTCCCTCTTTTATCCTTGCCTTATCTCGCCCACACCCACTAACTGTCAGTGCACACGCGTCTCCCTGTATCTCAAAGAGCTCCTTAATAATCCCGAGAAGAGGGGGAGAGGGGGTGTACAGTGGACCCGGGGTGGGAGCGGCCGGGCCCGGAGACCCAAAGGTGCCTGCTGTGATTGGCACTTCTCCTTTCAGTGGCGCGGTAGGACGGGCAGAGGATTAGGCCCGTCTCGCCCTAAAGGACCATTGTGGCTCCACGTCTCCCAGCTGCTGCAGCGTGCACCCCTCTGCAGGCTCCCGGAGCAGGCAGGAAGGGGGCGAGGGGGAGAGAGGCCAGGTCACCACACTATGAGCAGGGGGGTGGAGGTGGTGGTGGGGCGGGGTTGGGGGTGTCATGGGTGCACTTGACAGAGAAAGTGGGCAAGGACAAATGCTTCATGTGTAGTTGGATTTGAATAATATATTAACAGGATTTTAAAACCTTTTACAAAGAATGATTGACGACAGATACACTGAAATGTAATTGAATCGACATTTAAAGTGGAGCTACAATATATTAAATAAACTTTTTTTAACTGTACATATGTATATTGTGATCCTATTCTATTCCTAGTGATGGGTTTTTTTGGTAATTTTAGTGCAGACTAGGTCAATTTGCAGCCTCCAGTTACAGCCAGGTATTTCTGATCACAAACACGGGAGTGGAGTTTGAAATATTGATATCTGTCAATCACACTGTTCCTCAAATGTCCAGACACTGCCCCACCTTTCCTCTCATTCTTTTCTTTAGTCCTCCAGGTACCGCCCAGTTGAGCAGCTCTATTTGAAATGTGGGTGTGGGCAGAGTTAAGGTGTTTAGTCTAATTTTAATGTTATAATTTAAAAATACCTATATCTTAAGTGTTTCAGTAGACTTTTTTCTGCCTCTTGAAATATTTTAGGGCCCTTTTGGATTTGGATGAAATGTATGATAAGATAAGAACATATAGTCCTAGAACTTTTATTTGTCTCACAATTTCAATGTTGCAACAGAAAAGTACAGCAACAGTAGTAGTGAGCATTACAAACTGGAAGATATTTGAAAGATAAATAACGACACAATACAAAACTATACTTTGAATCTAACAAATTATTTTGAATAAAGATAAGATACTAAGTGGAATAGAGCCTGCACTGCCTCCTATGTGTTTTCCATTAAAATAGATATAAAAGTACCTCTGTTGTTAGGGTTAGGGCTGTTGGTATTCAACAAGTTTATGGTAACGACATGGTAAAATTCAATGGCAGCAAAATATCCATCAAACTCTTTTGGATTTGTATTTCAAAACTCCATGTTCAGTTGAAATGCTGTGTTTTGCCTCTCACTGGCTCCGTGCTGTGACTTGATCTGAGGGGAGCGCTGGGGACAGTTGAGTCTCATGGCAGTAAAATGCAGGTGTTTCATGTGTGCTGCCTTCAGGCCCTTCACTGCAGAGCGAGCCCGGTCGCTCACATCCACTAGCAACTTTGGAGCTCTCCCCCTCTTCTCCCTGTGATTAATGGCACCAGTCTGACTGGTTTTAACTTAAAAAAAATCTTCTCTTGTTTTTGACCCAGAGCTCCTGATAAAAGTTCATGACTCAATTCTGTGCTGGCATTAGAATTTATTACATGAGGGCTGGTAGAAATGTCCCGGAGTCAAACACAGCTCAAGTGGGTGTGTAGCAGAGACAAGGGCACAGAGATGACCTTTCCCACCTCAGCCTGCCTCCCTGGAGTGCCCCATCCGCCTCCAAAGGGCCCGAGTGGGGAGCGCCCATAGTGGGGGTCCCATCAGGTAGTGGGACCCCCGGGGTGGGCGCGGGGCAGGGCGGTGCTGGCACTGGTGCTGGAGCTCAGTGACTGCCAGGAAAGTGAATGCCAGGGGCCTGCCACATTCCTGCTGAGAAGATCTGCAGCAATTAGACTGCTGTGCTCCTAGCCAAGAAATATACTCGCAACAGAGTATGGTCAACTACAGTATGTTCACTCAGTTACAAATGTTTACACAGAGATAACTGCAAAACAGATCAGAAAAATATGTTAAAATAAATACAGGTTGTGTTATGTTGTATTAAAAATATTGTATTTCTGTATTAAATTTGTGTTTAAAAAATAATAAAAGGTGTGTCTGCAAACTGATTTGCATATAAGCAGAGGTGAGCAGAGAAGCCAAAAATGACAGAGCAGTTACTTCAAAATTACGTAATAAAAGTAGTGATCCAGAAGAGACTGCTGCAGAATAAATGATAGTAGCCCAAAAGTTGAAAGAAGGCTCATGAGACTGGAGTTCTAATGATAATATTGTCCATTCCAGTCTAGTACAGTCCAGTCTGGCTATGCTTATATTGTAGGGAGTATTATACCTCTGATGAAGTAGGCCAATATAACAGGGACTGAGCTAGCAGTAAGTGTCCTCAACAGTGCAATTTCTCTGACAGAGAACATTATAACATTGTAGTGCCTTGGGGTTGTTTGCCTGTTTTTTCATGTTACTGGCATCATCTACCTGTTCTGTAAACATTAAGAATCACTCACCACTTCCAGTGTTGTACTAACACACAAAGATCCATGACACGTTATGTTTTTCCCACTTAATTTAGTTGTGGACATTTTAAAATCAGTTGACATAGTAGCCTACAACAATATTTATCCTATAGCTGAACTTTACTGAACATCAACCTGTTAGATCAGCAGTGACACCTTGCCATGTTAGCCTGCTTATAGTCATTCTGATTTCCACCCTGTGTACTCCTGTCTCCTGCAGGCCCATGTACAGTAAACACACACACAGCAGCATATGCATGTGTTGACTCTGCCTAAACGACTCATTTGTCTGGGGTTAAACTGGGCCCGCTCCTCTTGTGCATGCCGCCGTTTGCTTTTCAAAGACAGCACCACATGAGAAGGCTTCGGAAGAGGATTCTCCATTTGATATGAGCGCCGGGTGAAGAAAGTTGCCCTCCTCCTCTCACCGTGTCCCTGTCAGCGAGCGGAACAGCCACTGGATCTGCCTCTGTGCTCTGTCTCCCCGGCGCTGTAGTGCTGTGCTCCTCTCCATCTCGTCCTGATGAAAGAACAGCTCTGATGGCTTCGACAACAAAGGCCTGCGCCGCTGTGTTTGGATGAGGCCTTCCTTTCTTCTCTCCTTCTTCCTCCTCTGATCTCCTTGCCTCCTCTACTCTCTACTCCCTCCCTCCTTCGCTGTATCTCTAGCCGCCTGACTCCTCTGCGCTGTTCGTTAGGGCCCTGGCGATACAATCAGGGGACAGAATTAAAAATCAGAAAGTGTCCTTGTCGGAGAGAGACACCCCGGATGGTGTACTTTGATGTCTCCTCGGAAATTTGAAATTCATATGTTGTCACACTTCATTTTATACCCTCCCTCCCTCGCCCACTACCCTCTCCCACTCTTTCTCCTTACTCTTTTTTAACTTGTCTTCCTCCTCCTCTTCCTCGTCAAGTGCCATCATGAACTATTCACTTAGAATGAGAGCGATACCGGGTGGCAATTCTAACGTAAAATGTATTGTACAAGTGTTTCTGAGCGCTCTTTCTTGTCTTTTATTTTTCATGTTTGGGTTTTGTGAAGGCTGAATGAATGATTGAACGTTCTTTTTGATTGTAGGAGGTAGGCAGCGTGGGTTAGGAGGCACATAAGAGGGCGTGAGGGACCACAGGACCATGGTGGATGTCTGGGACACTTTGAAGTCATTTCAGAAGACAGAGAAAACTGTTTGACAGAGGGGAAAGTCTGACTTCTCCACAGAGTACATCTGAAGGAAACTGTGACTTGGTCTCGAGAAGTGAGAATGAAAAAACTCTGGGCTAAAATAAATGCTCATTAATCATCAGTCATACAGTATTTCTGATTGGTATGATTGACAGACACATGCTACAAATTAGCAGCTCTGATTAGTACGTCCCAAATAAGAACGGTTGTTTGACACACTAAAAACTGTGTGTGCAGTTTGATAACCCAAAAACATTTGCTGAGACAACTGACACAGTCCTGGCCAAGCCCAACTACAAGATCACGGAGATGGGTCCCAAGCTCTTTGCTGTGGTGCTCACTGCTCCAGAGGAGATGCCCTGGCGGCATTGAAGGATGGGTCAAATGCATAGGACACATTTCACTATAGAGACAATGAAGTGTACCTTAACCTTAATTAATTCATAGTCTAGTTCCTCTTCTAACTAGACTTCTCCTATGGATATAGGAGGGGTAGTCTCGCCAGGCAATATCAATGGAGATAATGCTTCTCAGATTAGGGGTTCAATCCCAGCCACCAATTTCAAAAGCCCAAAAGTCAGACATTTATGAGAAGAAATGAGGCATAGGAAAGTTTGAATTGAAACATTTGCCCCCACTGTTTTCTGACAGCAATAAACTGAAGAAATTACATACTAATAATGTAAACAACATTTTGAGTTATGTATAGCTCTGAGCCAAGTTACAATGCCATGCACACAAAAAAATCTTGCTTATATGAACAGTATCTGATTCTTACCCTTCCAAGAGAGTTCACCCAAGTGAGTTTAAGGACCCTGGAAGCCATCCACTGCACCAAAGGAAACTATAACACTTATAGTAAACAGTAACAATCTTTCAGCAAACTTACGACAAATGTACTCTGTATTTGCCATCTCAATCATTCCCTGCATTACACCTTAAAAGGAGACTGTAATTAATTATTTTGACAGACAGGATAAGTCACGGTATATGACTTTTATTGTCATACAATTGTTCCCAAATACAAATCTCACAATTGTTACTACTTTGCTAACAACATTTTGTGATTTATTGCGCTGTCTTAACAAATTCTATTGTGCAAATAATGGTTTCTTTTTTTTGAAAGTGACACATGTGTGGACGCATCCCTCATTCTTCACCAAAATGAGAGGGCACCGGGACGGGACCCTGATGGACGCCCCTCCCGAGACAGTTATAAATGGGCACGGAGGTGGGCTGGGCTGGGGCTGTCGGGTGCAGCGAGAGGCAGGGAGGGGGGTTCTGGATGTACGGGGACAGAGTGGGGGGACAGAAGCGACGAAGGGGAGTCCCATTGGTGTAGTATACCCCAGATTCACCATTAATCACTGCTGCTGCTACCACCTACAAGACCCTCTCACAACCAGCTATCCTGCTATCCAGAGAAAGTCTTTGTCTCTACATCTCCTTCCATTGTTTAGACCTCTCTCTTCTTCACTCCATCTGTGCCCCCCCTCCTCCTTCCTCTCTCTCGTTCCCCCCCTACCTCACTACTTTCCCTTTCTTCCCCCTTCTCACAGTGACAAATGGGTTTTAATAAAAGCTGACAGAGCGATGAAATTAAAGGAGTGTGTGCTATGGTCGGCTATAGCTCCGCTGTGTTGACATATTTAAAACAGGGCTCTAATTCAGCGGGCTGCCTGAGTATTACATCACCGTACCATCTTACTGGTATCATTATTAGCGCTTGACACTGTATTGTTGTAAAAAAAAAAAAAAAAAAAACGTTACCGATGGCAACGAACAGGACAGCCATTTAGCCACAGCAACTTTGTCCTTGTGCCAACACTGACCCCTATAAAAACAGTTTATTCCATTGACCCTATTAGCGGATATTAGCTCGCATCTCCCTTGTTGCCTCATTACGGGACGGTCCTATGAAAAAAAGGGGGTTGGGGGACCTAAAAAAAAGGAGTGTGCATCTTTTCCTAGGGAACCCTTCCATAAGGAATAACTGACACCAACGCCTCAGGACTGTGAGATCTGGAAAGCATTGTTTGTCGGATTATGGGGTGAGGACGGGAACACTTAATCCCCTAATTTTTAATCTCTTCTGATTCCAATGGGGAGTGTGACATAGCTTGGGTAGGTGGGTTAAAGAAGGAGAGGAGGTAGTGGTAGTGGTGATGGGGGAGAAAGGGAATGAGGGGGAGGGAGGGATGGGGAGGGAGGGTTAAGGAGGCGGAGCTAGGGCACATAAGAAGGCTACGGGGCTAACAAAGAGCATATGATGTTGTTGTTGTTGGGGCATACGTGTATTAGCATAAGAAAGAATCAGGCTAAAGATGTGAGAACACACCATTAGCGAGGGCCCGTGCTGGTCAGAAGTTTTAATTAAGAGGAGAAATGTAAACACGCACTGCAAAAAATAAACAAGTCAACTGTCCCACTGTGGGTGATTCTAAAAACAACTAATCAAGCTCCTTTAACTTTTTAAAGTGAGGAAAATAGGTCAAGAGAATAAGTACTGAGTATGAATTAGTGACAATTTTGACACACAATTGAAACAACCTATTCAGAGCAGGGTGTCTTATCTAACTTAAGGCTTAAATATTAGGCATTTTTCTGATATTATTTTAAACAGCCTTTAGTATTCATGTTTAGACCTTAAATGTGTAGTATGTAACTTTTCTGGTGGAGGATATGCCTGCTGCCGGTCTCCATGGAGATGTTATTGCCTGAACACCATAAACAGTATATATAAATAGGAAAAAACAAAAATACAAATAGGAAGTTCACATGCAGGCGCTTTCGGCTCCTTCTGTCCCTGGCTCCCATTGACTTACAGTGGAATATCATCGCCCCTATCTCTGTAATTGCTGATGTGAGCCTCATCATTTTGGTCTTAAAATGTTCACATTAACTCGCTCAACATGATCTTGTTTTTTTCTCGTTATTTTGTCAGTTCAAAAAAATTCTATTCATAATACAGAGCCTGTCTCCAAATTCGCTCCTGTAACCGTTAGCATCACAAGCTTCATTTGAGTGGTGCTGAACGCTATGGTGACGTCACACTCGCTTAATCCTCTTCTTTATGCAGTTTATGCTTAACACAGTATGGCAATAAACTTATTTAATTAGTATTTATTATTCCTCATTACTTTTCATTGTTAAAACAAAGTGCATTCTTGCGGTGAGCGGGGTCACCTCGCCATAGTTCAGACCTGATTGTGTAAACCGATTGTCTCCATGGAGACAGATGAGTTTAAGGCTATATGGTGGAACATGTGAGGCGAAGCAATAACATCTTCATGAAGAGGGTGGCAGACTCTCCCCCAGATACATTACATAGTGTACTTTTAAAACATAGAAAAAGCGTAACTGTTCAAGATCAGCTCCTTTAAACTCTGAAACCGAAGGATGAGAACCTGAAGGGAGGCCAAGAAAAAGGGAAAACTTTAATAATACGGCAACAGTAGCTCAGTTGGTAGAGTGTTTGTTCACTGATCCAAAGGTTGGCAGTTCGAATCCCACTCTCCACATAAACATGATTGGTTGAGCAGTCAGATCCACTGACCCACATCCACCTCCCACAGATGAATGCTGTCGTTGTGTCCTTGGGCAAGACACTTAACACACTGGCATATGGATGTGTGTGTGAATGGGGGAGTGGTTCCTTCATGTAAAGCTTTGAGTGCCTTGAAGGTAGAAAAGCGCTATATAAAAATGTGACGTTTTACCACAGGAGGGAGAAATGTGTTGGCTGACAAACTGGTCAGATGAGGCACAGCTGCTATCTTATTAGCTAGACATATTTTGGTTTGTTGTTTTGATTTGAGCACTGAAATGAAGCGAGTCGAATATTCAAAAAGTTTGCCTCAGATAATATTAGCTATTTAATAAAGGTATTTGGCCCTGTCACAGAAGAAAGAGCATGTAAGTTAAAAAAAAAAAAAAAATCAAATCAAACCCTAGTGGTATCTTCTAACCTGAATAGTGCTCCCGTTGGTAAGCTGTGCACCAGGACATGTGAAATCTCCCAGTGACACAGATAACCCATACTTTTGTGCTTTGTCACTCCCCGGCCTCAGCGGCGCGTGCCTGCCTGCCTCACGCTGCACCAGCTTATGTGACAGGCTTTTGGGGCAAGGGCTGAACTTATCTAGGAACTCATCCCTATAATCTGAGAAGGATACACAGGGTCTCCCCAGGCACAATACAGGGACCGTTCACCTGCAGCATTAGCTAAATAAGATTAGCAGCTGGACTGGAACATCATACATTTGCTGGTGGAGAAATGTGTATAAATATAGTGTGGAGAATGTGTGTGAAACCTGGAAAAGCCACAATGGGAAATTCAAAATGTAGAAAAGAAAATTATTATTATTATTATTAACAATATATTTTTTATTTTATATATAAAACATCCTGGGTTCAACTGGAGGCCTCTTTCAATGTTATCTGTACTGCAGAGGTGGTCCACACAGACGAGGGGTGGTGGAAATCATGGTGCCCGTTGACGTGGTAACCTTGGGCGCCGTCCAGCTCCTGTGAGGGTGAATGAGCGACGCTTTGGAGCAGAGCCAGGGCAGGCCTTTGTGCCAGCAGCCGCCACATTCCAATCAGACACGGATCTTTAGACTGGGCCCTAATTGAAAGGTTGGCTTGTGAACCATCTGCGGGCAGACACACTCCCCGACCACTGCTACACACACTGGTACACACACACACACACAGACACAGGCTCTGTTCAGACCTTACCACCCCAGACTCAGAGCTCTGACCCTGGGAAGACCGGGGCAGTGGCAGGCTGTGTGTGGAGGCCCAGACTGGATCAAAGACTAGTGCAGTGTATTGGTCTATTTAGACATTTGGTTTTGGTCAGGCATATTCATATAATTATTAATGCCAGTTTAAAGGTGCACTGCATAACATTTCTACAAGCAGTTGACGGACCCTTCACCAGAAAAGTTACACAGTGCACCTTTAACTTGGCCTGGTGGTGTCCCCTTGTTATCTCCATGGAGACAGAAAATTTACTGCCATACTCTGGAAAATTCTAGGTAAAGCAACATGTCCATGGTGACAAGCAGGTGGCAGAAAAGTTACACAATGCACCTTTAACACTAATAAATTCAGTATGAGAATGAACAAGTACAAACACTGGCTGTATCTAAAAACATTGTTACACAATTTGCACTGATCAAAACCACAAGGCTATAACAGCACTCGTATTTCTCGCCTACAGTTGATATGATAATAACCCTTTTGAAGCCAAAGCCTCTGTATAAACTACATTGTAAAGCAGTTGTAATCACTTTGCATAATAAGCTGTAACAAATCATATTACAGTCATTATTGCCCCTGTATATGTTTATGGTAATAACACAGACGCAGTTAAAATACATGGAAACTTGACTTTGGTACCTGACAGTGTAATCTGTAGAAAGTGGGCCATAGTGGAGGTGTATGGAGAGAAGCACAAGCAGCTGAGGAGTTTGGCGTATGATTAAAGCGCTGTGTCTCAGATAAATTACTGTATGATTGATAAGTGCCTTGAGCAGAAAAAATAGGGCAGAATCAAAACTCAACGTAATATTTGTGTAATGAGCATTTTCTCACACTGCTTGACTGTTATAGGCATGCAAGAACAACACACACCATAAACGAGTTAAGTGAACTTTTTACCCCGTCACTTTGTGGTTTGGGCCAAATAAGGATCTATGAAATGACTTTAGATTATGGTAGATAACAGTTATGGTCTGAGGAGCTCCACAGGCTCAGTTACACCTGTCGCTGGAGTTAAAGCAATAACAAATAATATAGGAATTACAAACTGTAAGAATTTTGCAATACTGAAATAAAAATGTAAGCATTACACATAAATAAAACTGTGGGCGGAAAAACTACCTGTATCTATTGGAAACAAATGAATGACAATTGAGCCCTGATCAATTCACTGAAGAAAAATGATGAATCAGAATTGTGCAGAGGTAAGCAGAAGACTTAAAAATGCATTAAGCAACTTTTTTTTCATGGAAATCATGTTACCTGCTTGTCTTCATGGAGATTTTTTTATGCAACTGACAATAAAAACAATAAAGCAGGATAATCCCAGTAAACCATTTTAAAGAAATAGTCTCATTAAAAGGCCTTAGCTGCAACAGATAAATGGCAGAATGACCCAATAATTTGCCATAGAAGTCATTTATTTAACCATGTACAGCTCAAATTGTATGGTATTGCTACAAAAATACTCAAAATCTTCCCACTTTTACAAATAAATTGTGCACACGATAAATATTGAGCCCCAAAAATATTGTTCCAGCTTTCATATACTGAACGATAAGTTGATATAGTAATTACTTTGACAAACATACTGAATCCAAATGAAAATGATTTGAAACAAAAACTTTTCTTTGTAGGATAGCCTTATTATTTGATTTTGTTGTTATTACATTTTGGAAAACTGTGAGTTCAAGCTTCACAGATCTGACCTGTAACTTGGCCTGGAGGAATTACAGGCTTGTCTCCATGGAAACAGATACATTTAATGCTATACTGAGGGGCATTCTAGATAAAGCAATAACATCTCCATGAGGTATGATGATGTTTTATTTTTGTAACAACAGTGAACTCCTATATACACAATGTGAGTCATACAAGATCAACTGCCAAAATAGGCTAAGCAATGTTTTTGTGTTTTAGATAGGGAAGTTTCACATGTGTTCTCCACCCAAACCACAATAACAGATCACAGAACACAATAATGTATCTAATGGATCTATTGTACTGATCCTCATAATGTCACTGCATTTCTTTAATAATGAGCCCATCTTTTGACATACGTTTCATACTGCTTTGCTCACAATACAAATTTGGAACGGTACAAGCCCAGCCTCAGGCCTGATAGAAATTATGACTAACCCTGAAAGCGCCAAGCCTCTTTAATGCCAATAACCATTAATATTTCATTTAGAATCTAGCCAGCAACCTAATCACAAATCTAAACTTTAATAGAAAAAAAGGCATTTATTTTTATGACAGTTCAGCCCAGGGGAAGTGCCCAAAGTCTACAGTGAGCTCAAGGGATTTAAAGTGCACATGACAGGTTTTCATGTTTTTCTAATTATGACTTGGTTTGGTGGGAGAGAATCTATGGTAAAAATTTGTCATTGTTTTACATCAGTTAAGTGGCAGGTTGTGGGAGAAAAGGTGAGAAGGAAAGTTGGAAAATACAGGAAGTAGGAGTGCACTCAAAATTCCAACCCAAATGCAGGAAAATTTACATGCAAGGAAGGCATTTTTCTTACAGTTTAAATATTAATTAAACAATATAAAGGTGTATATGCATGCATAGTTTAATCAGTAACAGTAACAGTTATACAATTGCCTCTATGAATGTCATATCTGTTGCCCGTTTCCAACCAAGAAGTTACATAATGCTAAATGGTCACATTTTAATATAACACTTTTCCACCTTCAAGTCACTCAAAGCTTTACATCAAGGAACCACTTTACACACACATTCATACACCAGTGTACGCAGACATGGAGGAGAGATGGATTAAGTGTCTTGCCCAAGGACACGACAGTATTCATCTGTGGGATCTTGAGCTGCATTGCCAAATTGTGAATCTGTGGATCTGACCGCTCAACTAATGATGTTAATGTCAAGAGAAGAATTCGAACCACCAGCACACCCTACTGACTGAGCTATGGTCGCTCCCAACTTCACCAAAAGACTAGACAAGACTTCCTAAATGTAGTGATGTTAAAGGTGCATTGTGTAACTTTTCTGGTAGAGGGTCCATCACCTTCGTGTTTCTATAGATTATGTATGACAGTATGACATTAAACAGCTCTACTTTACATTTATTCAATTACAGCTGGTTTTATAGCTCAAAAATACTTAGAAAAAAAAGGCATTCTGACTGTGAGCGGGGTCGCCTCTCCACAGATTTGGCCTGTAACTTAGTCTGGTTTGGTCTCCATGAAGATAGAAAGTGAAACATTCCAGACAAAGCAAAAATATCTCCATGATGAAAAGCATTTGACGGACCCTCCATTAGAAAAATTACATAATGCACCTTTGAATATGTTGAAGTGGAATGCGTAGTCTAACCTGTCATAAAGCATTTTAACTAAATCGGTAGATGAATGCACAATTAAAAGCGACTGGTGTCTGTTAACGGGACTGGCCTGCTGGAGGATAGAGAGAAGTATATTGAAATGTGTGCAGGTGGTCCCCTCACTCCTCTTTGGGACGCAGCACCGACTCTCCTTGCCAGCTGGCACCACTACACTCCATGTTCATTTATGACAGCCAGGCTCCCAAAAGTACAGGAGGAGAAGATGCAGGATGTTGAATGAGAGAAGAAGAGAGGAGACAGGAGAGGAGAGAGAAGAGAGGAAGAACACCTTTGAGTGAAGTTCTAAACCAAGGACGAGAATAGGGCAAGGAGAAAGTTTAGTCAGTATGTCAGACTAAACTGTAATTATCTGGGGATGCATCGAAGGAAAGGGTTTGTACATAGACAATTTAAAAAAAACGGCACAGTATAAAATGTTCATAAATACGGGATAAATGTATTTCGTATAAAACCAAATTTGAGCCCAGATTAAGATTTTTGACACATTTTAACTTCTTATGAAATCCTTGTGAAGTTGATCGAAGCATTTCAAATATTGGGGCAAGGGTAATGGAAATCTGGGAAAGTAGCAAGAAAAGCTAAAAATACAAACTTTGGCAGAAAAAACGAAAAACGAAAAAAAAGGTTGCAAAGAAATAGTCCAAAAATGTATACAGTTAAGAAGGAATTATCAAACATAAATTACATATTATTATACATATTATTGCAAATCTCACATAGACTTGTTGATCTTAAGAGAAAGTTCTTAACAGATACTAGTAGAATAATATACAAATAAGTAAAAGAAAGCATTGCTGTTTTAGATTTAAATATCGTAACCCCACTGTGCTCTGATTTATACAGATTTAGGAAAATTATTACTAGGGCTGAACAATTTGGGAAAAATTTCGATTTCTATTTCTGCAATTTTTCTAACAAGCATTATGATTAGATTTGCAATTTATGCTTTAATAATATAATTCTGTTCAAAGTTTACATTTTAAAAGCATCCAGAAGAATTTACTAATACAAGAATCACATTTCAGAGCGTGTTTGTACAGATCCTAAGCTTCAGGGTTAGCGGTTTTAAGAAAAGTAAACTTTTTCATTTCTGCTTCACACTGTAACAAACACACAAGCAAATCCTGGTACCATTGTCTAGTATCCAAAAACTACCACGACCCCATAGTGATTTATACCTAACCCCTCTGGTATGACAAACAGGTACAGTCCAGTATATATATGTGTACAGTATTGAGGCCAGCACTCTCAGCATGTGGTCAGTACGTCTGCCTCTGTCCGTGGTACTGAATCACTAAACACTCCTACACCGGGACACTGTGAGGATATTAGCATGCTACAGGAGAATGGGGCCAGTCTGCCAAATGCAAAAGCGTCCCGTGGCTGTACCCTGGCTTACATCTGTGATAAATGTACACGCACGCCAGCGATTAGCACGCTGTTGACACCATCGTCGCACAGTCCAACAGTCGAAACAGGAAGTGGGCCAAATGGTGCCCAACGCGACTTATTGTCTTGCCAAGTGCGTCTGCTATTATCAGTGGAGGAGATTCATCCACTTGTTATACGAGTTAGTAAAAGCAGGTCTACACGATCCACTTAGCCAGAGTAAACTAATGTTTGGTACAATAGATAACTCTCTGCATGCTCTGTCTGCACTGGAAAAACTGCAATGCTGATTCTTAATTCTGACCAAAAAATGATTTAAAACTGGACATGAGTCAGAGAGCACTGCTCTTGGTTCTTACTTCATCAACAGTGAAGGTTGGGTCAAGAAAATAACTGATCTTGTACTTGTAATGTGTCATTCAATCAGACATTCATGCCACTGTTTAAGCCTGGGGGTCATATGAGGCCCTCAGAGGAATATTTCTGGACCCTCAAGCTCCTGCTGAATTGACCCAAATGACGACGAAAGTAAATGTACCGTAAAAACCTCACAAACGAACAAACAAACAAACAAACAAACAAACAAACAAACAAACAAACAAACAACCAAACAGATGTTTACAGATTAATGCTCCAAGTCTGGCTCTGTCAAAATTATGTTAAGTAAATGATTCACTGGTCATGTGGTACTCAGTTTAGTATATGTTTCAATATGTGACTTCATGTGAAAAATGTTAAGACTGTTTCACTTATGCACACACACTACATGAATATTCTTTGAAATAGGTTCAGCACAGTCATTTTGTAAGTTTTACAGAAATCATACCTACAATCAGATACTGAGTTCTACCCACTCTGCCCATTTGCATCCTAAGAAATTTAGTTTTGATTTTACTGTGTAGTCTGTTCACAAATAACACACACAACAAACACATAAACTAGAGGAGTCTGAGTTCACAGAAGGAATCCGGTTTACCCAGTTCCTCTTCTGACGAATGTCAAATTTTACAGCGCAGTTTAAAACTCACAGGGCTATCAATCCCCATGTGATTATGTAACTGAAGTATATGAACCCTGGATATGCCTCACAGGTCACACGTACAGTAACATGCCCCCACTTCTTTACATTCAATAAAAAGGCAGTCGCTCAAAGCAATCAAAGCTACTTCAATAACAACAGAGATAAACAGCGCGCATCCGGTCTACGTCTCAGTGGAGCAGCTCGCCCAATCAATTCATTACCTTGTCACAGCTCTCCTGCAGGCCATTAGTAATGATCTTTAAATATTAATCTGCTTTGTCCTGGGACTGTGCACGGACTGCCTCTGTTGTTTGCTACTTCTTGTCATGTTGAGCACACAGGGAGTTGGGCCCGGACAGCCAGAGGAGAGAGGAGTGGAGGGAGAGTCAGAATTTGTTTATATAGTATTCCTAAGTGGACATCTTATTTTTCAGTTCATAAGTGTTATAGAGTAAATTTTAAAGGTGCACTGTGTAACATTTCTACTTGAGGGTCTGTCAAATGAGATGTTATTGCTTTGTCTGGAATGTTTCACAGTATGGTATTAAACCTTTCTATCTTCTTGGAGACCAAACCAGACCAAGTTACAGGTCAGATCTGTGGAGAGGCAACCCCTCTCACTGTCAGAATGCCTGTTTTTCTAGGTATTTTGAGCTATAAACCACCTGTAATTGAATACATGTAAGGCAGAGCTGTTTAATGTCATATTGTGGAAAATTCAAGGCAGGGCAATGACCTATCCATAGAAACAAGCAGGAGACAGAATCCCAACTATAAAGTTAGTGCCCCTTTAAACAGCTCTACCTTTATTTACTAAATTAAAGGTGGTTTTATAGCACAAAAATACTTAGAAAAACAGGCATTCTGATTGTGAGCGGGGTTGCCACTCCACAGATCTGTAACTGTAACTTGGTCTGATTTGATATCCATAAAGATAGAAAAGTTTAATGCCAGGCTGTGAAACATTCCAGACAAATCATAACATCTCCATGAAGAAAAGCATTTGACGGACCCTCCACCAGAAAAGTTATACAGTCCAGAGATTTGAAGAGAAGAGGCCGGCCACTGGGGTTCTAACACAGACAGTTCATTTATCACCAGTACAGGACCCAGCACCCAGACACATAAACTCTCCAGACATTATGATAGACTTGTCCATTCTAGTCTAGTGCAGTCCAGTCTGGCTATGCTCTCATTGTAGGGAGTATTATACCTCTGATGCTAAGATAACAAGGAGTATGCGCAATGACAATGGAAAATAAGTGTCCAAGTCTATAAAATATGAAATGGGTGTGTGCTTATGTATTTTATTGAATGTATTTCCTGTTTATTTGAATATATATGTAATACATTATAATATAAAATCTATTCAGAATTATCCAATGTCAGTATAGTGTTTATAATGCCACACATTTAAAGGTGCACTATGTAACTTTTCTGGTACAGACTTTGTCCATCTGCTTGTCTCCAAGGACTTGTAAATGCTTTGCCTGGAATGTACCACAGTATAACATTAAACTTCTGTCTGTGCTACAGATATAAGGGGACAGCACGTGGTCATGTTAGTGGTCAGATCTGTGGAGAGGCAAGGTTGCTCACAATAAGAATGCATGTTTTTCAAGGTTTTTCGAGGAGCAAAAACACGTGCATTGAAATAAATTCACAATAGATAAGTTTAATGTCATAATGTAAAATATTACAGCCAAAGCAATAACATCTCCATGGAGACAAGCACCTAGTGAACCTTTAAATTAAATATCAACAGGCACAATTTTATATATTATACGTGAAGCCCATTAGACAAAAAAAAATTTTAAAAAACTTACACTGCCTTACTTACAAAATACATTGCCCATAGTTGTCTACAACATACGGTAGTCATGTTGGGAAATGCAAACATTGTATTTTTCTGAGCAGGAAGCAACTTCAGGTCAAAATGGATTTAAAATTATTATTACAGCACAATGCCATAAATTAAGCAAAATAACTGTATAATAAATGTATAGGTCTTTTTGTGCCATTTGAGCTTTTAAATATACTAATAATATATATTATACCTAATAGTTACAAACATACTGCTTAAAAAATCTAGACTCTAAACTCTCTCTGACCTCTGAGAGTTGTAAAAAGTGCTTCTAAACTCATCATGGTGACTAACTAGAATTTTCTGCGAGGTAGGGGAGAAATATTTTTGGACCACTGCAAACTATTTAAAATGAACTAATTCTTTTTTTCTAGGTTTTTAAGACAGTAAAAACCTGGCGCTTTAAACTGGTTAAGTGCATTGTGCAATTTTTCTGGTGGAGGGTTCGTCAAATGGTTTTCTTCATGGAGATGTTACTGCTTTGTCTGGAATGTTTCACAGTGTGGTATTAAACCTCTCTATCTTCATGGAGACCAAATTAGACCAAGTTACAGGTCAGATCTGTGGAGGCACAGAATGCCTGTTTTTCTAGGCATTTTTGAGCAATAATAGGACCTGTAATTGCATAAAAGTAAGGTAGAGATGTTTAATGTCACACTGTGGAACATTCCAGGCAGAGCAATAACATATCCATAGAAAGAAGCAGGTGACGGACCCCCAACCAGAAAGTTACACAATGCACCTTTAATGTTACATTTTAAAATTACATTCATTTATGAAAATTTTGACTTACCCTTTTAAGTTACCGTAATGCTATTTACCGTAATGCTTTACATTCTTATAGCCCTGAGAGGAAGCAGATGAATAGTTGTTAATTCAAAATACTCTGAATTTTGTTTCCCAAAATGTATTATTATTGGTAAAAACTCAAAATAAAACTTGTTGACCTGTCTTTATATGTCAGCATGCTAGTTTAGCTGCAGGCACAAACAGGTGGAGCAACAAATCAGGCAAAAACATACATCCACACAGACAGTCGCACCCATGTAAACCAAAAAGTTTCAGAACTATTAATTCACAAGAACACTATTGAAAGCAGGCATTCTTCTAACCCTTTCTTTTATAGATTTTTGTAATTGAACTACTCTGCACATAAAAAACAGCAAACATAGCTAATACAGGGCTATTGTCTTAAATAATTATATGCACAAGACACATTATCCCAGTCCTGGATCAAACAAACAGAATCCATCTGAGAACCACCACAAGCCTTGGGAGCATAGTCTATCTTCATTTAGGCTGTCTTTAATAATTAACCCAATGCATTAATTTATTTCTACCAAAGCGCCGAGTGGTAATACCCAGGTGAGTTCAGTTCGTCTCTGGGGAAGGATGCACAGGGGAGGCCGGTGCACAGATCCTCCCCTCCACTTCTCCATTTCTCCTCTCCTCTCTTCTTCTATCTATCTCTGTTCATCTGTGTTTATAGCCGATAGCACAGGAAGCAATGGAATAACTCAGATCTGGCCCCTGTCCACTCCATACCTGCAAAATCTGCGGATCAGCATATTTGATCGAGTTCAAATGGGCCCAAAGCAAGTCTGTTAGGGGTTTGCTAATCAGTGTATTCAAAACATGTCTTATTTCTGTTTTCTTTCAAAATGATGCGAGAGTGTGTGTTCAGATGCACGTTTAGTTGTAATCATAAGCTCTATATAATGATGGACGAAGCTAGCCTGGTAGCTACGTGTTTCAAATAGGAAGTCAGCACGGGAACGACCTAGTTCCATCAGAGTCTGGTTCCAAATGACTTCTACTGACAAAATATGTGTCCTTTTTGTGTAACTGCTGCTGCCAGGGCCCATATTGCATTATTTTCTGATCTATGTTATAATGTTTCCTCATCAAAAACACACCTGGAGTTGTGTTTTGTTTCATTCACACATGTTTAATGCACAAACACTGCATATTTAGGCTCTTAGTTCTTCTCTCAAACAGAAAAAACTATGTTCTACCTTGTGATGTCATGTCATGTGGTAATACAGGATGTGCTCCACTGTGTTTTTAAACTCCACACACCCCTTCTCTAGAATCATTTGGATGATGTCAGCCCTGAAATTCTCAATCTCTGCTAAACAAAAGGTAAAAGGTAGCTGTTAACTTGAAAAATACCAGTTCTTGACATCACAAGGTGGAAAAGAGCATTTTGAGTTTTGGAGATGTAGACAGACTAATAATGCAGGATTATTCAAACATGAGTAAATGAAACATGTTATAAAGCAGCAGCATTATAACATGGCTTAAAGCTCACAAGAATTATGTCTGCGTAATATAGGATCTTTAAAATGTTTGTTTTACCCTGCTCTTCAGTAAGTCGAGATAGCCTCAATTAGATTCATTTCGCTGCAACTGAACAGTATTGTTGACATCACATTCCCACAGTTTAAAAAAAAATAAATAAAAAGTTAGTAGTTAGTGATTTTCGTATTTTCCAGAGTGCGTATCTTGCATCTGGTGTCATGCTGTGATCAAAGAAGGCTTTAAAATCCTGCTATAGTGAGCCTCCCATACGCCGGAATCATAACCCCAGTGTGTTGGCTGTTTACAGGGACAGGTTCTATGTAATGTACAAATCATTTCACAATACTACTGGACTAACAATTTGGTGTAGTTTATCGGTATTACCGGGGAGCTAAGGCCTAAAATGTGAAATTGTTAGCTAGATGGGAGAAAATGAAATTATTCTTGCAAGATTAATGCAGATATAAATAATTATTAGCATTAAAACATGTACCTGCAACCTACAAGCACTCATAACAGTTGAAAATGATCAAAACACTGGCATTTCAAGACTTCATCTTTATAGATGTTCCCTCTTTTTCCTTCTCTTGCCTTGAGCAGTGGTAGCTTCCTTGTTTATGAAGTAAATAAGAAAATAAACTGAGACTCTGCAGGTGTGCCCCATGTGCTGTAAGGTAAATATTGTCTTTTTTCTTTAGATATTATATAGTTCTATATTTCTTTGCAGATAAGAGATAAAACAAAGTAACATACAATACAAAATACAGTACAAAATGTCGTACAACACAGGACACATGTATGACAATAACAAATGACAAAGATACACACAAATTGTTGTCAAATAATGAAGCTAAAACACGTAGCTTTCAATAGTGACCTGTTAGGTATGAAAACATACATTCATTTTTTTCACGTGAATAAATGCAAGATAGATATGTTTAATGCCAGATCATGAAATATTCCAAGTATAGCAATAACATTGATTCTATACAGAGACTACAGCTATAGCCCTGCTTCCAAATCTCAAAGGTCCTATATTATGCAAAACTGACTCTTTAAGCCATGTTAGAATGTTCTTACCTAATCAAAAACATACCTGGAGTTGTATTTTATTTCATTCACACGTTTGACTATAGCTGTATTATTAGTCTGTCTACATCTCCAAAGGTCAAACACGCTGTCCCCCTTGTGATGTCATGAAGCTACTTTTACATTTTGTTCAGTAGAGATTTCAGGCAATTCCACAATTTCAGGGCTGAAATCATCCAAGTGATTCTAGTGAAGGTGTATGGAGTTTAAAAACACAGTGGAGGACGTCCTGTACTATCACATGACATCACAAGGTAGAACAGCAAAATATGCAGGATTTATGTGTTAAACATGAATAAAACAAAACACAAGGTATGTTTGCGATGAAGAAACAACATTGTAACATAGATCAGAAAACAAATATGGGCCCTTTAAAGCTTTTTTAACATTATATTCAGGTCTCCTCAGGATAATCGCTCCATATTCAAATGCTTCAGAAATTATCCTGGAGGAAAAGACATATGGAAGAACATGTGAAACTTTTCGAGGTGAAACACATAATGTTGACTTAGTGACGCAAGCATCCTACATCTTTGAGAACTTGTGGGTTGGGAGTTCTATGATCCTGTTTGCTGCGTGTATCGTCTGCATATCTTTACATCCTACCACAACTTGACCACATGCCAACCCGGGGTGAAACCAGCGCTGGCATAACAAATCACCTCTCCGCTGCCAAGTCCTGGGGTGGGAGGTTTAAACGAACAACTTTACACCCCTGCCATGGAGCAAGAGAAACCTCAAAGGCTGAGGGGTGAGGAGGGAAGGTGGGGAACAGCTTAAGCAGGCAAGAAGCAGCAAGAGAGCCACATAAAGCATGGAACTGCGAAATGAGCGAACAGAAGAGGCTTGATATGATTTCAATGGAATGTTTGTTGACAGTGCTGCGTGGCCTGGGGCTCTGGGATAAATGATTGAAGAGTGTGCCTGTCAGGATTCTGTGGGCTTGTGTTTCTCGGCGAGCTCTTGCTGGAGGGAAGGTAGCAGTGGGCTAATTGACACAGAATTAAGTATGAAACGCACTAAAGCACACGCACTAGCTTCTGCCAGAGCTGGCCCTTCACCCACAACGGGGCATTTCAACCACAGCAAAGCCACAGATAAGTATCAACACACGCTAGCTAGCATACATGTGTGAATATGTCGGGAAAAGAAAAAAAACATTCAAATGAAGACAAACATCCAAGCAGATGGCTCACTATTCAATTACACTAAATCAGTAATTCAACATCTGAACACCCACACGTAAGAACAGAGCCAGCACAGAGGCAGAGAGCAGCACAGGGGAGGATATGCAAGGAGTATATAAGTAAATACTGGAGAGTTCTATGGCTGTGACAAATTGCTCCATGAGAAAGCAATCCTTCAAGATTAACAGTGTCGTTGGGTGCCACACCTTGCATATTGTGCTCTGGGGCTGCGATCAGCTGCAGGCTGTGCTCAGATGGCTTTCAACACATGAACCTGTGCAGACGGGTTTCAGCGTGTCCCGCAAAGAGCTTCTCCGACTATGCCAAGATGAGGAGAAGCCAAATAATCAGAAGGGACAGTGCACGTCAAACATTTATGAGTCAATATAACACTAAAGTATAACATGGCATCTTTTATACAACCCAAAACAAAATGCAAACACGTGTAGATGTAACAGCAGCATGTCCCACAGAAACTAGGCTCCACACAAAGTTGATTCTACTCTGAAAAGTTCAGTTCACATTTGATTCAGAGACAGTGTTAGTAAAGAGTTAAATTTTGTGCATCCTCTGTGATTGGGTTGAGTGTGGGTCGATTGAGGTTGTGTGGTGTGAACTTTAAGCTGTAAATAAACAGCAGCTCCTGCTGCAGCGCACCCAGTATCACTGTGGTGTACAAGAGGCTGCTCATTAAAACTTGGAGGCGCGACAACAAAAACAACATGACTAAGCAGCAGGGGGTGAGGGGCGGGGCTGCTCTCATGAAGTGAGGAGGGCGGTGTACACGTGGACAGAAGAGCCCACTTCTCCAGTACCTCTCACTGGAGAAACGCCCTTGTGAAGAGCCTGAGATGGAAGGGAGGCTGTGGGTCAAAGGGGCAACCTCATCCTGCTGACTAACAGCCAATCAGGAGGTGCCCCTGCACCATCCTGGAGCCAGCCGGGGGGGAGGCGAGGAGGAGGTAAGCCCAGAAAGTGGAAGGGTGGGTGGACTGTGAGGCGGATCCCCAGGGTCAATTATCCCTGAGAAGGAGGCACTGCAGCCAACACTCTGCATCTCATTTGCAAGGCAGCAGCAGAGGTGCACCTGAGCTCGCCTAGTGAGCGTCCTGCCACCACAGCCAGGCAATTAATGTCTCCTCTCAATGACATGTGCAGCTCAGGGTGACACAGGAGGGGCAAAGAGGGGTGAGGAGGGGAGAGGAGAGGCAAAGAGGGGTGAGGAGGGGAGAGGAGAGGCAAAGAAGGGTGAGGAGCAGCAAAAAGAGGTGAGGAGGGGAGAGGAGGGACGAGGATGGATGAGAAGGGGTGAAGAGGGGAGAGGAGGGGCAGGATGTGCTGGTCAGAGCAGACACAGGACAGCCTCTTCTCCCTCTGAGACTCAATTCAGGCACAGACAGACCAGTATGGTCAAAGTCACCTCAAAGTGTAAAAGCACACAAAACTGAATACAGTCATACAGCTCAGGGCATTAATGTTTGAAACTAACTGACGAAGTATTCACCTAGAAACACCTCCATTTGTTCTGCAAACAACAGACAGACCACACCCTGGTTACATCGTACAAGTTCTCTCTAAATACATATACAATAAATTGTGAGAAAGATAAAAGTCATTTGAACTTACTTCATATGCATGAACACACATCTCCTCAGCTGACACTGACACTGAGCAGATTTGGCAGTTTACCACCACCTAACACTTGTCATGTTGGATGCACAGTTAAAGGAAAAAGGAAAGAGAACAAAAGTCAAAAATTGAAAATCAATTGAAAGGACAGAAGAAAACATACTAACAATACCCCAACACTGTAAAAAAGAACTTTTGACAAAATATATGAGACTCCATTAACTTGTATAATTTATATAACAAATGTGAAAAAATCTAATTGTTAGATGATTGTTTCATACAGGCATAGATCAGGGCAGCACAGTGAGCTCACTGCCATGTCATCTGTTATGTAAAACATATTAAAATCTCATTAGGCTTTATAATCAGCTATATATCACCAATGGTGGCCTATTTAACTAATATGTGCAGACTGCTGCTCTGGAGGGAGCATTCAAATGATATTGAAGATATTTGTACAGACCATGTGTTACTTACACTGAGATGTCAGTAAGTGTGTTACCATGTAATCAAGTCCTGACCTTGTGTGCGACCTCATTGCTGCAGGGCATAGCAGCTAGCAAGGCTAACATGAGGCTAATGAGTGCCATTCATTGCATTTGGAGGCAGAGCAGTGCACACACTGCACATATTCAGCAGATCCATCCTTCCGATCACTGCTCCCTGTGCACAGCCTGCAGCCCACAATGAGGCCAGTGTCTGACCATCCGAGACACAAACACGCGCCGCTTTGCTCCTCTGCTCATTCTGCTGCTCACACTCAGGCCTGACACACAGCGGATGAGTGACTGCTTCCTCTGGTCCGCTTCAGCCGACAAGCAGGGCAGAGCTCCGCCATGTCCAGCTGCCACGGAGCGAGAGGGAAAACAACAACAACAACAACAAGACATGGTGCAACGAAATCTGGATCTTCACATGTCCAAGTGTGGCAACAATAAAGACGAAAAAGTTAAGCAAGTATAAACTCAAATTCAACACCTTCAGAAGTTGCCAGCAAACTGCAAGCCTTCTGTCATCTTAACAAGACTTTCAATCATAACTAAGGCCATCGTGCCAAGAAGTGTTTAGGTTCAGAGTCAAAGCCCAGTGAGTGGTGCCAGTGTCAACACTTTGGAGCGTGTCACATGACTGGTAAACAAACCCGACCAAAAATGACAGAAATATATCAGAAATGACAGAAATATAAACATGCCAACAGCTGGGCAGGTTCTGTTAAATCCTTTGGGAGGCAAATATGTGACAAAGCGCTATAACATTATTGCCATAAAACACAATGATGATGATGATTGCCAAGACAATGATTTAACTTGAGACGATCCAACCTCAGCTGCTAATTTGTAGCACGTGCCTCTTAAATGTGAAAGACATCACCTCTCCAAAATTCTCGTAACATTCAGAACAAAACTTCTTTTACCTGAGAAAAATTAGAGTTTGGTGGTTCTATTGTTGATTCAGTAAAAATCAGTCCTTTATGTTGGTTTTTATCATGTTTGTTTTTGATGCTAACAGACCATGTGTCTTTTTGATTGGATAATCCGCCTGTCAATCACGCCCTCTGAAATCAGAGAGACAGGATATGGCTCTAGATCCACTCGTCTTTGTAAAGTTTTGTCAAAGTGTGTGGTTCTGGCTGGTCAGGTAAGCACTCCTGAGCTGCATGTTTGCGTGTTTCTCCCTGTGTCTGGATGGTTTTCCTCCTGGCACTCCAGTTTCCCCCATGAACCCAAAACACACAATAGGTAAAATCCTCTAGCTAAGGTAGTCTGGAGATGGGTCAACAGTCACTGCCCGTTGCTCTTGATATGTTACCCCAACAGCACAGACGGATGGTCAAATGCAGAAGACAAATTTCCCTATGGGGACAATAACATGTATCCATTTCCTGTGTGTGAATTGAAAAAATCACAACTTCAGATGTTTTTGATCTATCCAAGATGGAGCAGTGCACAGATGCCCTGGTGAGGTGGTGCCTATATTTATTCTAACTCTTTATTTTGTACATATCTTTTATTTTATCATAGTTTATATTTTACTATCATTGTCCATAGTTTTATGTTGCACCATATCACCAAAACACTTTCCTAGTTTATGAATTTTCTTCACGACAATGCTAATAAAACTTTTCCGTATTCTGATTCACAACAGCATTCTTACATGTCTTAAAAAGATGGTTGCATTAGATGGGAAAACAGAAATTTAGACAATATGAGGCTAGAAACATGAAACATGACTTGGCATACCACTAGCATTTTAGGAAGCCAGAATCTCATAAGGTTTGGGGAATTTGTTTCGTCTATGTAAACAACTAAATGTAATGTTAACAAAAGAGTGATGATCGCAAATGTAGTCAATGAGTAAGTAGCGGAGTCAGGGGGGAGAGAGAGAGCTAGTTTTGACGCACACAAACTCACACACACACACACACACACATACGCACACTAACAGGCGGGCACGCTGGCTTCTGACAGTGGCAGAGTTATCACGGCGAGGTGAATATTAGCCCCCCGGGACTTCATTTACCTCCAACATATTCACGGAGTTTCCCTGTGTTTTACTGCACCTCATAATCCCAGCCACCAGCACTCATATCACCATATCACACACTATTTTTATGTCCACGCCTGTTGTCCCCGGTTATTATTGAGATCATTATGGGATGTGGGTAGTGTAGTACTACCCAGACCCCCTCCTCGCAACTTGCCCCCCCCCTCCCCTCTTCCCCCCAATCCGCCTCGATGCCAGGTCCGTTTTTGTTGCGAATTCTCGGGACCCCACGTGAATTGCCCCTCTGTATACAGCGTGCGCGCCAATGTAAACAATAATAAGAGCTTTTGTGTCACGGTGATTGTAATTCTCTTGTTGGTATTTAGCTGGAAAAGGTCGCTGATGGACTTCTTTTGTTGTGGCGTTTGAGCTATGTTTTTGCCTATTGTGTTAACACGTCATTAAAAATTGAGGGGAGGTGAGGCAGGAGACTCGAGGAGATGCATATGTTTAGAAAGCATTATTATTATTATTAAAAAATCATGTTTGTCTCCCAAATTGAGAGTGACTCGCGCCACAATATCGGTAATTAGATAAATTATTGATGGGGGAGAGGGTGGGCTGGAGTAAGGACGATCCAGGGTTGAAATGGAATTGCCAGACCAAATTACTGTCTTATTCCAAGAGTGGCCCCATTAGGCTTGTCACTTAGACCAAATGGCTGTACTAATAAAACGCCAACTAGCACTTAACCGGGCTTAATTAATAGTAAGATGATTAATATTTTAATTGCAGCAGATTAAATACTGCGTGGCATGTCCCATGTGCGTTGCTTTCAAATGTCAGGCATGTTATGTTTCATGGGTAGCGCACTGACAGAGCATAGAGTTTGTGTAGAGCAGAGCTGCCTTCTCAGTTTCACTATGAATATGTATAGGTATTAATATTCAAGAAATTATGAGTACGCCAGGCATCGCTGTAATAAGCAGGATTACATGTGGAACAATATTGTCACTCAAGCTAATGATTGGGAATAATAAATGGGGTTTGTCATAGGCTACGGGTTTGAATGTGATGTAGATTTGTTTTTGTTTTTACAATTAGCAAAACTACAACTTATTTTTAACACAACTCATCACCAGCTAAATGGAAACAACAGAGGCCTACTGTATGCACTCAAAGCAAAGTTGAAAATTTAACTTTTAATTAATTCTGCAATTACATAGACGTGGTTCTCTCATTTTACACATTGCCATTGTGCCCTTTGGCAAGACCCTCCTTGTATTCAGTTGAAAAAAAAAAAGCTGTATCACAACGCATCACCAATTGTACAAAAGAAACAACAATACAATATACAAAACAATATAGGCCTATTGTAAGCATTCAAAGCTATACAATCAACAATTCTGCAATTACACAGAAATGGCTTCTGTCATTTTACACATTGCATTTGTGCCCTTTGGCAAGACCCTCCTTGCCTTCTCCAGCTACAGTACAGAGAGGCATTCAGTTGAAAAGAAAATGCTGATACTCAAAAAGGGGAAAAACTGAGGGATTAAAAAATAAAAATTAAAGGTCCTATATTATGCAAAATTGTATTTTGTGAGCTTTAAGATATGTTAGAATGTTGTTACCTCACAAAAAACGCACTCAGAGTTGTGTTTTGTTTCATTCACACACTTTTTGAGTAATCCTTTATCATTAGTCTGTCTACATCTCTAAAGCTCAAAATGCTGTTCCACTTTTATGAAGTCATGAAGTGACAGTTTTCAGGATAAAAGCTGCCTTCTACCTTTAGTTCGATAAAAATGGGCAACTGCAGAGCTGAAATCATCCAAATGATTCTAGTGAAGGTATATGGAGTTTAAAAACACAGTGAAGCACAGAGAAGAACATGTGTGTGTTCAACATGTGTGAATGAAACAAAACACAACTCCATGCATGTTTGTGATGAGAACATCAGAAAATAGCGTAATATGGGCCCTTTAAATTAAAACATATTCTTTGATATACTGTAAAGATGGACTGTATAAAGTATCTAGAATGGAATAAGGTTAAGGTTAATTAAGTTTTCCCATCCTAACATGTTCATTAGATCTGTGTACCTTTCTCTGTTGAGGGGACTCCCACCTAGTGCAGTCTCCCAAGGGCCCTAATATACAACCAAGTATACAGTAGAGCCAGCGCTTTAAGGCACCTGCAATAACAAGTGACTATCCCTCTTCTACTAATACCCATCAACCCCTTCTCTCAGGAGAGCAGCGTGTCTCCCATAACCCAACATGAATAAAACAAGTTGTTATTCTTTTCTAGATAAACACCCTCCAAGTGCCCGCAAACCAGAGGGGGACGGTGGATCTCCTCCAGCTATAGCCGAAAAGATGGGCTCCCCAGACACTCACTGGGCGCACAGAAGTGGCCCTCCTCTGTACAAAGTGTCTGCTGTAGCCACTGGCACAGGATACAGCTATAGTTAGCACAAAAACAACATCCAAACACCTTCTGAGGGGCTGCTAAAGGTTTGAACAAAGACCATTATTCATTCACTTTGTCGATTCTTTTTATTAATCATATTCCCATTGGTGAGTCGAGCTGTTAGCTCACTGGCAGTTGCTTAGTTTCTGTGGCTAGCTAGGCATAGATTTGGTATTTTCTGGGTTTTTTAGTTATTTTTTTAAGGAAATTGTATGTAAGATTGTGTAAATGTGTGTGTGTAAATTCCATAAGCATAACCTATCCTTGTCCCCAGATATGAGGTAAAGATATTCAAATCAAATATAGCTTTTTCTGATTCAGTTCTAATGCTGGTTTATTCTTCATTACAAAACATTGGACATGATGGTCAAGTTGTTATAATTTGGGGTTTTGCTTCTCAAGATCATTATCATGAAGCAGTAAGAGCCTCATATGAGTCTCTCATTTAGGTTGCCAGTTTCAATGCTGAAATCCAGTTGGTTTAAACCTAAAAAGACTATCTCTGATCTGAATGGTCACTACGTAAACCCCAGAACCTGCAGCCAATCACTAGTCAGTGCTAGTGCAGCCTCTGCAGCTCAGTGAGGGAATTCTGGAGGTTCTGAGCTTTCACATGAGTGATGTCCTTGTATGTACGCTCTATCTGCAGTTTAAGGCACTGGTAACCCAGGTTCACTTGTAATTTAAGAGCACAGGCTACATACAGTTCATTTAAATATAAAACAATGTGTTCAGAAAAAATCTTCCTTCACTAAGATCCATCCTTGACACTAACTGATGTATGAATAGTTTTAAGATGATCATAATCAGTTTGCTGATACAGAAACTTCTAGATTTCAAATTCTCTCAGACCACATGCTCAACCGTGACTTAATACAAATTTGATGGATTTTTGGTGTGTTTTCGAAGTGTTAACATCATTATAAAATAAATGTTAAATAACAGGATATGGTAGTTTTAATGAACAGAAAAACCAATGAAAGAAAACATATCCTCTTTGGCAGTCATGGCCATCTCCGTGTCCCTTCACATTACATTGAGCCTGCAGGATGTCATGGCTGTAAGTGTATCATTAGGAAGAATCACTTGGGCCCAGATTTGACAAAGCGTTTGGGAAGGTGTATATTAGCCGATGGAAAAGGTTAAGCGCGCTAAAATGAGAGAGGAAATGTTGCGGACAAATTGAGAAATTAGCAACGTGCGTGTGGGGAGGGTCTCCTAGGACCAGGCGCTGAGGCGAGACCTATTACGGCACATGGCACCAGGCAGCTGGGTGGTAATTATCATCATGTGTTTAGTAAGGCACACTTATGCAGACCAGCGTACATATATGGCCCATTTAGCTTAGATGAGTGGGGGGATGTGAAGTACACTCTTACCAGTAGGTAGCTCTGCCCTCCGCTGAGTCCTAGGCTGACTTTGCAGGTGTGACCCGGGCTACGTCGCCTGGGTGGGTGGGGTTCCAGCGCGGTGAACGGGTGCCACACTCTGTCCTTGGGGAGGAGGAGACACTGACCCCATGAAGATCCAGCTGGAGCCTGTTGAGGAGAAGCCCAGATGTGAGAGTTGTGCGTTTACAGGGATAATGTTAATGTGTGTGTATGTGCGTGTGTGTGTGTATGTGTGCCCACCAAACAGCTGGCTCCTACCATCTGCTGCTGCTGCTCCATGCCACACCAAGTCTGTATGCTCTGCACGTGGGCTTTTCTCAAGATGATTACAGCTAAGCGTGTAATATCAGAATGATTGCAAATATATGCCTACACAAAAGGAAACTTTGTCACTGTTTTATGCATTTTATTGGATTGTCAAAGGGTAAGTTGGTGTTGGCCCATTAACTTTAACAAACACTTAACATATAATATTTTACAAAAGCTATTATCTGTGAATGTACAGTTTTAATAAGCGCATATATTTGCTTTTAAATCAACTGCAAAGTCAAAGCTTGTTATAGGCAAAGAAACAACACTTCAATGGAGAGAAGCAGGTGGACCAACCTTCATCAAGACGAGTAAGTGTCAGGTTTGTGGACACGTGTTTTTTTTTTTTTTTTTTTTTTTTTTTTTTTTTTTTTTTCAGTTCAATATAAACATCCAAAATGAAGAACAAACAACATTTAACAACATTTAATCTATTTTCTGGCTGAAAGGTTACACGGTGGTAAACAATGGGTAAACAAAGCTGTATGAGCATATTTTACATGTTATGCTTTTCTATATGACTATAAAGTTGTTGCTATCTATTAAAGGGCCTACATTACACAAAATTGACACTTGTGAGCTTTAAACCATGTTATAATGTTGTTACCTTCTTAAAAACATACCTGGTGTTGTGTTTTGTTTCATTCACACATGTAATCCCTAATTATCTGTCTTTATCTCCAAAGCTCAAAAAGCTCTGCTCCACCTGGTTATGTCATATCAAGTGGTAGTTTTCAAGTTCACAGCTACTTTTTAGTTTTAGTTCAGTAGAGATTGGCAATTCCAGAGCTGAAATTATCCAAATGAGTCTAGTGAAGGTGTATGGAGTTTAAAAACACAGTGGAGCACTTCCTGTATTGCCACCACAAGGTTTTGGAAAAGTGTGTGTTTCAGTTTGTGAGAAGAACTCAGTCTAAATATGCAGGGTTTGTGTGTTAAAGATGTGTAAATGAAACTAAAAACCAAACACCATTTATGTTTGTGATGAGGAAACAACACATCAGAAAAATAGTGTAATATAGGACCTTTAAATGTAAAGTAACCCTACTGAATTGAGATCTCAGTGTTCTTAATGTCCTTCCATTCCCTGCATAAAATTTCTTTTTGAAGGAATATTACAAATGTACAATTCTTTGAAAGCTTAACCTTAACCATGTAGCGCACGTTAGCTTCTCCCTTTGGTTGTTAATCTTTGGCTTGGAGCGATCGAACAGACTAGGGGGGAAAAGAGCTGAGGATTGGGGGGTTGTGGGGGTTAGTATGCTAAAATCTACCCAAAACAAGGCACTGGAGACATATGCTTGTGCTGTTAATTAGGGAGCCCATATTACAAGATAAATCAGAGATGGAGGAAAGCTTGTGAGGAGCAGGAGACGAGGGACGAGGCAGGCTGAGACGGTGTTGATTTGAGCAGGGCCTGGGGGCAGCCTGGGGGGCCAGAGAGGGGAATGATAGACTGGCTAACCAAGCACTGATCAGACTACTGCTACTGGTCCATGTACTGTGCTTTTCATCAATATAGGGAACAAGTGCAGTGGCAAGTAAGTCAGTTAGGCACTCACTTAAGAGCTTTAAAGTGCACATCAAACCGTCATTGTCACACACTTTTACCAAAATCAATTATGCATTTGGATAATGGTGCTAATGGATCAAGTGTATTTCATAAATGAGGAAGTGGGCTCTACAGAATTCTATGCTTTGTCTTTGCGGTTTAAATTCAAGGAGCAGGCTAATTTTGTGAAGTGAGTGAGCAATTTTGACGACATCACTGTGACAGAAAATGACACTGGTAGTTTCAAAGGCTGTCATCAGGACACTGTTTGAGATGTTTCAACTGCCACAAGTCATTTTCAATCAGAAGGTACTGGTCTGAGAAGCTTGAACTTTATACTGCCTTGAGTTAGATTAGCCCTGATATTTTAAACACATCGTACTGATAAGATAAGGTAATGCAAACTTCACTGTCCCCAAGGAAATTTGTCCTCTGCTTTTGACCCATCCTTTTATGTCACTACAGCAACCTGGAGCATGAAGTGTCACAATGCAGGACCCAAGGACCCATCTCCAGATCCTGAGCCAGACCTGTTCAGGACTACCTCAACTGGAGGATTTTACCTGTTGTGTGTTTTTGGGTTAATAGAGAAACCAAAGGGCTTGAAGGAAACCAACCACGAAGAGAAACATACAAACTCCACAAAAAGCCCTGTGTGCTAGCCATTGTGACGCACCTTAGTCATCACCTAATGATTAATGTCCCTCAGGGTTGTAGTCATAAATTTATATGGCAGTCGATTCTAGAAATTAATCAGTCTATAAAAAACTAGAAATAATTTTTTCCAGGCAGCAACAGGTAGACTTGATGGTGCTGTGGGGATGCACTCAAACTCTAGATAATTAATAAGCTATGTTTTTTTAAATATATTTATAAAGGTGCGCCATGCATCCTGTGTCTCTTCTAGGAGCTGTTATTGTCTAAAATGTTCAACAGTATGGCATTAAACCAACATCATCTTGCGTTTATTCAATTACAGGTGGTTTATTGCAAAACAAATTTAAAAAAAATCTTTGCAGCTGTAATCAGGTTGTTTTGTGTATGCCGTCAGTGAGAGGGTACAGAACATCAGTGTCAGAAACATCTATAAAACACAACTCAACGCAACTGTGCTCTTCATCCACATAAGTACCATGCAAAAATGTTAATTAGTGTACAAAATGTATTATAATTACAAAAATACAAAATACAATACTACAATACCAGTCACCCAAACAGACTTCATGTGAGGCACAGAACAGTGATGAAAAATGGCATTGAGCTACCTCCCCAAATCCTCAAAGTGTGTCCGCGGCGACAAAAGTAAGTAATGTTTAATGGGAGTGAAGCGGAGGAGTGCGTCTCTGCTAATGCTTCCAGACCCCGCTGTTTGGGCCGAGGAAGACGGCGCTGGAGGGAGGAAGAGCACACAGGCGGACAGCAGAAGGTGTCGAAACAAGGCGCACTGTGTGGGCCCCATTATTTCTACTCCCCATTCTCTTTTCCCCCTCTTTCCTTTTGAAGACGGCGGGATTTTTCTCCTCCTCCCTGACATAAAAGTAAACAACGTTGCCTGCAGGCACAATTTTCCAGGCAACACAATAAAATGTGCAGTGAATTTATGATGGTCATCCATTAGCTCTTACCAAGGAAACATCACCCGTATCTGTCGTCCATCATTATAATAGAGGGTTAATGCACTGAATTTACATAAAAAAGTCATATTGTCTGCATGAATTATTTACACCCTCAGCTGTTTTTTCCAATTTCACGTTTTTTTCTCCCCTGCTCCGTCCTCTGGATCGTGGCGAGAGGGGTTTGCGTCCAGATTCTTGGGGAGAAAATCTGACAGTAAATTCAGCCATGAGGTGATTCTGCGGAGGCCACCTCTCCGTACCAATATTTCTCTCCCTCCCTTCCTGCCTCGTACATTACTCTTCGCACTCCCCCATTTGTGTCGGGGGCTGGGGACAGTGAGCTGGGGGCTTTGTGATGGCTTGTTTATGACCCTCTGGTTGTTATACAGTCACTAAAATCCTTCACCGGTCTCCCAGATTCACTTGTAAACCTATTTTATTACAATATGAACTTTGACTGTGGCCCATGTGGACAAATACAAATGTCAGACTCACTTTGACAGGTTGCCATTACACAAATAATTAGCCGATTCATTCATCTAAAATGGGTTTATGGAAAAAATAATGGAATGATCTTACTAAATTTGTACTTCAATATAAAAGATCAGATAAGAAAATCATTAAGAAAATCATTATTAGTCCCACAATGAGGAAATTCCAATGTTGCAATGCCAAGTTCAAGAACATCAGGAGAATAGAAAGATGCAATCAAAAATCTAAATAATAAATGATAAATAACTATTTAAAAACTTAAAAAATACGCTACCATCCGTAATTTTAATAGATTTTTTTAGCAGTAGATGGCAGATGTGAAAGTTGTTACTCCTTCCCCTCACCTGGCCTTGGTTCAGTCTCACCTGTGCTCTCCGTCTTCTTCTGTCAAACCAAAGCTGGCTCATCAGACAGAAGTAATGTAGATAGCATCTAGTGGTGATATGTGAAACTACAACAGGGCTGCGTCAGCAAGTCTAATTACAGTTGGTAGTTAGAAATCTAATCAATCTAGAATATTAGAAATAATTTGAATATAGGCACTGTGTAAGTAGAGTAAAAAAAAATATTTTATTTTTAAGAGACTGAATATGTTTTATTAGCCACGGAAATAAGTTTAGATTGTACTGTGAATGGGTATATAACATTCATATATTCCACAAAATTACAAGGTAGTAAACCCAAATCAAAATGCATATTTAACATCCGCTCGACAGTTTGACAGACATTTTCAAGTACAGATAAGAATCCATTCAACCCCAGTCAATGGTTATCTCCCCTCCTCCTAATTCTTTAGCAGTTAATCTGATAGAACTCACACATGATTGCTGAGGTTTACAGTAAGTGAATTATGCCGCTATCACACTGCAGTAATGAAGGCTTGTACGCGCGGGCTGCTAACAGTTTGCCTCTCAGACCCAGGGGGAGAGCCTCGGTGATTGAGCAATTATGACAAGCTCAATTACTGTCATCATATTATCACTGCTAATCCAGGCCCTCCACGCTGCATGTCTCTTCTTCTACTGCCCCGATCGCACCGTCTTTTCCCCTGTCAAAGAGGTGAGCAAACGATGTCGCCCCAACCGTTAACTCTCACCCGAACAAGCTCAAATATGTCAATCTACCGGTGGCTGTCTCTTTGCTATGCTATCGTAACACCAAGTCTCCAGGATGGATGTCTTAATTTTTTGTAATTTGGCTTGACAGTGCCACAGGCGTCAAAGCGTTGCTAGCATGGATTTGCGGTGCAGCCGTGACAGAGAGCAGTTCTGGTGAGTTATCTGATATGGCTAACGTGCTAAGTGACGATCACAGGGCTAGCAGGAGTGGTGTGGTGCAAAGTGGAGATTAATGGAGGAATGTGACAGGAGAAAAAGTGGAATAAAAAGAGAAAAATTGCTAAGATGAAACAGATCAGGTTTGATAAATAGCAACAGGAGAATTGGGGTCGTTAGTGAGAGTAATGTGGGAGATGTCAAATGGACACAGGCGTTGCAGCAGGTTGTAAATGGGATTGCTTTGATTTGCTAGATTTGTGCCGAAAGACCTTTAAAGATTTTTTTGAAAAGCAACAAATAAAAAAGTTCCAAGGTTCATATATTTCACAATCTTTCAGAATTGCATGGCCTGGCGGAGAGGGTTGAGAATGGGTATCTCTGTAACAACACATTTGGCTGGGTATCATTATTTAAAGAGGGACTAAACACCTAAACTCCACCCACAAATAGATCTGCTAACTCGGGCAGTGCCTGGAGGAATAAAAAAGATCCACATATAAAGGACCTATATTACACAAAACTGACTCTTGTGGGATTTAAGCCATGTTATAATGCTTACTCCTCAATAACATACCTGGAGTTTTCATTTGTTTCAGTTACACATGTTTGAGTAACCATTTATTATTAGTCTGTCTACATCTCCAAAGCTCAAAATGTTTTGTTCCACTTTGTGATGTTATGAAGTGGTAGTTTTTAAGTTAGCAGCTCCTTGGACCTCTAGTTCAGTAGAGAATGGCAATTCCAGGGCTAAAATGATTCAAATGATTCTAGTGAAGATGTATTGAGTTTAAAAACACATTGAAGCACTTCCTGTATTACCACATGACATCACCAGACTCTGGGTATGTTTGTGATGAGAACAACATATATAACAATAACAATATAACATAGATCAGAAAATAGCGTAATATGGATCCTTAAACTCCACCCCTACAGCCAAGTGTGGGAGAAACTCCTGGCTGTAATCAGGACAGTCTTTCATGATGTCACCAACTACTTCAAATTACAGTGGTATCTGAAGGGAGCACACATTCAGTTTTAGACTATTTTCACCAGAAATCTGCAAATGTGCCTAGTTACACTTTGAAATCTATCCAATCATTGCCATTGAATATTGAATATGCAACCTCAAGAAGACTTTCAAAGATTATATGAAAAAGTGTTAAATTAATAGCAGCAAAACGTGAAAATAAAAATTTTATGAAATACGTGGTTTAGCTAAGATATAAGAGCTTACAACTATGGGCCTTGCATGTGTTCCTACTTGGACATCTACCAATCAACTGTCAACTATCACTCCTTCCACCAAGGTCCCCCATAACCCTCCACTCCCCACACCTGCTATAAACTGTAAAAAAAAGAGAGAGAGAATCTGAATCTCCAGTACAATTCATAGTACATATACCAAACCAAGTTATATCTATATTCGTCAATTCAATGAGAGATATATAGACTCACAACCTCTCTTTCTGTTGAGTTAGCTCAGCAATCCAGAAACAACCAAGAGTAATACTTATACTAACTCCACTCAGATTGACTCAAGCAAGCCTCAAAAAGAAATTCAAGATCTATGAAAAAGTCCAAATTATAGACGCACAATATGAAAACAAAAAGTCTATGAAAGAAGTGAATCACCTAAGAGATTTAAATAAGAGCTTGCAACTATGGGCCTTGCATGTGTTCCTACTTGGACAACCACCAACAATCAACTGTCAATCATCACTCTAACCATTTCAATACAATTCACAGTATGTACTAGTACACCAACCAAGGTATATCTATATTTATCAATTCAATGAGAGATATACAGACTTAAAACCTTTCTATCTATTGAGTTAGCTCAGAAATCTATGCAAACTCCACTCAGATTGACACTAGCAAGCCTCAAAAAGAAATTCTCAGTTATATCAAAAAGTGCAATTTATAGAAGCACAACATGAAAATAAAAATTCTTTGAACTAAGAGATTTAGATAATCGCTTGCAACTATGGGCCTTGCATATTCCTACTTCCACCAATCAACTGTCAACCATGACCATGACCATTTCAATACAATTCAGTGTAATATAGTTCCTTATCAGTAGTTTTTTATTTTTGAGTATTATATACTAAGGTGTATCTATATTCATCAATTCAATGTGAGATATACAGACTTATCTTTCTTTCTGTTAAGTTAGCTCAGGGATCCAGAAACAACCAAGAGTTACATGTATGACACGCTAACTCCACTCAGATTGATGCTAGCAAGCCTCGGGATCCTACCCACAATCCTTCACTTGCTGCATGCCTCGCATTACCATCAAATAATAAAAAACACATGAAGCAAAACAGCCAGCAATGTCCGGGAGAGCCTTGGGGGATACTTGTACTGCTCTGGGATTGACAAGGGTCAGTCAAACAGATGCAGATAAAGACATTGGCGCGTAAGTCCAAGCCAAATCGCTGTGAGCTGGTATTTTGTACATACAAGACTTCAGCGTTACGTTGTGAAGCTGGAGCTGCGCTGAGAAGGTGAGTTGGATCAATGTTTGCGAAGCCTGTGGTCTAACCTGTTCTCATCCATATAACATCTCTTTACAGCAGCAGCTCCCATAGCAGTTGCCAGTCTCCTTGTTTATTCCTCACGCCGATGGAGTTCTCCAGAGGGGCCTGATCCCTGCTTGCCTCCGGGTTGCTAGCTCAGTGCTGCTAAGGAGATGGGGATTACAGAGGTCGGATAGGCGCACCACCTCCACGGACCTGATCTGCCCCGAATCGATCGCTGTCCACTTTGTCGGAGGAAGGAGGAGTGAAGGCCCGAGTGGAAGACCTGTTGAGGTGGGAGGTGAGGGAGTGACCTGCTATGGATTGTCGAAAATGGAAAAGGGAGTAAATAAGAGTCCTTTGTGAGAGGTTGCAGATGGGTGAGAAAGGGTTGTCAAGTTAAAGGTGCACTAACTTTTTGGTTGAGGGTCCGTTACCTCCTTGTTTCTATGGATATGTCATTGCTCTGCCTGGAATGTTCCACAGTATAACATTAATCAGCTATAACATACATTTATTCTATTGCAGGTGATTTTACTGCTCAAAAATACGTAGAAAAACAGGCATTCTGACTGAGCGGGGTTGCCTCTCCACAGAACTAACCTGTAACTTGGTCTGATTTGGTCTCCATGCAGATAAAAATGTTTAATACCACATTGTGAAACATTCTAGACAAAGCGATAACATCTTCATGGAGAAAAGCATTGACGGACCCTCCCCCAAAAAAGTTACACAATGCCACTTTAAACTGACGTATAGTATCATTTTAAGCAAATATATTGAGATGCAAATGTAACTGATACCATTGCAGATTAGATTTGATTTGAAGCTGAACTTAAAGGTCCTTGACTTTTGTTCAGTAGAGATTTGAAATTCCTGTGCTGAAATTATCCAAATGATTCTAATGAAGGTGTATGGAGTTTAAAAACACAGTAGAGCACTTTCTGTATTATCACAGGACATCACAAGGTGGAACAGAGTGTTTTCTGTTTGAGAGAAAAAATCAGCCTAGATATGCAGTATTGATTTGTCCGTTATGTTAACGTGTGAATGAAACAAACATAACTCCAGGTATGTTTTTGATGAGGAAACAACATTATAACACCAGAAAATAGCGTAATATGGACAGTTTAAGTTTTATTTAGTTTGCAAATGTCTTTTAACAGTATCTGCAGGCAGTAAATACAAGCCTATTTTGGCAGTCAGACTAGAGGTAAAGTGATATTCATAGATTAAGTGGGGCCTTTCTGTGTGGCGTTTGCATGTTCTCCCTGTGTCTATAGGAGGAGGGTTATTAAGATTTCCTCCAAAATCCTATAAATGCCAAACTGTAAAAATCACAGTGTTTATTCATATAATGTCAAACGTAGGCCTGTCGCGATAACAAATTTTGAAGTAAGATATATTGCTACAGAGAATATATGAATTGTCCCTTTAATAAATACAAATATATTGAACGATAAGTCAATATAGTAATTATCATGACAGGTCCAGTCAAATGTTCTTCATGGCCAAAAGCTCCTCAGAAGCTCCTACACTGATAGCTACTTGAAAAAGTTGCCAGAAAAGTAAACTAATCACTCACTTTGAAACAAAGTATGCCATGATGCTGAGAAGTGCTGAGAAGAATCCAGGCGGGTCAGCTTACTGTACAAATAGGGTGGCAAACAAATTTGCATGACAAAATTAAAAATCAATGCATTCCAGCTCACCTAATGACCAATCTCCCCAGCGCTGCTCCTGGCTCTCATTAACATTCTGGGAGGTTCAGGAGAAAATGTTAGAGCAAAGCATTAATCTCTCTCAGCAAAAAAGCTTGTATCTTCTGACAGGTGGGTCAAAGTTGCCGTTTAATCTAGCCCATAATTTCTGAAATGTGCTGACAGAGTGTATTTTAATACATTCAAACATGGCTCACTGCACAAAACACCCCAACAGGAAGCATGTGTCCCCACTACGGACCCACGGCGCAGGTAAATATGAAATGAATATGAGAAAAATATGGAAAAACTACACTGAATACTGGGAATGAAAAAGTAATGTACACTGCTTGTGGGATGGGTTAAAGCTGGGCCACTGTGAATTAAGAAAGGAGGTATCTAAAACTAACTAGTTCCAAGCTTTCAAAAACCCTTAAGCACATGAGTATTCACACATATCCATTTTCTGGGTACATGAACAGCCTTTTCTAATGGGGAAGAGAAACAGGGGGCACCGCCAACTCACAGACAATCAGACAGTAATATGATTTTGAAAAAAAGTAATGTTTTTACAATACACGTCATAGTGACTTAATTGCATACTTGTTTCTCACTATTTGCAATTGCTACTTCATAAGCAAAAAACAACATTCTTTATAGGCAATAGTAGCTCAGTTGGTAAAGAGTTTGTCACTGATCCGAAGGTTGCCGGCGATTCCAGCTCCCACATATGAATACTGTTGTTGTGTCCTTGGGCAAGACACTTAATCCACCTCATCCCCAGTGTCTATGTACACTGGCGTATGAATGTGTGTGTGAATTGGTGAGTGGTTCCTTGATGTAAAGTGCTTTGAGTGCCTTGAAGGTGGAAAAGCGCTATATAAAAATGTGCTAATTTAACATTTACCATTTATTTTCTGACACCATAATAGCCATTTGCAACAAACTAAGAAAAACAAGATAAAACATGATGGTAATTTCACAAAAATTTCTTAATAACCAAATAGTAAATGGTCACATTTTTATACAGCACTTTTCCACCTTCAAGGCATTCAAAGCCCCCAGTGTCTGTGTACACTGGGGGCTTTGAATGCCTTGAAGGGCGAGGTACTAGATTAAGTGTCTTGCCCAAGGACACAATGACAGCATTCATCAGTGGGAGCTGGAATCACACCAGCCAACCTGTGGATCAGTGGATTTGACCGGTCAACCAACGATGTTTATGTCAAGAGCCACCCTGAGCCACCATGAGCCACCGTGCTCGCCATCATCTATGAACTGGCTGGTAATGAATGTGGAACAGTGTTACAAAGCTGCTATTTGGCATTGTAGTTTAACAATGCCGGTAGTTTAAACTTAGAACTCAGGCGTGTTACAGCAGACCTGTTATCTAGTTGAACTGTAAGCACCTGCACGTGCCTCATGTATTTACGAGCTGGATGGCCTGCACTTGACTTTATTGCCCATTGGCAGAAAGGTGCCGTCAGAGGTGCCTCGGTGCTGGCCTATTGAAAAATGTGGCCCTTACCTCTTGGCCAGCCTGGTGGAAATAATATCACTCACACTGAGGGATCACGGTGTCAGGGTCAATTGTCCTGCAAAAGACAGGGGAGATGGGAGACACTTATTGATTTTTCATTTTGTTGGGGTAAGCAAGCATGTTGAGGCCGGCCGCGCGTGCAATGAGGCAGAGAAATTGTGCTGGAGCGCTCTTTCAGCCTGTCACACCAAAGCCACGCCAGCTCCAAAACAATTATCACAAAAATAATATGAAAAGTCTGCAAATGTGAGCTAGCACATTCAAACTGACTGCAGGAAGCACGCCATCCGCTTCCATGATGAATGAGGAGTTTTTGGCATGGAGCGAAAAGGGAGAGGCATGCCAGCGTCAGCCCAGAGAGGGGTGAGCCGGGGCGGGCAGAGGAGCGGCACAGGGCCTGCACAGGGTGGGAGTGCAAACGCCTGTAAAACACATTAGACTGTGCTCCAGGACATAGACACATTCCAGCAGTCCAGCCTCCTGCCCAACAGCTACAAACTATGAATACATCAGGACTGGGGAATTTCCAAAGATCATATTTAGGACTTTTTCAAGATATTATGTATAGTATAATATACATTAAGTGTACACTGAAAAGTAATACCAGAGAGTAATACCAGAGAACAATTTATAGCTTGCAACAATCAGGGTAAAGTCACACAGATGGTATTTTTACATATAATGCAGTATTTGATATGGTTTAATACATTTTTCTATTGCACCAGCTGGATTTTCATTAAGGATGCACCGATACTGGTATTGGATATCGGCACTGATACAGAAAAAAATTACTGGATCAGATATCGGCTTCTGAATATCAGTTTGAGGCTAAAAATGTATTTAATAAAACTTTGTATTTACTGGTCACAGTTGGCCCAGAAAGGCTCATAATCTTAGAATTTTTATTTATACAAAGCTGTTCAGTTGTTACTTGTGTGATAAATAACAGCTACTGTACATAACAAACTTCGATCAGGTTTGTCATATTATTTTAAAGAAGATAAATGCTATTTTCAGTCTCTCAGCATTGATATTGGCTGATATTGGGTATTGGCAGATACTAAAAGCTGTAGAATCAAAATCGGTATCGGAACTGAAAAAGCTGGATCAGTGCATCCCTAATTTTCAGGCAGTCAAATTTGTCTCTAGCCACTGAATCTATTTATTTCCTATGGTGCCGTCTTCTTGCCAAAGACAAATACATGTGGTTGAATTTGTTATTCCAATGATGATTACACCAATAGATGAGAAAGTGTTCGCCCGCAGACCAAAAAGTTGACGGTTCAATCCCCATTCCTACCAGTACAAATTGTCCTGACCTTAAGCAAGACACTTCTCCCTTTGTGCATGGGTCTTAATAGCCAAATTCAGATTAAAATTCTCAGCATTAATATACCACAACTTTGTATTTTCAATCATTACTAATTTACACTTTTCCAAACGCTTTTTACAACTGAAAAAGCCTAACTATTTTCAAAACACGACCCAAATCACACCTCCTGAACAGTGTTTACTTCACCCATCCAAAGCATCTCATCAAAAGACAATGTATTTGATAAGCAACACAAGTGATTCCTAACCCACGCCATAGACCAGTGTCCTCTTTGACATTGCATTGGGGACAGTCGCAGCACTTGGGGTCACGACCTCTTCAGACCTTTAAATTTGTCCCTGTTGGCTGGACAAAACAAAACGTCTACAAGTTATTCCAGAGCATGGCGTGGCTGCTGGCTGAATATACATCGGCGGGTTGAGGTCTGGGCGCTATTGTGAATGGTGTACCTCATTTGCAAAGGCTAGCGTCTGGTCAGTGGTCCGAGGCATGACAGACGTGGAGAGGTGGAGAGCACTGCGGTCAGACGCTCACCTCAATAAATGATACAAGGCTCTGTCCAGCCCCTCTTCTGTGGAGGGGTCGGAGTGGAGAGAGGGCAAAATGGTGCCTCTGCTGTTTTCTACAAAAGAGGAAAAATACTGGTTTTATGGGAGGAAACACAATACAAAAACTAAAATCTTGCCAAGTTAAAGACGCACTATGTAACTTTGGTTGGGGTCCATCAGTTGCTTGTTTCTATGGATATGTCACTGAATATTCCACAATATTAAAGAGCTCTACCTTACAGTTATTCAATTTCAGGTGGTTTTATAGCTCAAAAATACATAGAAACCCAGACATTCTAACTGTGAGCAAGGCCGCCTCTCCACAGATATGACCTGTAACTTGGTCTGGTTTGGCTTTTAGATATTGTTAAATATGTTCATCTGTTGTTCGACTTTTGTTGATATAAATATGGGACTGTCTTTGGGAGAAAAAAACATTTGTCGACATGTGTTTTAAGTCTGTAAAATCCAACTAACTACAATTAAATTACAAGGTTAAAATTATGTTAATAGTGGACTAGTCACAATTATTCTGAAGCCGTAATGCTTACATTTCTCCACAAACTATTCATTGGTTTCATTTTCACAATTATAGGCACCATTTTGCGTACTTTTGAGCCTTTAAGATATATCTTTTAATTGTTAATTGTTATGGTAATTGAGCTAATCTTTCATCACTCCAAAACCCATTTGAGATTTAGTAATTATAGCACTAGGACTTGCTGTAAAGGTATATTATTTTTGCTTTGTTTTAACTTTATACACTATTGCATCTATCTCATGTTACTATTTTCCGTGTTCACATGAGCAGAGCAGCCACCTGTTCTCAGGCTCTATCCTCACATGTCGGCTGTACCCAGAATTCACCCAGACGCGATCCTTTCAGGTCAGCACTATTTTGACTGGAACATTATATTCCAGCAGACCAGATGTAACCTTTAGGACATTCTTTTTACACGGGTGCTCCTTCAGTTAATCTTTTTTTCTCACATTACTGCTTATTAAAGGGTGCAGTGCTGTCTCACTTCCAGACAATATCAAAACTCCAAAAATCAGGCCGTAAATCACATTCCATTCAGAGAGAACTTTGAAAAGTGTCCAGGATCGCACAGCTGCTGGGTATGGCAGAGTAGAAGTGTATATCTCTTCTTTTCCTTCCTACCTCTCGCTCTCACCCTCCCTTCCTATCCTTATCTTCCCTTTCTCTCTTGCTCTTTCTCTCTCTTTCTTACTCTTACTTTCCCTCTTTCTCTCCTCTCTCTACCTCTTACTCTCCCTCTTCTGCTCTCTTCTCCATTTCTCCCTCTCTCTCTGGCTCCCTTTTTATTTTCTGCCCCCTTCAGTATCTCTCTCTTGTTCTCTCTTCCTTTCTCTCCCCCCCATCTCTCCCCGTTTTATTTTCCTGCCCCCTTCTCTTTCTTCCTCTCCTCGCTCTCTTCCTGTCTCTCTCTATCTCTACCCCTCGCTCTTCCTTTCTCCCCCTTTCTGTATGCTCCCCCTCTCTTTTCCCGCTCTCTGCATCCCCCACTCTCTACCGGTGTATCTTTCGCTGTGCCTCCCTCTCTCTACTCCTCCTCTCCCACTCTTTCCCTACCTCCCTCTGTCTCCAATTCTTCCTCTCTCTGTCTACCTCTCTCAGTCTTTTATTCTTTCTCTCCCCCATCTCTTCTTCTCTCCCTCTGTTGCTCTTTCCCCCTCTCCTCCTCTCTCTCTCACCCCCTCTACCTCTACACCTCTCTCTCTACCTCTCTCCTTCTCTCTCTACCCCCCACATCCCTCCTCTCTTCCTCCCTCTCCCTCCCCTCCTCCTCTCTCCCCCTCTCCACCTGTGCTCGTGGTACTTCCCTCTCTCCACGCTGACAGAGTCCCAGGTAGTGGAGGCTGTGGGTGGACGGAGGTGAGAGAGCGTGCGCCCCGGCAGCTGCTCACCTGGTCTGACTCCACACCTGTGAGAGCAGCGCGTTACACTGTTAACACGCAGACGTACAGACTGGAACAAAAGCTGATGCAACCACCTGGTAATGGGGCACGAATGAACTGGATTTGGCACATCTGGTGTTTTTAAAGTGCGAGGTAAAAATGCACACAAACACACAAGAGTTGGTCAGTTCACGTGTTATTGAGTTTAGCTTGTGGAGACTGAATGATCCTGCAAATAGTACGTTTTTGTCCCAAACAGACTTTTTCATATGCACACTCAAAATTACTCATTCACTCATTATTACCGCATTTTTTGAGTTGTAAGATTATAAAACTACATGTAAACAGTAAAATCATCAAATTTCTTTCTATCATGGTCACGCTGAATACATGCAGGTCATTTAAATTATCTTTAAGGTCCAGAAATCAAGTAATAAGTAATAATCAGATGTATGTGTGCTTGTAAACGCAGCCATTGGGAACTTTAAAGTGAAACTAAACACCTAAACTCTGCCCACAAGCACATTTCAAACCGAGCGGTTAAACTGACACTTCAAACTCCACCTCTGCATCTGGGTTTGTAATTTGAAACAACAACTAGCTGTAATCAGGGCAGTCTTTTGTTATGTCACCAACTACAATTAATTGCAGTGGCTACAGGAGGCAGCACACATTCAGTTTCATGCATTTTTGACCAGAGCTGCAAATTTACCTAGTTTACAGTAAAACTGACAAAAAATAACTGGGATCAGTAGATAATGATATTAAAACACCATATACAGGGTGAAGTAGCAAAAAGTGGATTTAGTTTTTGGTTCCACTTTCAATTTATATTGGTAAAAATGTGTGTGATAATACAATATTGAACAGTGCTGCCTTTTTACGAGTGGATATGCTGGCGTCTATCTATCTATCTATCTATCTATCTATCTATCTATCTATCTATCTATCTATCTATCTATCTATCTGTTTATCTAACCAATTCTAACAATTTAATTTTCCTTCTAGAAACCCCCATAGGTTAGGTTTATAATATAATAATATATATATAATGTTTTATGTCAAATGGAGATGTTATTGCTTTGTCTGGAATGTTTCACAGTATGGTATTAAACCTTTCTATCTTCATGGAGACCAAACCAGACCAAGTCACAGGTCAGATCTGTGAAATGGCAACCCCGCTCACATTCAGAATGTCTGTTTTTCTAGGTATTTTTGAGCTATAAAACCACCTGTAATTGAATAGATGTAAGGTATGGTTGCTGTTTAATGTCATACTGTGGAACATTTCAGGCAGAGCTGGCTTATCCACAGAAACAAGCAGGTAACAGACCCCCTACTAAAACGTTACATAATGCATCTTTATGCTAGGTTCATTAGCAATACTGTTCAAATTCCAAATGTGACTCCTTTAAACTGAATGAGATCATAAGAGAGGGATTTTTCTTATTAGTAGCGTCATTTGTGAAGAGTACAGCAAACATGTCAAACATGAAAAGCCCAGTGTCATATAAAATACGGGAGTTTCCTCTTTGGAGCAGAGAGTGTGGAGAGATACATGTAAAAGTAGTTCAGATTCAGAGCGGCTGCAGCCAACACTTGAGGCTCAATTTGTCAAATTCACTTTGTGCAGAGTGACAGGCTGTATTACCCTGGTGAACAGCTCTACACACCACTGTGAGAGTGTGTGTGCCTGTGTGTGTACGTGTGTGTGTATGCTGGGGAAGGAGTGGATACAAGGTTTTTCTACAATAATACTTACAGAGAAAAGTCTGAAATTACATTATAAAAGTATCAAAAACTGCATTTATCTAAGTATCTGTATATCTGAGTGGACTACATGGTTCTCTCCTGGTAACTTGGAGTCCCAACATTAAAAGTGAATCTCTCAGAATGAGCTCTGGAACTACAAGCTGATTGCTGTGATACGATTGATTAATTTCCAATAATGAACAGAAATTACTTTTATTAACTTTTTTTTTTTTTTAGACAAAACCCTACTAATGATCAGAACATCAAACTTTCTCTAAATGGATAATATTTTTGTTCTTGTTCTTTGTGGTAGTTATAAGAAGAGTGCATGTGCAGGTGAATCACTGGGGCAGCCCTCACTGGATAAAACAAGATTAGCTGTATGGTACAATTATGTGCTCTCAGTTGTTCACAAACTATGATACCATTCATGGATCCTGTAGTCATGTTAGGTTTGTCCTGGTTTTAGATATACTTTTGTGATTGTTTAGTCCTGATATTGTTGTCATTGGCCTCATCTTGGTTTATGATTCTGGTTAAATCCTAATGTAGACTTGTCTTGTCCAGTTCTAATCTTGATTTAGTGTTAGTTAAACCTGGTTTAAGTTCTGGGTTTTGTCCCATGTGTGCGAATAGAGTATTTCAGACCTGGTTTTCGCACATGTGAAGTCCTAGACAATATTAAGGCTCAGTTTATTTAAACATGTAGCGTGCAACTTTTATGGTGGAGAGCACACCACCTGCTTGTCTCCACGGAGATGGAATAAACCACTATCTCGCATTCATTTCATTACTAGAGTTTTTATTGCCCCAAAATTACCTTGAAAATTTTACACTGAGTCTGAGCAGAAAACCACTCCACAGATCTAACTTGCAACCTACCTTCAACACCTGTTTACATAGAGAAAGATAATGGCACACATTTTAGGCACAACTAAAACAATGATCATTTTGCAAATCTGTGCTCTCTCTCTCTCTCTCTCTCCAGTCTCCTGTACATACCACTACCCCTGCATGTGTTCACCTGTCCAGTCAGGCCCTGTTCCCTGGCCCTCTCCTAATAACCCCACAGAATATGTGTGTGTCTGTGTGTGTGTGTGCCAGTGTGTTTAATAATGCATGGCCCCTGCTCAGGACGGCCCTTTGATAAAGTACAGCTCAGCAGCACATGCATAAGCAGCTCCAGCCATATGCACAAAGAGGAAATTGATGGTGGAGATAAAGTCTGGGGCAGTGTAGTGCGTGTGGGGGGAGAGAGGGGTGAGAGGGGTGAGAGGGGTGAGAGGAGAGGGGGTGACAAGAGGAGATTTATGGATTGAATCAGTGACTTTACACAACTGTCTGATCAGAGGGTGATTTTTTTAAGAGTAGCTGCACTGTAAGAACTTGTATAAATTACTTTCTTTGATACATTAATAAAAATAATGCCTTACACTTGTAATGCGCTTTACAGGCTTGTTGAAGACCCTCAAAGAGCCACCCTGTAGTCATTATTCATACACACCATACTCAGTGGTGGTAAGATACTATTGTAGCCACAACTGCCCTGAGGCAGACTGACGGAACATTCCAGGGAAAAGCAATAACATCTCCATGGAGACAAGCAGGTAGCGGACCGTCCAACAGAACAGTTGTGCAATGTACCTTTAACCCTAACCCTAACTTTCCACCTCCATATTTGAATACACACACATACACAGACACACACACACACGCACACACACACCTGATAGACTGTGTCATATTAACCAAGCAGTGCACTTACTGTATCCTCTCCATGTCATTACCTGTCTACAGTTTTACTAAATCTTATTTCCTCTTGACAAAATCATTAAAAATCACAAGTAGAACCTTAACCAATAAGTTCTTATGACTCTGCGATTCACTTTGTACTCTTCCGCTCTCCCATTGTGTGAGTGCATATTGATGAGGCTGGTTTATATGTATAAGAGTCATGATCACAGATTTTTCAGACTCTCAGAGTATGTATGTACCTGGGAATATTCTCTCTGAAGTCCTGCCTGAGTGTGACTGACCGGCTGCCAGTCAATGTCCAGGAGGTGAAGGGTGGTCGTGGAGGGGTCGTCCATGGCAACTCTCGCCCACTTTACCTGCCCTCTCTCACCTCTCGACATGGAAATCTGGAACCAGGAAGAACAAAGTGTGAGTCCACATTCATAAACAAGCTGCTGGGAGATGCATATGCCATTCTCTTTGGGCAGACATGACCTCAGACCCAGTAATTACAACATCGGCGCTCCTCACTGGCTGGAATATATGATTTCTGCAATGGTACCTTATTCTTAAGAGAATAAGGTGTTTGAAAATATAGAGTGTCAAAATTAAAAGTTTTTAGATTTAGGTTAGTTTATTTGCCATTTGTAGTTAAAAACCACACTGGAAAAACATCAGCTGTGTGTAACTGTCTAAGAGAAGGGTACGCCACTATTGTAATGTTCCACTACAGAACATTAAAAGTATGTATAACCCTAACCCTAACCCTTCCAGGCCAACATCTCCACGGATACAAGACGATGTACTCTCCAACAGAAAAGTTACACAGTGTATCGTATATTTAAAGATGAAATAATTATTATTTGAAGACTGAGAAAATATCCACTCATTTGATTTAGTTTACATTTACGTTTCTGGACATGTAATACCAATAAGGGGCAGATCAAATCACGCAAATAAACGTTTTTGAGTGTCCAGAAAAGCTCTATATAAAGCTGATCCATTATTATTATTATTATTATTATTATTATTATTATTATTATTATTATTATTATTAAGCATACAGCATTCATCTGGATAGGATTTCCTCAGTTTGATCAGCTCATTACAGGTTCCAGCTTCACAAATCGTTTTTACACACTGACTTGTTTGATTATTATGACCATTATAGTCAATATAACATACTCTAGGTTCTAATCTATCAAGGAAAAATGTCAAATCAATTTCTGTAACAACCCATCCATCCATCCATTTTCTCCCGCTTAATCCGGCTGGGTCGCGGGGGCAGCACGCTGCCCATTACTCTGTGCACCAGACCCAGACCCCTATGAACCCCTCTGCAGGTGGTGAGCCCACAGGAGGGTTCTGTAACAACCATAGACTATATATAAATGACAAAGCTAACCCACTAGCCGTCGCAAGTGTTCATGGGAGCACTTCCAGCTCCATCAGCTGGCTCCAGTTGACTTTACATTGAAAATTGTTGCCCCTCTCTCTGTAACTGCTGCTGTGAACCTTGTCATTTTGGTCTTAAAATGTTAGTACTAACCCACTTTACATGATACAAATAAATTTACAAATAAATTCCTATTACTAATATGGAACTTGGACCCAAATTTGCTCCTATAACTGCAGCTTCTTGAGCTTCATTTGATTGGAGCAGAACACTATAAGTGACATCACAACATACAAGTAACAACTTGTAAATTCCACAAAAAGTTTATATGAAAAGCACTGGATCAGTCAAGTTTAATTCCTATCACATTTTTATCTTTAGACCACCTGGATTTTCCTTCTCATCACATCCAGCACGGACCTCTCCGAGCCCTCCATCATTAGACTGTCACACTGTCTTTCTCCTTCCTCCTCTTCCTCCTTTCTCGTCTTCCTCAAGCCCTCTCTTCACCCAGCTACAAGGAGCACCCCTCTTCTGTACAGGAAGAGAACCAGAGAGCCCTATCTCTTTTTGTTGCAGCTTTAATTTACTTTGAGCATTAATATTTCAGTGCCCTCTGCAGGCTCGGTGGGCTCCTGTGTGTGTGGATAGGATTAATATTTCAGCGGGCCTTATTGGAGACGCCTGTATAGACTTCACTGAGCCACCGTAGCATGTTGTGCCAAGTCTTTTCATTTACTTTATACTATATGTGTTTTTTATTTAAATTATATCATCTCTTAACTTGAAATTTTGTTGTTAACTTTACAAGAAATTATATTTTTTTTTTTTTACAATTTATTGAATTTTCTATATGCTATTGTGTTGTTCTTTCATATTGTCAAACTATAAAAACAGCTATATAAAATGCATATATCTTGTTGCATTATTCAAAACATATGGCAAATACTAGTGATAAAATCCACCATCTTTGCTGACCCAAAGATTAATCTTTGTATTAAAGAAAAACACATATCTGTACTTAAGTTATGGTTTGTGGTGTTAAAATTTTATGAGGTAGTAATTTCAACATGAATGCACAAAAACTACATATTTTTTATATCTGAAAACGTGGCTATAAGTTTTACAATGTCTGATATGACTACATGACTCTGCTCACTTCATAATCATAATCATAGCCTAAACTCTTTCAGTGGATTGTCTGTTGAATTTAACATGTCATTCTTTTCCCCCATATGTGTAAATATTTCTTATAGCTGCTCTTCATTCCTGGTTTTACATTTGTAGTTTTATTTTAATCATCTTCATCTACTTTTTTGTATTTTGGAGTAGGCATTACAGTTTAGGAGGTGGAGCTACAAAGACTATGACAGTTAGACCAAATCTACAATAATGATCTTGATCTGCCAACTACGCATTCAAAATGAATCAATGTTAATGTGATTTTAAAATATACTTGTTGTCCAACTTCTGCTGCAGACACTGGAGGTCTGTTTGGGTGAGGTATGAGCTTTACCCAATCTGTCCCTGCCTGGCCTAATGCTGTGTGACTGTGCGTGATGTCTCCAGGTTCCAAACTCAAATTAAAAGGTGACTTCAATGTCTTTATTGCCAATATTAAAGCTAAGGGAATACAAGCAACCCACTACATAATAATGAAGTTGAATTATCTGTGACAGGTGCATTTGAGGAAAAAAAATTGCAGACAAACTCTGACCTCCAAACAAATGCGTTCTGATATACAAGAGAAAATGTAGCATGCAGTCAATTTGGCCAAGTTGGAATTGGATTTTGAAGTTGGAAGAGGATGATGAGGATGTAGGGGCAGCTTTTATCACAGATCAGTGGCTCTCTGAGCGGGGGTCTCCCGGTCGCTGCATCAGGGGCGCCTGGCAGGAGGCCATATTGAAATGAGGTGCCTTCCCCCGGGCTCTTAGCCACCCCTGACATTTGGATGGGAGTGCACGTGTGTATGTCTGCATGTGTGTATGTGCCCGTGTGTGTGCGCATGTGTGTGTTTGCCCGTGTGTGTGCACGTGCATGTGTAAGTGGGCGGGCGGGGCGGGGGCGCGTGTGTTTCCGCCCTGAGAGGCGATTGCCTCCGCTCCCCTGCTACTCGCTTCTATCCCTGCCCGCCGTCGCCCTTCTTCAATTGGGCCCCGTTTCTCATTTGCCTATTCATTTAAAAGCACAAAATGCCTACTGAGATCCAATATGGGGCTGAGGCAGGGGGGCGCGAGTGGGCCCTCAACGGGGGGCCAAAACACAGCATCAACACGATGAGGACGGGGACGAGACGGAGGATGCCCGGACCTCCGACAGGCCCTGCCTTTAAATGGCTTCTTCTCTTGTGCTCTTTGTTTTTCCCCGCTGATGCGCTGCTCACTGGGTAGTGCTGAGACGGGGAAGTGCAGCCCGCTTGACCCTGCGCCAGGCCCAGGCAGGGGTCCCCACTAAACACTCTTTATGTGTGTGTGCGCGTGTGTGTGTTTATAAAGGAACCTCCCTCTGTCCACCTCTGCCATTACTTCACGCCTTGCCCCTCTTCTTCTCAACACCTCAGAGGATCCAAAGCCCAAAAGCAAAGGCTCCCCAACTTCTGAAACTTCTTTCATTGGCCTCAGAAGTGCAGAGAAATTGCACTTTGTATAAATGCTGAAGAGAGCCATGGTTAGCCCGCAGTAGCAGTAGCAGTAGCAGCGTGTGACATGTTTTATGCATGGACAGCAGGTCTTACAGGTCACAGAGTTTCACATCAACAAAGTGTGGAGGGCGGGTCGGGGCGAGAGGTGTGCCAGGGAGGGCAGGGGACCAGGGAGACGGAGAAAGACAATGGGGAGATTTTGGAGAGGAACACTGTTAAGAAAAGAAAATAGATCTCCTTATATTCTAACTTATAAACAATATTTGACAAATACAGACACATTTTTAATTCTTTTTTGTTAGAAAGGGAAATTTTTGTGTTGGTTTTAGTAAATACTGTAGGTTCTCTGTTCCAGACTTTAAAAAAGTAACAGGCAGTTTTAACAGTTTCATGTGGCCCTGAGGTTAAGAATGCATAGAGACGAAACCTATAACAAAACATCAAATGACTGTCTAAGAAATATATTAATTAAGTTGAAATCTCCAACTTTGTCAGAAACTATAATTTCAGGGGCTACAGGCCAAAGTATTCTGAGATCTTTTTTCAGCTCTGACAATTTAACGAATGTCAGTACCCACTCACTCACTCTCACTTCTCGCTTTCAGTCAATAAAACCTTTGAGCTCAAATAAATATTCAAAATAACTTACATAAATCTACTATTTACATTTTTGACTTGCACATATATATTACAATAGGTTAAAGATACACTGTGTAGCATTTCTAGTGGAGGGTCCATCACTTGCTTGTCTCCATGGAAATGTTATTGCTTTGTCTAAAATGTTCCACATCTGTGGAGAGGAGCCCCTATTCACAGAAGGAATTATTGTATTTCTAAGCATTAGATACCTGTAATGAATAAATACTAAATGGATGTTTAATGTCATACTATAGGACATTCCAGAAAAGCAATAAGATCTCCATGGAGACAAGCAGGTAGCAGACCCTCTACAAGAAAAGTTGTGCAGTGGACCTTTAACATCTCTGAGATCAGCATAGTACCTTTTACATCAACTTTTTTCTTATTACTTACTATAGATAGAAAAAATGACCATAACTAAGTAATAACAAACTCACACAGAATTAAATGCATGAATGAAATGCATAACATTAGATTTATCTTGATTTAACAAGCATCTCAAGTGTAGCAGCCAAGCAATTTGTCAGTGAAACTTTGGCAGAAATACTGGAACAGATCTGCAAACATCTGCTGATAACTGTTGATTCAAAGCTCAGATCTCAATCCATTTATCCGGCTTCCTCTTTAATATCTGCCTCCTCTAACAGCCATTCACCATAAACGCAGGCGATTAATCCAGAGCAGGAGACACTCTCATCTTTGTAACTAATCAGCATTTGAGGCATGTAATAAAGCCATCAGCAGCTCACAGTCTGCTCCCAGCCCAACACAAGCACCTGGTTAAGATCATTATTTACACATACAATCAGACACTGGCAGCAGCTGGGACAGAGCGAGGAGAGGGCCAGGTAAGAGACAAGTTTGGAACAGATGGGGAATGGATTTTAGGAAGTATATAAAAATAAAGTCAGCATCATTTTTACTGGCATGTTGTTTTTTGATTTAGCAACAAGGGAGCACCCAGCGACCCTGAAGAGGAAACATTTCAACACGTTGGGAGGAGCTCGGACTAGAGTCGATGCTCTAACATATCTGTTGGCAGGTGTGGAGATGCCTCAGGGAAGTTCGGGAGATGCTCAGATTGGTTCTGCTGTGAGCTAACCCTCCCAGCCAGATGAATGGTTACAATATGCTGTTGTTGTGATTAGGCCTGGGCAAACAGCGGTTTGGAGACTTGACCAATCACAGGACAGAACTGTAGTTTAGGCCAAAGCCAAAAGTGAAGGGTTCAATTGATGTCAACTGACCTACTTTTGCACCGAGGGTAAGCACTCTGTGTATTTGTGGATGGGAAAGATGTCTGTGCTTTTTTCTGAACTGGACTGATAAAAAGTTTGATTTCTCATCTTCACTGTTGTGGCGCTTCCACCAATCAGATTCAAATATTTGTCTGGATGTTCCACTTTTTTCTGAACGGTTTCAGAACGAGCCGTTCCAGATTGATAATGTGTAGAACTCACTTTGGAGTGCTACAAATATAAATCTGGCATTTAACCTGTCTCCTGAAGAGTGTGGGGTGCCCATAGGAACATTAGTATTTTAAGTTTCATTATGTTGCACATGATTAGCTACTCCTATTGTTGAGCTGTAATCTTTGTTTGGTAAAATCTTTGGGTAATTACTAAACACTTATTTTTTAACATGTGTCAAGATTGGAAACCCCTATAGACAAAACTTTAACCACAATACACAAGCTACTTGAATCTCCTCTTTAACTTTATGAATTATGCTGGGTGTATGTGTTAGACAGTAATCTGTATTATCTTAGGTGCTCCAGTTCAATTAAAATCAATTTTATCTTGCCCTGTTAATTCCATTCATAGGACCATTCTTATAAAACCACCTTTAAGGACATCCAAAAGCAGTATGATTGCGTTTCATTTTCCAAACAGGAACCAAATGAAAGGAGGTCGCTTTCTACTCTTCCTTATCCTGTTTTAATGGTGCTCTCCAACCAAAATGAAGAGCGTGCTCAAACCCCATTGAAAAGGAATAAAAAAACATTGTCCATTTAACCAGGCTTATATTCACAATTACAGTACATACCCCTCAATAGCAGCATGTATTGCTTTTAACTCTTCCATCTAATTGCATGTTAAATTGTACCGCCACTTAAAACCCCAAAAGTTCAAAGCACCTCTACGTAGCTAGCATCTTTTTTCCAACACGCGCCGCTAGCTGAAACGCGCTCATGGCATGTCCGCATTTATAGTCTATGTAAATATTTAAAGCGAAAATGGTAGCGCCACGTTTCCGAGTGGTATTGTCCCAAAACACTGCAATCAGGCAAAGATCTCACATATGCAAAAGAGGCAATAGTGGGACCTAGCGTACTTCCCCATTTGACAGAGTACCTCTCCGTGATGAATACATTATGGTAGCGCGGAATACGAGCAAATGAATGCCGCCTCACTTCTCCAACCCGGCGTCACAGCGGCAAAGCACGGAAAACACCAATTCATCCCCATTACAGTTTCATCACACCTGCGGAATACAATAGCACCCCGCCCACCAGGGGGACGAGTCTGTTCTCTTATGACCCGGGTACAGTAGGGCTATATAGGACCGTGGGGTTTTAAATGGGATCTAGATACAGTTGGAATTCTACATACAAGAACGGTATTGGGGTTGGGTTTTAATGTTGCGTTTGAACTTGATTTTAGTTCCAAAAAATCCATATATTTGAGTCATAAAACAGTTTTGAACGTCTATATATATGTGATTTTCTGGTCTATGTTATAATAATGTTTTGTCATCACAAGCATACCAAGCACAGAGTTGTGTTTTGTTTCATTCACACATGTTTAACGCACAAATCCTGCATATTTAGGGTGTGTTCTACTCTCAAACGGAAAACAATGTTCCACCTTGTGATGTCATGTGGTAATACAGCAAGTGCTCTACTGTTTTAAACTCCATACACCTTCACTAGAATCATTTGGATTATTTCAGCCCTGTGATTCAGCTAATCTCTACTGAACAAAAGCTGTTAGCTGTTCACTTGAAAACTTCGGCTTCATGACTAATAATAAAACGTGTGAATGAAACAAAACACTAGTCCAGGTGTGTTTTTGAGGAGGTTACAACATTATAACATGGCTTAAAGTTCACAAGAGTCAATTCTATGTAATATAGGACCTTTAAAGTTAAAAGAAGTTTAAGTGCAAGCTCTCTATAGAAAATCCCTGATGAATAAATAAAAAAGATGAAAATGTGAATGTATGTAATTGATTTGTGATAAAAACACATCTTTCACCTTTCACCCAAGTTATTTACCAGAAGGTCATACAGGGTAAACCTAGACTCAAAAGTTGGTCAAAATATTGCTCAAAAATAAGTCAACACATTTGAAATAAACTGGTTGTAATTTAAAATATAGATTTTGGGTCACATTTTGTTAGACTAGCGAAGTGGAGTAATGGGGAAGTAATTGCTATAACTCTAAATCGTGTGATAAATTATAATTTTGACGCAATTTTTCACAAGTTTAGAAACGTTGTCAAACATGCAGAGGCAATTAGACTTACTTCATTTGCAACAAAAAATGTCTTATTTTTTCCGTTGTAATATTTCTAAGACAAAAATGAGGTTTATCCGAGCATCCATAAGAGAACAACATGAGAGTTAACTGTTTTCAGGCTCAAAACTTTGTGACCTTCATACAACTGATCGTAATCGTGATGAAATCCAACATACTACAAAGAAACATACAACTGGAAAGACTATAGATTCTATAGCTAATATAGGCCTGTTATGATAACCAATTTTGGATTACGATATATTGTGAAAGAAAATAAAGACGATTATTGATAATACTGAAACTAATTTACAATAACCTAGCAGCAGGATTATTCCCAAAACACTATTCTAAAAATATAATATGGTTAAATTTTAGTACTTAGTTTGCATTTGTAATGAGTCATTAATTCAACGTTGTACTGCTTAAATCGTAAATCATATTGCCAAAAATAACTGAAATTCCAGCTTTCATATATTGAACGATAATCAATACACTGTTGAAAAATCAAAGTAATATCTAAGTAAATTCAAATTACTCAAATTAAAGGTGCACTATGTAGCTTTTTGGTTTGGGGGTCCGTCACCTGCTTGTTTCTATGGATATGTAACTGCTCTGCCTGGAATGTTCCACAGTATGATATTAAACAGCCCTACCTTACATTTATTCAATTACAAGTGGCTTTATAGCTCAAAAATACCTAGAAAAACAGTGAGCAAGATTGCCTCTCCATAGATCTGACATGTAACTTGGTCTGGTTTGGTCTCCATGTAGATAGAATGGTTTAATGCCATACTGTGAAACATTCCAGACAAAGCAATAACATCTTCATAAAGAAAACCATTTGACAGACCCTCCACCAGAAAAGTTACACAGTGCACCTTTGACTTGGCAAGATTTTGGTTTTTATAATAAACAATACTTGAAACTACTGCTCACACATGTCAGTGCCCCAGTACAAGTCCAGAGAAGAAGAAATCTCATTAAACCACTCGTAGATTCCAGCTGTCTCCAACGTCCAACTCTCCTGAGAAAAACTGTGGCATCAAAGTGTCCACCAACCCCACCGTGATACGGACGCAGGGGGAGCCAGGGGACCAAGAAGGACAACTATCCCCCCTTTAAGCCCACCTTCTTGGTGCGTGATGACCCTGTACGCTGGGCTATTGTCTAGGCTCCTTATCATAATGTAGGCTGTGTTGTCTTCTCCATTACACCTCGGCCATTCAATTAGCCCCCATTACCATAGTAATAGAGCGCTGCGATGCTTGGGTCAGGACTGACAAGGGGAGGAGGAGAGCGGTCAGAAAGAGGCAAGTCAAAAAGAGAGAGAGAATGTCAATGCACCTGTAGGCACCCACGTCAACTTGTATTATGTTTCGAACCAGCGCAGGTCAAAGTCACTGGTGGACAAGATGGCGGAATGGACACACGTTGAAGGACGAAGCTATAGTAAGATGACACGCCTGAATTAGTAAGAAACCAGAAGACAGAGAACCGGCCAACGTTGTCGAGAAGGGGATATAGGCAATGACGGATTTTGCGAGGGTTGGTTCCATAGTGTCACCTTGGGCATCGAGACATTTTGATAGATGCTACGACCTTGGTTGGTGGGGATAGGCGGCGTTTTGAGCAAGCAATGAATTCATCGTGCAAAATTAAAGGAGAAGGCCCCAAAGACAAGAGAAGAAAGAGGCTAACTTGATAAGGCCGTTTTCCAAGACGTCAATAGTGACTTAGTGCGAGTGGAGCTAAGTGGTAGTGATTACCAATAATGAGTGTTGTAAAACAAACTGCTCCACAGAAGAAGTTCAATTGATATAGCTGTTTTAAAGGACAGTGGGAAGAATAAATAAACATGTTGCAATTGGATAGTCTCAAAGTCACGTCACTCAGTTTATTCTGATTTAAGAGTTGTTTACATATGAATTTGTGGAGGTAAACTGAAGGAAAGTCAGCAGTTTTGACGAGATGTTTGAATACTTGAATTGTAGTCAGTTAAAAGGCAGTGATGGAAGGAGTACTCTATTTTTTCACTTAAGTAAAAGTACAGATACTGGAGCAAAAAAATACTCAAGTAAACGTAAAAGTATCACATGAAAAAATCTACTTATGTATATTTTTAAACAGGTACTTTAATACTTTTACTTAAGTATATGGAGTAAAACAATAGTATTTCGCACAGTTTTTGGGACCTAATAAAGCTTCAAATGTAGTGATTTTGAGAAAGAATTTTGTTCAACAGATACAATTCAATTCATATTTTTTTTTTCTAGTTGTTTTTATTTGTATATTTTTGTTTGCTCAAACTACAAACATGTTAAAAATGAACCTTAAACAATTATTTTTAAAATATACTTCTATATTTCAGTCCTGTTCAAAGATATACTGAACTAGAAAGTAACATTTCCAAAATATTACTCAAAACCATACTTTCAAAGGACGTTTTTTGAGAAGTACAACAAAATGAATTGAAAGCCATGGTAGTTTTACATTACTAATTTCCATGTGTCACTTTAGCCACCACATTGATTTCCAATACTGCATCAAATGAATGACAGAACATGATTGGTCAATGCACCTGTCAGTCAAATTATTGAAGAAATCATAATAAAAACTGTCCTGGGACAACAACAAAATAAGAAAAATTATAAAATCTATATGAAACTTGTCAGCTCAATTTACTGGAGAAAATAAATATAGATTACCAGTACTGTACTTGTACTTGACAATTATGCATAGGAGTTAAGACATGAATCTAGAATCTATATGTGTGTGGTTTTTGGGTATTAACAGATATAGCTGCTACTGAAACAATGTATTTTTCTATATTATTCTATGACTGTGTTAGTGCTGTCACAATACAAAAAATTCAAACTTGATTTCGATACTATGGAATATACTCGATACTCGATTCTGGTACCAAAATTATAATTAAAAATAATGTTTTTCTCACTTATTTTGACAATAGAATGCTATTTTGAACATTAAATCATATAATTTTCTTTTATATTACCATGTGGTTTTATATCTGTGTAATCCCTCAGTCGTCCAGGTAGGTTCCATAGTAGTTCATGGGCGTATACTAGTCTATGTGGTTTTATATTTGTTCTGATACAGCTCAAGATAATTCTAAAGCTATTCAAGAAATATATGATAGTGTATGTAAATGATATAAAGTACAGTCAAATGTGATATGTAATCTTTCAAAGAACAATATAAGGTGATATTTCAGCATTTTTGTGTTTAACAGTACATTCACTTTTCGCACTCAAACTGCCTCCAAGACACTGATGTACTACTACTACTACTACTATTGCTGCTACTAAAAATACTATGTAATTTTTTGTGATCTACCTCCTATTCCAGTCAAGCTTGTCTCTTCTTTTGTGTTTTTCATGTACAGAATTCAAACACACTCTTGTTCCAAATCACCTGGACCTCTGGCCTTATCAGGAGGCGTGCGGCTCTCCCCGACCTCGCTGTCCCGCCCCCCATGCATATGTCTCTCATTATTAGTCTTTTTCATGTCTCCATTTTTAAGACAAAAGCTCAGGATATCCGTGGCAGGGGTTGGGGGCTGGGGCCGGCAAGTGTAGGGATCGTTTTTTCATCCTCCGCTAATTGACGTGAACAGTTCTTTTGACCCTAATTAAGGCTCTGTAATCTCTCATTTGCATATCACAAAGCCAAGTCCATTTGCATATTTGTAAACGAGACGGTCTGAGCATCTGTATGCGTAGCCCTATGTGTTCTTGGCTTTCTTCTCCAGCCCTTGCGTTGCTCCGGTTGTCTCCACCATCCCACGCCCTGGTTTGGGTCCTTTGCCAGAACGTGCCAGCCACAACAGGGCGGCATGCGGGCAGGGACAAGAGGCAGGCACTGGTCGCCGCTGGTCGCTTGGCACGAGCGCTGGCAAAGGCGGTGATGGAGGGGCACAAGGGACACAAGTTGGGAGTGAGTTATGGGACAAAGTTGTAGTAGCTAAGGCAGGATTTTTTTGTTGTTGTATTCATAGGGGAGGATAGAGTATGTAGAGTAGTTAGCCACATGTTGCATGAAAAGGGCGAGTGTAAAGATGCACTATGTAACTTCTTGGTTGGGGTCCATCACCTGCTTGTTTCTATAGATACGTCATTGCTCTGCCTGGAATGTTCCACAGTATGGCATTAAACAGCTCTACCTTACATTTATTCAATTACAGGTGGTTTTAAAGCTCAAAAATACTATATCAGGCATTCTGCTGTGAGCGGGGTTGCCTCTCCACAGATCTGACCTGTAACATGGTCTGGTTTGATCTCCATAAAGATACCATACTGTGAAATATTCCAGACAAAGCAATAACATCCCCATGGAGAAAAGCATTTGACGGATCCTCCACCAGAAAAGTTACACAATGAACCTTTAAAGGAATGAAACATTAAATCCACTTTTCGCTATTAAACTGTGTATGTGATGTTTTAATAGCATTATCTACTGTTCCTAGTCATTTTTTGGCAGTTTTAGTGCAAACTAGGTCAGTTTGCAGCTTATGGGTCAAAAACACCTGAATCTAGGTTTTTGCTGCCTTCAGTGGATTCCGCAATTTCCAGTCGTTGGTGACATCACAAAAGACTGTCCTGATTACAGCCAGGTTTTACTGATGACAAACACCAAAATATGGATACCTGTTAGACCCATCACACTGTACCACAATCATTTCTAGTGAATTTTGTAACATTTTTGGTTCAGTTATTTGCAGGTAAATTTGTTTAGCAGAAGTACATGTCACACATCCTGTCATTCAGCTACACAATACTATAAATAAGATGTTAAAATATAATAAATTATCAATATTAATTAATAAGGATTGTCCAAAATTACTCAGGTAATAGCATTTGTTGTTTCAATTGTAACTAACAATGCATGCAACAGAGGGTTTACCCTGGTCACCCTTGATGTTGATCTCAGGGGGTTCATATCTGCTTAAGTAAACAAGAAGCCAATCTAGCTATTCACAATCATTCACTCTTTCTTTCATTCTATTTTCTCCTGTAACAAAGAACAGCATAGGGCCTCTTCATAAGTGCATTAAATTCAGCAATCAAAGGCTAATTGTTAATACACTCCACATGTTTTTAAGGTCAAATGTGACAGGACTGTGACTGCATTCGCCATCATAAGTGGGGAACGCACTCTTCAATTCCCATAGTCCTTGGTTCTTCCCACCTGTCAATTATCGTCCCTTTTATTTGAATAAAAAATACAACTACTTAATTCAATCTGGGCAAGGGTCTCTTAGTGGAATCTCACCTCGGCTTGAATCGTATTTAGATAAGGACAAAAGCCGCTAACATACAGGGTAATGGAGGATACAAAAAGATCAGGAGGTGAGTGACAGAAGTGGCACACTGTCCTTCTGGCTTTTGTAGCTGCTTTGGTGCGTGGCGGTACACAGGAGGGGCTCACTCTTCTATTTGCATCCTAATGACCCCTCCAGTGGCCCCTGAGGCTGGGCCCTCTGCTCTGCCCAGAGATCAATTAGGGCCAGGGCCGACAGTGTGCTGTGGCCCATTACAAATCAGCAGAGCCACAGAGTCGTGTCCCCTCTCTGAGCTTCACCTGCTGCTCTACCGCCACCTCTTCCAGCACAGGTACACACAGTTTTAGTGACAACACAGGCCAGTGCCCAATTATACTGAAGGAGTACGGGTGAAAAATCTACAGGGGGCCAGAGGGTTCAAAATATAGGGTTTGATTTCTTAACAGTCGTTGTGCTCATCCCAAGCCCATGTACATTTGAGGGTTCTGGAAGAAATAGTTACAGGAATAAAACACACACACATGTTGGGTTTTCAGACTTCTTGGGGACATTATATTGACTTGTATTTGTAACCTAGAGTCTGATCTTAGCATATCAGAACAAAATCATATTGTTAGTCTAATAATAAAGGATGTGTTACAGGGACCTGATTTATTTACTTTAATTTACTGTAGAGTTAATCTTTTTATCATGGTTGATCAAAAAATGTGCATGCACTTACTATACACAAACATGTGTCTATTGTTTCATCCACTGACAAGACGGTAGGTTGTTAAAACTTCCACTGGCACATACTGTTTTTGTATACTTGGGCAAGATATTTCTACTATATTTCCTCAGAATCAAAATTTATTATACACACACATTTGTGCTGTATTGTTTCAGTTACTGGGTTGTTCAGTTTCTACTATCATTTCTTTCCACTACAAATGAACAAAATATTACACAAACTTTACTGTCCCCATGCAGAAATGTGTTCTCTGCATTTGACCCATGTTGCTGGGGCAATCTGTCCGAAACAGTGGGCGCCACAGTGGGGACATATTGCCAGGTCACACTGAAACTTTTAGGAAAAATGTCTCTGGGACCTTGATTCTAAAATGTAATCCACTTTGCACTCTTCCTTTTGTTTCATCACTCTTTCTTGCTTGTAAACACACTCTCACGCTTTATGTGTTGACACTCTCAAGGCCGTTGCCAAAAGCCTCCGTTTATGTACCTACAATATTATCTGTGCCATATGGGTCCATGCATTCTTCCCAGTGTGAGCTCCCAACTTAGCCATGCTGCGGTGCAAAGCTTTACAAAGACCTGCTTGTGAAATTTACATCCTTTTGACAGAGCGGGATGTTCAGGGGCTCTAGTGTCTGCCAATCACAACCACAGACAAGCACCATGATTTAACAGCAAGAATACTTCACTGGGGATATTCTGAGGTTTCCCCCTCCACGTGTTTCATGAAGTCATGCATTTGATCAATTTTAGTACTGTGAACTATCTCAGAGGCCACACTAAAGTGTTGGGGTGGTTGTCTCTCCTCATCTGATCACAATGCAGCAGATATAAAGTAGACTGAGTTGGGCAGATGTGCACACACGCTCACGACACATGCATTACACACCATGTAAAAGGCCAGGGCTCAACGCACTGTGAAGAATAGCTGTTGTTGTGGCCTAAACATGAGGTCTGACACACAGAAGTGGTGTGACCTGGAAACATAGTAGAGTATTCAATAACATTATATACATGTGCGGTGGTGAACAGGACTAAGACACTGTCGAATTTGTGGGGGAAAATCTGTCTCCTACTAGAGATGGAGTGCTTAATTTCCTGCATTTTGACTGTGAGGAAATGTAGGAATCGGCAAAATTATACAAAACATATGGGTCAGTGGAAGTTTTAAGTTTAATGTTAATTTTATGATGATTATTTAAGTTTTGATTTGTTTGTATTGTGATTTTAATGTCTTTCTTATTCTATAAAGCACTTTGAATTACCTTGTTGCCAGTGGATGAAAACACAAAACGCTATGCTAACTGTTTTGAATAAACTGTTGTAGTCCAAGAGCTGGAAGAAGATGTATGACGCTGGACTTCTACCATCTGTACCATCAACACGGGACCCAGCACCCACCCTCAAGTCCATTGGCTTTGCTTCTGTAGGCCAACTTAGCTTGATGTAGACCAAGATAACAAGGACTGAGCTGGCAGTGAGTGCCCTTGGGACAGCATAGCAGTGCAATGTCTCTAACACAAACCTTCTGATTCAACAAATATATGAAACATAGATCTTAACCGAATAGGCCTCATTTCAAATTTATAATCTAATGGCTACTTGAAAAGGGCAGCACTTTGCAAACTTTTATGTTTATTAAATGTGTTATATAAAGTGAATTTAGCATGCGTGCATTGCATTTTTCTATTTTTTATCCATGTCCAGTATCTTATAGTGACAATATTATTGTTCAGAAATTGCTATGGCAGCATGGAAATTTGTCAAGATGCATTTCAGCTAATAATAAAATAACAATTTCCAATTATAACTGAATTCATTGGTGTTTTGTACAAGCAGCAACAAGGAAGTTCATACCTCCGACCTAAACTTTTGATGTCGTAATTTCCAAATTGAATCCTGGCTTCAACAGTTAGCTCTGCTCATGTGTTTGGTTCATAAAACAGTGATAGAAGTGGTCTCACCTCCAGCAGTAGCAATCCTCCCTGTACGGGAGTGTGTGAATGTGTGTGAGAGGAGCAGTAGTGTAGCAGATCACACCCGTAAGTGCCCCATGCATATTTAAAGAGTCTCCATAACTCACTTGTCACTTGCACTCTTTCTGACTGACTTCATTATTGTTACACTGGCTGATTGTCGTCTATCATTTGGATCCAATTTGAACATTTTTAGCTGAATTTTTCAGCTACTCCCAACTGATGTCACCTGCGCCCTTCACACACTCTCACTCTTCTCTGTGATACATGCACAAAGCAGACTTATTACAACGCAAGATCAGAAGTCGAATTACTATGGTTTACATGATTTGAATCTTTTTGGAACTCAGGTGAAACTGATTTTGGAAACAGAATACATTTTTATTGAGCTACTGTGAAAAAAGTAATCAAATCAATAATGCAAAAGTTATGTTTGGAGAAAATGAGGTGTTAAAATGGTCTGTTTTGATTCATACTGTTGTGTACCAGGGCAAGACACTCACAATATTCTGTAAGAAATGTCTACCAACACTGATAATACTTATGATTTTTTCACTGTTCACACAAAGTATTGTGATAAGGTATACTGTAGCCATAGCTGCCATCGGGCTGAGTTATGGAAACATGGCTGTTCTTTCTAAGATGTCACTATTCAGGAATTACTGTATTTTTGAGAAATAGAAACACTCATAATGAATAAATGTTACATGAATATGTTTAATGTCATACCCTGGAACAGGCAATGCAATAATATCTCCATGGAGACAAGTAGGTAGCTGACCCTCCACCAGAAAATTGTGCAATGCCCTGTGATAGAAATACATTTTTCCAGAACCTTTAACAACACAAAATCTACGCTACATACTGTATTCATAAATGGGTCAAGTGTTTTCCCCAAGGCTACAACACACAACCTGAACTGCCAGCCTTCCAATTGTAAGATGGCCACTTTACAATTTCAGCGACTGTCAACTGAAAACATTATTCCTGGTTTATGAAGCTGTCTTTTGGATTGGTGATCTATTCAAATCAAACATAGAAATATAAAATCAGCTTTTATCTAACTGTCTTTATGGACCAAAGCAGTGAGTCATGTGACTAATCCGTGGGTTTGATGAGGTGCTGATATGCCCTGTGCGTCCTGAGATTGGCTGTGCACACTGGGTTCTGCTGCCTCAGCGGCTCTGGAGCCAACTTCTACAATATTCATGTACTTATCGGGGCCAGATTACACCTCTTACTCAACAATCCTCAACAACACAATACACCAGTCACAACACAAACAAATGTCCGCTCAGGAGAAATATGGAGGTTTCATTTCGCTGCAGTTGCATTGTGGGAAATGCAATATACATTATTCGCACAAGCACTGCAGGTGGGTAATAAAATATGTGTGTGGTTTTAATGTACAATGGCAAAATATCTGCAGTTACAATCAAATATTTGGTCAAACTGTGCTAGGCACTCTTGGTGGTCACAGGTCACATAGTATTAGCTACTATACTTTGGAATTTTATTTCAGTTCATTTTCTTAACGTAATTGCAGTTTTGTTTTGAACTAAATATGGTTTGGTACAAGTTTGGTTTAGTATAAGTTGTACCTTTTCAACAAATATGGGCTGTGACCCTGTAAGCTGATGTGAAACTTTTGATTGGTCTATTTATTCACATACCTTAAATTCTGTATTCAAATATTCCCTTATTTTTATGATACCAACCTGCTAGGGTTAAAATGCATTCATGCCATGGCCTAGCACCGGAATTTATCCATTGACGTTGTTTTGGTTAATGTTTTGTTGTGCATTGTCCCTGTACAAATAAAATAATACCATACAAATATTTCTTGTGGTTCTGATATAAAAAGTTTAGAGAATCCTTATGAGAACTTAATCAACAAGTGTAGTTAAACTTTTGAATAGTATCCATATCCAGACAGACCTAATGTTTACACAAATATCTCTGTCCCATTCAGTCATGAAGTCAACCCACTTTACTAAGAGCATTTGTATGTGGAAGACTACACCTCCAACCTGTCACAACAGCTTTGAGCCAGTCACAATAAAAGACTGCTGTGCTCTGCATCTCGGGCCCCACACGCCCTGCTCGGGCCCCTCAATCTGTAGAGGGGGAGGGGCTGGGGGAGCGCCTCGGGGCACTACGGCCTGACCCCTGCAGCCATGTCCTCTCATCCCCAAATCAGAGTGCGATGTACCAGTGAGCAGCTGTCAATCACAGGCCCAGATGGGAGCTGGAGGGACTATGAGAGGCTGGGTGTACTTAAGGGTTTAAGCGCTGTAACATGTGCACCTGTTAATGTCTGACTCTTATTTCTGATGGCGTCATATGAGGAAACAAGAACCATAATATTACTTAGTCACAGCTTAAACTTAAAATTACTTCCATTAAGAACGTTTCATGTATAGCTTTGACTGGTAACGTACAAATATCTGCCGAAGGAATAATATTTTCATAATTTAATCTTTTTTTGTATTAGTGAAATTAAAAGAGTTACTCAAATCAAGATTAATGAAAATGAAAATGAATGTATTTTCATTAATGTGATACTTTTACCATGTATAGTCAAGCTTATAGTATGATATGCTACAGATGGATTATTTTTTATACTTTTGTAATCCTAAAAGGCATATCTTTGTGTTTGTCTGTTTGTCTAATTATTTTTGAGCTATAAAAGCACCTGTAATTGAATAACAGCTACTTTTTACCTTTTCTTCAATAGTTTAGCAGTTCCAGGGCTGAACTTGTCCAAATGATTATAGTGAAGGTGTATGGAGTTTAAAAACACAATGCAGCACTTCTTGTATTAACACACGATATCATAAGTTGGAACAGCGTGTTCTCAGCTTGAGAAAAGAACACAGCCTGGATATGCAAGGCTTGTTGGTTAAACTTGTGTGAATGAAACAAAACCCAACTCTAGGTATATTTTTGATGAGGAAATAACATTATAATATAGATCAGAAATGAGTGTAATATGGACACTTTAAACAGGGTGATGACTGCAATAAACTGTCCCTTGTAAAGCCCTAACCAGCCTGTGCACTGAGGTCACAAGTGTGCCGCTCCAGCTGAAGACACCAACATCTGCTTAGTCCAGGAGCTAAAGCTATTGTGCAGGTTATTGGGCTTTGGGGGGCTGCTGATCACTCCCATTGATCCAGGCTCACTCCAGTCAATTAGATCAATGGGGCATCTTTAGGCCTGCTTAGCCATGTGTCAACTGTCAGCCTCCACTCTCCCCTTCATTTGTACATCTACAACACAGATGGGCTCTCCGCAGTGCTCCCATCTACCTACAATAGGAATCTGTAACTAATGAACCAGGGGGGAATCTGAACTTTTCTTAGTTGGGTGAAGAACAATGGCTGCTCTAAATTCCCAAATGTCGCAGAGTAAAAAAGAGACTAGTTAAAGGTGGTGTTTGAGTAAAAACCACAGACCAGGGAGACTTTTGTATTGGCAGGTTCAGTTAGAATGATCCGATGCTTATATCAAATGTTAGTTAACTACCCCTACTACTACTACTACTACTACTACTACTACTACTACTACTACTACTACTACTGCTGCTGCTACGATTACAACTGTATAAAGATAAAAGATGAGTATATCCATTTCAAACTTTAAAAACAATGATGAGTTAAAAAATATACTTTAATTGTATAATCTTATTGCATGGTCTTGTCAATTTTGTTGGCTGTTTTATATTGTAATTTCAACTCTCAACGCTCTCTGAAAATTATCTTTTGAGTCAGATCTGTGGAGAGGCAACCCCGCTCATAGTGAGAATGCCTGCTTTTCTAGGTATTTTTGAGCAGTAAAACCACCTGTAATTGAATAAATGTAAGGTACAGCTGTTTAATGACATACTATGAAACATTCCAGGCAGAGCAATGACATATCCATAGAAACAAGCAGGTGACGGACCCCCAACAAAAAAGTTACATAGTGCACCGTTAAGACATTTTTTAAAAATAGCCAGCCTGTAAGCCTGTTAATTATCCACTATGCTATAGAAGTTTTTATTTACTTTTCACAGACCTGATTCCAAAACTACAGACTTCGCACAGGAACTCAAATCCAACTTGTGACCACCCAACAAAGTCTCTACTGCCAAGAAGTGCTATAATGAGCTTTACCAACACAGCCCACATGCCAACAGTGAAGTGCTGCTACCTCCGTGACCCCGCTGCCCCCCTGCACCCAGCCTGCCACACACACCCTCCCACACACACTCCCAGGCTCACATTTTGGGGCCCCCTCCCGACTGAGACCTTCGCCCGGACCCTGGGAGACTGGCCCCCCTCCCCTATCCGCCTACTGACCCCCTCCGAGCTGGACTATTGTTTACTTTCACTCTCCTCCACAGTCCTGCTGGTCTGGGGGGCCGGCCAATCGTTACATTATTGTCTGGTCGTCCCTCCGTCACCCCCTCTCCCCCCCTCCCCCCCTCCTCCCCAACCCCACAGACCCCCCCCCCTCCGCTCACCCCCTCACCCGCATCCCTCCCCTTCCGACCCAGGCTGACCCCATTCACAGTCCTCAAAAGCACCATCTGTATCAGCCAACAGTCAGTCATGGAGAGATGGAGAGAGAGAGAGAGAGAAAGACAACAAGGTGGAGAGAAAGGAGCTGAGGAGGAAAGGGGGGTGAGAGGGGGATGGGGGTATCGGGGCATCTGCCTGGGTGTGTGCAGCGCTGTCTGTCCGAAAGTATCTGTCACATAGTTTTCTCAGTGTGATGGCTTCCCCGCTGCTAGCCTTTCTTGCTACATTCTAATTATTGATTTCTTTCTGACTCCTTTTTATATCTCTCAACTCTCACACAGGTTTCTAATCCTCACTGCACTTTCCCACTGGTTCTGAAGGATTCTGAGGTTAGGATTGGCGTGTCGGTTGGTTAAAATGAATTTGACAAGTCTGGTTCACTCAAGTGCCAGAGCATAGGTGCAGGCAGTCTTTGCCAGTGTGTTAGGCCTTTAGAGGACTGTGAGAAGGTGGTTGTGAAGTGAGGCAAGTGGGTGTCACGAGATTAGGATAGAAGGATAGAAGCAATCCCAAAAATCTTCCTGAAAGTGCCTGAAGATACATGTCAGAATTAGAATTTAGGCATTTGTACATAACGTGATTGGTTATAAACTTTAACGTGCACCATGTAACTATTCTGATCTAGGGTCCGCCTAACCTTGCACAGATGGATTCTCGTGATAATATTAGATATACTACTAGCAGTTTACAAACTCACAAGAATCCATCTTGGCATACTTCCGCTGCTGCGATAGGACCCACCTGCTGGTTGGTGGACCAATGACAGAGCAGCATGTAGGTTTGTGCATAAGCCAAAGGCCAAGCACTCAAACAAACCAAAACAAACATGGCAACGTTAGCCATGTTCAGACTATTTTAGCAAAAATACTGATCATTTTGCTTGTGACAAATGTGCAGAAGTTAAGTGCTTTGTCCATTTATGGACAGGGAAGATGTCGGTGCTTTTCTCTCAACTCGATAGAACCAATCAGATTTAAATATCCAGCTAGAACTCAGTTCAGAGAGCTACATATATCAGTCTGGTGAGAGCCAAGTAAGGGTCCACTACCTTCTTGACTTGTTCAGATGAAGGAAAAACATCTATGGAGACTGACGAAAGGTTAAATTGGGCACATTTTTTAAATGATTGTTATTATTTTCAAGGATAAAAACACTCCACTCTTAGATGCTTGCATATTTCTATAACATTTCTAAAAGGTAACAGGGTGATTCAAAGCATAAAAGAGTTTTCTGCTTTAAAAACAAAACAACAAAAAAGAATAATATGGTGTAGCCCAATAGTGATATAGTAATTCTCTTTGTATCACCACATATGCCAAGTAAACCTGCACTAGTTCACCTTAATCCCAGCCCCAAATTGATATGAGCATGTCTCAAGAGTTCTCAGACTAGCCCTGTCCCCTTGACCTGCTTCTTCTGCTCCCCATCTCAGTCCTCCATCCTTCTCCCAGGACACCCCCCCACCACCACCCTCCTCCTCTACCCTCCACTCCACATCCTTCATCCTGCTGCAGTGTCGTCGGGAGCAGGAGCATTCCATTCCAGGGCCTCTTGTATGTGGCTTGCATGTGTGAGGAAGGCGGATTTTTCCCATGGGGCCCGCAGGTGAAAACTGGGACTCGCTGTGTCCAACCGAGGGACGCCATCTGTCCCCGTCCCGCTGCACTGGCTGGAGGGGACCCGGGCCCCTCCTGCTGCTGCCCGCGCCCACCACCACCACCTCCCCTCCACCTCCACTCCATCCCCATCCATCTATCCATCCCACCCTGTGTCTACGTCCACTGCTGATTCAGCCCGGAATGCAGTGTTGTCCCCCCTCTTTTCTCTCTCTCTCTCTCTCTATGTCTCTGTCCTGTCGCTAATTCATACTTCATACTCCTCCGCCCCTCCCACATGGCCACGCCCCCTTCCGCCCTGTCCCTAATCAATCATCCATATATGACACCAGTAGCAAAATTATTAAATTATCATACATTTGTGATGAGCTGAGTGGGAAGGAAGGATACTGTTTTAATTGCCTGGCCGTGACCTCCAATTATGCATACCAGTGTATTAGTTTGATATTTGGAGCGAGTGAAAAGAACAGGGTTTGACATTTTACAGCGGATAGAGCGATGATATGCAGACAGGGATGCGCGCTTGTTTAAGTAATTGACAAACACTACAGCCACAGCAGAATGGATCACAGCATGGAGGAGATTTGGTAGATGTGATAGGGTTCAAATTTGTTCAGAATTGCTCAACAATTTCAGCAATCCCATTTGGTACGGGTTTCCTATTGGAATTCAAATGTGGGTTAGGAATATTTGGAAAATGTGCAAAGTTGCACACTGCATAAAATATCAAAATACTCTAAATCACACATCTTAATATACATTTTGTAGAAAACTGCAATATTTGACATCACAGCTATTATGGGCTATGGCTATGCTGCAGTAGCATGTAGTGGTCAGATACCATTTAGACTTTGGACTGTTTGAACACTTTAAAGGTGCACTGTAGAACTATTTTTGGTAGATTTTTTGCTGAAATGTTCTACAGTATGGCATTTAATTTGGCTATCTCCATGGAGACAACCAGGTCACATCACCAGGCCAAGATCTGTGGAGAAGTGGACCCGCTCACAGAATAATGCATGTTTTTGCAGTAGTTTTGAGAAATAAAAACAGACCTGCAGTTGAATAAATACAAGATAAACAGTATTTATACAATGCCATATTGTGGAACATCCCAGGCAAATCAATAACATCACCATGGAGACAAGCAGATGGCCCTCCACCAGAAAAGTTACACAGTGGACCTTTAATCTTTATATGATAATGAAAAAATGTTACTTATGACAAGTGGACTTTAGTGGTGTTACATTTTGCTCCTATATCATCTGTCATTTTTGTCAAATTCTTTAGCTTCTTGGGGAAAACAAACTCTGTCAAACGTGACCTTTACACAGATAAACACGTATATTTATGGCGTTAAATCCTCATTATATTTAAACGTTTTCCTGCTCCAGTGACAGGCTGTGGAATTAGCCATGCATGTAAATATAAACAAACTGATGAGGTCACTGCGAGTCGTGGTCCTGGGAACCTCCGAGGTACAGTAAAGCGTCTTCAGACCCAGCTGTCAGTGTCTCTGCCCTCCGTCCCGCTCCGGTACTGTCCGGCTAACACTAACGCTATCGCCGGCTAACGGTCAGAGAAGAGCCAGAGAGGAGCACTTTCACGTGGGAACCGGACTGCAGACAGACATACGCCGGGGCAGCTAAGTGTGAACGCTCAAACTGTCAGCCCGCCCCCTCTCTCCGTCTCACCCCCTCCCTCGATCTCACCCCTCACACTTCTGCGCCCCCCATGCCCTCCCTGTTCCGGACACACACTCCAAATCCAGACAGACACGCACATATTCACGGACACGCCTCCTGTCAATCACACGAGCACACACGTACTTTCAGTGAGGTCTCACGCAGAGCTGGGTCAAAAGCACTCATAACTCAAACAGACAAAATATGTTTCCTACTTGGCAACAGCGCAGTCCAATACACCATAAACATATCGTAAGCTAACGCCGCCAGTCATCTTATTTGCAAATTTACAAATCAAAATGAAGTTAGGGAGCATCCATGTTGTGTAAATTATTAGTCTTTTCAAAATGTAAATACTGCAAATTTTGCAACATTTCTATATGATGTTGTCAACTATGTTAAGGACATACTTAAGATTATCTCTTGGTCCAGTGCTGTTCAGATTAGGGATAGGCATTATGAAAAAAAGTGTAAATCTTTATTTTGGGGGAATTTTTCCAATAACAACGATCAAATTCTATTTTCTCGGCCCAGAAAAACGAGAAGATTCAAGATTTTATTCATAGAAAAACAACAAAATGATGTTTAGAGCATCAAACACTAGAGCATAATTTTGATGTAAAGTGCAGTTTTTGCTTATGCTTATTTGTTTTTTTATCTGATGTTGCAGGATTTTAATAAAAAAAAACACACACACACTTATTATCTTGTAGACACACATTTACAGGAGAATCTGTTCTTAGACACATAGATCATAGATGGATAGATACATAGATAGATGACAGAACCACAATGTCATCCCTGCATTAGATTTTAAGATGTTTACTTTCACTTTCAAAAGATTTTATCATCTACAGCCCTACCTCAGAGTAAATACTATTTTCAAAACCTCAGAATATTGTGCAAAAAGTGTCCCGTCAGCCTCTCCGTGCCCCCTTACCCCTCACTCTGCACTAGCTCTTTAAACCACCCCAAAAACAGTCGATTCGGGCAAAAGAGAGAAGCGGATCAGGAGGAGAAGCCACGGGGTTAGCTTAAAAGAGAGGAGCTAAAAGTGTTCCCATTTTCTCACTAGCGCAGTGCAACAAAGGCCCAGGCGGGACACTGTGCGCTGTGGTGGCCGTTTGGAACCAGGGGCCTCCTTCTGACCCCCCCAAAAACCCTCTGAGGTCATCCCTCCGCTGACCCCGCCTCGATTGTTTCCCGTGGCTCTGTCAGCTCTGATTGTTGCTGACTGGTTAAATGGCTGCGTGAACCAAAATGGAGGGTGGGGAGTGGAGGAATATAAAAAGAAGGAAAAAAGAAAAGCAAAAAGGAGGGTGAGGATTCTCTTTCTATCTATGGAGATAACTGACTATTTGACCCAAATAAACAATCTTTCAGCAGCAAAAGAAGTGTCATGAGGAGGCGGGTTCAGGGAGTTTACGAGGCAGCGGCTGGTGGGAGAAAAGAAGAAGACAGCGCCCTCTCTGTGTTGGCTGCACTTTATGGACTGCTCAGGGCTGTCTGAAGAAGAATGAAGGGAGGAAGTTCATGGGGTGTTTGGGAATAAGTCAAGAACTTCATAACCCTGTGAGGTACCTGCATATACTAGTATAGGAACTGTCAAAAGAACTTAACCTGATAATTTTGTTTTTCACACAAGTGTTAATCTAAGGCAGTGATTTTTAAGCAAAGTAGCCCACACAGTTTGAAACAGATACTATAAATAAAACTGAACGCGGCTTGCCAGTGCCTCAACCTGTAGATAGAGGACTCGTACACAATTTTCCTCATTCTCAGTATATGGACGTCTCGTGTGAAAACTCAGAACCTCCAGAAGTCACTCACAGAGCTGCAGAGGCTGCACTTGCACTGATTAATGATTGAGTTTAGGTAGTGACCATTCAGATCAGAGAGAATTGGTTTAGATTTAAACCAACTTGCTTTCAACACTAAAATGGCAACACAAATAAGAGAGCCTCATTCTGCTTTTTGATTGGATAATTCTGGAGAACCAAAACACCAAATTGTAACCTAAACAACTTGGCCATCATGTCCACTATTTTCATAACTAAGAATAAATCAGCTTCATTGTTATCAGTAAAAGCTGTAATTGATTTTGGATAAACTGTTTGTACCTTGAGCAAAGAATGAATAAAGTCTTACAGAAGTTGTGTGGGAAAGCTTTTGTCAATAGCAGCCAATTATCAAGGACACATTTTGAAATCAAAGATGTTTACTGATAATTAGTTAGGCTTCATATATACATATATAGCAGCAATGTTTACAAACTAGAAACAAATGACTAAATCCATAATATTTGTTTTATTTATATGTAAAAATCTATAACCCACTTGTAAACTGTGCTCCATGCCTCAGACTTGCAGTGACAAATTAGACTGGTGATCATATGCATCCTTCAATAACAAACTATTGGCGAGCTCCGATCAATGGAGACTGAAATTGCCCCATTTTCTGCTTGATCAGCTCTACACCAGTGACCAGATAGTGATATATCAGACTATGTCCATATAACTGAGTTTACAGGCCATACAAACCCATTTTATTGAGGTCTTTGATATCTCTAGAGTGTGATCAAATGCTACTACCACACACATGTTGAAAAAGAGTTCTGTTTTATGTAGAATTTTGTAGAACATATAGAAATATAAGTCAAACATTGAGTTGGGTCATTTAGTGGAGGAAAACCCCATCTGATCTGCTCTACATGCTCCGGTCCTCCATGTTCTTCACTGCTGGATAAGATAAGTGTTTAAAGACCTGGTTGTGATCAATTATGCAAGCATATCTATTCCCAGCACTCCCATCCAATCAAACAGCTAAATAAGCCCAGTCTGGATGGGCCCTTTGGCCTAATTGGACAAATAGCTGGCTTAATTGATCATTGATTGATGATCAATACAGAACATGTGTACTTGTTCTTTACAAGGCGGGTGATTGAAAGGCAGCAATAAAATCAGTGGGAGAGTTTGACAGGCGCCAATGGCCTCTCATCACCTTACAGTAAAGACAGAGTAGGAGCTGGAGAGGGATGGTTTAAAATGTATGAGTCCTGTTAAAACAATTGTAGCTCCAAAACAAACTGACCTTAAAAGTAAGTGGTGCAGTTCACCCACACAGCAGTAATATAGAGAGTGGACCGGCCACTAAATGCACTGCAGAGGGCGGAGGGCAACATGAAAGTAAAGCAGAGAAGTGCAGCGCATTGTGAAGGCTCCCAAATTCTGTGTTGTGAGCCTCTCCATATGCGTATCACTTATCAGTCCAGACACCTGTTTGAGCCGCACGTGTGTGTGTGTGTGTGTGTGTGTGTATGCGTGTGTATGCATGTGTGTGTGTATGCATGCGTGTGGACAGTAGTGTCCCGCAGAATAGAGCTTTTGATGTGTCTCCCAGTGTCTTGAAAGGACGGAGGGACAAATAGACAGGAGGAGAGCACAGCAGACACTTGAGGCCAGCTTCAGTGGGCTGTACCTCTGCCTCAGGTACATCCTTGTGTTTGTGAGCCAGCTTGATTAAATATGAAACGCTAAGACAAAAGGACGCTCAGTGAAAGGAGGGAGAGGGGGGCACGCAGGGCACCACTCAACGCCTTTGAAGAGGCTGAGACAAGTGTTGTCGTGGGCTCACACACACACTTACACACACGCATAGACACACACACACACACGCACACGCACGCACACGCACACACACACACACACACACACACACACACATATACAGCGGTCCAAATGAGGTGGGTGGATAGGACAGCAAATATCCACATTTGCATCAAGTATGTTTCAGAATCGTTTTCATGGAAATACCACAAAAGGCACAGTTACTGATTAGAGCTAAAAGGCTTTTTTTAGAAGCTAATTATACATGCACGTGGAGAGGTGTGCGTGTCTTAATGGATGTTAACACAGCGGAGATTAAAGCCTCTTTACGGATGGAAGAGGGAAGAAAAGGAGCTTTTTGGAGAGAAAGACACAAAATCCAGATATAATGAAGTAATTCAATTATGAGATGCAGCTCAATCTACAGGTATTACCAGTGTATTTACAGGATCAGTTGTCTCATTCCACCTGGGACCAAAAGAGATTTTGAATACTAAATATCTGTGTATTACAAAATCCCATAATGAATTTCAAATGTTTATGTATAAGATATCTATTTTAAATTCATAGTTCCTGTTTTAACTGATGCACACACATCGTAGATCATGTGTAAGAGCCATTTTAAAGGAAGTTTGTTTTTAAAGTTGATGTAGAAGTATCACGTTATAGATGAGTGACAGCAGCCTGGCATTTTCTCCTTATTTCATCGGTCAACTCACATTAGCAAACAAAGCCAATGGCATCAATACAACTCAACACAACAGCACAGCATTGCTTTCAATACTATTATTATTATGATCAAACGCAAATCCAACACCACCATTCACCAGTCAATAACTATGAGGAAACATAAAATACATCCAATTACGCATATAAATACAGAACAAACCATTTCAGGGTTTAACTGACATTAAAGGGCCCATATTACGTTATTTTCTGACTTAGAGTTGTGTTTTGTTTCATTCACACATGTTTAAAACACAAATCCTGCATATTTAGGCTGAGTTTTTCTCTCAAACTGAAAACGCTCAGTTCCACCTTGTGATGTCATGTGGTAATACAGGAAGTGCTCCACTGTGTATTTAAATTCCATACACCTTCACTAGAATTTAGCATAGCATTTTGAGTTTTGGAGATGTAAACAGACTAATAAAGGATTACTCAAACATGTGTGAATGAAACAGACTGTATGTTTTTGATGAGGTAACGACATTATAACATGGCTAAAAGCTCACGGGAGTAAATTTTTAATATAGGACCTTTAAACATATCTTAAAAACTGTTTCTTGGTCATGGTATTTACCATGGTACAAAAGGCCCATTACGTCAGAGGACAGATCAGCGCCACTCTTTATCCTCCCTTCTCTGCACGCTCCTTTTAAAGATTATAGAAGCTCAGGAGATTGATTATAGAGTATTGATGTCAGTCTGTTCAAAGTCATCCCAAATCCAGGATGCCCCTTTTATTCTTTCACATTAGGGCATCTGGTTTTTAAATTTACCCTCTGCATCTGGCCCATGTTTTGAACTGTGCAGCCAAGTAAACCTGTCAGTTCTTGGTCTGACTCCATTGTGGGGGACTCATCAGTTGAGCGTGTTTTTAATACATCGTCAAGGAAACCAGAGCACCAAGGAAACAGGATACAGGGACGCCCCACATTGATCTTGTTGTGAGGTGACTGTGTTAACCATTACACCAATCCAATCTACCAACAAACTTAACGACTATACAAAATTTTTTACATGTTTGAGAAAATGTGTTTTGCCCCAGTTTACAGATCTTGAGCTCTTGATCTAATTATAAAATGTTTTTTCTGTTTTTTCCTTACCGTGGCAGCAAGGCTAACAACCTGGCCCCTGAAAGTTGTGGACAAGCTTATAAACTCATAGCTGTGAATAAGTAGGAAGCCCAGAATGCATAAGATAAGTGAGGAATAACTTTGGGCCATTGTAAACTGTTAAAAATGAAGTAGTTCTGTTTTTCCCATTTTTAGGACAGTAAAAATCAGGTACAGTGTCTTTAAAAGTCCATTCTCACGATTCTAAAATTTCAAATTCGATTACAATACTAAGGAATAGATGATAATTAAGACAATAGACAATAGAACGTAATTTTCAACATTAAATCATAGTACTTTCTTTTATATAACCATGTGCTCTTATATCTATGCAATCAATCATCCAGGTATGTTCCATAGTGGTCCGTGGGCGTTTACTAGTCTATGTGCTCGTATACTTCTGATACAGCTGAAGATCATTCTAAAGCTATTCAGGAAAGGTTGATTTCCTGGTTGATGTCCTGTGAATGTGACTTTTTTAGTATCACTACCTGCTCAAATGAGTATCTAGTTTCGATATTAGTTTTAGAATCCATTAGTATCTTTCACCAACCCTAATTCTAATTAATATGCAACCTCATGATTAATACAAAAGTCCTTTCTAAATGTCTTTAACTCATTTCCCCCACTTGTTCACAGACACACACTAGACTTTGAGAGGAGAGCGATGGTGACAGAGACAGATAACTTGATGTCCGCTGCTAAATGAGCCCTATCAGGCAAACTTCAATGAGCTGTCTTTGGAAAACAATCAGGGAAGTGCTCCTCCCATGACCTTTCGCCACACCAGGCTCAGTCCAATCACACAATATTGACATTATGCACCTTACAAATGACATTTAACTATACAGGGCCATCCAAATACCAGCAGTAGGTGGAGAGAAGGGGGAGGGGCTAATGGAGTCACTGGATCATACGCACAGGTAGGTGAGCAGCCTGTAAGAGGTTTCTCATTTTATACTTGAACAGGTAGAGTTCAGCCGACCCGAAAGAATTACAGGAGAGTCAAAACATATTTAACAGTGCAACAGTGTGGTTAAGACCTAAGGACGTTAAAGGTGCAGTGCGTAACTTTTCTGGTGGAGGGTTTGTCACCTGCTTGTCTCCAAGGAGATGTTATTGTTTTGCCAGAAATGTTCAGCAGTATGGCATTAAGATGATCTATCATGGACACAAGAAGACTAGATCAGATCTGCGAAAAGGTGATCCTACAGTAAGAATGTATGTTTTTCAAGGTATTTCTTCGTAATTTAAAAGGCCTATATTACACTATTTTTGATGTTTCCTCCTCAAAAACATACCTGGAGTTGCATTTTGTTTCATTCACACATGTTTAACACACAAATCCTGCATATTTAGGCTGATTTCTTCTCTCAAACTGAAAACACACTGTTCCACTTTGTGATGTCATGTGTGTCATACATGAAGTGCTCCACTGTGGTTTTAAATTCCGTAGAATTATTTGGACAATTTTAGAATGAAAAAAAAAAAAAAATTCCAGGTATGTTTTTTTTTTTTGGAGGCAACAGCGTTCTAACATGGCTTAAAGCTCACAGCTCATTTTGCGTAATATACAGGACCTGCCAAACAATGAAACATTCCTGACTAAGCATTTGAATGGAGACAATCAGGTGGCAGTCCATCCACTAGAAAGGTTACATGATCAACCTTTAGATTGGGCTGTTTTATCATTTTTGTGTGTTGTATTTTTAGTACCTTTTCTATATTAGACCATGGTCACGAAAACTGCTTTATAAAATCCTTCAAAATATACCAGACCAAATCCAATTCCACTGTTGGGTTTGGTCTATAATCTCTCTTGTTACTTACTTACTTAATGTTACTTGTCTGTCAATATCTAAAATTTTGAATGGCATGTTTAATTTTTCAGTTGTGCAGTGTTTCATCGATTTCAAGAAAACATTAACCAAACATCCCATATCTGATTATAGCAGGCCTGAAAGTAAACTGAAATTGTATGTTTGATAAATCTATACAATGTAGTTACTCTTAACCTGACATTTCCCCTGTAACACCCTTAAACTCCACCTTCCCTTATTTGTGCACTATTTTATACCACTCAACAGCCCCCTTTTGCCAAACAGCGAAGTAGCTTGAAATCCTGGATGTCTTACTCGGGCACCCTGGTCTTGTAAAGGCACCTTAAGGCCCCCTCAATCCTGCCAGATCACCCATTTGATCCCCATCTGGGTGTGCTCCGTCTCAGCAGGCCCGCGCAGGCACCATTACCTCCAGACGAGCTGTGAAATAGCCATTATGTGTGTGCAGGCGCGTGGGGGGGGACTTGTGGGTTCACACTAGTCAACAAAGGCCCCGGTATAGCAGCGGTATGAATGAGCCCGCTAACACAAATACATTCAGCTCAGAGAGAGAGAGAGAGAGGGCCACACAGACCTGGACACCTGCTGCACCAAAGTGATGTGGGAACTTAAAGTGTGGGAGAAAATAACAGCAATGATATAGCCACCTGTCAAATGTTATAGGGTAAAGTTAAAGTGCTGTACCGTGCATTTGTGGGACGTACTTTGTTACATTTACTTGAGTAATTTTCTAAAGAAATGGCACTTCTTGGACTACTTTTTCTTTTTTTTCTTTTTTTACCACCCACCTACTTCAGTAATATTGTACAGTAGAAACTGTGTAAAACTTGACAACACAATTCCTCGTGAACAAAAGGTAAAAGGGGGAACAGAGAATTTTGAGCTTTGGTGATGTATTCAAACGTGTGAATGAATCAAAACACAACTATGTTTTTTAGGACAAAACAATGTTCTAAACATGACATAGACGTTATTATCTCTCTCTCTCTCTCTCTCTCTCTCTCTGTGTAGTGTAACATCTCTCTCTCTCTCTGTAGTGTAACATATCTCTCTCTCTCTGTAGTGTAACATCTCTCTCTCTCTCTCTCTCTCTGTGTAGTGTAACATCTCTCTCTCTCTGTGTAGTGTAACATCTCTCTCTCTGTGTAGTGTAACATCTCTCTCTCTCTGTAGTGTAACATATCTCTCTCTCTCTGTAGTGTAACATCTCTCTCTCTCTGTGTAGTGTAACATCTCTCTCTCTCTGTGTAGTGTAACATCTCTCTCTGTGTAGTGTAACATCTCTCTCTCTCTGTGTAGTGTAACATATCTCTCTCTCTGTAGTGTAACATCTCTCTCTCTCTCTCTCTCTCTCTCTCTGTGTAGTGTAACATCTCTCTCTCTCTCTCTCTCTCTCTGTGTAGTGTAACATCTCTCTCTCTCTCTCTCTGTGTAGTGTAACATCTCTCTCTCTCTCTGTAGTGTAACATATCTCTCTCTCTCTGTAGTGTAACATCTCTCTCTCTCTCTCTCTCTCTGTGTAGTGTAACATCTCTCTCTCTCTGTGTAGTGTAACATCTCTCTCTCTGTGTAGTGTAACATCTCTCTCTCTCTCTGTAGTGTAACATATCTCTCTCTCTGTAGTGTAACATCTCTCTCTCTCTCTGTGTGTAGTGTAACATCTCTCTCTGTGTAGTGTAACATCTCTCTCTCTCTGTGTAGTGTAACATATCTCTCTCTCTGTAGTGTAACATCTCTCTCTCTCTCTCTCTCTCTCTGTGTAGTGTAACATCTCTCTCTCTCTGTGTAGTGTAACATCTCTCTCTCTCTCTCTCTCTCTCTGTGGGTAGTGTAACCTCTCTCTCTCTCTCTGTGTAGTGTAACATCTCTCTCTCTCTCTCTCTCTCACCATGTAGTGTAACATCTCTCTCTCTCTCTCTGTGTAGTGTAACATCTCTCGCTCTCTCTCTCTATAGTGCAGCCCAGTTATTACATTATTACATTATGGGCTTATTATATTTAAAGTTGTCCAAAATGATTACGATATTTGATTTTGATTGAGGAAGGCTGTTACTAAGCAGTTGAGGACCTCTCCACACTGACTTCTCACTACATTTTCACTTAACAAAATATACAAATAATATCCAACTGTCCAGGTTTTGTTGCAGTTTGAATTAAAACAACTTGATTACAATGACCATATTGTATAGTGTCTTTTGTATTATTTTGACTTGGGACCAGTCCAGCCTTTTCTGTTCATATGGCTTTAAGGATCTGCCAATACTCAACATCAGCCGATACCAGGGCAGAGACTGAAAATGTAGGATTAGGAGAACTGTTATTTAGCATTTAAAATAATTACAGAACAGCTTTGAGAAAATATAAGTTCAATATTAGACTTAGACAAACTTTATTGATACACAAGGGAAATTATTTGGATACAGTAGCTCAAACATCACAATATAATATAATAACAGAGAGTAGCAAAAATAGATGAGATGTTCTTGGCCAACATTGACCAGTAAATCATCTTATTACAACAATTTATATACCAAAATGGGATATCGCCTGAACCAGTAATCGATTCATCAAAATTTACAATATCAACGCTGAAAACCTCGAGACCTGCTTATACAATATATCTGTATAACTGGGGCAGGATAAATTTTGCTCAAGTACATGGGAAAAAAAATTAGGTTAAAGACCTATAAGCCAGGCCCTGCAAATACCATATACCTGACCACATTCTCCAGTCCCTCCTGTGCCACGTGCCACCCTCTGCACCCAGCGGTCCTGTGCTGTTGTGGGTGTGATTACAGTCTGGGGATTACATGACTCCAGTAACATAAAGACACAGACAGGCAGATGAGAGCAGCCACTTCCCCGGAGAGCTCCTCGTTTGCTCCAGACAATGTGGGCTTAATGCTGGGACCAGGGGCCTGCTTGTCACACCTAAAGTACTTTACATTAATTACATGTCATATACACTGGTTTAATCAGAAGTGTATAAGGCCTGGGCATATGGTTCAGACAGAGGATGGGTTTCAGCTTTGTTTACTGTGTTTGAATTCAGTGTATTTTAAAGGGCCCATATTATGCTATGACCTCTGTTATAATGTTGTTTCCTCATCACAAACACACCTGGAGATCTATTTTGTTTCATTCACACATGTTTAACACACAAACCCTGTTTATTTAGGAGTTCTTCTCTCAAACGGAAAACACTCCACCTTGTGATGTAATGTGGCAATACAGGAAGTGCTCCATTATGTTTTTAAACTCCATACACCTTTACTAGAATCATTTGGATAATTTCAGCTCTGAAATGACCAATCTCTGCTGAAGTAAAGGTAAAAAGGTAGCTGTTAATTTGAAAATGACAACTTCATGACATCACAAGGTGGAAGAGAGCATTTAATAAGCATCTTTTCAGTCAGCCTCATGTGCCACTATAGCTACCCTTTTCCTTCCAGTAGATGGCATCACCCTTGCCATCCAAGTGCTCAAAAAACATACACAGCTTTACATTTTAGAGCAAAAAATAAATAAGAAATGATGAAGTCACAGTAACTTAAAGGTCCTATCTTACACAAAATTGACTATTGTGAGCTTTTAGTTTTGTTAGAATGTTTCCTTATCAAAAACATATCCGGGTTTGTCCTATCTACATGTCCAAAGCTCAAAATGCTCTGTTCCACCTTGTGATGTCATGTAGTGGTAGTTTTCAAATTAACAGCTACCTTTTACCTTTAGTTCAGTAGAGATGGGGAATTCCAGGGCTGAAATTACCCAAATTATTCTAGTGAAGCTATATGGAGATTAAAAACACATTTGAGCACTTCCTGTATTACCACATGACATCACATGCAGGGTTTGTGTGTTACATGTGTGTGAATGAAACAAAACACAACTTCAGGTATGTTTTTGATGAGAAAACAGCATTATAACATCGATCAGAAAACAGTATAATATGGGCCCTTTAAAGTTCATCCTAGCCCTAACCCTAACCCTGTCACTCACTCTTATTATCACATTAATTTTCATCACTCTAGCTGTACAGATAAAGTGGGTGAAACATCACAACACATCACAGTACACTACACAGTACACACTAGCCAACTGGCGCATACAAAACAAATCCATGTGAAATGCCCCAGTAATGAATGTAATAGTAGGCCACAGAGTGATTCTTTTAGTCTTTTGAAATATGAACACCTTTTTTTTTTATGAACACCTTAAAAGCATTGTTTATCCTACCTAGAAGAGAGGGAACACAGCTGCTCTCATTCGTGGAAAAACCTTGTTCCGGCAATAACAGAATCTACTTCTAATGATGTTTGTGCCTTCAACGTGCACGCTCCTTGCATACAGTCTAGTAATTACAACTGTAGTGAATGTTCATAGTGTTTAGCTGTACAATCCCGGCTGTACTGTGTGTAGCTATAAGAAATAGAGCACACATCTTGACTAGGACTTATAATACACTCTTTTTACCATTTGTTTTGCCTCTGGAGAACACAAAATAGTCCCTAAAACCAGTGAATCTGTCTTGTTCTGAGCCTTCTCCTTGCGCACACACACGCACACACACGCACAGACTGCAGAGGACCACCTGGCTCCCCACTGCCAGTCCAACAGCCCGTGCAGTTCCACACACAGGCCCGGCCACATTAATTATGTGTGTGCTAATTGAATGTAGGGGACTCTACAGGGATGGGTCATTAAACCGATGCGGCGTATGTTTGCCTGCACTGTTTATCTATCCAGCGCTAAGAGATACATCACACTCACACACAACAAAACAAGGCTGCTTACTTCTAATAGACTGTTCTAATGCACGCTCACTGCAACTGAAGAAATAACAAGATAAAAGTCCAGATCGGAAAATTAGACAGATTTATTTTATTTGAATATTGGTGAACAAATTTGTAATTGTTTGGGTACCCTTGTAATTTCACTCTTCTTTCACAGTGCCGTATTTTATTTACTGTCTCGCCTTTTTTCAGTATTATATATTGAAAATATAACTCACATTCTCAACTGAGATAGCTTATAGTCAAAGGAACAAGATCTCCACGGAAACAAGCAAGAGGAAGTCTTCCTCCAAGCCACATAAGAGTCAGGTTTGTGGAGAGGCAAGCCCACTCAGAGTAAAGACATTTTTTTTCTATGTTTTCTGTTTTTCAATGCTATATAAACAATCCATACTTTTTATTCTCTGTTCTTGTAACAGTGGAATTTCCCAATTGTGGAACCAGTTAAGGTTCTCTCATCTTCTCTAATCCTATTTATTAATTAAGACAAACTTTAAATTCAAGATTAAACACAGTTCTTGTTACCAGTGACCGCCAGCCAATTACAGTCTATACAATTCAAAGCCTCTCAACCTCTCAAGATACAAATGTACTTTCCCCTCGTTTTGTACCTGCTATTTCAGGTTTTTTATCATACGCCTCCTCAGCCTCTCCATCTCCTCCTCTTCATCAGTGTCTGAACCAAACCTGTGAGTTCAGCAAAAGCTAATTGGAATTTTCAGTTCATCTATTTTAAATATACTAACAACAAATAAAGATGATTTAACATGTTCATTTGAAGTCAACATTTCAGTGTTTTGTGTCACAAAATGTAACTTAACCTGTTTACCTAATTCTGCCAAGTTCAGATCAAATGCTGATTTTAAGTTGAGTTTTCATTTAATCTATTATATAAATGCACTTCCCATTAGCAAAAAGTGATGAAAAAACAAAACAAAACATTAATCTAAATAATTTCAGGGGAGTTTAATCTTAATAGAAAATTCTCAACAAAATAAAAAGAGAAACATCAGGGTCATAATATGTATGTAGTCAGCAATGGGAAGAATACTATGAAAATGTATGCAGCTACACAATACTGAGTATCAGCATTAAAATGTATTTTGTGTATTCAGTTACAAGGTTCAATCAGAGTACTGTATTTTGAATGCTTTCATTGTTGTTACTATTATGTTTGTAGCTCTGTTTATTATGCATTTGCTTATCACTAATTAGAGAAGAAAAAATCACGCTTGCTTTCACCACAAGAGCTGTGTTTTCTATTTTTCTAACTATAGGGAGCAGTTTGAAGCCTAACATGCATGATTCAGTACCACAATGTATTTATCTGATTTTAGGAAAGTACTAGTAAGTGTATTCTGAGTACCACCTAATGAAAGAGTAAGTACTAGTATTCGGAATATGTATTTTCGGTAGGTGTATTTAGTTACATCCCAACACTGTATGTAGTTTTAGTATATTCCATTTAGTACATCAATTTCAACTTTAAACTCATCTCTCCCTCTTTCTCTCAGCATGTGCCTGTATCCTTCCTTTCCTCTCCCCTCCTCTTCCTCACTCACAGTACACTGAGCCCCCTGTGGCCACACGCCGTCATTACACCCACAACTGAGCACATGGAGTATGAGGCTCTCCATCAATCTTCCCCTGACTGAAAGGACACATCAGAGGTAAACACACCATAGGGGTTTGACTGTGGCATCAAACACCTGTATTCTCCCGGTGCACACGAACGCACCACCGCTAACACTGTCAACGCTAGGAGTAGCTTCCCATAGCTTCTTGTTAGCATGTTAATGTGTGTAGGCCCAGACAGGAGGAGCTGTTAGTTAGAATAATTCGTCAAAGCTGAATAATGAGCTGGATTTTGGGCAGATTTTGGGAGTGAAGGGGCAGGACGGAGAACGGGGGATGTGGGGTGGTGAAGTTTTCTGTGAATTTGAGGGTTCAAAGGAGCTATCAATCACACAACAGTGGGTTAAACAGACTTTCAAATATTTTCTGGTGATTGATTAAAGCGTTTGGAGGCAGAGTGCAGCGCTGGCACCTACGAGACCAAGTTTAATAAAGTAAAAATGTTGCATCCGTTGTTCTGACAAAAGCTCACCATTTGGCATTATTAAATACCAAAAAGAGAAATTAAATACAGTTTGTAGCGTATTCTAAAAAGTGACTGCTTTGTTAATCACAGCATTGACAGTAAAGATACGCATTATGATGATTTAAATAAAGTCTTCAGAATTTGCTGACAAAAGGAGCTCAGGTTTTAATAATGGTATGCGATTATAAAATATAACAGTAAGCTAAACCAAAAAATTAAGAATAAGTAAATTATCTTTTCAAAGTAAAATAATTATAGTTCCAGACTTGATCTACAATCATCTGAAATTGTACTGAAAGAATTAGCCCATGATTAGGCCTGTCATGATAACGAATTTTGAACTGTGATATAAGATAAGAAAATATAAATAATAAACGATAATATTGAAACTAATTTATTTCACTAAAACAATAAATCTAAAGCAAAAAACTATTCTGAATGTATTATAATAAGATGACTGCTACAGAAACACAAACAAAAATCTCCACTAGTACAAAGAAAATGTACACACAATAGAAAATGAGCCCCCAAATATATTGTCCCATGTTCCAGTGATATCCTGATGGAATAATAACGACAATATTTGAGAACGTATGGAATCTGATGAGGAGGCCTTCAATGACCAGCTATGTATATAACCTGTAGTCTATGTAATTTCCATTTTTGCTGAATTCATCAAATGTCATCAAGCCTACAATCTATCTTGTTTATCCTATGCTCAAAAATCACTCCATTCCTTCAGTCCAAGGAAAAAAAAAAAAATCCCACCTTTATTATTTACCTCCATCATCCCCTCTTTCTCTCACTCTCACCCTCCTTTTCTTCAAAACACCAGCTCCCTCTCTCCTCCTCTCTCCCAGCTTGTTATGCAGATTCCCAGATTTCCTTGCTTTCTGTGCGCACACAAACACACCGCACACACATATGCACACACACACACACACGCGCGCACACGCTCCCCAGGGGTTACCGGGAAGGGCAGAAGCGAGATGGAAATGAAGTCAGCCATGTTGCAAGTGGCAAATCTGCATCTGTAATTACCCCCAGAAATATGTTTTTTTTTTCTTTTTTTTCTTTTGACAACTGGTGCCCTCTCCTCCTTCTTTTCCTTCTCCTGTCTTTTTCCTATCTATCTTTCCTTCTCAAAGGCTTTCTAAGTGATGCTCCCTGGGCCAATTAGGATGAGTTGAGGTGCGTGTGGCCATGCGTGCACCACTATATTTATTTAATGCATGCATCAAATACAGGATGATATGTCCACTGTCTGACTGTCAGCCACCTTTGCGCATTGTTGTGTAATTCTTGTGTAGTCTTTGTGTCTGGGTTTGTGCGTATGTATTTAAGTGTTCCCTCAGGCCAGTCTCTTGAAGCGGGACAATATACGATGGCAAAGCTGAGAATAATATCAATAGAAACAGCAGACAGTGGTGAAAGGACAGCACTTGTATAAATAAAGGATTCATAAGCAGAATGGAGAGATGACCCGGACAGAGGACGAAAACAAGAGGTGAAATAGTTGTTGGTCTGTTTGATTAGATGGAACAATGAAATTAATATACATGAGGTCAATGCAAAATGATGAACTTTGTATCAAAAGTCTACAGTAGTTTTAACATTGTTTTGAAGATAATTGTTGGCTAAAATCGCAGACAGGAATGCAGTCCAATGAAATAATGGGAAAAGGAAACAATTTGATAATTTGGCTAATGCGTATCCATTCAATGAAAACATATAGTTGTCAGATTAATCTCTCATTGATGTTTATATAGCAAAAAAGTATATGCAACGAGGGGTGTGCTAAAATACTGAAATATCGATATATCGTGATCCTAAATTTGGTGATGCCGTATCGATGATGTGGGCTGTTGTTTGTTTGTTTTGATAAACCACGATAAGAGTATTTTTTGGTATATTTTACAGAATTATTTTGTGACAGTTTTACAATTGTGTTGCTTTTATAGTGAAAGTAAAAAGTGCTTTGATGTGTATTTTTTGTTTGTTATGTTAAATTTCAAAAAATGGAAAATGGAAATGAAAAAAAAAGTGTTTAGATGATAAAACGGGTGTGTTTAAGTTGGTGCAGATTTAACAAAGAAATATTCTTGTTAAAGTTAAGCGGTAATAGTGATATATTGCATAATGTGCGTAAAATATATCAATTATCACATGTGTCACATCACAAAACAAAAACAAATCACATTTTGAAGGACCTTGTGACTCCCAGCCCACGCCAAAGTGCCAATATGCAACTTTTAATACTCATATAATATAATGCATTGTTAATTTTATGCGGATTTAAATTTAAAGTTTTAAAATATGAGTGAATGTCATGTGTAAAAATTAAGCTGAATGTACCTCACAAGACATATATGGCAAATTATATTGAGGGTGAAGTCTTGAGTCATTCGTGCCCTTGCTAAACATAGGGCCCACACATACTGCATTTAGGAAAAGCCGAGCAGAGAATACACTGAGTCTCAGGTTTCAGACATGATTCAGTGTAGAGGTGGTGATGTGCTGCCAGGAGCCAATTACAGCTATAGGACAGGTCTGCACTCACTGCCACTGGACTACTGCACTGGCCACTCCTGCATACGAATAAGGCAACACTTTATAATAATTACACTGTAACTACCACTACTTTATAATGCTTAATTCTATAATACTTAAAGGTGCACTATGTTACTTCTAAGGTGGAGGGTCCGCTACTTGCTTGTCTCCATGGGTATAATTATTTCCACAGTGGGGCATTAAACATATCTGGTTTGCATTTGTTTAGTTACGGGCGTTTTATAGCTCAAAAATACCTTAAAAAACATGCTGGCTTGCTTCCCCATAGATCTGACCATTAACTTATCTTGATACCATACCATAATTGATTTCCATACTGTGGAATAATCAAGGCAAAACAGTAATATCTCCACGGAGACAAGCAGGTGGTGGACCTTCCACCAGAATAGTTACACAGTGCACTTTAGTAACTACTTCATTAAGGGGTTAGGAATTATAAATGCTTTTTCAGTTCATGTTATTTTTTCTTTTTACACGTAAACCGCCATGTTTGTTTTGGCACGAATGGACCATGTGTTTCTCACCTGTCAATCACACACATCAGTAAGAGCTTCCTTCACTTTCTAGAATTTGAATTTATCATTTCAGATGGGCACGGGCCTATTTAAATCAATGGGAGATTTACTGTTTTTGAAATCAGTAGTCAAATTTGTGATCCGCAATTATTTCAGAGAAGAGTTCAATTCAGTAATAATATGAGAATAAGATAAACTACTTTTTTGTTCTCTTTTTAACAAAGTCTATTAGCTTCAGTAAATAAGAATTGAGGGCACATGTTGGGGACTTGCAAGCATAAATCACACATGTGTTTAACCTTATTTAAAGCGCCTCTGTGCAGTCTTGCAGGATTTGCACCCTGTTTTCAAATGCACCGCCGAGGCCTCCCGGGACCTATATCTCATTATATACTAGATTGTATGTATATTCTATATGCAGTTACAGACTGAGGTGGGACGCTCACTCACTCACAGGTACAGCAGAGGCAGGAGGAGGAGCTGCACTGTCAATAAACTGGGTCATTAGCAGTTTTATGGCAGATCAGGTTGAGTTCACAGATTTCACAGACTATGGAAGCGATATAAACACTGAGAAGGAGGGCAGCGAAGAATTCAGTGTTATAAGCATTTCAAAAAGTGCATTAAAACATAGTTAACATCATTACTTTACTAAACATTTTACTAAAAAATATTACCGTTTTTGATGTTTTTTTCTTTTACAGTTTCTTTTATAGTTTTACTTGGACATGGACAGCAAAGATGACATACATAAAGGTAATTCCAGCTCTGTTACCTAGCAACAAAAATGTTAACAAGGACCAAAACGTGTCTAAATTGCACAATAGTTATGATTAGAAAAAAAAAAATAGATGGCAGTCACTTTATTGTTTGTTAAATTAATGTTCAATCCATCAGAAAATGTTTTCCTTGCTTCTGGTTCTTTTTGTTCTTTTCTGCTCACCTTCATTTCCACAAACTGCAGATGTTTTGACCTGGTTTATGATTACTATATCTGTAATTACAAAACAAACAAACAAATGACCCTGGAAAATAAGTTTGAAAATGTATGTAAAAATAGAGATGATCAAATTCTTCATTATTGCAACTCTTGAAATATAGATGTTAATAGTTTGTACATATTTTAAAGAAATAGGTGGCCTGGGTGCTTGTCATTCTTTACTAAAATATGCTTCAAAGTTGAATATGCTTCAGATAATTTAAGCCTTTTACAGACAAGATGAAGATTAAGATGAAAAAGTTTCCACAATTAGTTCAAGTGCACTAATCCAATCAAAATCCGGATGTCAATAATCTCCTGACAGTTATTTGAATTACAACACATAGAGCTTCCTATAGAGTGGTCCTGGGCCCGGCTCTGTGCACTGCCTTTAACATTAGGATAAATGAAGAGAGTGTGTGTGATATGGAGGAGAGCGAGGGAGGGGGCTGAATAATGCATGAGAGGCCTGGTCAATGCACTGTGATTCGCTTTAAGGAGGCCTTCTCTCGGCCATTATAAGATTAAACCCAACCTGGGTTTGTCTGGAGTGACCCCGACATGCAAGAGAGCTGTCAACACCAGCAGAGAGCCAAGGAGGAGCCAACACATGAGATGCTGTGAGGGTGTGGGCCATGTCACTGTGTCTGGAATTATTTTAGGATTATTGTAGAAACTATGGGAATGCTTTACTATAACCAATGTCTGTGATAAATATACTCAAAAACTCTATCTGGTTTTATTTTAGACGTTAAAGATGCATTGCAGAACTTTTCTGGTGGAGGGTCTGTCACCTGCTTGTCTCCATGGAGATGGTATTGCTTTGCCTGGAATGTTCCATACATTAAACATATCCACGAGGCATTTATTCATTAGGCGTGTTTCTATTGCTCAAAAATACAATATTTCTCTTTGTGAACAGGGTTGCATCTCCACAGATCTGACCTGTAATGAAGCCTGTAGTTGTCTCCCTTGAAATAGATTTAAGTTTAATCTCTACCGTGGAACATTCATGACAAAGTATTAACATCTGCATGGAGACAAGTAGGTGACTAACCCGCCACCAGAAAAGTGACCTTTAGTTCAGTAGAGATTGTCAGTTCCAGGGCTGAAATCATCCAAATGATTCTAGTGAAGGTGCACGGACTTTCAAAACACAATGGAGCACTTCCTGTATTACCACATGACATCATGTGGTACAATGAAACAAAACAAAACTCCGGGTATGTTTGCGATGAAGAAACAACATTATAACATAGATCAGAAAATAGAGTGATATGGGCCCTTTAAATGTAAAATGCCCAATGCTTTTTTGCTTTAGCGAGTTTGATCGACAGGCATTGCAGTACCGTCCTCACTGGGCCTGTAGTACTCACTGGACCATTAGACCCGCCATGGATAAACAGTATTCATTCACTGTATTCACACTCGGCTTTTGGTAATATGAAGTGTCACATATGTGAAATAATAGCTTTCCCTGAGTGGTCTGGCCAGTAAGAAGGGGTACAGGCTTGGTGCTACAAAACCTGAATCATTTTATTGACTGTATAATTTTCTTTTACTCAACTGTAAGAATATATAAGCAGTTCTTTAAAAATACATGCACATAAAGCTACTGAGCAATGCATGTGAGTTAGGCTGCATAAGTTGTAACAATGGCATCGTCCCAGTTGGGCCTTCCTCTATAATCATATTAGCTTTATAGAAAGACTGTTGTCCTTTGTTAAAAACATGTCAACTATATTTTTGCTATAAACGTGACTATCTCTCTATTTTTTCCCCACAGTGGTTTCTTTGGCAGAGCTCTGAACTTTGAGATGACTCTGTCTGTTGAAAAGTAGAAGGCAGGGGCAGCTTGGAAGGTTACTCTAAAATAAGTAATATTCCATTGTATATCTTAAATATATCTTTAATTCAATAAAACATGTACATTTCTATATTTTTTGCGCTGTGTAACTTTTCTGGTAGAGTCCATCAAATGCTTTTCTCCGTACAGACGATTGCTTTGTCTGGAATGTTTCACAGTATGGGATTAAACCTTTCTATCTTCATGGAGACCAAACCAGATGAAGTTACGGGTCAGATCTGTGGAGAGGCGACCCCGGTCACAGTCAGAATGTCTGTTTTTCTAGGTATTTTTGAGTTATAAAACCACTTGTAATTGAATAAATGTAAGCCCACATTTAACCACCAAAAACTGCGGTAATGTTTGTATGTTTCTTATAACAAATTAAATAAACTGGCACTTAGCTTTGCTCTTAGCATGACGGCAAAGGCCCCAGAAAAGGCTTGTCAAGTAGAAGGAGAGGAGGCAGCCTGTCAGCTCCAGTGGGATTATGGGTAAATTGTGTCCCTGTCCGCTCGATTCCATTCGACCCAATACAGCAGCTGTGACATGCTTCAATCACTCTTTATTGAGCCCTGGGTCCCTCTCCTGGTCCCTCAATCAGATCTGTTGTTGTTCCCAATCAATGATCAATTTCCCTGAGAAATAATGGGGACCGGTGCAGGTTTGGGTCGCGCCTTGGGCCTTGACCCTCATGATAGGCTAATGGTGCATCCAAGGAGGCCCTGATGAGAGAGCAGAGAGGAGGGTGATTACGAGTCGTGACCCTGGAATGGCGAGAAGCTGGAGCTGTGCAGTCAGACCTATATGAAGGAGCTTTAAAGAAGTCTTTTATATGGTAAGACAGTGAATAATAAATGATAAGATGTCTCAATTTTGTTATACTGTTACAAGAAAACAAAGGTTGAACTACATAGAATAAAATTTGCATAGTAGAAAACTGAAAATACAAAGTATGAGCTAGATATGGTAATGGTTCACTTAACTTTTCTGCTTTGACTAAAATAAAGAAAACACCTGTAAGTGAATAAATACAAGACAAGGTTAATGCCATACTGTGAAACATTTCAAGCCATGTAATAACATCGCCATGGATATAAACTTGGGGTTCACAAAATAAGTGGTGTCAGGTAGGGCATCTGACATATACATTGACAAATGATCCGCAAAGGAGGTGTTGCACGCTATTGGGAAAAATGCCCACAGCTTGATCGGAATGAGCTTTTGGTATAATAAAGTACATCTGAAAACTACATAGGAACCAAATTTAAAATGCCCGATTTGCATACAGGAAGTGAACTTTGGCCCAATTTATACAAGAACTATTTCATGGCTACAATGCTTGAAAAAGCTAACTTTTTTACATGTTTCCGGATTTCAAAATAAACAAATCTTATTTCTGTGATTTCAGGATGACCTTCGGCTCATTTTGGTACCAAATGCATATCCACAGACCCAATATTATCAAAGTTATGAAAGATTTATTCAAGAACTTAATGATTTTTTGCAACTTTTTTGTAAAAAAGTCAATTTGTTTTCATTGATTTCAGTAGGTTCCCATGCTTGCCCACCTAAAATTTTTTCCACAAAGTTGCGTGATATAGTGTTGTATAAACCATAAAAATTTCATAAAAATTTGAGACCGGTAACAGTGATCCGGAGATCCATACATCGCAAGAAGTGCCATTCATCAAAATTAGAAAATCTTGTATTTGTCCAATACTGGAGATTAGGTTCAGTTTTTGTCACAAAAATAGTTAAATGCTCTTTAATGTAAAATATATTGACCTAAATCATACTCTAATGCCTTATTAATTGTGCGGATGTATTCTGGATCATATTCTGGATCATGTCCAAAAATATTAATAAATTGAGTCATAATATAATTTGTGATTGTATATATGTTCACCGATCATCTTAAAGTGATAAAATACATGCATTTATGGCCTCACTTTTTTCATCAAAGGCCTTCAGGATCATTGTGGATTTTTTGGTGTCATATTTGAAATGGACATTATAACGTATAAGAATGCAAAAACATGGCACTTTTTAGATTTAAAGAATGATACAATCATACTAACCACACATTATTTTTATAAGCTATAAATAGAATTTTTACACTTCAGCGATTGCAAATCACCAAATGGACACCAATTAGAATGATTTTCTATTTAGAATGATATGTTAAACACATTATATACACCCTATATTGATACGTGTGTATATTAGAAGATAACATAATGTTTGAAAATGTAACATGCATATATCTTTCACCCTGAAGAGATAACACACGTTGACCCTTAATGGTGAAGTACATAGCTGTGGCGACGTTACGCTTGAGTGATGATGAAAAAAGTGAGGCCATAAATGCATGTATTTTATCACTTTAAGATGATCGGTGAACATATATACAATCACAAATTATATTATGACTCAATTTATTAATATTTTTGGACATGATCCAGAATATGATCCAGAATACATCCGCACAATTAATAAGGCATTAGAGTATGATTTAGGTCAATATATTTTACATTAAAGAGCATTTAACTATTTTTGTGACAAAAACTGAACCTAATCTCCAGTATTGGACAAATACAAGATTTTCTAATTTTGATGAATGGCACTTCTTGCGATGTATGGATCTCCGGATCACTGTTACCGGTCTCAAATTTTTATGAAATTTTTATGGTTTATACAACACTATATCACGCAACTTTGTGGAAAAAATTTTAGGTGGGCAAGCATGGGAACCTACTGAAATCAATGAAAACAAATTGACTTTTTTACAAAAAAGTTGCAAAAAATCATTAAGTTCTTGAATAAATCTTTCATAACTTTGATAATATTGGGTCTGTGGATATGCATTTGGTACCAAAATGAGCCGAAGGTCATCCTGAAATCACAGAAATAAGATTTGTTTATTTTGAAATCCGGAAACATGTAAAAAAGTTAGCTTTTTCAAGCATTGTAGCCATGAAATAGTTCTTGTACAAATTGGGCCAAAGTTCACTTCCTGTATGCAAATCGGGCATTTTAAATTTGGTTCCTATGTAGTTTTCAGATGTACTTTATTATACCAAAAGCTCATTCCGATCAAGCTGTGGGCATTTTTCCCAATAGCGTGCAACACCTCCTTTCAGTATACTGTGTTTGAACATGTCTGTGTTAATGTCAACCACATGGCAGTATTTCAGTTTGTAGAGTCACTTCCTCATTAAGTTAAAAGCTGGTGGTGTGATTCTTGCTACAGGCCACACTGTTGTGGTGTCCTTTGGCAAGACACTTGAACTGTGCCTGTATGAATATGTTGAGTTCAAGTGTGATTATTATTTTATGCTGCATTACATTTATATTTTTACCCAGAGACATAACATCGGTGGCCGGGTTCGATCCCCGGGTCGCCTGGCCCTTCCTGTGTGGAGTTTGCATGTTCTCCCCATGTCCGGGTGGATTTTCTCTGGGCGCTCTGGTTTCCCCCATCAACCAGAAAAACATGCACCATAGATAAAATCCTCCAGCTGAGGTCCTGACCAAGCCTAGCAACAAGATCATGGAGATGGGTCCCCGGGCGCCCCATGTGCTGCCCTTTGCTCCTGAAAGGATGGGTCAAATGCAGAGGACAATTTCCCTACAGGGACAATAAAGTACTACAAAACAAACACAAACAGACAAAACAAAAATATCACTAAGGATTTGTCGTGAAGTCTGACGTGTACAAGAACACACAAGGACACACAGTGTTGTGGATCTAACCCACAGCCTCCTTATTGTAAAGCAATAGAGATGAATGTCTCTGCCTTTCTAACAATGATAGTTTTACAGTAGTCTATATAGAACTAGACTTCAGGTTTTTGTAATGTAACACACATTCACACATAAATTCTGCACAAAATGATTTCTTGTGAAAACTATAAAAATAGCATTGTCACATGAGAAGCACCAGAGCACTCCACATGACAATTTAAATTTCAAATCCACCTCAAAGATGTTTTTTCTCCAACCACAAAAGCACACGTGTTCAAAATGTGTTCAGATTGTGTGTGTGTCTAAACTCCAGAGAGAAATAAAAGCAAAGAGAAGCAGAGAGAGCAGTTTAGCAGCACATTTAAGACGTGTGCAAGTCCCCAGGGAGCTCTTCTTCATCACATCATCACGAACACAAGTGGAGGGGGAGGGGCTCAGGTAATATGCCCAAAACTGGAAAGATTTATGTAGCCTAAGTGGTTGTCAGAAACGTCCAATATAGTTCATAGTTTCATCTTTAGCATTACAAAAAGTGGTTAAAAGTGATTGCTGTAACTTTATTGCTTTATGCTGTTGTGGAAATATGCATTATTATTTTGACTGAAAGAAACTAAAAAAGGTACACTGAAAATATATTGAAAATGTATAGACAAGCAGTTGGTGGACTTTCTACCAGAAAAGTTACACACTGCACCTTTAGTTACGTCTTTGAATATACATTCAATATATACTCAATGTACAGAAGCTTACGTAGTACAAGTTATTTAATAGTATTGTGTTATAGTCTGTTATTTTTACCCACAATGTACCACTCTGAAAAGTATCACTTTAAAGGTGCACTGTGTAACTTTCTGGGGGGAGGGTCTGCCACCTGCTTGTCTGTGATGATGTTATTGCTTTATTTGTACTATTCCACAGTACGCCATTAAACATATCCATCTTGCATTCATTTAATTAAAGTTGTTTTTTATTAGTCAAAAACATCCATTCTTGCTGTGAGTGTGGTCACCTCTCCATAGATCTGGCCTGTAACTTAGCTTGGTGGCATCACATGCTTGTTTTTATGAAAATAGCCAAGTCTAACACCATAATGTGTACACAGTGCACCTTTAAATAGTGATTCCAACTCAGAGCTAAACCAGGTCTAAAGTCGGCCTAAACCATAACAGAACCGCAGCGCTAAGCAAATATTATGAGTAACTAAACTATTACTAGTACTTCCCACATGTGTGAATACATTACATCAAGTATGCAATCTAAACTGCACTGGCATGGCTCTCATTAGACCTTTGAACATGCCCTCTCAGTTCCACCGCTACACTAACCTAAAATATTCATTCAAGTGTTCAAACAAAGTGCTCCTCTGACTTGAGCCATGTACAGTATGTAGGGACGAACAGGGAGAAAGGGAGAGGGAGGAGAGGGGAAGGAAAGGAAAGGGAGTGAAAAGAGAGAGAGAGAGAGGGCTATTTTATTATTCACACAAGGCATAATAAACCAGGCACACGCGGTTAGCAACACTTAAACTCCCCGTGCTGTAGCGGTTAGTGGCTAATGCGACAGCACTCATTTGGACATGTCCTATTAATAGTGCAGGGGAGGTCTCCATGCATAATAATGTAAGAGGGGATCAGCTAATAATAGTGGCTGATGGGGGGGGGGTCCAATAGTGTGTGTGTGTGTGCGTGTGTGTGTGTGTGTGTGTGTGTGTGTGCGCGTGTGGGTGGGTGTGTGTGTGTGTGTGTGTGTGTGTGTGTGTGGGTGTGTGTGTGTGTGTGTGTGTGTGTGTGTGTGTGTGTGTGTGTGCATACACGTGCGTGCATGTGTGTGAGCGTGCATGTGGGAGTGGGTTTGCGATATGTGTGTGTGATGGGTACAGTTGGTTTTTGGAGTCGTCAGCAGTGATGCAAAGTTGACGCTAGCGAGTTTTGAAGGAGGAGGAGTAGAAGAATGGAAAAATATGGCTGATAAGTGAGATTTTGGTGAAGAGCAGAGTGTGGTGAATCTCAAGAGGTTACAACATGCAAGTCAATAGGTTATTGTTTTAGTGTGAGTGCAGTTATTAATTCAATTCAACTTATTTTTGTACAGCCCACTACACAGTCACTTCACAGGGCATCAGACACAGAAGTGCTCCACTGTGTTTTTAAACTCCATACACCTTCACTAGAATCATTTGGATAATTTCAGCCCTGGAATTACCAATCTATACTGAACTAAAGGTAAAAGGAGCTGTTTTGAAAACTATTGCTTCATGACATCACAAGATGGAAACGAGCATTTTGAGTTTTAGAGATGTAGACAGACTAATAATAGGGATTATTCAGACATGTGAATGAAACAAAACACAACTCCAGGTATGTTTGGAGGAGGTTTTTAAGCCTATTTTCAATTTTGTTGTTTTATTTATGATGAAAACGTAGTCACACCTTCTATTTCCATTAGAAGTAAAAAAAAAAAAAAAAAATCTATCTGACCTTTCTGGAAAATTTACTGATATATAAAAAATAACACAAAACACTGGATATCAACAGCACCGATCAATATATTGAGCAGCCCATTTGCAGATTGAGTTCATATCTGTATGGAGCTGGTCAGACATTTTTTTAAAACATTAAACACTTCACAGTTAGCAAGACAAATAATAATAAACCAACAGTTTAATAGTATTTTTTGTTTTGTTTTTATTGACTTGCTTATTTATTTTGTACGCTTTATTTTATTCAATATGTTAGTTTATACTGTGTCTATTCTGTGAACCACTTTGGAGACATTGTGTTGGTAAAATGTGCTCTATAATAAAAGTTGGATGATGATGATGATGATGAATGAAGAAGTACATAATTTCATTCTCATTTCATCGTTTAGTTCATTCCATAACCTTACACTGATAACTGAAACACATCTTGATGTGTTTTTACTGTAGCATAATCAAAATGATATAAACTTCTTAAATTATAATGACCAACTCTGTGAAATCCTGTATGTTTTTTTTTTAAATTATCCGTTTTAATGTATACAATATGCTTTAGCTTTAAAGCTTCATTCTGAATAAATAAATGATTAGTTGGTTCACAATACCCAACTTTGTTAATGACTCCGAGAGCCCTTTTTTTGCAATTTAACAAAAAAATTGATTTTTATAAACAAAAACGATCAGGTCTAATAGCTAAAGTAGTAGACAGAGTAAGACCTCCTCCATGAAAAGCCAGACCAGATATAGTAAACCATCATAATAGTATTTAGTATTTTTATTGACTTGCTCATGTATTTTTTATGGTTTATTTTATTAAATGTGTTAATTTCTACTTTATCTACTCTGTGAAGCACTTTGGAGACTATGAGTTGGTAAAATGTGCTATATAAATAAAGTTGGATTGAACTGTATCATAAACACTGTCAGGTCTAATAGCTAAAGTAGTAGATAGAGTGAGACTTCCTCCATCAAAACCAGACTAGAAGTACAGTAGCTTAACCTAGCATACTTCCCCTGCCTTCCACTGGCTGTAGATGAGACAGGGAGTCTGGGTGGAGGAGGGTAGACCTGACAGCGGGCGGATGGTGCGCTTTACCAGTGGAGGTGATGTGAAAGTTTGAGGAAGTGTTGAGCTCTCCACCTCGCCATGGATTTTTAATGCGGTGAGACCTGCACTATAGACCCAGGGACTCTCTACAGCCTCACCCCCTTCTCCTCCTTCCACCCCCTCCCTCCTCTCCACCAGCTCCCCCATCCGCCCCCTCCACACACAGCCCATGTACCGGGAGCGGCTCCAGGCTTCAAGCGGAATTTTAGAGGAGTCTTCAAGTGTTCATGTGAAGAGATCAGAATTGGCTCCTGCCTCGTTTCTGAATAGAACATAGTCAAATTGAGTATGTGCCTTAGTCACATCCAAACCACTCAATTAAAGTTATGGGGAAATGTAACTGGGGATTACTTTGACTAATGTGAAGAGCAGTACATTTCCAAGTTTGGTTTGAAATGATGGAAAATTGCTGTATCCTAAGCTTATACTGTAACATGGTTATTTTTTTTTCATTATTATTACAATCATTTGTCATACTGAAAATGTAATATGGCGTATTATAGTTTATTAACTCAAAGGTCTGATATTACGTTAAATTGTTGTGAGCTTTTATTCATGTTATAATGTTGTTACCTCATCAAAACATACCTGGACTTGTGTTTGTTTCATTCACACATGTTTGAGTAACTCTTTATTATTAGTCTGTCTACATCTCCAAGGCTCAGAATGCTCTGTTCCACCTTGTGATGTCATGTAGTGGTAGTTTTCAAGTTAACAGTTACCTTTTACCTTTTGTTCAGTAGAGACTGGCAATTCCAGGGCTGAAATTATCCAAACGTTTGTGGTGAAGGTGTATGGAGTTTAAAAACACAGTGGAGCACTTCCTGTGTTGCCACATGACATCACAAGGTGGAACAGAGTGTTTTCTGTTTAAGGAGAGAACTCAGCCTAAATATGCAGGGTTTGTGTGTTAAACATGCGTGAATGAAACAAAACACAACTCCAGGTCTGTTTGTGATGAGGAAACATTATAACATAGATTAGAAAATAGCGTAATATGGGCACTTGAAAGTTCCTGTACCAATTTTTTGTACAAAATTTGTCAAGTAGAACAAAAAAGTACAAAAAGCTCTTGAAAAATGCTTATAAACTCATCACAGCGAATAATTAGGATGCTTGGGATCTGAGGAATAACTTTGATGATATAAAATGACCTACTTCTGTTCTTTCACATTTTTAAGATCGTAAAAATCAGGTACAGCACCTTCAACACAAGTGAAAATAGAGAATGATAAAGATAAAAGAACAGTTATTATTTATCAGTAATTCTGTAGGCATACAAACCTGCACACAGGGCAGATTGGATTTCAGTTTTTTAAGATAATTAGACAATGTGGCAACAGTTGACCCGCTTCCATCTGATACTGTTGTTGTGTCCTTGGGCAAGACACTTCACCCACCTCGTTTACCTGACCAGTCAGTCCCATCTACATTCTGTTTGAATCCAGAAGGGACTGGACAGAACTGGACAAAAGAGAGTGAAAAACCTCTGTCCAACCTGAGATGATCCAACCACAGCTGCTAATTTGTATCGTGTCTCTCAAATGCTGAAGACATTTGCTCTTGAAAATTCTCGTAACATTCAAAACAAAATATATATCATCTTTTACCTGAGATAAAGTTTGGTGCTTTGATTGTTGATTCTGCAAAATGCTGTGCTGTTTCTCAGTCCTTTATGTTGCTTTTTCTCCTTTTTTATGTATAAACCACCATGTTTGTTTTTGACGCAAACAGAACATGCATCTCTCTGATTGGTTAATCCACCTGTCAATCACAGACTGTGAAACCAGGGAGACAGGACACAACTCCAGATCCACTCGTCTTTGTAAAGTTTTGTCAAAGCGTGTGGTTCTGACTGGCCAGCTCACCAGTGTGAAGGTGGTATGTGAGTCTTTGGATTTTTGTTAACTATACTGTAGCTGGTTTTTAAACAACTTCTTTCTTGCTGCCCTGAATTGCCACCAGTTTTCCAGAGGCTTTCACATTTGACATTGTGCAGACAGGTCATACTTTAACCCGGGGCAATTATCACCTAATTGCTTAAATATAATTTTCCAAATTTGTCCCATTTTGCATAATTAGAATTGCACAAACAACCTCCACTTACCTGTATTAAAGTGTTGGATTAGGCTAATACAAATGTCATATTTGTGCACAGTAATTGTTATTGTCCTGACTTTTAATTATACTGACTAATTACCTGCTGCGGTGACAGGAGTGGACAGTCCTCAGTGCCTGGTGTTTTGTCTGTTGCTTTTGAGTATTGGGATAAAACAGATGCACAGTAAAACAGTGTTGCAAATAGAAAAAAGTTATGAGAAAAACAAAATATATTTAGCAAGATACTTTCTGTGGTCACTCAGTAGCATTCATTCATTACCTAGCAACAATTTAGACTCACCGGTCAGTAAAGCATGTGACTTGTACCCAGACAAAACACCACAGTAACAAAACAGGGAGCACTGGATATTTTGAGACCATAATGGATTTGTTCATTAATACTTTTGCATTGAACGAAGCATAAAAATTGTTGTGGAGGTTTTGATTCGAAAACAGAAAAAAAACAAAAAACGTCAGCTTTGAACAACAAAAGAATAGTGCTTCTAAGGACACTCAAAGACACTTAAAAGAAAGGCACTATTTTTGAAAAGCCCTATCAAGTTAAACATTAATAACTGTAACCTTGCACAAGTGAATATTTCCTATTTTCTCTCAGTGGAAGTAATTTGGTGGAGCTGCTTTTGTGGAGCAGAACTGGAAGGTAATGTAGTGTGCCTTGGCCCAGCAGTGATCAGGAGTGTGTGTGTGTGTGTGTGTGTGTGTGTGTGTGTGTGCGTGTGTGCGTGTGTGCGTGTGCGTGTGTGTGTGTTTGTGAGTGAGTATGCAGATGTATGTTGTTTTGGTTTGTGTGGGGGTCAGTTTGTGTGTTTGTTGCGAGCAGTGTGAGGGAGCAAGCAGGTGTGTGTTGTTTCAGTTTGTGTGTAGTTAAGTGTGTGTGTGTGTGTGTGTGTGTGTGTGTGTAGGTGTGTGTGTGTGTGTGTGTGTTTGTTGTGAGCAGTGTGAGTGAGTATGCAGATGTGTGTTGTTTTGGTTTGTGTGTAGGTCAG